>OZ017738.1:268237151-268352151 GCA_963969285.1 Odontomyia ornata | reverse complement strand
TTCAAAATATTTCATTGCATCTTCTAAATTTGCATAGGCTTCTGAAAATATTTTGTTGAAAGATTCTTTTCAATTCCTGCAACAAGCGATGTCATTTCTTGTGATTGTATTGATTCCTTCTGTACCTGTTTAATTCAATGGGTCCTCATTGGTTGGCTGAATCGCCAGTAGTTTCTGCAATTTCATCCATTTGACTGATCCATGAATGAAGAAGAATCATTATGCTGCTGCTATATTTTTTATGCTTTGCAAGATTCTTTAACCTACCTGAAAAATATTTTTCCTAAGCTCAAACTAACTAAATGAGCTTCACTTGCTTCTTCAAGCGCCAACACGCTACTGACTATAGAACTATAAACTTTATTTAATTTTTTTTCTTGAAAAGCCGTCGGGCCCTGCTTTGTTATGTAAGCACATACAACAAAGCAAGGCCCGACCGCTTTTAAAGAAAAAAAAATTGCCTGCAGTTATCAAATAAACAAAATCGTTGAATATGCTTCGGCATGGTGGTGATAAGTTTAGCATGAATAGTGCATGAATTTGTATTTTCGAATAAATCTCTTTAAATGCAATTTTCTAGTCCTGAAAAGGACAATTTCTAATGAATTCAATATTTTTTGAATCAATTTAGGCACATTAACCATGAATGTGACGAGGGAATTGATCTTCTGGCCATTATGGTAACAAGCTTAGCATGAATAGCGCACGAGCTTGGTATCTTCGAACAAACCAACCAAACAAGCTTCATTAGTTTCTTGAAGAGTCAACACATCCGAACTATGAATTTGTAAATACGTTGAATATCCATCGTAAATTTCCCCACTTTGTAAATATTCACCAAAAAACTATCAATTTCACTCCTTGAATAAAATTTTGCAATCTTGAATAGGACCCTTTTTGTATTAATCCAACATTTTTTGTATCAATAATATAATAACAATAATTTTTTTTTCTTCTTCAAAAGCCGTTGGGCCTTGCCTTTTAAACTGAGTAGATGCATTTCGACTCCTTTGAGTCATCTTCTATATCTTGAAGGAGTCGAAGCGCATCTGCTCACCTAAAAAGGCAAGGCCCGACGGCTTTTGAAGAAAAAAGAGAATTGGCCTGCAGATATGAATTAAACAAAATAATTGACTATACCTAATAATAATTTAATATTTTATATTAGTATCAAAAGTTTAAATTCAAATCATGATCAACTATGAATCTTTATACAAAGGCTTAATAATAAACCGGTTATTATTGTATTGTATGTTCTGAGACTTAGAATTTGGAATACTATCCAAATTCCAAAAATGACTTTATTGTATTGATTTATTAGATCTTAATATGATAACCCAAGAACGTTTGAGTAATCTTTTGGAAAGAGGATACGCTACTTTTTTTCAAGAGGTAACAAGGCCTTCCGACAATTAAGTAGGAGGTTCTTGTGTTGCTAATATGTTCATTAAACCAAATTCTATCAATATTCAATCTCTAAGGCTTAGTATAGTTTTTCTTGAACATTATCCCCTCCATATTACTACTAAACAGAACATTAGTAAGAAATGAAGTAGTGCCTTTTATAAAATCTATTATAAAAAAATAAAGATTTCTGCTAGCAAACCAAAATGGAATCAAATTTTACTTAACGAGCCTAATTTAGCCTTCAATGTTTAATAGCCTTCAACGTTCTAAAATATCGATTTAGTAATGCTGATCGAATAAACAAATCTAAGTACCTTCCCAGAAAATCGTGCATAACTGAAGGTATTATGAATTCTCGCAATTATATTAAATTTCGCGATTGGATCCTGATTATGAAACCTTGAAGGCTTAATATAAAAAACATGTAAAATTTTTAAATAAACTTATAGCTACCGCTAAGATCAAATATAGAAGAGATTTAATAGAATACAAGTCGGAGTAGATGGAGAGTGTTCTTAACTAATTAGTAAATTAAACAAGTTCTTATAAATATCAAAACGCGCCATATATAGATAGCATAAATTGAGTTCAAAAAACTAAATATGGTTAATATGCATTTGAATTCCATTTTGTTTCCAGTTTGCTGATTCCATTGTTTCAGGAGTATAGTAACATATCAATTTTATAAACCATTTATAAAATATTTATCGAAATTCCTACATATCTGTAGGGTGTAGGTCGTTTGCAAATGTGTATCTGAACAGAATCATGTATTGCATGTAATTGTTAAATTTTCAATCAGCTGTAACTTAGTTGTTTATAGCGCGATTATTGAGAAATTTTCAGGACACATACATATGTTACTATGAAACTTAGATACATGTTTTTGACTAATTTAAGGGCTTCCTTTTGATTTTATGGGTATAAAAGTAAAATTCATTAAATGTAAAATTATTGAAAAAGTTGATCGGATTTCCATTTTCAAATATTTGTCGGCCTTGTGATCATAAAGAACTACAGATAAGCCTGACAATATTGCTGAATATTAGAATATATATTTCTGTGGAATATGAGTAAATTTAAGTAACAAAATAATTACATCTAGCAGGAATAATTTGGAAATGCCACATATAACTCAAAATAGCATTTTTCTAGATCCAACAGCTAAGGAAACAACTAGGCAATACTCATTCGAGAGTCCTGAAAGCTATTTCCAATTACATATCTGAACTTTTAGCACAAATTATCAATATGTGCATTGAACTAGTGATATGGTCACATATCTTAAAAAAACTGTAGTTGCTCCAATTTACAAGACTAATGATATAAGCAAGTCAATAAATTATAGACCTACATCCTTATATTCAAATGTGGCAAAAATCTTTGAAAGGATTACAATATTTATGACAGAATTTTTTGAAGAAACATAAAATATTGTCCAATAAGCGGTTCGAATTCATTAAAAGACTAGAAACAAAAGACGCTTGCGCTTATATAAGTAATGCAATAAACAAATTTTTCGATAAAACTAACTCAATTATTGTTACTTTTCATAATCTCGCTACAGCTTTTGATACTATAAATCATGAAATATAATTGCAAAAATTATATTATTATGGCCTGAGGGGTTGCTTCTTAAAAATTTTTAACTTTCAAATGGACTACAATCTGAAATAACTGCTTAGGGTGGAGCTTATTCAAAAAATCTAAATCTACTGCAGCGGTTTTACCAATTATAAACAAAAAACAATCTGTTCTTAAAAACGATCCACATAATACTGACGAATTATGTATTTAGCGTGTTTACTATTTTACTGTAAATTTACAAATCAATATGAAATGTCAACAAGAAACAGCATATATAAAAGTTTTATAAAATTTTTTAATCAATTTTCTAATAATTATAAAGTACCAATTGAAATGAATAAATATCTTAAGATGAAACTAAAGCAATAAAAATGTTTTGTATTATTACTACTGTTACAAAAATTAGAAATTGAAATTCTTAAGAACGCTGGCTAATATTTTCCCTCGTTTTTGGTTTTAGGTACTATTATCTCTAAATTTTCTTTATAATATCTCTGCTTTAAAATTTCACTTTATATGTTACTTTACTTTCAATATTATATTCTCTAGTTTAAAGCAAATTTAAGTTTATAAAACACTGGTTTCCTGCGCACATTTATTCTTATTCGTGTGTAGGAATTACAATTTGTAGTTAGTATATAATTTTATGCTGGTTGAAGTAAGAATTAAAAATTCAGGGACGTTCACAACAAATGCAACGAGTAAGTTGATATCCTTGGCCACGATAGTGACACACTTAATATGAATAGTACATAAACAGTTGTCCATGGATCAGTGAATCCGTTGAATACTATCCTTTTTAGATTGCCCAAATATTTCCTGTAAGACCATTAAATTTAATCTTTGCAAATTATTTTATGATATATCGCTTACCACGAATGTAACGAATAAACCAAATTGAGGAACCATCACATCCAAACTATGGAAAAGTACATAAAATCCTTGGCCATGATGCTGATACGCTTCACAAATGGGCATCTCTGAACAAACCAACCATCACACACCTTGAGTGAATTTACTCTTTGGAAATAGTTTTTCAGCCCTGAAAAGGGCCATTTTTCAATCATTTTGCGAACGTTCACCATGAATATGACGAACAAGTTGATCATCATGGTGATATGCCTAGCGTGAATATCGCACGAACTGGCATCTTTGAATAAGTCAAAATTGATGTAACATCGCACGGAAACGTGCAGAATATCTGCTTCACATTATGAGTACGATATGGGAGACAAGGCCCAATTTTGATGGCATTCAATCCAGATCAGTGTAAGCAATCGTGTTTGTATCGCAAGCTTGCGCGAAATGTCCTTGGCTTTCTAGAAAATGAAACTTAAAAATTTAATTTTTCCTCAAAGAATTCCTTTCACAAGTAGTACTTGGTTTCATCACTTTATTACGGAGCGATGGAAGCGATGCCCATTTCACCTATAACGTATGGTAACGTGTCATTGATTCGAGATAAAACCAAACACACCAGACGCATTGTCATCGGATGTGATGCTAATGTGAGACACACATATTGGGGTAACAATCTCTCAACAATCAATCAAAGGCGAAATTCTTCTCTAATGGGTTGAAAATCTATACTGTTAGAAGAATTACAGTTAACGGCAAATGTATTTTGTCCTCTCCGGATATTATGATCTGTGAAAATCAGTCATTGTCCAATAAAGATCACAATAAAAACGGACTCGAATACTTGGCGGCTGTGTCGATACAAGGACAATATGAGTAATGATATCGCGACTAGTTCTTTCAACAGAAATTTCAGGGAGATCATCAATGACTTGAGCCAAATGATCAACAATAATACCACACACAAGAGAGTTAAATACAACAACAAGTACTGGTGGTCGAAAGAATTAATGAAGGTCTGGGAAAGAATGAAGCAAAACATGAGTGGAAACAAATTTAATAAGTAGGAGAGTGGGCCTACCAGAAGGTCTTTGTAACCACCCTAGAGTATGTATCACCCATGAACACGTGTTGTTGTTGTTGTAATACCAAACAATTGAAATGACTATAACTCACTTGGTTATGATTGGATTTCCATAAAGGATCTTATTTCAATCTATATAATTGCTGAATTCTAAGAAATTTGAAGATACCGTTTTGAGTTTATGGGCAAAAATGTGACTTCTACAAATCATACTATTATAACAAAGTTGAGTGAATTTCGATTTCTGAGGTATTTATTGCCCTTGTATTCATAAAGACCTTTCTTCTTGATTTTTTCAGATTGTTGGCTCAAAGATGACCAACCGCGAGGGGGAGATAGAAAATGTTGGTATATTATGCCTCCATCTGGACCCCTGATGCTCAAAATAGCTTTATAAATTCAGATTCTAAAAGTTTCAATCAAGACCTTTTATTTGATACTCTACTCGACTACTACTACTTAATTAAAAAAAATTTAAGGGCCACTTTCTTATAAGGGGTGACCCCCATTTAAAAGTTTTGAAATGCTTGGTAAGACCTAACTTTTGAGAGACCACCACTTTTGACCTTTCCACAAAGTTTGAGCTTTCTAGCATCTATGGTTTCAGAGGAAACTCCTGTGGCGCACGGACAGACGGACGGACGGAGGCACAGAAACTAATGTCTTCATGAAAAATTTTTTTTGCAAAGACCTTAAAAATTATGCTTAGTGACCGCGAAGGAGGTAATATTAAATGCTGCTGGACCTCTATATATCTTCAGGATATCTAGAACAAGCAACATTCTAACACCAATATTACCAAGGAAGCTGTAACAGCCAATAACTCCAAGAATCCTATATAAAGCCAAAGAGGTACAACCAATTTTCAAGGCGCAAAGGAAGCCCACTACTCCTGGTGTCGACTTAATTGGTTATAACATGCTAAAAATTATCCTACGTAAAACGAAGATAGCAAATTTATAGAATTATATAAGTACTGCCCATATAATCACAGTGAGCCACTCTGGGAGTGTCCGGTCGGAAGTTTAGTTTCTTTTTGCAAATGACTATGTAAGGATTAAAAAGTTGTATATATATATATATATATATATATATATATATATATATATATATATATATATATATATATATATATATAAGAAAAATTCAGGAGTTACTGTGACAAATTCAAAAATCTAATACGAAAAATAAAAAATTATATACATCCTAGATTTTCAAATTTGTCGCATTAATTCCTGAGTTTTCCCTGCATTTATCTATACACAACTTTTTATTCTTTACATAATCATTTGCAACCGGACACACCCAGAGTGCCTCACTACTGTTTTGGCGTAATCTTCTTGTGGCGTGTAGGTGTTGCGACATTGGAACGAGTGAACGTGGTGGATCATTCTTGGAGTGTTTAGGTAGGACGAGCTAAGACAGCGTGGGCGAGCAAAAACAGCTTTGGAGGAGTTGAGACAGCGTCGGCGAAAAGTGTTGTGGAAAATGTATTGCGGCAGAATTATTTTTTCGTGCTGTTAGTTTTTTCTGGGCTCACTCATCTCGCTCATATAAACGTATATATAGCGCACCACAAATTTATAATCTGCAGCGGCAACTGGCGGATGCTTATGATGCAAACCCTCAACATGAAACAATCTTACGGAGTTAACTTACAATTTTTTATTTACACTTCGCTGGGGTAGTATTGATTTTTTCGGTATTAGCTCGAGGGCCGAATTGAGCCGAAAAAGTCAGTGATGGATACTTTGTTCGGATCTTGGTACGAGTATGATTTGAGGGTGAACTACTTCTTCTACTTCGTAAAATTGAATTATATGGTATTCAAGGCAATTCAAATCAGCTATTTAGAAATTACTTGAAAGGCAGATCGCAGAGAACAGCAGTCAATAAAGTTTTGAGCGATGCTGCTCCTATGAAATCGGGCGTTCCACAAGGCTCGATACTTGGCCCAACCTTCTTCTTGTTATACACTAATAATTTGAATACATGTGGACTTAAAGGACATTATGCACTATACACATATGAGACAATACTACTTTCCTCGGGACACGAAAGAGATTACCTCGAAAACACCATTAATGAGGATCTGTTTGATAGTAAACTAGCACTGAATACTTCAAAAACAAAATTCGTCATTTTCAAGCAAAATAATAAAGGTGACATTGACATAAAAATTAATGACGAAAAACTAGAAAGGTTAACGGAGATCAAGTATCTTGGACTTATCATTGACCATAGACTAACATGGTTATCACACATTAATAACCTAAGGAGACAATTAGCTCCTATTGTCGGACTACTTAGAAGATATGAAGGTTTTCCAAAAAACAGCAAGCAGATGATCCTAAATGCATTCGTACTGTTAAAACTACATTATGGAGTAGTAATTTGGAGCCAGTCATCAAAGCAGCACCTTAATATCATCTGTAGAATGCTCACCAAAGCGTATGAAAACATTCTAAATCTTCCGATGCTCCATCAAACCAGATTAGTGTACCAATCAGTGAAAGCATTAACCTTTCCTCAAATCATTGAAATGGAGAAAGCCAATTTTATCTTCAAATGTTTACTATCAAAATCGTCATCACAATTTCAATTTATTAAAGTATCGCAAAAGTAATACCTTTTGCAAGAACGGACCGTCTGAAGAACGATGCTGCCAATGGTGCGCTGCGAATATACAACAATCTTCCTGATTCAGTAAGCAAACTGACTTATAGTCTTTAAGAAAAGGCTTAAGGAATATGTAATTAATAACGTTTCAAATTCGGTTCAGTAAAGTTCAACATAGCATCTTAGGGCATTTTTGAAACCCTATCGTCGAGATGCTTGAAGAGACAGCTATTTTATAACTCAGAGTATTTTTTTACTGCGTCGAATTTGTAATTTTTAGGTCTTTGTAAAAATTTTTTTTACAAAGACCTACTAGTTTCGCGACCTGTCTGTCCGTCTGTCCGTTCGTCTGTCCGTCCGTCTGTCCGTGCGTCACAGCTGATTTCCCCAGAAACTATAGAAGCTAGAATGCTCAAACTTTGTGAAAAGGTCAGAAGTGATGATCTCTCAAAAGTTAAGGACTTAACAAAAATTTAAAAAAAATTTTTAAGGGGGGTCCCCCCTAATGACGAATTGGCCCTTAAAAAATTTTTTTAATCAGAGGTATTCGAGTGGGGTATCAAATGAAAGGTCTTGATTAGAACTCTTATAATCTGAAATAAAAAAATCATTTTATGAATCAGGGGGTCCATGGGAAGGCAAAATGTAGGCGAAATTTGTGTCCCCCCCCTCGCGATTGGACACCTTTCAGCCGAAAAATCTGAAAATTATCACAAACGTAGGTCTTTCTGAGTACAAGGGCAACAAATACCTTATAAATCCAAATTCGTTCAACTTTGTTAATAATAGTATGATTTGTAGATTTTACATTTTTGCCCATAAAACCAAAACGGTACCTTTAAACTTCTTGAAATTTTGCAATTATATAGACTGACATTTAATTGAGATCGAATCTCATAATCAAGTGAGTTATAGCCATTTCAATTCTATGGAATTACAACGACAATAACACGTGTTTATGGTTGATATAGGGTTTTCCAATAAGAGGTGTTATTTTAATATTAAAAGAAAAATGCCATTTTTTAATATAAATGATCGGATCTTTATTTTATTGTAAAGAAGATATGCCGTTAATAGAAAAAATAAACATCAGGCAAATAACCACTACGACACGCTTACAGGACCATATCCTCTTCATGAAATTTTCCATAACCAAATCGCAAAGCGGCTGCCCTATGTCCTCGATAGCCTCATCTTTGAGATCTTGAATCGACGCTGGGCTATCGGCGTAGGCTTCCTCTATCACGTGGCTCCAAAGGAAGAAGTCGCAAGGTGTTAAATCACAAGATCTATTCAAAATAACACCTCTTATTGGAAAACCCTATATATATTTAAAATTGACTTAGGCACTTTTATTTTCTTTCAATTTTCATGAAAATTTATGGAGAATAGTGTTTAACTTGAACATGTTCAATCAGCCGAGCATTCAGAAAGCTTATGAAAGAAACTGTGCATCTTTTGTATAAATTTGAACGATTTCATATCCAAGTATTGGATGAATAATTCAAGTTATCGATTCACGCCATTAGAAAACTTGCTTCTAACCCTAGGATGTCTACAAAGACCTTCTAGTAGGCGCACTCTCCTGCTTACTCAACTTATTTATCTCTGAGAGCTGATCACGAATTGGACAAGGAAAGAATAATAGAATCACTTCACATATTTTTGTGTGCACCCTTATACCGATGTTCTAAACATTGTCTGGGTGTTACACTAGAAGAAGCGACGAAATGTGAAGTGCAGATCGCATGAGCGTTGTGCGGCGAAAAAAGTGTGATGGAGACAGTCGTAGGAAATGGAGGTATTTAAAAAACAAAAAAAAAAAAAAAACTACTTGTGTATGGAATTTTCTGTTGAAGCACTGTTTTATCAAATTTTTACCGCTGGACAGATTGGGTTGAAATTTTATATTCCGGAGCACTTTTTGATTGAAAAGTCGAAGAGGTGAGGAAAAATTGCTTTTAAGTATGTTTTTCAATTAAATTTAACGTATTTTAGTTTTGACTTGACAGATAAGAAGCACCACATTCATTCGTCGGTTTGCAGCTACCAAATTTATTTCTTTTGGAAAAGTCTCCTAGAGGAAAGAAGGGTGTCCTTCTAAAAAATAGACAGATGCCCTCCTAAAGAAGAATAGTTAACATTGAATGTCTCCTCATCTTGATATACTCGTATTTGCCACAAACTATTTCAGCGCCATCGGGCTTCTGTTAGTATGAATATGTTAAGGTGAGGAGACATTCGATGTAAACTTCTTGTTTAGAGAGCACCCTTCTAATCGTATTTTGTAGAAGGGCACCTGTTTTGTTTTTTGTAGGACACCCTTCCTTCCTTTAGAAGGACACCCTTCTCAAGGAAATAAATTTGGTAGCTGTAAACTGACGAAAGAACGTGGCGCTTTTCAGCTGTTATGTCAAAACTAAAATACATTAAATGCAATTGAAAAAATACTTAAATCTAATTTTTCCTCACCACATCGGTTATGTAATTAAAAAGTGCTACGGCAAGTGAGTGCTACGGCATATAAAATTTCAGCCCAATTGGTCCAGCGGTAATTATTCGATAAAACAATCGACAACCGAAGTTTCCTTGAGGAAAAATTAGAATTTTTAAGTTTTGTTTCCTCGAAAACCAAGGACATTTCGCACAAATGTCCAGAGCAAATTTGATTGCTTACACTCACCTGGCTATCAAAATTGCGGTCCGCCTCCCTGATAAAACGCTGCACCTACGATTAAAAAAACGCTTTTGATTTATATTTATAAACTAAACAAATTAAACTATTTTCAAGAATTTAAAATACATTTTGACATTTTGACACTTAATGCTGTCAATGTCAATATCACAAGTACAGCTGATGGGTTATCATCTTCGCTACATACGATAGGAGCTATCCTATCATATATCTTCACCCATGCTATTCAACTCGCAGGTATTTGCCGCGCTTGAATTTCACCAATGTTCATCTGCTAATCTCAGGCGCAAAATTTTGAGCTAAAAAGCTCTTCCCCAGCAGGGTATTGAATTGCCAAGTATTGTTATGTCTTCAGCACCACAAAACTTTAAAGATAGTGTGTTGGCTGATAAAGGAGTATTGCGAGCAGTCTCTCTACCTCTCCAGTTGTTCATATCAAGGCTCGCTTACAACACAACCAACATACCAACTACGTAACATCGAAGCTTGGTTACACGACTAGTATTTTCAGGTGCGTAAAGTTAACAAAAGACAACCTTCCTGAGCAGGTTATAAGTTCTTTCAAGCTGACAATTCCGGCTGAACTTTCTAGCCTACTTAGTTCCGATTTTTGGCCAAAGGGGACACTCGTTAAAACATTCGATACAAGGCAACCTAAGCGGTGATTTCGTCTCGAAAAAGGTTCCAAACTGCCTCAACAACCTTCAAGGATCATCTAACACTGAATAAAATTCTTCTCTTCTTAATCGTTCAATTGTTTCTATTTACTATCAAAATGTTCGTAGCTTGAGAACCAAACTCAGGGACTTACTACTCGTGTCCCAATTGACTAACGATTCAGTTATCTGTTTAACTGAAACGTGGTTAAATGAGAATAATTCAAATGCGGAAATATTACCTGACTATTTAGTTTACCGATGCGACCGTGACCTTAACATCACTAATAAATCTGATGGTGGGGGAGTCTTGGTTGCAGTCTGCAAAACCCTTAATAGTTCACTTTGTGCTTTCAAATTTACTCGTGCTGTTGAGTGTGTAATTGTGAAACTCCCTCTTCCTCATAACTCCTCATTATTAATTTATTCTGTGTATATTCCCTGTAATTCTCCCTTAGCTGTGTACGAAGCCTTCTTCGATGAACTCTCTGCCTATCTTCTTGCTCATCATCCACATTCCAAAATTATAATTTGTGAGGACTTCAATCCACCGGCAGTGGAATGGGACCGCTCAACAACACCTGGCATTTCCTCAACAAATAATCCTTCTTTGTTACTTTCTTCCTTTCTTTCCCTTTGTTCTTTTTCACAGTTTAATCATATCCGTAACCCTAATGGTCGTCTTCTGGACCTTGTCATATCAAATTTTCAAACTGGGTGTATATCTATAGCTCCCGTTTTACATCCTTATGTTCAACCTGATCTCCATCATCCACCTTTGTCTCTAGCACTAACCGTTGATACGCTAAAAACCCAGAGAACTGCCTCAGTTTGTCGTTACAATTTCTTTAAAGCAAATTATGAGGCAATTAAAACCAATCTGGACTCGGTCAACTGGTGTACCTTCTTGACTCGTCTTGACTGCGATAATGCCTTGAACAAATTTTGCGATTACCTTAATAATCTGATTGCTTTTTATACTCCACTCCAAGCTCCTCCCAAAGCAAAAATGAAGCCTTGGCTTACTCGAAGTGTTCTTTGTGCCTTAAGAGCCAAAGACAAGGGGCATAGGTACTATAAATTGACCAGAAATGATGATGCTAAACAGAATTTTTGCAGACTGTGCTCTTTGGCTAAAAAAGAGCTCAAAACGGCCTTGAAAAACTACTTTAGTAGCTTAGAGAGTTCCTTCTTGACAAATAACCCTAAACTCTTTTGGTCATACATCCGATCCCTTAAATCTTCCTCTTCCATCCCGCATACTGTCAAATGGAATAACACTGAAGCCTCCTCCCCTCAGGATATTTCTTACCTATTTGCTAAATATTTTTCAACTACGTTTTCCTTTTCTGACATACTACACTCCCCCATAAATTCAATTCAAACTTATCCAGCATCAAGTACATCCTATTCCACTGATCCTTCTGAAGTTGAATCCCTTATTAACTCGCTCGATCCGAATGTTAGTCCTAGTCCCGATGGATTACCTAATATATTTGTAAAGTCACTTTGTTCCTCTTTGTGTTTTCCTATATCCCTTATATTCAATCTTAGTCTTGGTACTGGCACCTTTCCAACGTACTGGAAAGATGCAAATGTTGTTCCTTTCTTTAAAAACGGTGACCCATGATCTGCCTCAAACTATCGTACCATATCGCTCCTCTCCTGTGCTGCTGGAGCGACTTGTACACAACAGGCTTCTTGAGTCACTGAGTTCATTTGTCATACCACAGCAATATGGGGTCTCGAAGGGTCGTTTAACTTCTACAAACTTGGCTGAGTTCGAAGATTATATTGCAAGAGTTTTAGATAAACAGCTTCAAGTAGATGCAATATTCATGGACTCCTCCAAAGCTTTTGACTCCGTGAAGCATGTCCTCCTCTATCAAAATTTTGCTTTGCTCGGCATATCCGGTTCCCTTCGTTCTTGGATTTCATCATTTCTATCCTCCCGCTCATGTCGTGTTAATCTCTATGGCACAATTCCCTTTTCATTCAATCCTACATTTGGCGTCCCTCAAGGGTCAATCCTTGGACCTCTTCTTTTCGTACTGTTTATCAATGATCTTCCCTCTGTAATTTCCTCTTCTTGTCCCCTGTATGCTGATGATTTCAAGGCATTTCAGATAATTAGATGCCTTGAAGATTATCAGCAACTCCAAATTGATCTTTTTAACCTCTATAACTGGTGTAATGTAAACTCCCTTCGCATCAATGTTTCCAAATGTTTTAAAATGACTTTTACTTTGAAAATTGTTCCTTTAACTTTTAATTACACCCTATGGGATGATGTTCTCTCCCCTGCAGACTCAGGTTATGATCTTGGTGTAATATTTGACCCCAAGCTTAAATTTGATGTCCACATTTTTAGCTTAATTACTAAGACATCAAAAGTTTCAGGTTTTCTTATGCGGAATTTGCATAAGTTTGCAAATATTGCCACCGCTGTTCGCTTGTTCACATGCCTTGTCTACCCGCTTCTTGAGCACTGCTAAGTAGTGTGGTCTCCTAGACATTTATATCTTGTGAACTCACTAGAAGCTGTTCAGCGTAAGTTTACCCGTATTGTGTTTTTCAAATACACCTTAGCTTATGAGTCTTATGAGCGTCATCTATCCATACTTCGTCCCCCTTCTCTGTCATCCTGTAGAACCTTCTTAGATCAATGTTTCCTTTATAAGTTGTACCACCAATAAATTGCTTCCACCCTAAGCGCAGAGTTGCACTACAGACTGTATGCACGTCCTAGTCGGTCTAATCACATGCTTGAGGTTCCGTGCGCCCGGACATATTTATATTTCCACTCAATTATGCCACAAATCATCAGAATGCATAACAGCCTCGAGCTTGGTTCTTTATCCACATCCTACTTTATTTTTAAAGTTAAACTAAAGACGTTACTTTTTGCAAATAGTGGTTAATGTTACTTATCACTCAATTTTTTCAATTTTTTCAAGCTTTGATCTAGACTCTAACTTCATTTCTTACATGTTTTAACTAACTTTTTTCTGCTTGATTTTTTGTATTAATTTTTTTTACTCTAAATTATATTTAACTATATTTAATCGTCTAAGTCTATTTCGTAATTAGATTTCTCTCTGTTAAATGGATTTAAACAAATAAATAAAATAAATAAATAAATACAAATGCTGACGCCCTAAGTAGGATTCCCCAAGATACCGATGAACAATCGGATGGCAAGTATCAATGCAATGTGGTAACGCGGGCACAGAAACAATGGGACTCAGTTGATCAAGCCCAAGCGCACTCAGTAGAGGAGCCAATACCGAGTGTTGTTTGGGCAGACAACGGGGAAACTGTAAGCAACTCAGTAACGAATTTAAGCATAGAATCCCCACAAGAGAGCAGATTACTGTAGATCATGACTCTCACCACGCCAGATTAGATAAAGGCGGCACTTGCCAAATTTCATGATTCTCCTTTCGGTGGGCATCAGGGACTCACGGAGACCTACAGGAGGATTCGGAGAGTTTATAAGGGGAAAAACATGCCAGCGGATATTAAAAAATATATTAATACTTGCAATAAATGTCAAGTTATGAAGACCTCACCCCAAAATCGTATGCCAATGGTTATCACCGATATCGCGGAGAGGCCATTCGATAAGGTATACCTGGATATAGTGGCGCCTCTGATTGAGCGGTAACAAATACATACTGACATTCTAGGATAATTTAACCAAATTCGTAGATTGGTATGCCTTACCAAACGCGGAAGCCGAAACCGTGGCCAAGATATTCCTTGACAAGATAGTGACGAGGTATAGAATACCCAAACATCTCGTAACGGATCAGGGGGCTAATTTTAGGTGGGAAATTGTTTAAGCAAGTATGCAAGCTGCTTAACATAAAAAAATGCAGACCACAGCGTACCATCCCCAATCTAATGGAACGTTGGAAAGAGCCCACAGACCCCTTATATAGTATCTACGATCCATGGTGGATGACAACCCGCAGGCATGGGATCAATACCTGTGTACTGCTGGTTTCGTGTACAATAACAGTGAGCATGACAGCACAAAACTTTCGCCAATGAACTGTCTTTACGATTTCACTTCTGACGTTCCGTCAAGTTTGAAAAGGGAACTCGCACCCATGTACAACCATGAAAACTACTACTTACTATTGAAGCACAAACTACAGAAGATGTACGCTTTAGTACGACAGAATACATTAGAGAGTAAAATTAAATCCAAAACTAACTACGATAATAAAGTAAAACCTGCTAGTTTCCATATTGTTGACAAGGTTTTGCTAAAGAATGAAAGTCGTAAACACAAGCTTGTACAAGTATGGATTGGTTGGTCCATACGAGGTTAAGAGCATGTCTTCTCCGGTGAATACAAATATTGCGATTGGAAAAAATTGTTACTTATACAAAGTGATACACGGCCATATCCTTGTCAATATTGCGGAAAGCGTTTCCATCAAAAGTTGGATTGTAGGAATTGGGAAAAAGAAGAAGAATACGAGTACGAGCCAACCGGAAAGGTATGTAAGGTAACCTAAAAAGTAGCATTGTAACTACGATTCGATTAGTGAGTTTTCGTTTCACCGCTCTAATAGTCTGTTTTTCCGGATTCTTCCTGCTATTCAGGAACAGACTATATGTGCAACGAATGGTGCCGTTTATTATGCGCTACTCCACCGGCTCCAATAAGCAACATACCAAGGGATCAGTTTGCAGCAGTTTACCCACCAGCAGTTGTGCCAGCAATATACCCACCTTCAATGCCGTACCAGCCGTTTTAGCAGTACTACAGGGGGCAATGAATGTTCCCACCATTTGGCCTCAGAACTACCAAGGTTTAAGAACAAAAACAAGGACAGAATAAGGAAAAAACGAAGAGCATAGACAAGGAGAAAAACTCATCCAATCATAGTTCAAAGGAGAAGACGCTCTTGAATTCATTTAAAAAAAAAATCTACAACTGCCGCTACAAACGCTTTCACCAAATCTCATAAGCATAACGAACACTCAACGAAAAAACGAGGTAAAATTTATTAAGAGGAGTAGTGATTTACTTAAATTCCCGGTCTAACTATATTCAGTAAGGACTCTTCCATTTTTTTTTATTTCATATATATGAAAATATTGGATGATCTTGCCTACTTACTTTTAAGATCTAAATGAACACGATAATTTTTCCCAAATGCAATATTATTTATACTTACGATAAAAGAATTAAGGGTGACGTAAATTTTGGTGCCAATTTCAGAAAACAATATAAGCCTAAATAGTAGTGCCCTATCGTTTTCCAATGTATCTTATTTCTATCATTTAGATAGGAGAAGGCTACAACCAAAAATTCACAGAAAGACAAAAAAAAGAGAAATGAGGAAATTATGTTTTTCAGATAGACTTAAGATAAGCCTTTATCAGTTAGATGAAATGGATACGGGTCACACAAATTACTTTTAATAGCAATCTCTTAAATACCGACATCTAATGATAATTGTAAGGTACCTGTAAATCCTACATTCCAGAAAATCAGGAAATTGTATTCTGACTTCAAGCAATGGAGTCAATTTTATTATAACTTGATTAGACTTATATATATATCTAAAAACAAAAACTTTGAGAGGTGTATCAGATTATCCGCATTAGTTTATCATCGGGTGTAAATATGTTGAAATGACAAACACAATAATAACAACTAATCCATATAAATTGTTAGGAATTTTACAAATCATAATAATAAATAACGGATAATCCCTACCATCTTAAAAAATAATACAAACCATATTAATAAATAGAAAATAATACAAATGATAATAAAAAATATATATATAAAATGAACCATGTTAATAATTAACAGTAACCTAAATGATAATACGACATAAAACCGACCCTATTAATACTCTAACAAATGATGCAAATAATAATAAAAAAAAAATATCCACAACAGCACCAACAACAGCTTCAACAACGTGGCCGTCCTTAATATTATAATTTTAGTGAGTGTGCTTCAAAATATCTTATACATCTCAAAGAAGAATTTGGAAAAGTGTGATCTAAACAAGAAGAATATATTTTCTTTTTTTTATGAGTATTTCGTATAGTAACGTCGAGTTATTTGCATCTAATTATTTATTTTTTTGTATTTTAGAAATGTGAAGTTAATATTCTTAAAGAATAAACAAAATCATTGACAATTGATAAAAATGAAAATTCACCTCCTATCATGTTTGATACCCTTGGGCCTTAAGAATATATTCATTGAATTTAGAAATCGGTACCAGTAAAATGCCAGCATATATAAAATATATAATACATAATCATGAAAAAAAAATAACAAGAAATCATACAACCCATGTTTATAAATGATAAGTAATAGAAATAATAATAAGTATTAACTTAATATGGTACTCTCAAGAAATGTTTGATAACATAAGCACAACCCTTTTGCCAATGGCGGTTAGGATTTTACTTAATAGATTATACGGAATTTTAGGCTTTTTTTTATATTCTTTAAACTAATTCTTAAACACAAAATAATACAAGTAAGATAGAAGACAAAAAAAGGAGTACCGTCAGAAAGACTGTAATATATATATAGCCCCTTTGCTTTTATGAAATAATAAAAAAACTATGTATTGCTAACCTTAACAACGACTTTCCTTTCCAGTGGTTCTTCTTTTCAGCGGGAAATGAGGTGCAGGGTAAGTATGCCGTCGCGAGGGTAGGGTTTGAGAAAATCCGCTGAGGTCGGTTTCGCGTCGCGCGCGGTACGCGGTACATTTGTTGTTTTGCCGTTTTATTAGCGTAGCGTTCGTCGGGTTGAGTTAGCGTAGCCTATTTTTTGGTACCGCGTCGGAATTTCGGGAACGCGAAGTAAAAATTAGATTTTTGTCCTTGACTGAGTAAATGAAGAAATACGGAGTAACGTAAAGTAGGTTTCCTCTCCGTATGGTTTTGTTCTGGTGACGCGTTTGAAAACGGGCATGTATTGGTGGCTGAATATTGTAAATGAGCGTAACCCATTCGGAGACCCGCGACCGAAATCCTCTACGATCTAGCTGGGCGACAAGCAGCCACCGCGTGAATGGGTTACGGTGCACGGATTGGTTGACCGGTTGGTACCATCCGTTGGCACTACTCAGACTTAACGTCAAGAACCGATGAGAGGTCGGTTCCACGTTCGCACGTAGACTTAAAATCATTACAGCAGATCAAGGACGTTTCAATAACGACCGACAAGCTTCTTGCAGCGGAACGTAGGAATTTGGTTCTAACCTCTTTGCTGGCACAACTTTTGGAAATTGATGCTCACCAATGGACAGTCATCGATATAGTCGTTTCTTTTCAAGATGACCAAATTCATCCTCTTTTCATTTCTAACAAAAAACTGCACCAAACCGGGCAATAAATACCCTGATTTTTGTGAGCAAATCCTTTCGCAAACTGCAGTTCTGCAGCATTTCAAAATTAAAACTAAACTGGTGGTGGTCATCAAACTGCCACTATTCGAGTTGCCAGTGATGAAGCTCTACCAAATCCATCTTTTTCCCATCAAAGCAAACAATTCACTCCTACTGATACCTTCCGTGGAGTTTACTTATAATAAAACACCCCCAATCAGGTGATCTACACGTAGCACCTTCATCCACACCAATCATCCAATCACCACCGGCTACGAATGACGTGATTTCTCTTTTAAACAACCCTCTCAAATTACGGAATAAACTCCTTCTCCACATCAGCACTAGTATAACAAATTCATTAACAAAATTGAGTAAACCTAACCGCTGGATTTATTTCCTCGAGAAGGAAACTCCCATTCATGTACGTTGCAATACAGGCATCATTACAAGCAAGCTGGTCGGTCAGGGTATCTTAACTCTTATTACTCCCTGTACTATTCAAATCAATGAAATGTTCTTACATTACGAAGCGGAGGGCACTCACAAGTTCGACGTTATTCAGCCTCATTACTTTCCGGACATAGACCCATGGATATTGGACTTAGATCTCGCTACCTTCAGTGTAAGCCCAAAAACCAACAAATTGCAGCTTGTTACAACTAAAGGAAAAGAATATCAATTTCAAGCTAGTGCACGTGGATGAATGAAATTTATATCCATCTTGAGCAAATAAAATTTAATGAGTCTTCTCAAAAGCATTCACACCTTTCCACAGTCTCAATTAGCTTAACTACAATCTTTAGCTCAATAATTTGCACATACTTGGGTTGGCGACTGCTGAAATCCCGACGCCAAGCAGAGCAGGCCACACGGGAAAAACCTATAGCCTTACAAATAAATAGTCCTCAAACAGACCAACGGCACATTCCCGTCCTTACAGTTAACGAAACCCAACCCGAAAAGTCTCGCGAAAGTCGACTCCCATCGACTAACCAAGGCATTGCACCCACCCTTACTAACAATCCCACCCGATCTTTCCAATTAGTCTAACTAACAGAAAGTCAAAGCAAAAGAAAACTACTTGTAAGCTAATAAAGTACACCCAAAGGAAAAAATAAAAAAAAAAAATATATATATATATATATACATATAAATATACTGTTACATGTACAAATAATTACATGTACAAATAATTCTGCGAGCTACTGTCGCAATTGTTTTCACGTCAACAAATGAATTTACTCGAACCCAACAAGCATGATCAACATCTGCAAGTGACGTCACTCCATTCATTAATTTGCTCGAATCTACCAGGTACCTCTCGGTAGAACATTCGCCAATGTACGAGAAATGGGTGAATAGGTAGAGACCCTATATAAAGGCGAGCTGAATGAATGGGGGGAATCATTCATTCGACCGCGATAAAAAAGCGATCAAGTAATAGTGAGGTGATTTTGAGAAGACAATTGCGATAAGAAATTTATGGACAAGTGTTAGATTTTTTAATAGTGAAAATTAAAATTAGTGCAAGTGTTAAACTGATTATTGTGCATATTTCCGATCAAATAAACTCTTTTAGATTTAAATTAAAAGATATTGCGTTTTCACTTTCCCGGAACATTAAAATTATAGGCCGCGAACCAATAACACGCGACAATGTATATATACATATATTTATATATATATATATATATATATATATATATATATATATATATATATATATATATATATATATATATATATATATATATAATAAATAACATACCAAACGAGGAAAAAATGCAAAAACAAAAAAAATAATAAAATAAAAATCACGAAAGATGAAAAAAAAAATGAAAAAACAAATCACAAAAGTTGGAAATTTAAGGAATATATAGTAGTTTGTAAAGAATTACACACACTTAAATAAACGTTGAAGAATTTTTTCACTAGTAAATTAAAAAATCTATATAACATACAAGAAGGAGTCCACGAATTAAAAATAGGAAAACCGCGATGAGTTTGTTTTGATTGTAAAACTGCATTTAACAAAAAAAAAATTAAAACATTGCATAATCCCAAATAGATTTTGATTGTATTTTTGATAAAGTTTTTTTTTTGTTTGTAAGTGGAAAACCACTAAAGCGGAGCTTAATAATATATGGCATATTATACATGTAATTTACATCCCATCGCACATAAAGTTTCATTTGCTAACTAACAAAAAAAAAATAAAAACCAAATCTGTACATAAAAGATATACATTTATACACAACAAATATGTGAAGGGGTTAAGTTTAAAAATTATTTTCTAATTTAATTAAAGCAATGGGTGGTCAAGTATAAGAAACGAGCAATGAATTTGTTCTGATTAACGAAAGTAATATAGCAGCATCCCAAATGGATTCTAGTTTTTGGAAAGTAGTTGTTGATAATGCAAAATAATAAACCGCAAATAGAGATGTAACGTGAAAGAAGTATCATTGTTAAAAATGCCAGAGAATTAGAGATAAAACAGGATTGTAATGAGAGTAAATTATTTTTAAAGAAAAATTATCTTGTTAATTTCTTTAACTGTAAAGTAACTAAAACTCAGAAATTCAAAAAAAAACAGAAAAAGAGAAGGTTAAAAGCGAAATGGATTAGGAAGCGAAACCAATCCAGTCGTTGAAAGTTTTCATGACAAAAACTAAACACGCTTGTAATTGGTTTCTAACCTAAGAATAAGTACCTATTCCTAGTTTCTAACAAGCAAATATACAATGGAGAGTTGGTAAACACCCGACCATCGTGAGGAAGGGAAGAATTTTAATCATTATGGTTAAATGACATAATTATTTATGATGAAAATTCCTGTTTTATTTTCGAGTTTTTATTGTAGAGTAAGATACTTAGAGTACGACACGTTACGACAACAATCATTAGCATATGAGAGTACTAATTGCTTAGAATTCAATAACAGTTAATCACGCCCCCATGCCTTGCTTACGACACGTTACGACAACAATCATTAGCGTATGCGAATACTAATTGCTCGGAAATTCATAACAGTTGATCATGCGCCCATGCCTCGCTTACTACACGTAACGGCAACAATCATTAGTGTTTGTGAATACTAATTGCTCGGAATTTCATAACAGTTGATCACGTTCCCAATGGCTAGTTCGTCGTACGACCCAACAAGCAATGTATGCTTCACCGCCCATACTTAGGGAACGGTGACACCCTAAACAGAGTACATTGTCACAATTTATTGTATATTTGAACATTATATCTTACGCTTCAGTGGTCAAGTCACTAAATTGTCTCCCCGGTGAATTCCACACGCATACATGGTAGTCCATACAATTACCATATTTAGAGCACATGGGGAACATGTACACAATTGAATGTGTGTACTATGCGCAATCCGCTCAACTGAGTATCAATGCGCCGTGACAACCAACTCAGAAATCATATGAGGAGAAGTCGTCGAATATTCAAATATATGAATACTGAAGACGAAAAGAGCGAAAGCATAAGATTGGAGCTAGCGTTCCTTTTCATGCAACAAGATTGTTCCCGAGGAACAAGAGAATAATGAATTCGTAAAGCAGGTTAAGGTGAACTAGCACACTAACAAACTCAGCGTTTTGCGGTTAACTGGATCGAAGGTCTACGACTCCCACTAGCAATGCAAGCAATTTGTTTGAATTTAAGCTACTGGAAAATTGGACGAGGGAGCCAGCATTAACGCAAGTCTCGAGGAGAGACTGCCGAAGTCGATTATTTTATCAAGAAGCTCGCCGCAAAGAAGCGTTATTTTCCGCCATCAACAGAACGTAAGTATAACGAGCAGAAACTATATTTATTTAGGCCTAAGCCGTGAAACTCTAGTTTTAGCCAATTTATGATTAAATAATTCCTACCAGTGTTGAAAAATAATCTTGAACGTAATGACCTTTTTGGCAATCTCCAATTCATTCTGCAATTCTTTTTCTTACGTATAGTGGAGGCATCCACGGGAGTCGAAGTGGACACTTGCTCAAATTGGATTCAGAGTTTCTTTGGGCCCAAGCCGGTGAAACTCTGGTTCTAGCCTTTATCCACGTGCACCATTGTATGCAAACTATGGTACGAGGGTCGCAAGCCTGGATTAATTGTAGGGTGCATCAAGACCAGCTGTAACCTCCTTTGTCTATTTGCAGGCCACGCTTACTGGATCCAATAGCCCAGTCTTTCATCGGGTACCTTGTTACCGGTCGTTTAAGGGTCTGATGTTACTGCCAGGCTCCTCGACTGGGCTATTGGATCCAGTAAGCGTGGCCTGCAAATAGACAAAGGAGGTTACAGCTGGTCTTGATGCACCCTACAATTAATCCAGGCTTGCGACCCTCGTACCATAGTTTGCATACAATGGTGCACGTGGATAAAGGCTAGAACCAGAGTTTCACCGGCTTGGGCCCAAAGAAACTCTGAATCCAATTTGAGCAAGTGTCCACTTCGACTCCCGTGGATGCCTCCACTATACGTAAGAAAAAGAATTGCAGAATGAATCGGAGATTGCCAAAAAGGTCATTACGTTCAAGATTATTTTTCAACACTGGTAGGAATTATTTAATCATAAATTGACTAAAACTAGAGTTTCACGGCTTAGGCCTAAATAAACATAGTTTCTGCTCGTTATACTTACGTTCTGTTGATGGCGGAAAATAACGCTTCTTTGCGGCGAACTTCTTGGTAAAATAATCGACTTCGGGATATGGCTACATTAAATGTTGCCATTTTGCTTCGATGTTCACCAAATTTTCAGGAAAGATGTATTGGATATATATATATATATATATATATATATATATATATATATATATATATATATATATATATATATATATATATATATATATATATATATATACATATATATATATATATATATATATATATATATATATATATATATATATATATTTATACATATATATTGTTATATGTACCAATGACTCTGCGAGCTACTGTCGCAATTGAAACCACAAGAACCCACCAAGCATGATCAACATCTGAAAGTGACGTCACTGCTCCATTCATTAAGCTGCTCGAATATTCCAGGTAGTTCGCCAATGTACGAGAAATGGATTGAATGACTAGGGACCCTATATAAAGGCGAGCTGGGTGAATCGGGGGATTCATTACAACCACGATATAGTATGACTGCGATAGTGTGGAGTGCGAATTAAGAGCGATATTTATTGCAAAGTCTTGTGAAGTCATAAACAGTGGATTTAGGAATTGATAGACAATTTGTGAAATAGTTAAATTAATAATTGTGCATTTTTTTTAGTAAATAATCTCTTTTAACTTAATTTAAAAGACAGTGCGTTTTCACTTTCCCGAAACATTAAAATGATTGGCCGCAAACCATAACACGTGACTATATAGATATATATATATATATAGGTATATATATATATATATATATATATATATATATATATATATATATATATATATATATATCTATATATATATATATATATATATATATATATATATATATATATATATATATATATCGGTATATATATATATATATATATACAAGTTTATATATATATATATATTTATATATATATATATATATATATATATATATATATATATATATATATATATATATATATATATATATATATTTTTCTTTAAAAGCCGTCGGGCCTTGCTTAGTTGTGTGAGCAGACGCGTTTCGACTACTTTGAGTCATCAAAGTAGTCGAAACGCGTCTGCTCACACAACTAAGCAAGGCCCGACGGCTTTTAAAGAAAAAAGAGGATTGGCCTGCGGATATCAAATAAACAAAGTTATTGACTATATATATATATATATATATATATATATATTTTTTTTTTATATATATATATATATATATATATATATATATATATATATATATATATATATATATATACATATATGTATCCATTTATAAATTTATATATATTGTTACATGTACAAATAATTCTGCGAGCTACTGTCGCAATTGTTTTCACAACAATGAAGAACACGAATTTACTCGAAACCACGAGAACCCAACAAGCATGATCAACATCTGCAAGTGACGTCACTCCATTCATTAATTTGCTCGAATCTACCAGGCACCTCTCGGTAGAACTTTCGCCAATGTACGAGAAATGGGTGAATAGGTAGAGACCCTCTATAAAGGCGAGCTGAATGAATCGGGGGATCATCATTCATTCGACCGCGATAAGAACTGCGATAGTGTGTTTCGTAATAGTGAAGTGATTTAGAAGACAATTACGATAAGAACTTTATGGACAAGTGTTAGATTTTTTAATAGTGAAAATTAAAATAAGTGAAAGTGTTAAACTGATTATTGTGCATTTTTGTAATTAAATAAACTCTTTTAACTTAAATTAAAAGACATTGCGTTTTCACTTTCCCGGAACGTTAAAATTATTGGCCGCGAACCAAAACACGCGACAGTGGTGTCGAGAAGTGAGAAGAAAATTTCGAAAAGTGAAAACATTTAAACATTTTTAAACTGCACAGTTGTGAAATCTAACGTAAAAACTGTTGAAAAAAAAAACGAAAAGCCAATACAATAAAAATGCCACGAAACTTGCATCTAAGAATCAATGAATTGACCATGTCGGAGCTCAAGGAAGAGTTAGAACAGCGAAATCTGGCTAGGCAAGGTACAAAGGCCACACTGATTGCACGCTTGCGCGACGCGATTGAATCGGAAGGCGTTAATCTGGATTCGGGTGAGCTCTCAGATGCCGAAATGGTGCAAAAGGTGGAGAAGCAGAAACACTAAAACCAAAGGACCCAGAAAATGCACTGATGCAAACGTTGATGCTGATGCAGCAAGAGCAGCGACAACAGTCGTCCAATTTATCTGCGAAGCTCAATGAACAGTCGTCCAATTTAACTACGAAGCTAGATGAACAATCAGCGAAGCTGGACCAACAAGCGATCGAAATCAAGGAAGTGCAAAAACAGTCAACTGAAATAAAAGCGGAGCTCGGTAGCCTGAACAATCAAATTAAATGCGTCGAGGAAAAGGTTTACCAGGTCGAGGAGAAGGTCAGCCAGGTTGAGGACAGAATCAACTATGAGATCAGCCAGGTCGAAGAGAGAATGATCCATGAGATGGAAAAAGTGAAAAAAGAATTGGAAGCAGCGAAGGCAGTAGTAACTACCTCACCAGCCCCGCTTATAACCGCAGCGCAAAGCACATCCAGAAATGTGCAAGCACCAATTTTCGATGAGCAAACGGTCTGGAGTATTTACAAGACCCAGTTTGAAGCTGCCGCAAGGGCAAATCACTGGAATGAGCAGGAACGAGCAACTGCACTGATTTTTGCTCTAAGAGGCCCAGCTGCCGAGCTTTTGCAGACGATCCCCGATGAATTGCACTCAAACCCGAATGCTATAATGAATGCGCTCGACATGCGTTATGGAGACGATCATCTAAAGCAGATTTATCGGTCACAGCTAAGGCATCGGATGCAGAAGTCTGGTGAAACCCTACAGCAGCTAGCCCAAGACATTGAGCGACTAGCACTTTTGGCTTACCCAGCCTACGACCCAGAACATCGAGATGATGCAGCGACAGAAGCATTCATCAGCGCACGAAAGGACCCGGAATTGCAACAAACCGTGCGTTTAGCTCAAAAGCAAACGGTTAAGGACGCATCGGCTTACAGTCTGAACTTTGAGGCAGCGAAAAATGTGACTCGTACCACTGCCCGGGTGCGTGAGGTAGTGACAGACGAGTGCAGGTGTGAGCGCGTCGAAATTGAGCGAGACCCGCAAGTAAATGGTGCGCCTAGATGCTGGAATTGCGGAGAGAAGGGGCACCTGCAAAGAGACTGCAAGAAGCGAAGAAAACCGAGCTATTGTCCAGGGTGTGCAGCTAGAAGGAGATCCAGACCGAGTCAGGAGCCCAGAATGGAAGCCCTTCAAACAGAGGGGTTGGGAAACATGTAACAGCCAACTTCGTGGGGCAGAGGTTGGCTAGGAGGATCGAAGTCCCCAGCACCACCATCACCGTGTCAAGACTACATCGTGGAGAAGCGGACTTCTGCCTTCCGGGTCAAGTTAACGGAGAAAACTGCACCATAACAATCGACACTGGTGCAACCCGATCGATTATCCGACAAGACCTAGTTAGACAGCAACAACTCCAAAAGGGTAGAATTTTCTCACTACGGACAGCTACGGGAGAAACTGCACCTGTTCATGGAGAAGTCAACCTCCAGATACAGTTGGGGGACCTTGTGTTCCGACACAATTTTCTGGTTGCAAATATTATGGATGACTGCATTCTCGGAATGGATTTTCTGCGACCACATGGAATCACGTTGGATTTGGGCAAACGTGTATTGAAATGGCAGAATGTCGAAGTACTGATGGAGGATCCCAGCGTCCAAGTTCCCAAGATGAATGTAGTGGTATGTACTGACACTGATGTACCGAATTCTTCCGAAAGCATTGTATGGGCCAGGCTTGATGGTGATTCTGGAGACCACCGATCTTATCTGATAGAGCCAACGAAGACGTCCGCATTGCCCAGTTTGATTGTAGGACGAAGCCTTGCAAGATCTTTAAGGAACGGATATGTGCCGGTTAGAGTCCTGAACACCGCAGACTCAACCACGAGCATCAAAGCGGGAGAAGGCATCGGCAGCTGCCAGCCTGTTTCCACCATCACCTCTTTGGAAGCTACTCACGACCATCATTGCAAAAGGAGGCAAGACACAGACAAAGCCCGGGAATCAACGTCTGCAATATTGAAGCAGGTCAATTTGCCAGTGCAGCTATTCAAACGAGCCTCTGATCTGGTCACCAAGTACAGTGACATCTTCTCAACAAGCCCGGATGACCAAGGCCGAACGAGTCTGGTAACTCACGTCATAGATACACAGGGAGCCAAGCCGATTCGACAAGCATCCAGACGCCTCCCTATAGCCAAACAAGGCGAAGTTAGCGCGCTGATCTCGGACATGGAAAAACAAGGTGTTATTGAACCTTCTGTCAGTCCATGGGCCGCGCCTGTAGTTCTAGTAAAGAAAACGGATGGTAGCACTCGTTTTTGTGTCGACTATAGGCTGCTTAACGACATCACTAAGAAAGATAGTTACCCGCTCCCACGCATCGACGACATCATGGACACTTTAGCCGACGCAAAATGGTTTTCTACACTCGATCTCAAGAGTGGCTACTGGCAGGTAGAAATCGTCAAGAAGGACCGAGAGAAGACCGCATTTTCAGTTGGGACCGGATTGTGGCAGTTTGTGGTGATGCCATTTGGGCTTTGCAATGCTCCAGACACTTTCGAACGCTTGATGGAATACGTGCTACGTGGTCTAACCTGGAAAACCTGCTTGGTGTACCTAGATGACATCATCGTCATCGAGAGAACGTTCGAAGAGCATGTGCGGAGCTTAGAAGAGGTTTTCTCCAGACTGCAACTGGCAAATTTGAAACTTAGTCCCGACAAGTGTAGCCTTTTCGCAGCTGAAGTAAAATACCTGGGACACGTTGTATCAGCAGAAGGGGTGAAAACAGACCCTGAGAAGATTGAAGCCGTGAAAAGCTGGCCAACACCAAACAACAAGCGCCAACTACGAGGTTTTCTGGGTCTGGCAACCTACTATCGAAGATTCGTCAAAGACTTTGCCAAAATAGCTAAGTGTCTCCATCAGCTAACCGAGAAAAATCGTCCGTATGTCTGGAATGAACAATGCCAGACAGCCTTTGAGACCCTGAAGGAAAATCTGTGTGAATCACCCGTGCTGGTGTATCCGAAACCCGGAAAAATGTTTGTAGTTGACACTGATGCAAGCAACGGCGGTATTGGAGCTGTACTCTCCCAGCAGATCAATGGCGTAGAAAGAGTCCTCTCGTATTACAGTCGAGTTCTTTCAAAAAGTGAGAGGAACTACTGTGTGACCAGGAAGGAGCTATTGGCTATAATAGAGGCCACCAAGCAGTTCCACAAGTACCTATATGGCCAGAAATTTGTTCTTCGAACGGACCATCCATCGCTGAGATGGCTACTAAACTTCAAAAACCCTGAGGGACAAGTTGCGAGATGGATCGAAAGATTGCAGTCATACGACTACGAAATTGTTCATCGAAAGGGCGGAGTTCATGGAAATGCTGACGCCCTATCTCGTCGCCCATGTCCAGCTAACTGCAAGCATTGCCGACGGATTGAGGAAAAGGAACCGCCCGTTGATCTGCGTTTGATAACGGCCGAATTCGATGAAGGTTGGTCATCGGAGGAGATTCGAAATGCCCAGCTAGCCGATGAAGACATCGGACCCTTGCTCATATGGAAGGAGACGACTGGGCGACCTGAGTGGAAGGACGTTTCAACGCATGGCGCAACCCTGAAAAGCTATTGGGCACAATGGAACTCCCTTCAGGTGGAGGATGGTGTACTCAAGCGGAAATGGGAAACGGCGGATGGCAGCTCCTATAGGATGCAAATTTTACTACCCAAAAGCCGAATCCACGATGTGGTTAAGGAAATGCATGAAGGATCCTCGGGAGGCCATCTTGGTGTTAACAAAACTTTAGCGAAATTGCGGGAAAGATTCTACTGGCTCCACGCTCGAGAAGACGTAGAGGACTGGTGTCGCAGATGCACAATTTGCGCCTCCGTCAAAGGTCCAAAACGACGACTAAGAGGACAAATGCAAACCTATAACGTGGGGGTACCGTTTGAAAGGATTGCTGTTGACATCGCTGGACCCTTTCCTGAATCTGAATGGGGAAATCGATACCCGCTGGTTGTAGCCGATTATTTCAGCAAGTGGCCCGAGGTCTACCCCATTCCCAACCAGGAAGCAACTACTGTAGCCGAACAGCTAGTGTTAAATTGGGTCTGTAGGTACGGCGTGCCTTGCGGACTGCATTCGGATCAAGGCCGAAACTTTGAGTCACTAGTTTTTGGCGAAATGTGCGAGCTGCTCGGAATACGGAAAACGAGGACAACACCGCTGCATCCTCAATCCGATGGAATGGTCGAACGTTTCAACGGCACGCTCAATAAACACCTTGCCAAGATGGTTGACGAGAACCAAAGGGACTGGGACCGACATATCCCACTATTTTTGATGGCGTACAGAGCTGCCGAACATGCATCGACGGGCCAAGCTCCAGCCAAAGTCATTTTTGGAAAGACTATTCGTTTGCCAGCCGATATAAAGTTCGGGATACCCCCTGAGAAACCCCAAACGATCTCGGAGTACGCAAGTGATCGAAGACAACGGTTGAACCAGATACATCGGACAGTGCGAAAACACCTCGAATCGGCCACTGACCGCATGAAGACCAGGTATGATCTAAAGGCCAATTCTACTGGCTTCCAGCAAGATGACTTGGTGTGGCTATATAACCCGCAACGGCGAAAGGGTAGGCCTCCAAAGTTGCAACATAACTGGGAGGGACCATACCGAGTCACAAAGCGAATCAACGACGTCGTATATCGCATACAGGAACACCGTAAACCGAGAATCAAAATGAAGATCGTGCATATAGACCGTCTTGCCCCATATTACATCCAGGGAGAATTGACTACAACTGGCGACACATCTTTTCAGGGCGAAAAGAACTGAGGTGGGGGCAGTGTTACATGTACAAATAATTCTGCGAGCTACTGTTGCAATTGTTTTCACAACAATGAAGAACACGAATTTACTCGAAACCACGAGAACCCAACAAGCATGATCAACATCTGCAAGTGACGTCACTCCATTCATTAATTTGCTCGAATCTACCAGGCACCTCTCGGTAGAACTTTCGCCAATGTACGAGAAATGGGTGAATAGGTAGAGACCCTCTATAAAGGCGAGCTGAATGAATCGGGGGATCATCATTCATTCGACCGCGATAAGAACTGCGATAGTGTGTTTCGTAATAGTGAAGTGATTTAGAAGACAATTGCGATAAGAAATTTATGGACAAGTGTTAGATTTTTTAATAGTGAAAATTAAAATTAGTGAAAGTGTTAAACTGATTATTGTGCATTTTGTAATTAAATAAACTCTTTTAACTTAAATTAAAAGACATTGCGTTTTGACTTTCCCGGAACGTTAAAATTATTGGCCGCGAACCAAAACACGCGACAATATATATATATATATATATATATATATATATATATATATATATATATATATATATATATATATATATATATATATATATATATATATATATATATATATGTATTTATATATATATATATATATATATATATATATATATATATATATATATATATATATATATATAGATATATGTATATATATATATATATACATATATAATGTGTATATATATATATATATATATATATAGGTGTGTGTTCATATAAATATATGCACATATACACAGACACACACACACAAACATATATATATCGAGTTTTCCATTAAAGACATAAAAATTTTAGCTATGAATAAAACACAGCAATATTTGAGATATTGAGGTCAAACTTTCTATGAGTGTGATGCAAGCATTATACTTTATTAACAAAATTCAATTTCCGTCATATGAACACCACGACCTCATTTACAGCGGTAGATTCTATGGACCAAACTTTCCACCACTCAGGCACACATTTCTATTGAAACTATGGCAATTTCGGGTTGTATGTTGGCTTTGAGCTCGTCTAAAGTTGCTGGTTTGTTGGTATGGATCAGTGACTTGACATAGCCCTATATAAGGAAATCCAATGGTGTTAGATCGCATGGACAAGGTAGCCATTCTACCGGCCCACTTCTCGAAATAACACGTTCACCCAATTTGCCTTTCAATAAATTGATTGTGAAGCGTGCTGTGTGGCTGGGGGCACCGTCTTGTTGAAACCGCATATTGCTGATGTTAAGTTCGTCCAATTCTGGCACTAATAATAATCGAATGTAACACAATAGTGCTCTTCATTTATGGTACTATGAGGTCGTTTTCATCCACAAAAAAATACGGTCCAATCACACTTCCCGCATCAAAACCGCACCAAACAGTAGTTCACGTTTGGGGTTTTTGCTGACCAAAAACCCATATTTTTCTTATTAATAAAGCCATTGAGCCAGAAATGAGCTTCATCGCTGAAGTTGATTTTTCGACAACAAGCGCTTTCAAAGCTGCGACCACTGACTCAGAATTTCCCTATTATTTTTTAATAAATTCCAAGCGTTTCTGGTTTGTAAGCCTTACCAACGCACAGAGTGAATGCCACCAACGCACAGAGTGTCGGGCTCCCATGCCCGCAAGAAGGCGACTAGACTACCCACTAAACACCTCCCCTGTCAACCTGAGAACCTAGCCTGGAACCGTTTGGCACATTACTTCAGGCCAGGTCCCATTTTGTTACGGTGCATTCGAGCTAGGTGATCCCTCTTCTAGCGGAAGGGGTGAGGGGAAGAGGAAGTGCCAGACAAGCGATCACCCGGTCCCTATGCCTGCGGCTGCTATGAGTTCCTTTTATCTTTTAGGACTGCATGAACATAATGTGCTACCTAGTTCATTTTGTCAACCGATTCGAGTATCATCATGACTATATTATCCAAAGTGAGCTCTCCTGTTCGTATCGCGTATCGCGGTACTATTCTGGCAACAGCTGCTCCACCTTTAGATATAGGAATACAAGAGAAGACCAGATTTACTATAGATACGGGGGCTGAAGTCAGTATTATAAATAACGACTTCCTCTCAAGGAACTGTTATGTTAAAGGTCCAAGTAAATCACTCATGCTTCCTCGCGCGGAAGTAAATAGTAATGATTTCTCGGTCCCTATTGAGAGCCAAGTAGAGGCGAAAGGTTCACATCACGTACAGGTTTTGGCAGAGGTGTCTGATAACGTCGACGCGTTGTCGTTTGGAGCGACGCAGAACGGGACATTTTTAACAGATCAGAATCGTGTGGTGACTCATGATCCTGCCAAAGAGGATTCAAGGGTTACAAAAGCCGCTGATGGAACCTATGAGGTCGTTTTTAAAGAAGCTGTTATATTACCTCCACGAACACAAAACCTAGTGGTAGTTCCAATTGACCTGGGTCAGGAAATTCTGTGTACAGCGGATTCATTAGCTGATGGCATATTCCTGGCAAACGGTCTTCTTGACCCAATGAGGCCTGTGGTGGATATACTGAATTCAGGTGAGACTCCGTTCACACTAAACCAACTTAGTTTGAAGCTAGAAAAGTTGAACAGATACTCCGTTAGTAGGTTAGAAGTTTCACGCGGGGTAGAACATCAACCTAAATCCAGCTTAGACTCTATAGTTGAATATGTAGGCTGTGAAGTGTTGGGGACAATAGCGGGTCCATCAAACAATCACTTGGAGAAGGGAACCTTCTAAGTTCTTATACTCCGACTCTCCGGGAAATGTGATGCACAATGCGTTGTTGAAGCAGGAGCTCACATTATTTGAACATAGTAATCCTGAGAAAAGGAAGGCCATTACTCAGTTGTGCCAGGAGTTCAACGATATTATTTTTTCCTTCCTGAAGACAAGCTGAGTTGCACGAAAGCAATCACCCACGAAATCCCGTTATTGACTGACCAGACCCCGATAAATCAAAAAATGTACCGACTGAGTCAGCCAGAGAAGGACATAATCATCGAAAAACTGAAGGTAATGTTGGAGAGTGACATCGTCCAACCAAGTAAGAGTCCCTGGAACTCCCCTCTCTTGGTCGTACCCAAGAAGGCAGGAGCTGATGGAGTAAAGAAAAGGCGAGTAGTTGTTGATTTCAGGAAACTGAATGAAAAAACAATAGGTGACGCTTTCCTATTATCTCGCATAGAAGATATACTTGACCAGCTGGCACACTGAATTTAGCTAGTGGTTATCATCAAGTTCTGGGCAAACCCAAGGATCGACAAAAAAACAGGATTAAGCACGAACTATGGACACTATGAGTTCAAGCGGATGCCTTTTGGTTTGAAGGGAGCACCCGCCACATTTCAGAGACTGGGCTTACAAGGTTTCGATTGCTTTGTGTATTTAGATGACATCGTTGTTGGTAAAAACTTACAGGACCACATCTGTAAGCTAAGAAAGATTTTTGAAAGACTGAGGCTGAACAATTTAAAGCTTCAGCCAGAGAAGTGCTAATTCCTCCGTCCTGAAGTAGTATATTTGGGACACATATGTTCTCAAACTGGTGCACGGCCAGGCCCGAGTAAAACTAGCTGCGTGTGCGATTTTCCCGTACCTACAACTGTCCGTAGGCTTCAGTCGTTTTTTGTTTTAGTAAATTACTATCGTAAGCTCATACCTAACTTTTCTAAGGTGGCCAAGCCTCTCATGAACCTGTTACGGAAAGATCTTCAGTTTACTTGGGCCGACAAATGCATGGAAGCATTTCAGTCGTTAAAAAATTCTTTGGTAGAACCTCCTTTGCTAGCCTATCCGGATTTCTCTAAGCCGTTTAATCTCAATACTGACGTGAGTAGTGAAGCTTTGGGAGCTGTTTTGTCACAAGAAGAAATTGGCATAGACCAGCCATTAGCTTATGCTAGTCGAACCCTTAACAAGACCGAGCGCAACTACTCTACTATTGAAAGGGAATTACTTGCTATGGCGTGGGCAGTCAAAAACTTCCGATATTATCTATAGGGGAGGCAATTTACGATCTACACGGATCACAAACCCCTTAAAGATGCATTCAATGTGAAGGATCCCACTACACGATTGGTAAAGTTTCACCATAAATTATCCGAATTCGATTATCACATTGAATACAAACCAGGTAAGCACAATACACATCACATCGTTATTGGCTCGCAACAGTCAATGAGCTCTGCTGTGTATCTTCCCGCTGTGCCTTAAAATCTTTCAGTTCTTTCAGTAAGTGTCTTGGGGTGATCTTGTTTCTACCGCGTTAAGATATTATGTCTTTGCTAACCGTGACAGTGTGGTATCTGCAATTTAAATTTACTTTTCTTAATCCTATACAAATTTTTCTTTGTTCTCATTAGAAGCAAAAAGCTTCAGTGTCATATCGATTCACGATATTATATATAACTCATGAATTTTACTCGCTCCTAGTGTCTTGGTTAAACTTTTTGTCGTGGCTTAAACCATTTCATGAATTTCCCCCTGGATTTTCCCTTGTGGAGTGTTTGTGTTCGTGTTTTAGCTAAGCAAGAACTTTTATACTCTTTGACTTTGCATATCTTTAGGCGTTAATTTATCATTTGAGCTAATTTATCAAAGACTCGCGTCTACATATTTATGTAAATTTATTGATCTATAGTTGTAGTGCGTGAGCTTGTGCCTGTGCTAAGTTCTAACTTTTTAATTGCATTATGTCTATCTGCATGGCTACTACTTGCCTAGATAGGCCGAATAAAACTAAAATCGTGACATGTTTTGGCCTTTGTGGATTAACTTTCCACGCTAAATGCGTGAACTTAACTGGCCCAGTGGCTGATAATATTATGCGTAGCGGTTCTGAGGTATACTGGTACTGCGTTAGGTGCCGCAAACATACCATTTTATTATTTGTAGACCGGCTCCGGTCTGCTAATGCTACAGTGAAGTCCCTATCAACTTCATTTTCGAAAATCCAGGAGAAACTTGAAGAGACTAAAACTTCTTTAGCGTCTCTTGTTTCAATTGCGCAGGCGGAATTATCGTCGACATGTCGGATGAACCAGCAACTGGAAAAGGGTGTTAATGTCCTTCCACCTAAAAATGAGCATTTTTTACAACAACACCAACTTGAGCTTGCTTTACAACAACAGCAACCTGAGCATGCTTTAAACAACAGCATCCTCAGCAATAGCTCCTGAGTCTGCTGCAGAGTGAGGATCAGCTACAGCAGTTTCCGGATCAACCATTGACACCTCACAATCTTCTGCTGTCACCGCAGTTACTTTCACCCAGTGTGTATCATGTGCTGGTACCGTCACGCTGTCACTGCATTATACAAAATTCTACCGTGTCACCTCTTGGGCAGCAGCGGCCCTATACGCGAAGTGTGCTTGCGCAACAACAGCAAGCATGTAGTCAGGAGTCAATTCCGGCTCCAATTAATAAAGCTACGGTCCTGCAACAAAAAAGTCGCATGCAGCAGTCTATCTTGCCTATTCAACAGCAACAAAAATTCAGCCTCAATCCGAGCTGTACCTAACACAATCAACGACTAATAATCTTCAGCAAAGTATTGTTATGTCTTCAGCACCACAAAACTTTAAAGATAGTGTGTTAGCTGATAAAGGAGTATTGCGAGCAGTCTCTCTACCTCTCCAGTTGTTCATATCAAGGCTCGCTTACAACACAACCAACATACCAACTACGTAACATCGAAGCTTGGTTACACGACTAGTATTTTCAGGTGCGTAAAGTTAACAAAAGACAACCTTCCTGAGCAGGTTATAAGTTCTTTCAAGCTGACAATTCCGGCTGAACTTTCTAGCCTACTTAGTTCCGATTTTTGACCAAAGGGGACACTCGTTAAAACATTCGATACAAGGCAACCTAAGCGGTGATTTCGTCTTGAAAAAGGTTCCAAACTGCCTCAACAACCTTCAAGGATCATCTAACACTGAATAAAATTCTTCTCTTCCTAATCGTTCAATTGTTTCTATTTACTATCAAAATGTTCGTAGCTTGAGAACCAAACTTGGGGACTTACTACTCGTGTCCCAATTGACTAACGATTCAGTTATCTGTTTAACTGAAACGTGGTTAAATGAGAATAATTCAAATGCGGAAATATTACCTGACTATTTAGTTTACCGATGCGACCGTGACCTTAACATCACTAATAAATCTGATGGTGGGGGAGTCTTGGTTGCAGTCTGCAAAACCCTTAATAGTTCACTTTGTGCTTTCAAATTTGCTCGTGCTGTTGAGTGTGTAATTGTGAAACTCCCTCTTCCTCATAACTCCTCATTATTAATTTATTCTGTGTATATTCCCTGTAATTCTCCCTTAGCTGTGTACGAAGCCTTCTTCGATGAACTCTCTGCCTATCTTCTTGCTCATCATCCACATTCCAAAATTATAATTTGTGAGGACTTCAATCCACCGGCAGTGGAATGGGACCGCTCAACAACACCTGGCATTTCCTCAACAAATAATCCTTCTTTGTTACTTTCTTCCTTTCTTTCCCTTTGTTCTTTTTCACAGTTTAATCATATCCGTAACCCTAATGGTCGTCTTCTGGACCTTGTCATATCAAATTTTCAAACTGGGTGTCTATCTATAGCTCCCGTTTTACATCCTTATGTTCAACCTGATCTCCATCATCCACCTTTGTCTCTAGCACTAACCGTTGATACGCTAAAAACCCAGAGAACTGCCTCAGTTTGTCGTTACAATTTCTTTAAAGCAAATTATGAGGCAATTAAAACCAATCTGGACTCGGTCAACTGGTGTACCTTCTTGACTCGTCTTGGCTGCGATAATGCTTTGAACAAATTTTGCGATTACCTTAATAATCTGATTGCTTTTTATACTCCACTCCAAGCTCCTCCCAAAGCAAAAATGAAGCCTTGGCTTACTCGAAGTGTTCTTTGTGCCTTAGGAGCCAAAGACAAGGGGCATAGGTACTATAAATTGACCAGAAATGATGATGCTAAACAGAATTTTTGCAGACTGTGCTCTTTGGCTAAAAAAGAGCTCAAAACGGCCTTGAAAAACTACTTTAGTAGCTTAGAGAGTTCCCTCTTGACAAATAACCCTAAACTCTTTTGGTCATACATCCGATCCCTTAAATCTTCCTCTTCCATCCCGCATACTGTCAAATGGAATAACACTGAAGCCTCCTCCCCTCAGGATATTTCTTACCTATTTGCTAAATATTTTTCAACTACGTTTTCCTTTTCTGACATACTACACTCCCCCATAAATTCAATTCAAACTTATCCAGCATCAAGTACATCCTATTCCACTGATCCTTCTGAAGTTGAATCCCTTATTAACTCGCTCGATCCGAATGTTAGTCCTAGTCCCGATGGATTACCTAATATATTTGTAAAGTCACTTTGTTCCTCTTTGTGTTTTCCTATATCCCTTATATTCAATCTTAGTCTTGGTACTGGCACCTTTCCAACGTACTGGAAAGATGCAAATGTTGTTCCTTTCTTTAAAAACGGTGACCCATGATCTGCCTCAAACTATCGTACCATATCGCTCCTCTCCTGTGCTGCTGGAGCGACTTGTACACAACAGGCTTCTTGAGTCACTGAGTTCATTTGTCACACCACAGCAATATGGGGTCTCGAAGGGTCGTTTAACTTCTACAAACTTGGCTGAGTTCGAAGATTATATTGCAAGAGTTTTAGATAAACAGCTTCAAGTAGATGCAATATTCATGGACTCCTCCAAAGCTTTTGACTCCGTGAAGCATGTCCTCCTCTATCAAAATTTTGCTTTGCTCGGCATATCCGGTTCCCTTCGTTCTTGGATTTCATCATTTCTATCCTCCCGCTCATGTCGTGTTAATCTCTATGGCACAATTCCCTTTTCATTCAATCCTACATTTGGCGTCCCTCAAGGGTCAATCCTTGGACCTCTTCTTTTCGTACTGTTTATCAATGATCTTCCCTCTGTAATTTCCTCTTCTTGTCCCCTGTATGCTGATGATTTCAAGGCATTTCAGATAATTAGATGCCTTGAAGATTATCAGCAACTCCAAATTGATCTTTTTAACCTCTATAACTGGTGTAATGTAAACTCCCTTCGCATCAATGTTTCCAAATGTTTTAAAATGACTTTTACTTTGAAAATTGTTCCTTTAACTTTTAATTACACCCTATGGGATGATGTTCTCTCCCCTGCAGACTCATGTTATGATCTTGGTGTAATATTTGACCCCAAGCTTAAATTTGATGTCCACATTTTTAGCTTAATTACTAAGACATCAAAAGTTTCAGGTTTTCTTATGCGGAATTTGCATAAGTTTGCAAATATTGCCACCGCTGTTCGCTTGTTCACATGCCTTGTCTACCCACTTCTTGAGCACTGCTAAGTAGTGTGGTCTCCTAGACATTTATATCTTGTGAACTCACTAGAAGCTGTTCAGCGTAAGTTTACCCGTATGGTGTTTTTCAAATACACCTTAGCTTATGAGTCTTATGAGCGTCATCTATCCATACTTCGTCCCCCTTCTCTGTCATCCTGTAGAACCTTCTTAGATCAATGTTTCCTTTATAAGTTGTACCACCAATAAATTGCTTCCACCCTAAGCGCAGAGTTGCACTACAGACTGTATGCACGTCCTAGTCGGTCTAATCACATGCTTGAGGTTCCGTGCGCCCGGACATATTTATATTTCCACTCAATTATGCCACAAATCATCAGAATGCATAACAGCCTCGAGCTTGGTTCTTTATCCACATCCTACTTTATTTTTAAAGTTAAACTAAAGACGTTACCTTTTGCAAATAGTGGTTAATGTTACTTATCACTCAATTTTTTCAATTTTTTCAAGCTTTGATCTAGACTCTAACTTCATTTCTTACATGTTTTAACTAACTTTTTTCTGCTTGATTTTTTGTATTAATTTTTTTTACTCTAAATTATATTTAACTATATTTAATCGTCTAAGTCTATTTCGTAATTAGATTTCTCTCTGTTAAATGGATTTAAACAAATAAATAAAATAAATAAATAAATACAAATGCTGACGCCCTAAGTAGGATTCCCCAAGATACCGATGAACAATCGGATGGCAAGTATCAATGCAATGTGGTAACGCGGGCACAGAAACAATGGGACTCAGTTGATCAAGCCCAAGCGCACTCAGTAGAGGAGCCAATACCGAGTGTTGTTTGGGCAGACAACGGGGAAACTGTAAGCAACTCAGTAACGAATTTAAGCATAGAATCCCCACAAGAGAGCAGATTACTGTAGATCATGACTCTCACCACGCCAGATTAGATAAAGGCGGCACTTGCCAAATTTCATGATTCTCCTTTCGGTGGGCATCAGGGACTCACGGAGACCTACAGGAGGATTCGGAGAGTTTATAAGGGGAAAAACATGCCAGCGGATATTAAAAAATATATTAATACTTGCAATAAATGTCAAGTTATGAAGACCTCACCCCAAAATCGTATGCCAATGGTTATCACCGATATCGCGGAGAGGCCATTCGATAAGGTATACCTGGATATCGTGGCGCCTCTGGATAGGATTCTAGGATAATTTAACCAAATTCGTAGATTGGTATGCCTTACCAAACGCGGAAGCCGAAACCGTGGCCAAGATATTCCTTGACAAGATAGTGACGAGGTATAGAATACCCAAACATCTCGTAACGGATCAGGGGGCTAATTTTAGGTGGGAAATTGTTTAAGCAAGTATGCAAGCTGCTTAACATAAAAAAATGCAGACCACAGCGTACCATCTCCAATCTAATGGAACGTTGGAAAGAGCCCACAGACCCCTTATATAGTATCTACGATCCATGGTGGATGACAACCCGCAGGCATGGGATCAATACCTGTGTACTGCTGGTTTCGTGTACAATAACAGTGAGCATGACAGCACAAAACTTTCGCCAATGAACTGTCTTTACGATTTCACTTCTGACGTTCCGTCAAGTTTGAAAAGGGAACTCGCACCCATGTACAACCATGAAAACTACTACTTACTATTGAAGCACAAACTACAGAAGATGTACGCTTTAGTACGACAGAATACATTAGAGAGTAAAATTAAATCCAAAACTAACTACGATAATAAAGTAAAACCTGCTAGTTTCCATATTGTTGACAAGGTTTTGCTAAAGAATGAAAGTCGTAAACACAAGCTTGTACAAGTATGGATTTGTTGGTCCATACGAGGTTAAGAGCATGTCTTCTCCGGTGAATACAAATATTGCGATTGGAAAAAATTGTTACTTATACAAAGTGATACACGGCCATATCCTTGTCAATATTGCGGAAAGCGTTTCCATCAAAAGTCGGATTGCAGGAATTGGGAAAAAGAAGAAGAATACGAGTACGAGCCAACTGGAAAGGTATGTAAGGTAACCTAAAAAGTAGCATTGTAACTACGATTCGATTAGTGAGTTTTCGTTTCACCGCTCTAATAGTCTGTTTTTCCGGATTCTTCCTGCTATTCAGGAACAGACTATATGTGCAACGAATGGTGCCGTTTATTATGCGCTACTCCACCGGCTCCAATAAACAACATACCAAGGGATCAGTTTGCAGCAGTTTACCCACCAGCAGTTGTGCCAGCAATATACCTACCTTCAATGCCGTACCAGCCGTTTTAGCAGTACTACAGGGGGCAATGAATGTTCCCACCATTTGGCCTCAGAACTACCAAGGTTTAAGAACAAAAACAAGGACAGAATAAGGAAAAAACGAAGAGCATAGACAAGGAGAAAAACTCATCCAATCATAGTTCAAAGGAGAAGACGCTCTTGAATTCATTTAAAAAAAAAATCTACAACTGCCGCTACAAACGCTTTCACCAAATCTCATAAGCATAACGAACACTCAACGAAAAAACGAGGTAAAATTTATTAAGAGGAGTTTTGATTTACTTAAATTCCCGGTCTAACTATATTCAGTAAGGACTATTTCATTTTTTTTTATTTCATATATATGAAAATATTGGATGATCTTGCCTACTTACTTTTAAGATCTAAATGAACACGATAATTTTTCCCAAATGCAATATTATTTATACTTACGATAAAAGAATTAAGGGTGACGTAAATTTGGGTGCCAATTTCAGAAAACAATATAAGCCTAAATAGTAGTGCCCTATCGTTTTCCAATGTATCTTATTTCTATCATTTAGATAGGAGAAGGCTACAACCAAAAATTCACAGAAAGACAAAAAAAAGAGAAATGAGGAAATTATGTTTTTCAGATAGACTTAAGATAAGCCTTTATCAGTTAGATGAAATGGATACGCGTCACACAAATTACTTTTAATAGCAATCTCTTAAATACCGACATCTAATGATAATTGTAAGGTACCTGTAAATCCTACATTTCAGAAAATCAGGAAATTGTATTCTGACTTCAAGCAATGGAGTCAATTTTATTATAACTTGATTAGACTTATATATATATATATATATATATATATATATCTAAAAACAAAAACTTTGAGAGGTGTATCAGATTATCCGCATTAGTTTATCATCGGGTGTAAATATGTTGAAATGACAAACACAATAATAACAACTAATCCATATAAATTGTTAGGAATTTTACAAATCATAATAATAAATAACGGATAATCCCTACCATCTTAAAAAGTAATACAAACCATATTAATAAATAGAAAATAATACAAATGATAATAAAAAATATATATATAAAATGAACCATGTTAATAATTAACAGTAACCTAAATAATAATACGACATAAAACCGACCCTATTAATACTCTAACAAATGATGCAAATAATAATAAAAAAAAAATATCCACAACAGCACCAACAACAGCTTCAACAACGTGGCCGTCCTTAATATTATAATTTTAGTGAGTGTGCTTCAAAATATCTTATACATCTCAAAGAAGAATTTGGAAAAGTATGATCTAAACAAGAAGAATATATTTTCTTTTTTTTATGAGTATTTCGTATAGTAACGTCGAGTTATTCGCATCTAATTATTTATTTTTTTGTATTTTAGAAATGTGAAGTTAATATTCTTAAAGAATAAACAAAATCATTGACAATTGATAAAAATGAAAATTCACCTCCTATCATGTTTGATACCCTTGGGCCTTAAGAATATATTCATTGAATTTAGAAATCGGTACCAGTAAAATGCCAGCATATATAAAATATATAATACATAATCATGAAAAAAAAATAACAAGAAATCATACAACCCATGTTTATAAATGATAAGTAATAGAAATAATAATAAGTATTAACTTAATATGGTACTCTCAAGAAATGTTTGATAACATAAGCACAACCCTTTTGCCAATGGCGGTTAGGATTTTACTTAATAGATTATACGGAATTTTAGGCTTTTTTTTATATTCTTTAAACTAATTCTTAAACACAAAATAATACAAGTAAGATAGAAGACAAAAAAAGGAGCACCGTCAGAAAGACTGTAATATATATATAGCCCCTTTGCTTTTATGAAATAATAAAAAAACTATGTATTGCTAACCTTAACAACGACTTTCCTTTCCAGTGGTTCTTCTTTTCAGCGGGAAATGAGGTGCAGGGTAAGTATGCCGTCGCGAGGGTAGGGTTTGAGAAAATCCGCTGAGGTCGGTTTCGCGTCGCGCGCGGTACGCGGTACATTTGTTGTTTTGCCGTTTTATTAGCGTAGCGTTCGTCGGGTTGAGTTAGCGTAGCCTATTTTTTGGTACCGCGTCGGAATTTCGGGAACGCGAAGTAAAAATTAGATTTTTGTCCTTGACTGAGTAAATGAAGAAATACGGAGTAACGTAAAGTAGGTTTCCTTTCCGTATGGTTTTGTTCTGGTGACGCGTTTGAAAACGGGCATGTATTGGTGGCTGAATATTGTAAATGAGTGTAACCCATTCGGAGACCCGCGACCGAAATCCTCTACGATCTAGCTGGGCGACAAGCAGCCACCGCGTGAATGGGTTACGGTGCACGGATTGGTTGACCGGTTGGTACCATCCGTTGGCACTACTCAGACTTAACGTCAAGAACCGATGAGAGGTCGGTTCCGCGTTCGCACGTAGACTTAAAATCATTACAGCAGATCAAGGACGTTTCAATAACGACCGACAAGCTTCTTGCAGCGGAACGTAGGAATTTGGTTCTAACCTCTTTGCTGGCACAACTTTTGGAAATTGATGCTCACCAATGGACAATCATCGATATAGTCGTTTCTTTTCAAGATGACCAAATTCATCCTCTTTTCATTTCTAACAAAAAACTGCACCAAACCGGGCAATAAATACCCTGATTTTTGTGAGCAAATCCTTTCGCAAACTGCAGTTCTGCAGCATTTCAAAATTAAAACTAAACTGGTGGTGGTCATCAAACTGCCGCTATTCGAGTTGCCAGTGATGAAGCTCTACCAAATCCATCTTTTTCCCATCAAAGCAAACAATTCACTCCTACTGATACCTTCCGCGGAGTTTACTTATAATAAAACACCCCCAATCAGGTGATCTACACGTAGCACCTTCATCCACACCAATCATCCAATCACCACCGGCTACGAATGACGTGATTTCTCTTTTAAACAACCCTCTCAAATTACGGAATAAACTCCTTCTCCACATCAGCACTAGTATAACAAATTCATTAACAAAATTGAGTAAACCTAACCGCTGGATTTATTTCCTCGAGAAGGAAACTCCCATTCATGTACGTTGCAATACAGGCATCATTACAAGCAAGCTGGTCGGTCAGGGTATCTTAACTCTTATTACTCCCTGTACTATTCAAATCAATGAAATGTTCTTACATTACGAAGCGGAGGGCACTCACAAGTTCGACGTTATTCAGCCTCATTACTTTCCGGACATAGACCCATGGATATTGGACTTAGATCTCGCTACCTTCAGTGTAAGCCCAAAAACCAACAAATTGCAGCTTGTTACAACTAAAGGAAAAGAATATCAATTTCAAGCTAGTGCACGTGGATGAATGAAATTTATATCCATCTTGAGCAAATAAAATTTAATGAGTCTTCTCAAAAGCATTCACACCTTTCCACAGTCTCAATTAGCTTAACTACAATCTTTAGCTCAATAATTTGCACATACTTGGGTTGGCGACTGCTGAAATCCCGACGCCAAGCAGAGCAGGCCACACGGGAAAAACCTATAGCCTTACAAATAAATAGTCCTCAAACAGACCAACGGCACATTCCCGTCCTTACAGTTAACGAAACCCAACCCGAAAAGTCTCGCGAAAGTCGACTCCCATCGACTAACCAAGGCATTGCACCCACCCTTACTAACAATCCCACCCGATCTTTCCAATTAGTCTAACTAACAGAAAGTCAAAGCAAAAGAAAACTACTTGTAAGCTAATAAAGTACACCCAAAGGAAAAAATAAAAAAAATATATATATATATATATATATATATACATATAAATATACTGTTACATGTACAAATAATTACATGTACAAATAATTCTGCGAGCTACTGTCGCAATTGTTTTCACAATCATTAAAACCGTCAACAAATGAATTTACTCGAACCCAACAAGCATGATCAACATCTGCAAGTGACGTCACTCCATTCATTAATTTGCTCGAATCTACCAGGTACCTCTCGGTAGAACATTCGCCAATGTACGAGAAATGGGTGAATAGGTAGAGACCCTATATAAAGGCGAGCTGAATGAATGGGGGGAATCATTCATTCGACCGCGATAAAAAAGCGATCAAGTAATAGTGAGGTGATTTTGAGAAGACAATTGCGATAAGAAATTTATGGACAAGTGTTAGATTTTTTAATAGTGAAAATTAAAATTAGTGCAAGTGTTAAACTGATTATTGTGCATATTTCCGATCAAATAAACTCTTTTAGATTTAAATTAAAAGATATTGCGTTTTCACTTTCCCGGAACATTAAAATTATAGGCCGCGAACCAATAACACGCGACAATATATATATACATATATATATATATATATATATATATATATATATATATATATATATATATATATATATATATATATATATATATATATATAATAAATAACATACCAAACGAGGAAAAAATGCAAAAACAAAACAAATAAAAATCACGAGAGATGAAAAAAAAATGAAAAAACAAATCACAAAAGTTGGAAATTTAAGGAATATATAGTAGTTTGTAAAGAATTACACACACTTAAATAAACGTTGAAGAATTTTTTCACTAGTAAATTAAAAAATCTATATAACATACAAGAAGGAGTCCACGAATTAAAAATAGGAAAACCGCGATGAGTTTGTTTTGATTGTAAAACTGCATTTAACAAAAAAAAAATTCAAACATTGCATAATCCCAAATAGATTTTGATTGTATTTTTGATAAAGTTTTTTTTTTGTTTGTAAGTGGAAAACCACTAAAGCGGAGCTTAATAATATATGGCATATTATACATGTAATTTACATCCCATCGCACATAAAGTTTCATTTGCTAACTAACAAAAAAAAATAAAAACCAAATCTGTACATAAAAGATATACATTTATACACAACAAATATGTGAAGGGGTTAAGTTTAAAAATTATTTTCTAATTTAATTAAATAAAAGGGTGGTCAAGTATAAGAAACGAGCAATGAATTTGTTCTGATTAACGAAAGTAATATAGCAGCATCCCAAATGGATTCTAGTTTTTGGAAAGTAGTTGTTGATAATGCAAAATAATAAACCGCAAATAGAGATGTAACGTGAAAGAAGTATCATTGTTAAAAATGCCAGAGAATTAGAGATAAAACAGGATTGTAATGAGAGTAAATTGTTTTTAAAGAAAAATTATCTTGTTAATTTCTTTAACTGTAAAGTAACTAAAACTCAGAAATTCAAAAAAAACATAAAAAGAGAAATGGATTAGGAAGCGAAACCAATCCAGTCGTTGAAAGTTTTCATGACAAAAACTAAACACGCTTGTAATTGGTTTCTAACCTAAGAATAAGTACCTATTCCTAGTTTCTAACAAGCAAATATACAATGGAGAGTTGGTAAACACCCGACCATCGTGAGGAAGGGAAGAATTTTAATCATTATGGTTAAATGACATAATTATTTATGATGAAAATTTCTGTTTTATTTTCGAGTTTTTATTGTAGAGTAAGATACTTAGAGTACGACACGTTACGACAACAATCATTAGCATATGAGAGTACTAATTACTTAGAATTCAATAACAGTTAATCACGCCCCCATGCCTTGCTTACGACACGTTACGACAACAATCATTAGCGTATGCGAATACTAATTGCTCGGAAATTCATAACAGTTGATCATGCGCCCATGCCTCGCTTACTACACGTAACGGCAACAATCATTAGCGTTTGCGAATACTAATTGCTCGGAATTTCATAACAGTTGATCACGTTCCCAATGGCTAGTTCGTCGTACGACCCAACAAGCAATGTATGCTTCACCGCCCATACTTAGGGAACGGTGACACCCTAAACAGAGTACATAGTCACAATTTATTGTATATTTGAACATTGTATCTTACGCTTCAGTGGTCAAGTCACTAAATTGTCTCCCCGGTGAATTCCACACGCATACATGGTAGTCCATACAATTACCATGTTTAGAGCACATGGGGAACATGTACACAATTGAATGTGTGTACTATGCGCAATCCGCTCAACTGAGTATCAATGCGCCGTGACAACCAACTCAGAAATCATATGAGGAGAAGTCGTCGATTATTCAGATATATGAATACTGAAGACGAAAAGAGCGAAAGCATAAGATTGGAGCTAGCGTTCCTTTTCATGCAACAAGATTGTTCCCGAGGAACAAGAGAATAATGAATTCGTAAAGCAGGTCAAGGTGAACTAGCACACTAACAAACTCAGCGTTTTGCGGTTAACTGGATCGAAGGTCTACGACTCCCACTAGCAATGCAAGCAATTTGTTTGAATTTAAGCTACTGGAAAATTGGACGAGGGAGCCAGCATTAACGCAAGTCTCGAGGAGAGACTGCCGAAGTCGATTATTTTATCAAGAAGCTCGCCGCAAAGAAGCGTTATTTTCCGCCATCAACAGAACGTAAGTATAACGAGCAGAAACTATGTTTATTTAGGCCTAAGCCGTGAAACTCTAGTTTTAGCCAATTTATGATTAAATAATTCCTACCAGTGTTGAAAAATAATCTTGAACGTAATGACCTTTTTGGCAATCTCCAATTCATTCTGCAATTCTTTTTCTTACGTATAGTGGAGGCATCCACGGGAGTCGAAGTGGACACTTGCTCAAATTGGATTCAGAGTTTCTTTGGGCCCAAGCTGGTTCTAGCCTTTATCCACGTGCACTATTGTATGCAAACTATGGTACGAGGGTCGCTAGCCTGGATTAATTATAGGGTGCATCAAGACCAGCTGTAACCCCCTTTGTCTATTTGCAGGCCACGCTTACTGGATCCAACAGCCCAGTCGAGGAGTCTGGCAGTAACATCAGACCCTTAAACGACCGGTAACAAGGTACCCGATGAAAAGGGAGCCAGTTCGGAAGCAGTCGGCAACTCCGGAGCCCACTCCCCGGGCTCCCACTCAAGGCACGCGACAAGCAATCACCCTCGAGGCATACCTAGCCCGCCTGGCAGTCCCATCGGATGTAGCAGACAGGGAGACACCGGAGGAACCGAAGCGTGGTGGTAGACGCGTGAAGCTGTGGCAAGAGCTAGGCAACCTACGACGCCTCGCGAGAGGCGTGAAGTCTGACGAGGAGCGGGAGTTTTTCGCAGCCCGGGACAGGGCACTAAGAAGCAGATCAAGGAGGAGTGAAGAAGCAGGCTAGTGGTGGCAGCTAGAATCCGAGCACTACCGGCCAAACGAGTTCCGGACGTAGGATGTAACAAACCCATGTCAATTGCTAAAGAAAAATAAAGATCTACTGTAGTCAAACGAAAGAAAAAAGGTTCTTCTTATTTCTAACGGACAGCCCCTTCCCTCTCTAGGTATCAAGGATTGTGGTAGAGTGTGATGAGTTGCGATCACCACGCCGACAAAGGCATGGTGGTTGCATATTTGTAACATATGTATATATATATATATATATATATATATAATATATATATATATCTATATTATATATATATATATATATCTATATAATATATATATAAATATATATATATATATATATATATATATAGATATATATATATATATATATAGATGTTTTTATATATATATATATATATATATATATATATATATATATATATATATATATATATATATATATATATATATATATATATATTTATATATATATATATATATATATATATATATATCTATATATATATATATATATATATATATATATATATATATATATATATATATATATATATATATATATATAAATATATATATATATACATACATACGTATATATATATCTATATATATATGTATATAGAAAAAAGAAGAACCTTTTTTCTTTCGTTTGACTACAGTAGATCTTTATTTTTCTTTAGCAATTAACATGGGTTTGCTACATCCTACGTCCGGAACTCGTTTGGCCGGTAGCGCTCGGATTCTAGCTGCCACCGCTAGCCTGCTTCTTCACGCCTCCTTGATCTGCTTCTTGAGTGCCCTGTCCCGGGCTGCGAAAAACTCCCGCTCCTCGTCAGACTTCACGCCGGTCGGGGACCCGCTAATGCAAGGTGCACCTCGATTTTAGGGGTCTGATGTTACTGCCAGGCTCCTCGACTGGGCTATTGGATCCAGTAAGCGTGGCCTGCAAATAGACAAAGGAGGTTACAGCTGGTCTTGATGCACCCTACAATTAATCCAGGCTTGCGACCCTCGTACCATAGTTTGCATACAATGGTGCACGTGGATAAAGGCTAGAACCAGAGTTTCACCGGCTTGGGCCCAAAGAAACTCTGAATCCAATTTGAGCAAGTGTCCACTTCGACTCCCGTGGATGCCTCCACTATACGTAAGAAAAAGAATTGCAGAATGAATCGGAGATTGCCAAAAAGGTCATTACGTTCAAGATTATTTTTCAACACTGGTAGGAATTATTTAATCATAAATTGGCTAAAACTAGAGTTTCACGGCTTAGGCCTAAATAAACATAGTTTCTGCTCGTTATACTTACGTTCTGTTGATGGCGGAAAATAACGCTTCTTTGCGGCGAACTTCTTGATAAAATAATCGAATTCGGGATATGGCTACATTAAATGTTGCCATTTTGCTTCGATGTTCACCAAATTTTCAGGAAAGATGTATTGGATATATAAATATATATATATATATATATATATATATATATATATATATATATATATATATATATATATATTTATATATATATATATATATATATATATATATATATATATATATATATATATATATATATATATATATATATATATATATATATTTATACATATATATTGTTATATGTACCAATGACTCTGCGAGCTACTGTCGCAATTGAAACCACAAGAACCCACCAAGCATGATCAACATCTGAAAGTGACGTCACTGCTCCATTCATTAAGCTGCTCGAATATTCCAGGTAGTTCGCCAATGTACGAGAAATGGATTGAATGAATAGGGACCCTATATAAAGGCGAGCTGAATGAATGGGGGGATCATTTCATTCGACCGCGATAAGAGCTGCGATAGTATGTGGGAAGCGATATTATTCGAGTAGTGTGTGGGAAGTGATTTTCGTAATAGTGAAGTGATTTAGAAGACAATTGCGATAAGAAATTTATGGACAAGTGTGAGATTTTTCATAGTGAAAATTAAAATTAGTGAAAGTGTTAAATTGATCATTGTGCACTTTTGTAATTAAATAAACTCTTTTAACTTAAATCAAAAGACATTACGTTTTCACTTTCCCGGAACATTAAAATTATTGGCCGCGAACCAAAAACACGCGACAATATTTATAGATATGTATATATATATATATATATATATATATATATATATATATATATATAGATATATTTATATATATATATATATATATATATATATATATATATATATATATATATATATATATATATATATATAGAAAGATATATATATATATATATATATATATATATATATATATATATATATATATCTATATATATATAAATATATATATATATATATATATATATATATATATATATATAAAATATATATATATATATATATATATATATATATATAAAATATATATAGATATATATAGATATATATATATATATATATATATATATATATATATATATATATATCAAAGCGTCTGCTAACCGGTATCTGGTGCTGTAGTGGTGGTGGGGGTCTAGCTAAAGGGAATCGGGCTGCAGCAGTTGCCTCCAAGCGCTTGGAGAGATAGCATCGAGCGAGAGCGGAGTGCGTGTTCAGTTACGTCGTCGGAGTGAAAATGGACGATCGAGCAACGTGTTAGCATCAAATTTTGTGTCAAACTCAAGAAAACGGCCACGGAAACTCTTCAAATGATTCAAGAGGCTTACGGTGAGGATGCTCTGTCCAGAATTCAAGTGTTTCAGTGGCACAGAAATTTCTGGGAGGGACGCGATGACGTCCATGACAAACAGCGTGTCGGTCCTCCATCAACGAGTCACACGGACACAAATGTGTAAAAAGTGCGTGATGTGTTGAACAGTGATCGTCGTCTGAGCATTCGGGCTATGGCAGATGAGGTTGGAATTGATAAGAAGGCCGTTCACAACATTATTAAGAACGATCTGGGCATGAGGAAGATCTGCGCGAAGCTGGTACCCAAACACCTGACTGATGAGCAAAAGGAGCGTCGTGTTGCTGTCACTTCGGAAATCCTTGATCGACTGCAAACCGAACCAGAGTTCTTACAGCCCGGATATGGCACCAGCGGACTTCTTTCTATTCCCCAAGATCAAGAGACACCTTAAGGGGACGCGGTTCGGGACTCTGGAAAACGTTCAACGTGCTACGACGAGGGCTCTAGACAGCATCGAGGTTGCCGACTTCCAGGGAGCGTTCGGAGATTGGAAAATCCGGTATCAGCGTGTTATCGACTCCAATGGGGACTACTTTGAAGATTTCGAAACAAAAATTGTACATATTTTGCCAATAAAAAATTTCCTGAGGTCAGTCCGGTTACTTATTATTCATTACAACCACGATATAGTATGACTGCGATAGTGTGGAGTGCGAATTAAGAGCGATATTTATTTCGAAGTCTTGTGAAGTCATAAACAGTGGATTTAGGAATTGAGAGACAATTTGTGACATAGTTAAATTAATAATTGTGCATTTTTTTAAGTAAATAATCTCTTTTAACTTAATTTAAAAGACAGTGCGTTTTCACTTTCCCGAAACATTAAAATGATTGGCCGCAAACCATAATACGCGACTATATAGATATATATATATATATATATATATATATATATATATATATATATATATAGATATATATATATATATATATATATATATATATATATATATATATATATATATATATATATATATAGATATATATATATATATATATATATATATATATATATATATATCGGTATATATATATACAAGTTTATATATATATATATATATATATATATATATATATATATATATATATACATATATATATATATATATATATATATATATATATATATATATATATATATATATATATCTATATATTTATATATATATCTATATATATATATTATATATATATATATATATATATATATATATATATATATATATATATATATATATATATATATATATATATATATATATACATATATGTATCCATTTATAAATTTATATATATTGTTACATGTACAAATAATTCTGCGAGCTACTGTCGCAATTGTTTTCACAACAATGAAGAACACGAATTTACTCGAAACCACGAGAACCCAACAAGCATGATCAACATCTGCAAGTGACGTCACTCCATTCATTAATTTGCTCGAATCTACCAGGCACCTCTCGGTAGAACTTTCGCCAATGTACGAGAAATGGGTGAATAGGTAGAGACCCTCTATAAAGGCGAGCTGAATGAATCGGGGGATCATCATTCATTCGACCGCGATAAGAACTGCGATAGTGTGTTTCGTAATAGTGAAGTGATTTAGAAGACAATTACGATAAGAACTTTATGGACAAGTGTTAGATTTTTTAATAGTGAAAATTAAAATAAGTGAAAGTGTTAAACTGATTATTGTGCATTTTTGTAATTAAATAAACTCTTTTAACTTAAATTAAAAGACATTGCGTTTTCACTTTCCCGGAACGTTAAAATTATTGGCCGCGAACCAAAACACGCGACAGTGGTGTCGAGAAGTGAGAAGAAAATTTCGAAAAGTGAAAACATTTAAACATTTTTAAACTGCACAGTTGTGAAATCTAACGTAAAAACTGTTGAAAAAAAAAACGAAAAGCCAATACAATAAAAATGCCACGAAACTTGCATCTAAGAATCAATGAATTGACCATGTCGGAGCTCAAGGAAGAGTTAGAACAGCGAAATCTGGCTAGGCAAGGTACAAAGGCCACACTGATTGCACGCTTGCGCGACGCGATTGAATCGGAAGGTGTTAATCTGGATTCGGGGGAGCTCTCAGATGCCGAAATGGTGCAAAAGGTGGAGAAGCAGAAACACTAAAACCAAAGGACCCAGAAAATGCACTGATGCAAATGTTGATGCTGATGCAGCAAGAGCAGCGACAACTGTCGTCCAATTTATCTGCGAAGCTCAATGAACAGTCGTCCAATTTAACTACGAAGCTAGATGAACAATCAGCGAAGCTGGACCAACAAGCGATCGAAATCAAGGAAGTGCAAAAACAGTCAACCGAAATAAAAGCGGAGCTCGGTAGCCTGAACAATCAAATTAAATGCGTCGAGGAAAAGGTTTACCAGGTCGAGGAGAAGGTCAGCCACGTTGAGGACAGAATCAACTATGAGATCAGCCAGGTCGAAGAGAGAATGATCCATGAGATGGAAAAAGTGAAAAAAGAATTGGAAGCAGCGAAGGCAGTAGTAACTACCTCACCAGCCCCGCTTATAACCGCAGCGCAAAGCACATCAAGAAATGTGCAAGCACCAATTTTCGATGAGCAAATGGTCTGGAGTATTTACAAGACCCAGTTTGAAGCTGCCGCAAGGGCAAATCACTGGAATGAGCAGGAACGAGCAACTGCACTGATTCTTGCTCTAAGAAGCCCAGCTGCCGAGCTTTTGCAGATGATCCTCGATGAATTGCACTCAAACCCGAATGCTATAATGAATGCGCTCGACATGCGTTATGGAGACGATCATCTAAAGCAGATTTATCGGTCACAGCTAAGGCATCGGATGCAGAAGTCTGGTGAAACCCTACAGCAGCTAGCCCAAGACATTGAGCGACTAGCACTTTTGGCTTACCCAGCCTACGACCCAGAACATCGAGATGATGCAGCGACAGAAGCATTCATCAGCGCACGAAAGGACCCGGAATTGCAACAAGCCGTGCGTTTAGCTCAAAAGCAAACGGTTAAGGACGCATTGGCTTACAGTCTGAACTTTGAGGCAGCGAAAAATGTGACTCGTACCACTGCCCGGGTGCGTGAGGTAGTGACAGACGAGTGCAGGTGTGAGCGCGTCGAAATTGAGCGAGACCCGCAAGTGAATGGTGCGCCTAGATGCTGGAATTGCGGAGAGAAGGGGCACCTGCAAAGAGACTGCAAGAAGCGAAGAAAATCGAGCTATTGTCCAGGGTGTGCAGCTAGGAGGAGATCCAGACCGAGTCAGGAGCCCAGAATGGAAGCCCTTCAAACAGAGGGGTCGGGAAACATGTAACAGCCAACTTCGTGGGGCAGAGGTTGGCTAGGAGGATCGAAGTCCCCAGCACCACCATCACCGTGTCAAGGCTACATCGTGGAGAAGCGGACTTCTGCCTTCCGGGTCAAGTTAACGGAGAAAACTGCACCATAACAATCGACACTGGTGCAACCCGATCGATTATCCGACAAGACCTAGTTAGACAGCAACAACTCCATAAGGGTAGAATTTTCTCACTACGGACAGCTACGGGGGAAACTGCACCTGTTCATGGAGAAGTCAACCTCCAGATACAGTTGGGGGACCTTGTGTTCCGACACAATTTTCTGGTTGCAAATATTATGGATGACTGCATTCTCGGAATGGATTTTCTGCGACCACATGGAATCACGTTGGATTTGGGCAAACGTGTATTGAAATGGCAGAATGTCGAAGTACTGATGGAGGATCCCAGCGTCCAAATTCCCAAGATGAATGTAGTGGTATGTACTGACACTGATGTACCGAATTCTTCCGAAAGCATTGTATGGGCCAGGCTTGATGGTGATTCTGGAGACCACCGATCTTATCTGATAGAGCCAACGAAGATGTCCGCATTGCCCAGTTTGAGTGTAGGACGAAGCCTTGCAAGATCTTTAAGGAACGGATATGTGCCGGTTAGAGTCCTTAACACCGCAGACTCAACCACGAGCATCAAAGCGGGAGAAGGCATCGGCAGCTGCCAGCCTGTTTCCACCATCACCTCTTTGGAAGCTACTCACGACCATCATTGCAAAAGGAGGCAAGACACAGACAAAGCCCGGGAATCAACGTCTGCAATATTGAAGCAGGTCAATTTGCCAGTGCAGCTATTCAAACGAGCCTCTGATCTGGTCACCAAGTACAGTGACATCTTCTCAACAAGCCCGGATGACCAAGGCCGAACAAGTCTGGTAACTCACGTCATAGATACACAGGGAGCCAAGCCGATTCGACAAGCATCCAGACGCCTCCCTATAGCCAAACAAGGAGAAGTGAGCGCGCTGATCTCGGACATGGAAAAACAAGGTGTTATTGAACCTTCTGTCAGTCCATGGGCCGCGCCTGTAGTTCTAGTAAAGAAAACGGATGGTAGCACTCGTTTTTGTGTCGACTATAGGCTGCTTAACGACATCACTAAGAAAGATAGTTACCCGCTCCCACGCATCGACGACATCATGCACACTTTAGCCGACGCAAAATGGTTTTCTACACTCGATCTCAAGAGTGGCTACTGGCAGGTAGAAATCGTCAAGAAGGACCGAGAGAAGACCGCATTTTCAGTTGGGACCGGATTGTGGCAGTTTGTGGTGATGCCATTTGGGCTTTGCAATGCTCCAGCCACTTTCGAACGCTTGATGGAATACGTGCTACGTGGTCTAACCTGGAAAACCTGCTTGGTGTACCTAGATGACATCATCGTCATCGAGAGAACGTTCGAAGAGCATGTGCGGAGCTTAGAAGAGTTTTTCTCCAGACTGCAACTGGCAAATTTGAAACTTAGTCCCGACAAGTGTAGCCTTTTCGCAGCTGAAGTAAAATACCTGGGACACGTTGTATCAGCAGAAGGGGTCAAAACAGACCCTGAGAAGATTGAAGCCGTGAAAAGCTGGTCAACACCAAACAACAAGTGCCAACTACGAAGTTTTCTGGGTCTGGCGACCTACTATCGAAGATTCGTCAAAGACTTTGCCAAAATAGCTAAGTGTCTCCATCAGCTAACCGAGAAAAATCGTCCGTATGTCTGGAATGAACAATGCCAGACAGCCTTTGAGACCCTGAAGGAAAAGCTGTGTGAATCACCCGTGCTGGCGTTCCCGAAACCCGGAAAAATGTTTGTAGTTGACACTGATGCAAGCAACGGCGGTATTGGAGCTGTACTCTCCCAGCAGATCAATGGCGTAGAAAGAGTCCTCTCGTATTACAGTCGAGTTCTTTCAAAAAGTGAGAGGAACTACTGTGTGACCAGGAAGGAGCTATTGGCTATAATAGAAGCCACCAAGCAGTTCCACAAGTACCTATATGGCCAGAAATTTGTTCTTCGAACGGACCATTCATCGCTGAGATGGCTACTAAACTTCAAAAACCCCGAGGGACAAGTTGCGAGATGGATCGAAAGATTGCAGTCATATGACTACGAAATTGTTCATCGAAAAGGCTGACGCCCTATCTCGTCGCCCATGTCCAGCTAACTGCAAGCATTGCCGACGGATTGAGGAAAAGGAACCGCCCGTTGATCTGCGTTTGATAACGGCCGAATTCGATGAAGGTTGGTCATCGGAGGAGATTCGAAATGCCCAGCTAGCCGATGAAGACATCGGACCCTTGCTCATATGGAAGGAGACGACTGGGCGACCTGAGTGGAAGGACGTTTCAACGCATGGCGCAACCCTGAAAAGCTATTGGGCACAATGGAACTCCCTTCAGGTGAAGGATGGTGTACTCAAGCGGAAATGGGAAACGGCGGATGGCAGCTCCTATAGGATGCAAACTATACTACCCAAAAGCCGAATCCACGATGTGGTTAAGGAAATGCATGAAGGATCCTCGGGAGGCCATCTTGGTGTTAACAAAACTTTAGCGAAATCGCGGGAAAGATTCTACTGGCTCCACGCTCGAGAAGACGTAGAGGACTGGTGTCGCAGATGCACAATTTGCGCCTCCGTCAAAGGTCCAAAACGACGACTAAGAGGACAAATGCAAACCTATAACGTGGGGGTACCGTTTGAAAGGATTGCTGTTGACATCGCTGGACCCTTTCCTGAATCTGAATGGGGAAATCGATACCCGCTGGTTGTAGCCGATTATTTCAGCAAGTGGCCCGAGGTCTACCCCATTCCCAACCAGGAAGCAACTACTGTAGCCGAACAGCTAGTGTTAAATTGGGTCTGTAGGTACGGCGTGCCTTGCGGACTGCATTCGGATCAAGGCCGAAACTTTGAGTCACTAGTTTTTGGCGAAATGTGCGAGCTGCTCGGAATACGGAAAACGAGGACAACACCGCTGCATCCCCAATCCGATGGAATGGTCGAACGTTTCAACGGCACGCTCAATAAACACCTTGCCAAGATGGTTGACGAGAACCAAAGGGACTGGGACCGACATATCCCACTATTTTTGATGGCGTACAGAGCTGCCGAACATGCATCGACGGGCCAAGCTCCAGCCAAAGTCATTTTTGGAAAGACTATTCGTTTGCCAGCCGATATAAAGTTCGGGATACCCCCTGAGAAGCCCCAAACGATCTCGGAGTACGCAAGTGATCTAAGACAACGGTTGAACCAGATACATCGGACAGTGCGAAAACACCTCGAATCGGCCACTGACCGCATGAAGACCAGGTATGATCTAAAGGCCAATTCTACTGGCTTCCAGCAAGATGACTTGGTGTGGCTATATAACCCGCAACGGCGAAAGGGTAGGCCTCCAAAGTTGCAGCATAACTGGGAGGGACCATACCGAGTCACAAAGCGAATCAACGACGTCGTATATCGCATACAGGAACACCGTAAACCGAGAATCAAAATGAAGATCGTGCATCTAGACCGTCTTGCCCCATATTACATCCAGGGAGAATTGACTACAACTGGCGACACATCTTTTCAGGGCGAAAAGAACTGAGGTGGGGGCAGTGTTACATGTACAAATAATTCTGCGAGCTACTGTTGCAATTGTTTTCACAACAATGAAGAACACGAATTTACTCGAAACCACGAGAACCCAACAAGCATGATCAACATCTGCAAGTGACGTCACTCCATTCATTAATTTGCTCGAATCTACCAGGCACCTCTCGGTAGAACTTTCGCCAATGTACGAGAAATGGGTGAATAGGTAGAGACCCTCTATAAAGGCGAGCTGAATGAATCGGGGGATCATCATTCATTCGACCGCGATAAGAACTGCGATAGTGTGTTTCGTAATAGTGAAGTGATTTAGAAGACAATTGCGATAAGAAATTTATGGACAAGTGTTAGATTTTTTAATAGTGAAAATTAAAATTAGTGAAAGTGTTAAACTGATTATTGTGCATTTGGTAATTAAATAAACTCTTTTAACTTAAATTAAAAGACATTGCGTTTTGACTTTCCCGGAACGTTAAAATTATTGGCCGCGAACCAAAACACGCGACAATATATATATATATATATAGATATATATATATATATATATATATATATATATATATATATATATATATATATATATATATATGTATTTATATATATATATATATATATATATATATATGTATATATATATATATATATATATATATATATATATATAATGTGTATATATATATATAGGTGTGTGTTCATATAAATATATGCACATATACACAGACACACACACACAAACATATATATATCGAGTTTTCCATTAAAGACATAAAAATTTTAGCTATGAATAAAACACAGTAATATTTGAGATATTGAGGTCAAACTTACTATGAGTGTGATGCAAGCATTATACTTTATTAACAAAATTCAATTTCCGTCATATGAACACCACGACCTCATTTACAGCGGTAGATTCTATGGACCAAACTTTCCACCACTCAGGCACACATTTCTATCGAAACTTTGGCAATTTCGGGTTGTATGTTGGCTTTGAGCTCGTCTAAAGTTGCTGGTTTGTTGGTATGGATCAGTGACTTGACATAGCCCTATATAAGGAAATCCAATGGTGTTAGATCGCATGGACAAGGTAGCCATTCTACCGGCCAACTTCTCGAAATAACACGTTCACCCAATTCGCCTTTCAATAAATTGATTGTGAAGCGTGCTGTGTGGCTGGGGGCACCGTCTTGTTGAAACCGCATATTGCTGATGTTAAGTTCGTCCAATTCTGGCACTAATAATAATCGAATGTAACACAATAGTGCTCTTCATTTATGGTATTATGAGGTCGTTTTTATCCACAAAAAAATACGGTCCAATCACACTTCCCGCATCAAAACCGCACCAAACAGTAGTTCACGTTTGGGGTTTTTGCTGACCAAAAACGCATATTTTTCTTATTAATAAAGCCATTGAGCCAGAAATGAGCTTCATCGCTGAAGTTGATTTTTCGACAACAAGCGCTCTCAAAGCTGCGACCACTGACTCAGAATTTCCCTATTATTTTTTAATAAATTCCAAGCGTTTCTGGTTTGTAAGCCTTACCAACGCACAGAGTGAATGCCACCAACGCACAGAGTGTCGGGCTCCCATGCCCGCAAGAAGGCGACTAGACTACCCACTAAACACCTCCCCTGTCAACCTGAGAACCTAGCCTGGAACCGTTTGGCACATTACTTCAGGCCAGGTCCCATTTTGTTACGGTGCATTCGAGCTAGGTGATCCCTCTTCTAGCGGAAGGGGTGAGGGGAAGAGGAAGTGCCAGACAAGCGATCCCCCGGTCCCTATGCCTGCGGCTGCTGTGAGTTCCTTTTATCTTTTAGGACTGCATGAACATAATGTGCTACCTAGTTCATTTTGTCAACCGATTCGAGTATCATCATGACTATATTATCCAGAGTGAGCTCTCCTGTTTCCCTGTAGAGGTCCCTTCACAGCTTGTCCAATTTTATGCATTCCAAATATATGTGGCAGGATTCGTCTTCCTCTCCTGGGTAAAACCGACAATTGGGAGACCGTGGCTTACCAATCTTGTGCAGTTAAGACACAAAACAACCATGCCTGCTGGAAAACTGGGTTAGATAGAAGTCAGTTTCATCATGCCTTTGATTCTGCAATGTTTTTACATCCGGGATGAGGCGCACTCATAAAGAGGGGTCTCCTTGATGGGCTGGGCCCCCATACGTTGGCCATAAGTCGACTCAGAATCGATATTCCCGAACTAATCTTCTCAGCCGTTGCCCTGATTCGCTCAGAGAAACTCATCTTTGAGCTGATCAGTAGCCCCAGGTACTTCACCGCTGGCTTCCATTCGATTAGAATGGCTCCAATACTGATCATCCTTACTCTAGGGATTCTCTTTTTTGTCAAGATTACTACTTTTGGTTTCTCCAGTGCTAAACTGAACCCGCAAGCAGTCATCCAGTCCCTCATATGGCACATTAGCATACTCATCTGGCATCTCCAGTCTTAGTAGCCCACATTTCATAGGTCCTGGGCAACACCCGATGTCATTCCCATCATTTGTGGGCCCTGAGTCGTATTGTAGAGCAGGCTCCGGTCCTTTAGGTAGTTCTTCAAAAGCCGCATTAGATATTTTGGAGCTTGAAAAGGCTTTTCCAGCGTATCCAGGGAGGAGATAGGTCCCCAGCAGCACGAATCGCGTCAGTGAGTCTTCCCTTGATGAGTTTCTCTAGGACTTTCCCAGCCATATCTAGCACACATAACGGGTGGTATGTAGACGGTGATTCGGGATTCCCCTTCCCCTTCCTGTTCAGCACGAGCCTCGTCACTTTCCACTTTACCAGGAAAATCCCATCTTGTAGGCAAGCGTTGAACGTGCTACGCAGCAAGTCAGGACAATGGGCATAGACAATCTACAACACCTCAGCTGGAACACCATCTGGACATCGAGACCTCCTCGTTTTCATGGAAAGGACTGCCTCTTTTAGTTCCGGCTGTGTTATTGTAAGAGTAGACACTTGGCTGCGGTTTCATCATGGGCAGCGTTAACATGGAAGGGGTGGGTGGGAAGGAGTACCACACTATCTCGTCCATCTTTTCCGCGGCATGTATGCAAGACTTCCGTAGAGCGCCAAGCCCACGACCTCATGGATCCTTGTTCACATTTTCCTCTAGATCTTGCCAGCAGCGAGCCTGGCTGTTGTTAATCAATCTACGAGGGCATTTCCTGGCTGACTTATATGCTGCTAGCCGGATTCATTCCTCGTCAGGGTTCCTTGCCCGTTGAGCCTCAACCTGAAGCTTGTGACACTCCCTTCGCTTTTCAGCGACTTCAGTTGACCACCAGTACACTGGAGGCTTGCCGTGCTGGGGTTTTCGATGAGGCAAAGAAGCGCAGCAAGCACCATGTCTTGAGCTGCTAGTTCTTCCGTCTCCTACGAATCTCCCTTCATCGGGGCACCTGCTGTGAACCCCTTGACAAACCTCGTGACGTTCATCCTTCCCTCCCAAGAATTATGGTCACAAAGTACAATTGGCGCCCAGTGACATGAAGAAGAAAGGCTATTTCAAAATGCGGGAGATGGCCTGAAAAAATATAATCTGCATGCGATTCACCAAAAATCAACAAAGCAGATTGGGCTCCTTGAACTAGAGGAGCTCCTAGCCCGCATTGGGCATTATTGGAGGAGCAGGTTAAAGGCCAAAGAGGACCAGAAGGCCAAAGAAGAGCAGAAGGCTTAAGGAGCGTTGCGGGCTGAATCTAGAGGGCATAAGCAGATAGCTCCACCATCAAAAATCAATAAAACGATGGCAACTAGCGCAATCGAAGGAAGAAGAAAGGAAGAGGATACTGATGGGCGGGGAACGCCAGATCAGAGGTTCCAGATAGTGGCGACAAAAAGAGCGAAGAAAGCCGCTAAGAAACTCCTTCAAAAAGTGTCAGAAAACATGGACGCCCAACAAAAAAAATACGTGATGCAAAACACGAGAGGAAGAAGCCCCGAAAATGGTACCGGCAGTAGGCACTGCTCGTAAACCCCAATATGATCGATCCTACGTGGAGGTGCTGCGGGATATCTGGGGAAACGTAAGACCCGAAGACACCAACACAGCCATTAAAGCAATACGACCAGCGCGGCCGATAATAGGGAAGCATTCTGCGAAGCAGTAAAGAACGTCCACACCAAAAAAAACAAAAATACCCTCGTTCAAGCCGATGGTAACAATCGAAATAAGAGACATTGATTTCGTCACGGATCTGGCCGAGGAACAAGCGGCTGACACCGAAAAATCGTAGGAGACAACGCATAGCCATCATTTTCTTCTTTGTAGCACTACAGCCCCTCTCGGGAATTCGCTTAGAGATAGTTAGAGTATCTCATTTTCATGACCGTATTGATTTTTTCGGAAGTTGGTTTGGTCAGTACCATACTCCCGTGTGCTTGCTCAGCTATGATATGATCTGATTAAATCAGTACATATCACCACTGAGTGAACACTCATAGTCTGTCCGAAAAATCTCCTCCACTAAATCACGCGGCTCCCAACGAGATTTGAACCTGGGACCTATCATTTACTTCACCGAAAAGGACACCGAACAATTTCTGAATAAGTGCAAAGTAAGAATAGAGAGGGTTGTCAGTAGGATACGTCGAAGAGCAGCGCTTCTTCAATGTTTCAAATACCTTGGCTATGATTACACCGGACCAGTATGCAAAAACTAGATAGGAGTTCCCTACGAAGGGTACGAAGGAAGCACATTGTCTTGGGTTCAAGGAAATACTGGGTTTTCCAGGAATCGCTAGCCAACCGATATCAGAACTTCAATGACACGCATCCTGCAACCAAACCCATACCGTAGTTTAATCGCCCAAAATACGCTTGAGCAGATTGCGAGGGACATGAAAGCCGATTTGATGGTGCTGGAAGAGCAACACCATGATAAAAGTGTGGCATCATGGTATGCTGATAAAACTGGTGGGTTCAGAATAGTGCTTTCCAAGCGGGGAGCTGTGGATGGGGGGAGGGTGTCGTGTGGGCTCGGTGCTCAAGGACCACCTTCTTTAGTGTGTAGCTAATGCCGAACGAATCGATATCATCTTTCCAAGCCAAGCTTAATGTTTGGAGGGCACTTAATGCTTTGGAGGAGACTTAAACGCTAAAGCAATCGAATGGAATATATATATACTTAGAAAAAGGAATATATACGCTCCATTTTCACTCCGATGACGTAACTGAACATGCACTCCACTCTCGCTCGATACTATCTCTCCAAGCGCTTGGAGGCAACTGCTGCAGCCCGGTTCCCTTTACCTAGACCCCCACCACCAGCACCAGATACCAGTTAGCAGACGCTTTGACGGCGCGGGGCAGGCTCAGTCCGGTTACTTATTATACAGATCCTGTATATATATATATATATATATATATATATATATATATATATATATATATATATATATATATATGTATGTATATACATTATTTATTTACATATATATATATATATATATATATATATATATATATATATATATATATATATATATATATATATATATATATACAATATATATAGGATGGGTAGTCCGCGTGGCCTAGTGGTTAGAGCACTAAGCCCGTAAGCCGAAGGTCTCTGGTTCAAGTTTCAACGAGATTTAGTTCGAGCGGTTCTTTGGACGGACTATAAGCCTGTTCAGTTATGATACGTGCTGGTTTAAAATCAGAACGTATCGCAGCTGGGTGGACGGACATTCGGCCAAAACGTGATAATGATCATATCACCTTGTAGAGTGCCAATATATTAGATCATGACAATGAGGTACTCTAACTATCTCTAAGCGAAGGCCCGAAATGGGCTGTAGGGCTTCTTAAATCACATGGTATTTTGACACTGACAGCTGCTCCCCGCTCAGAATTATGTAAGTGAGTCAGTAAGAATTTTTGATTTTTGTTCATTGTATTGCAGTTTATTGCATTATTTTTTCATTTTATTACAGATATAAATATATATACATATATATATATATATATATATATATATATATATATATATATATATATATATATATATATATATATATATATATATATACATATATTATATGGGATATAACGTTGTTTGCAATTCTGCTTCAATATTCACCAAATTTTCAGACAACGTGTATTGGAAAAATATCTCGGTTAACTTTGTGAACCAGCTATGTATGCCGGGCGAAACCAAAACGGTTGCCATTTCAGACGAAAAATCGTATTTTCTGTTCTGACCAATGTGTAGCTCAGATTTAAACGGAAGTTGGTACAGAGGTTCAATGAATCTTACAATAAAAAATTAGAAGTCGAAACGTCTGCAACAATATGATGGCCACTCAAAAGTCAAAAAACGTGCCAAATTTTGTTGTTATAGTTGTGACCAAACCTTGCAACCGATGTTAATGAAATTCAGCAGTTCGGTAAAAACTGAAAGTATTAAAAGAACTATGGTGCAAAACTAGTCAGATTTCAAAAAGCAAAATGGTGGCTAGTTGAAACTCGAAATTTTAAAGGCTTCTTAAAGTTCAACTTTGATCAGTTATATATGAAGCTTACCCGTACTTTGAAGACAGAAAATAATTAAACCTAAAAGTTTGTACATTTTGGTGACTATTCATGTGCAAGTTTCAAACTGGCGGTGGTTTAAGTATGCGATTTTCATCCAATTTTTGTGGCCTTCTAGTGGCCCTATTTTTCAACGGATTCGGATAAAACTGATGATTACGAATAACTATATTATGTTCTTGTATTGTGCAAATAGTTATGAAAATCAGATGAAAAATAATAAATATTTATAGCTGCCATTTTTAATAAAAATGAATGATTTTGCCCTGTCTCAAAGTTTACGGTGCCAAAAAATATTTTGAAGCATTCAAAGGGAAGTATACCTAAACAGGTGGTGACTCTTAAAAAAAATTTGTTAATCCCGGCAGCCAATATGGATATAAAATGAAAGGTTTTCGTGGGAGTTTTGCAAAACAGGTCCTAAACAAGCAACATTTGCAAGGAGGGGTTCAGGGTGAAGAGAAATGTACAAAAAAGTTGGACCCCACCCCTCTTGCGATTATACATCTTTGAGACGAAAAATCTGAAAAAATTACGAAAGTGGGACTATATGAATGCAAGTTCAACAAAGACCTCAGAAGTTTAGATGCGATCAACTTTGTTAATAATAGTATATTTTATTTATTTTACGTTTTCATCTATAAAACCTAAGGGTGATCTAGATTTCTTGATGTAAAACAAATGTGTTTCATAAAAATCGAGCTGTAAACGGCCAAGTTAAAGACGATTGAAATTTATCAATTATAACAAAAATTACACGTGATACTGTGTAAATACACGTTCGCAAAGGACCCAAACACTGCAGATGTAGAGGGGTTTACATGGAAACTGTTCAGATATCTAGATAAGAAGCTCTTCAAATTAAACCTGCAAGAATTACCGAAGAAACGGAAACCAGATAATCTTATAAAACTCAAAAATGTTATCACAGTTGCAAGCAAAGCTCTAATATTGAGAAAAAAATCAGATGTCAACAACGCACTTGGGCAAAGAATAATTGTGGCAAGTATTAAAAAGAGGAGGGCATACATAGACTACAGGAAGAGCAGTGGAAACCAAACACTGAAGAATGTATGTATGTGAGTGATAAAAACGTAGAAACGACTTGTGAAAGAGGCTAAATTCTCATATTTCTCAAGAAGAATGAAAACAATGTTGTCAGCCGTGAAATATGCAAAATAATATTTTCTGTTTTGTGTTTGGGAGGTTAATGCCATTTATGTACAGAGAGTGAGACTCCTATGCGACTGGACTGCCAACTAAAAACTTCCCCTGTCACTTTGAGAACCTAACCCGGAACGGTTTGACACATTACTTCGGGCCAGGTCTAGTTTTGTTAGGCCGTGAGGTGCCTTCAAGTTGGGGGATCCCTCTTCTAGCGGGAGGGGAGAGGGGTAGAGGAAGTGCCAGACATTCGATTCCCCGGCTGCTGTGAGTCCCTTATATGTTTAAGGACTGCCCGAACATAATGTGCTACCTGGTTCCATTTGTCAACTGATTTGAGCATCACCACGACTGTATTATTCCGAGTGAGCATTCCTGTCTCCCTGTAGAGGTCCTTTCATAGCCTGACCCATATTGTGTACGCAAAAAATGTCTGGCAAGCATTGTTTTTCTCCCCTTGGCAAAACCGACAACTGGGGGACCTTAACTTATCAATATTGTGCAGGTAAGACTGAAAATACCAATGCCCGCTCAAAAACTGCATCAGATGGAAGTCAGTCTCACCATGCCTTCGATTTAGCTACGGTTTCACATGCAGGATGAGGCACACAGTTCACTTTTCCTTCGTGCAACTAAACCAAGACTGCTGTCAATCGTTGAGCGAGCGCAGTCTCTCCTCCCGTACAACCATTTCCTTTGAATATTAATAGCGTGTCGCTCTCTAGCAAGGAGGGTTACAGGTATCACGCCTGCAATAACTCCCACTGCCGAATCAGAGACTTTGGATACGAAGATGCTATCCTCAGTGCTCCTCTTCTCTGTACCTGTCCCAGGCATTTTCGGTAAACCTCCTTACTGAGAGCATCGCCCCATACCTCTGCTCCGTACAATAGCACTGACCCTACCGCACCCATCAAGAGGCGTTTTCTTGATGGGCTGGGTCCCCATTCGTTAGCCATAAGTCGACTCAGAGCTGCTACTCCCGAAACAGCCTTCTTAGCCTTTGCCCTGATTCACTCAGAAAAACTCATCTTCGAGTCGATCAGTAGCTCCAGGCACTTCACCGATGGCTTTGAATACTGATCATCCTTACTCTAGGGCTCTGTTTTTTGTCAAGTTGACCACTTCGGTTTTCTCCAGTGCCAAACTTAATCCGCAAGCAGTCAGCCAGTCCCTCACACGGCGCAATAGCATACCAAGCCTAAGTTGCGCTTGTTCAACGGTGCGTTCAGTGACCAGAGCCGCAATATCATCCGCAGAGCCGACCAAGTGTGACTCATCTAGCATCTCCAGTCTTACTAGCCCATCGTAAGACACATTCTAAAGGTCCAAATTAAAGATAGATCCCTGGGCAACACCTGATGTAATTTCTATTCTTCGTTGGCCCTGTGTCGTATTGTAGAGCAGGCTTCGTTCCTTTCGGTAGTGCCTCAAAAGCTGCATTAGATATTCTGAAACTTGAAAAGAGTTTTCCAGTATATTCAGAATATCCACCCATCTAGCGGATGTGAAAGCGTTTCTGATGTGAAGCACCATTAACAGAACAATCCGTCGCTTGGTGCAACAATATGCTCTGCAATTACATCAATGGTATAATGTCCTGCTCTAAAGCCGTACTGCCGAGGAGATAGGTCCCCAGCAGCACGAATCGCGTCAGTGAGTCTTCCCTTGATGAGTTTCTCTAGCACTTTGCCAGCCATGTCTAGCACGCACAACGGGCGGTATGCAGACGGCGATTCGGGATTTCCCTTCCCCTTGCCGATTAACACGAACCTTGCCACCTTCCATTGTACTGTGATAGACAAGCTGCCACACCTCAGCTGGAACACCATCTGGACCTGGAGCCTTCCTCGCTTTCAGCGAAAAGACTGCCTTCTCCAGTTCCGACTGTGTTAAGAGTGGACACTCGAGTGCAGCTTCACCATGAACAGGGTCAACATGGACTGGATGGGCGGGAAGGAGTACCCGCACATATATACAAAGCTTCCATAGGGCACCAAGCTTCCACATAATAAGCTTGTAGCTGAGGCCCTACAGATCCTTGTTCACATTGTCTACCAGATCTTGCCAGCAGCGAGCCTTGCTACTGTTGATCAGTTTGCGAAGGTATTTCCTGGCCGAATTATATGCTACCTCCCGGTTGCTTGCCTCGGCACGGTTCCATACTCATTGAGCCTCACGCTGAAGCTTGTCAAACTCCTTTCGTTTTTCAGCGATTTCAGTTGATCACCAGTAGACTGGAAGCTTGCCGTGCCGGGGTTTTCAACGGAGCATAGAAGCTTTGCAAGTAGTCGTGATGATGCTCATTGTTGAGTTCACCACGTCTTGAGCTGCCAATTCTTCCGTCCATTCTAAAGCTCCCTGCAGCGGTGCATCCACTGTGAGAACCTCGACGAACCACCGGGAGAGAGCCGAGAGCACGGACGTCGGGAGACAACATCACGGATCTCAAGCAGAATGCTTTTGCGTTGAAGTCTCCCCCAACGAGCACATTCCCATCTGCGTTCGAGACAACGCCCTCCAAAGCATTAAGCTTGGCTTGGAAAGATGATATCGATTTATGGCGTTAGGTACACACTAAAGAAGGTGGTCCCTGAGCACCAAACCCACACAAAACCATCCCCATGTCCACATCTCTCCAGCTGGAAATCACTCAGTACCAGTTTCATCAGGATACCACGATGCTGAAATTTTATCATCGTGTTGCTCACTCAGCGACAAGAAGTCGGCTTCCCTCGCAATCTGCTCATGCAAATTTTGTGCGATTGAACTGTGGTGAAAGTTTAGCTGCAGGATGTGGGTCATTTAATTTCTAATTTGGCCTTCTCTAGGGCTTCCTGGAGCACCCGGCATTTTCCTGATCCCAATACGTGTCCAAAATCATGTCTTGGATCAGTGTCCTTCCAAAGAATACAGCGTGCTTTCTTCGTGCACTCTTTTCTTTTATGTCCCATTTCACCGCAATTGTAAGATAGGGAACTCCTATCGTCTCCTTTGCATACTTTTGCGGTGTAACCATAGCCAAGGCATTTGAAAGATTGTAGAGGCGTTGCTCTTCGACTTGTCCTACAGACAATCCACCCTATTCGTACTTTGCCCTTATTCAGAAATTGTTTGGTGTCCTTTTTGATCAAGTCAGTTATGGCCATGTGCTGCCCCCTATGGTTTTCTGGTGTCAGCCTCACTTTCACCCTGTCCACGCTAGGGAACTTCCTTTGAATGCCCTCTTGTACCTTGGCCAGATCTGTGACGCAGTTGATGTCCCTTATTTCGATCGTTGCCATCAGCTCGAACGAGAATATAGCTGCGCTTTTGCCGAGGACCGTCTCTACTGCGTCGCAGAATGCTTCCCTATTCTCGGCCTCCACTCCAAATTCGGAAATTATGTGGACCGACCGCGTTGGTCGTACTGCTTTAATGGTTGTGTTGGTGTCTTCGGGCCTTACATTTCCCCTGATGTCCTACAGCACCTCCACGTAGGATCGATCATCTTGGGGTTTTACGAGCAGTGCCTGCTACCGGGGTCCTCGTTGGGGCTTTCTTCCCTCCAGTTTTGCATCTGGTCTTTTTTGTTGTTGGGCGTCCGTGTGAACTTTACTTTCTGGAAGGAGTTTCTTAGCGGCTTTTATCGCTACTTTTGTAAGCACTGTCCGAAACCTCTGATCTGGTGTTCTGCGTCCGTCAAGTGCCCCTTTCATCCTTCTTTTGACGTTCATTTATAAATTGATGTGACGTCAATTTACAAATGTACGTCAATTTATAAATGGGAATTTACACTCCATTCTTTTATTGATTTTTGATTGTGGAACTATCTACACGTGCCCTTTAGATTTCGTCCCAAGCGCTTCTTTAGCCTTTAGCTCTTCTTTGGCCTTCTGGTCCTCTTTGGCCTTTAACCAGCTCCTCCGGTAATGCACTGTGCAGTCTTGGAGCTCCTTTAGCTAAAGGAGCCCAATCTTTACTACTTTGGTGATTTTTGTTGAGTCGCATACTGATTGTATTCTTTTTAGAACAACTCCCGCTTTTCGGAATAGCCTTTCTTCTTCATGTTGCTGGGCGGGAACTGTACTTTGTGGCCATCTCCTTGGGAAAGGTTAACGGCTTCTGTTTCCGAATACAGTATTTCCGCCACTTTTTCAACGTTGGCGATGAAATCCCACACCGTCGCTTTACTGCCTGGTCACTCGTTATTTTTCCTCTCATAATCTCCTTGTTGACTTCAGGATGGTTCGTTATTATTTCGGGATTCATGACCCGTGCTTCAATCGCTTTGGCAGAGATCGCAGCAGTGACCATCGAATTCTCGAATTTTTTTATATTATCCTCCTTCGGTTAAGCATTTCACGCATCCTGTAGAGTTTCCCGCTTTTTCTTTATAGGACGCTCCGGCGTTTGCATTTTTTTTTTTTTTTTGCTGCACCCAAACGCCGCAGGAATCTCAGTCTTGACCAGACTATCTGTTAATCTCCGTTTTTGTCCGTCTTCATGTCATTATATCAATCGTCGTTTTTGTCATCGTTAGTATCGCTCCCGATGTGCTGTTAACATCGTGGCTGCAGCCGCTGGTTGCGTCGTCGTTATTGTTATTTTTGCATTTTTTTTTTTCTTTTTTTGGGTTTTTGGATCTTTGTTAAGTGCTTTTGGTTGCTCCAGTTTTGTTGGGTCCCCCTTGGAGCCGCTATCTCCGTTCGTGTGTGTAGTCACCTTATTGGTCCATGGGTATCTTTGCAGAGCAGGAAGGCTAATCGAGGGTTGGCACAAGCCTTTATGGGGACAAGCGGTTAGAGCCAGACCAGCGCTAATTGGGAGTCCGACTCAACCGAACCTACACCAACAACCCGATGAGGCGAACTTCGAACGTATTCTGGGGCCTACCCAGGTTTTACAGGGACAGAGGCGGTATGAGTGTTGAATTGGAGCCGTTCACACACAAGTGTCACCTCGGCGCTACCGTGTAAAGCAGCTAGGTCCAAGCATTATTTTTTGCTGCGCCCGAACGCCGCAGGAATATCAGTCTGGACCAGACTATCTGTTAATCTCTGTTTTTCGTCTGTCTTCACTGTCATTGTATTCATCGTATTTTTTTCATTGTTAGTATCGCTCCCGATGTGCTGTTAACATCGTGGCTACAACCGCTGGTTGCGTCGTCGTTATTGTTATTTTTGCATTTTTTTTTCTTTATTTAAGGTTTTTTGATCTTTTTTAAGGGGTTATGGTTGCTCCACTTTTCTTTGGTCCCCCTTCGGAGCCACTATCTCCGTTCGTGTGTGTACTCACCTTTTTGATCCCACGGTTATCTTTGCAGAGCAGGAAGGCCAATAGAGGATTGGCAAAAGCCCTCGTGGGTACAAGTGCTCAGAGCCAGACCAGCGCACCCTTCTCAACCGAACCTACACCACCAACCCGACGGTGTGAACTTCGTACGTGTTCTGAGGCCTACCGAGGTTTACGGGGATGGAAACGGTATGACAGTTGAATTGGATCCATTCAGACATGAGTGTCACCTCGGCGCTGCTGTGCAAAGCATCTAGGTCCAAACCATCATATCCGCCGACGCAAAGCATCAATTCCAGTTTATTGTCCACAGTGTAGTTATCCCAGGAGAGAGCCTCACGGCGCCCCCACACCCTCGGGTCCGTGGTGGTGGCGCTCCCCAAAGAATACTAGCCTCCAAGAGTGCTCTTGTCGACCGGCATTCACCCTGCGGGAATTTCTTCGGGTACGTGAGGGCGGAACTCTCCAAAGAATGCTAGCTTCCAAGAGTATTCCTGTCAGCCAGCATTCCCCCTATTAAGTAAAGGATAAATCTTCACCCCGGACTGTATCACAAAACTTTCAACTGAATCTTGATGCGTGCACATCGTACCCACGTAACGCAGCAAATTCATTAAATAACTTTTTTTCAACAATTGGAGAAAGAATCACGAAGGAAATCGATGCCAGCTCTAAAAACAATTTGGATAATACAAATATCTCAATAAATCCCATCTTTCACATTCATCAAACAAATAACATGGAAGACTTAAATATAATCAATGAATTGAAAAAAAATGCGGCAGCACGTATTTATAACACAACGATAAATGAGATTAGTATGATCTGAGACGACATAGCCGAGCTCATGGAAAATTTTTTAAACGTGCATATTAGAAAAGAATCATTTCCGGAAGAGGAAAAGCTTGCAAAAATAGTTCCAATACTTAAAGTTGGGGACCATTAACTTTCGCCCGGTTGCGCTTCTGACGGAATTTAGTAAGATATTTAAAAAAATATCAAATAATCTTTTAACATCATTCTTAATTGGAAACCCTATTTTTAACCAACAGCACTTCGGATTTCAAAACAACAAGAGTACTTTAAATGCGCCACTTTCTGTCACACGTTTCATCAATGTAGCACAGGTGATTTTGTTATCGTGATTTTTATTGATTTGAAAGACGCATTTGATACCGTTGATCACGACTGTATAACTTTGTAAACTTTAAACGTATGGTATGCAAGGCAGTCCTAATAAGTTGTTTAAAAGTTACTTGGAGGGAAGATATCAGAGAACTTTTATCAACAATGTCTTGAACGACCGAGCATCTACGAAAACTGGAAATCCCCAAGGCTCAATACTTGGCCCAAATTTATTTCTGCTATACACAAGTAATCTAAATACATGTGGATTAACGGGATATCACACATTATACTCGTATGCTGACGACACAGTTCTAGTTTATTCAGGATGAAGTAAAATTGCCATGGAGAATGCTGCTAATCAGGATCTAGGAAAATTCCATCAATGGTTAATCAAAAGGAAACTAGTATTGCACTCTGCAAAGTAAAATATATGGTTTTTAAGCAAAAGAACATAGAAGGGATAAATTTTGACCTAAATATTAACAGCAAAAAATTGCAAAGAGTGCTAGAAATGAAATACCTTGCCACATATAAATAGCTTAATAAGGCAATTAACCCAATATGAGTATTTTCCAATGCACATCAAGAAATTTATTCTAAATGTATTTGTGTTGACGAAATCACATTATCGAGTAGTTACTTGGAGTCAATTATATCCAGGCTGCTGACCAAAGCGTATAAAAACATCTTTCAATGCTTACTGAAACTGTATTGGTTTATCGATTTGAAAAATCATTGACCTTTCTTTATAATGGAGAAAGCTGAATTTATCTAAAAATTTCAAAAACTATTGGATTGGACCAAACACCATTATTTAAGGTATCACAAATCAACCCACAGAATGCGAGGAATGCAGATCAATTCGTAATACCATTTGCCAGAATAGATCGTCTAAAAAACGATGCCATGAATGATGCTCTGCGTATGTATAACATTTTTCCAGAAATGGTTAAGAAAGCAAACTCAGTTAAGTATTTAAAAAATACTTAGGAAACACTGATTGAAGAGCGGACCTAAAGATCTTTTTATTTGAGCTCAGTATCTTCGGGCATTTTTGACCCATTCGGCAAGATGCTTGAAGAGACAGTTACAGAGTTTTTTTCTTTTAATGCGCCGTATCATATGTTTTTTTCATCTCTGAGAGCTGAAAATGAATTGTACTAGATATTCATGAAAGGATTAATTCACAATATTTTTTGTATGCCCCCTTATACCGATGTATTGAACATCGTCTGGCTGACACACTTGACGAAGTGAAGAAATGTGAATGCAGATCTCACAAGCGTTGTACGATGATGAAAGAGTGATGGAGAGCGTGATAAGGAATGGAGGCATTTAAAAATAAGCTGGGTAGACAGAACTACGCTCACGTCAGAAGGATTTTGTACTTAAACTGCAATATGTTAATAGCATGTACCTTAAATGAAGGTTCGGGAAAAATATCACAGTTTTATGCAATATTCTCATTTAAAACGGCCACCGATTTGTTTCACGATTACGGACGTCACCCGTTGAACAAATTTTCAAAGAAATTCATTATACATATAAATCCTAGCAAACCCGTAGTGTCGGAGTCAATTAAAAGTGCATATTTTCCCAAAGCGATGTAAAGTTGCTGTTGTAATACAGGAACATTTAAACCCCCATAACTTTGTTACATACGATTCAATTTTCCCGAAATTTTCTGTAATAATTAAACTTAAATTGGCATTAACACTGGTTCTTACGATTTTATTTAGGAAAGTGCAAAATTAATAAATCATACTATTACTAAAAAAGTTGAGTGAATTTCAACTTCTGACATGTTTGTCGCCGTGCTCATAAGGTCCAACACTTATGATTTTTTCAGATTTTTTGGATAAAAACTGTTCAATTTCGTGCATTTCCCCTTCTCCAACCCTCCTCGACACCGGTAAAGTAGTTTTGAGACCTGTTTTGAAAAGATCTCAATAATGCTGTTAAAAACTGCTCTTAATTTCATTACCGTCATTAAACTTGCCCTTGCTATTAAATTTCATTATGTTAAAAAAACTTCTCTCAATTTCATTGATGTGATTAACTTCGCTATTTCATTATTGTTAATACACCATAAATTCATGTCATTCACCTTATTAATGTAATCAACAAAATTCATGTTTTCAAGTTGTCATGAAAATCATACTACTAAGCAGTAATCATTTTTTTATAAATTCATTGATTTACCTTAAAGTGCAAATTATGATTATATGACAATGAAGTTAAGTTTGCAATTAAGCAATTTTATTGTATAAAAGAAATTCAATGATAATAAATTTTCGTATTCGAAAGCAAAGCGTGGACCAAGCCTATTTATTTTCCTACAGTGAGGCTGTTGTGGGGCGCGAGTACCTTAGAATGCCTTAGATCGAGACTAACAATTATGAAGTCTTAGAATTAGACAATTGGGGTTCCACTTATTGTGTATAAGATTCTAACTTCACGAATTGTTTCCTCGATTGCCCATTGCAGAAGCATTAGGTGTACCACTTAGTGCATTTATCCCTATCCTCTTTAAGCATTAGGTGCAATACTTAGTGCAAATTAAACCCTATATTTAATTTGGTGATTCACCAGGTTAAACGTTGAGATCGGTGAAGACTCTTCTCGAGAAAATAAGTTCTTTCCTTAACATTTTGGTTACCCTGCGACGTGATACATTAGAAGAAAACAAAGATGGAGGCTTTAGTCAAAGCTCAACTAGAGCTGGGCAAAACTATTGGGCAAAATTTTGCCAACTTTAGAAAAGACGGCAAAGAAAGAAAAACCGAGGAGTACGTTCAACAACGCTCAGCTGTCTTAGAAACTAATGCAAAAATCTTTGAATCCAATCACAAAGCGCTTTGTGCCTTTGAAAGTACACACGCTGATCACTTCTACTTCGAAAAGAATTATTTTGGCCAAGTCCAGGAAATCATATCCAGACATTCTCAAGCACTTCAGGAGATGAGGCAGCCACTCCAAACAAGCTCCAGGGAAAAGACGTCTGAGGCTTATGGAGGTACACAATTATTAAAGCAAAGAAAAGGTTTTATTGCATACGCCCGTCAACTAATTGAAGACATTCAGGGCCGAATACAAACAGACCAAACAAAGCAATTTTGGGAGTTCAAGCTCGGACTTTTGCAAAAGCAAAAGGAGCATTCGGACGAAAATAACCAATGCATATGGGAAGCATATGAAAGTTACGGTGAAAGCGAAGATAAGGCAATTTATGACGAAATTGATACTAGACTTCAGGAGGCAATCATTGCTATAAGAGAAAAATTAGAATCATTGCAACTTGGTAGCAAATCGACCGATAATGTGAATGAAGCGGCCAAAAATTTCGGTGCCAACATTTGATGGCAGTTACTTGAAATGGACCCAGTTTAAAGAATTATTTATCCAATTAGTCCACAAACAGCCAATAAGCAACATACAGAAGATGTACTACCTTATTAGTAACCTTAGTGGGGAAGTCCATGCGTTAATCCAACATCTGCCGGCGTCTGGTCAAAATTACGATGTAGCATGGGAAATCCTGAAGCGCAGATACGACAATGAAAGGTTGTTAGTTACGTCCTTATTAAACAAGTTGATGGGACAATCATCTATTCAAACAGAATCGGCTTACGCTATCAAGCGACTTCATGATGTCACGAAGGAATGCCTTATGAGTCTTGAAACACTAGGTGTACAGGTGCAACATTGGGACGCGATTTTAATTCACATTATCTTGAAGAAGGTGGATAAAGTCACTCATTCTCTATACGAGCAATCGCTATCAAATCCGAGATCATTGGATACGATCAAACATGTGCTAGAATTCTTAGAAGTCCGTTTCCAATCGTTGGAAGCACTCAATCATAAGTCTGCAGAAAAATCCGAAAACCCCACGAAAGTTCACTCTTCCAGTTTACTAGCCAGCAAAAACGGACTCAAATGCTATGTCTGCAATCAGGCCCATCACTTGTACGCATGTAAGGAATTTCTTGAGAAATCAACTGAACAGCGACTGGAGGTTATTAACAAAAACCAATTATGCCGTAATTGTCTGAAGGCCGGACACAGAGCAGTCGCTTGTACATCAGGAGTTTGCGTCAAGTGCAGACAGAAGCATAACACTCTCCTACATCGAAACCTTGAAGACAAGAAGCTCGGTCAAGAAGTCAGTAATCAGCTGAAACGCCAGCAACGTCATCATCTGGCATCAAAACATATTTGATGACACAAACTGAACCGCATGAGGAATCATACATTTTGCTTGGCACGATAGAAGTGGCAGTATCAACAAGTGACGACCTAATCATTAAATTTCGCGCAATATTTGATTCTGGATCGCAAATTAATTGCATTACGGAAAGACTAGCAAAGAAACTCCAGGCAAAGGGTGTTGTATGCCCCATCAACATTCAAGGTGTGGGCCGAAGTACTGACAGAGCTTCTAGGAGGACTTCAATTTGTCTTCAGTCCAGGGAAATGACGTATTCTATGCAACCTTGAAGCGTTTATCCTGCCACAAATCACTGCGAATCAACTCTCAAGATATTTAAATACAAATTCGTGGAGTCTACCAACTAACATCAAGCTTGCTGATCCACACTTCTATCAAGCAGGCCCAGTGGATATCTTAATAGGAGCTGAGCATTATTACGATATAGTGAGGAGTCGGCGCATTAATCTTGGAAACAATTTGCCAGTTTTACAAAATTCTGCGTTTGGTTGGGTTGTCGCAGGACGAGTGAAATTACAAGGCAGTGATGTAAATGTTGGCTGCTACATATGTACACAAGAGTCAATCAATTTAAACAACCAGATCGAGCGGTTTTGGCAACTGGAAAATATTGAAGACTTGCCAAGACAAACAACTGCCGAAAGAAATTGCGAATGTTTCTTTAAGGAAACAAGCAGACGAACCGACTCTGGACGATTTATTGTGAATCTTTCATTTTTGAACGTTTCATCAGCACTAGGAGACTCTAAAGACTTAGCGCTTGCTCGGTTTGTAGCCATTGAAAGGAAACTTGCGAAGAACCAAAGTCTCCAGAAGGAGTATCAGGCTTTTATGGCAGAGTACGAAAACCTGGGTCACATGACGGAGGTGAATTTTAATGAAATATCAGGTTCTTATTTCTTTCTTCCTCATCACTGTGTTGTCAAGCCAGACAGTGAGACTACAAAACTAAGAGTTGTATTCAATACGTCCGTCAAAACATCCAGCAATATATCATTGAATGATCTATTACATACTGGTCCGAAGATTCAGGAAGATCTTATGACGGTTCTGCTGCGCTTTCGATTGCCTCGGTACGTCTGCACGGTGGACATCGAAAAAATGTACCGGCAAGTTATAGTCTCCGGAGAGGATCGAAAATTTCAATTGATAGTGTGGAGAGAAAACCCGCAAGATTCCATCACATACTTCCAACTAAATACCGTCACATATGGAATGACAGCAGCACCATACTTGGCCATCAAATGCCTGCACACGCTAGCTGACACCTATAACAATCAAAAGGCCTTAGGAGCAGAAGTTATACGAAAGAATATGTATGTAGACGATGCGATGTTTGGGGCCGGCAGCATTGCAGAATTGCAGGAGAAGCAAAAACAAGTGGTTGAAATTTTGTCTAAAGGGGGATTCAAGCTTCAAAAATGGTGTTCAAATCATGCAGTACCTTTGAACTATATTCCTGCGGAGGACAAATCATTGAAATTCGAACTGTCTGATAACAACGAGCATCAAGTCAAAGCTCTGGGTCTTGCATGGTTGCCTATTGCTGATGAATTTCAAATTACCATAACGTACAATGAAGCGGAACAATTCACAAAACGTCACATATTGTCAGATATTGCGCATATATTTGACCCGTTAGGACTAATGGGACTGGTCACCGTGATGGCAAAACTAATGCTTCAAAAACTGTGGGATCTGAAGCTTGACTGGGATGATGAATTGCCTGACAATCTGCAAGGTGAATGGTATCCATTTCGTAAGCACTTAAAAGCCCTGGCCACACTTAAAATACCACGACGTGTTATCGCACACAAAACCGCACGCAATAAGCAGATGCATGTCTTCTGTGATGCATCAGAAAAAGCTTATGGGGTCGCAATTTACGTTCGTACCACGGCCACAGACGGAACATTACTTATAAGATTGCTATGCGCCAAGTCACGGATCGCACCACTTAAATCAACAACATTGCCACGCTTGGAACTCTGCGCTGTCAAATTGGGATGTGACTTGATGACACGATTGTGTAAAGATTTAGCATGGAAGGATCGCGTTTATCTTTGGACGGACACTGAGATTGTCTTGGCGTGGTTGCGAGCGCCAGTGTCATCCTTGCAAAAGCTCGTGGCTAACCAAGTTGCGTCCATCCAAGAAGCATCAGTTCAGTCACAATGGCACCATGTGCCGTCAAGGCGAAATCCTGCGGATCTAATTTCTCGAGGCATCTCACCCACCAAGTTCAGCAGCTGCCAACAGTGGTTTTACGGGCCATTATTTTTACACGGCAAGGAAGACATCTGGCCCAAAACAGAGGTATCACTAGAGTTCACTCTAGAAAGCAAGCAACCAAAGACGGCACTTCCAATCACTCTGAACCACAGCCTTTTCATCGACTCACTTGTTCACTTAAGCTCAATAATACAAATCAAGAGAACTGTTGCATATTGTCTTCGGTTTCTGAACAACATTAACAAAAAAAGCCTAACAATCAATTAAGCGAAATGGTCAACACCATATACAGTGACGAAGTCTCCCAAACAATGAACAACTTTGTAACTGAAAAACGAATCAACTTTAAGTTTATACCACCACTCACTCCACACTTTGGTGGCCCATGGGAAGCTGCCGTAAAATCTGCGAAGGAGTTATTTCCCAAAACTGTTTCCGGCCCATTAACCTATGAAGAACTCACCACAATTACGGTTGACATCATCAAATGACCCGAATGACCTTGTAGCACTAACGCCCGGCCATTTTTTGATAGGTGGACCCCTTAATGCAACAATCAATCTGCTTGCGCAGCCATACTGCCAACCACTCGTCGAAACTTCAAAGGAATTACAACGTATAAAAAATGACTTCTGGCTACGATGGAGTAAAGAATACCTAAGTGAATTGCAACAACGGAACAAATGGCGGTCTCCTAGCGATAACGTAGAACCAGGCACCATGGTTGTTATTAAGGAAGACAACACTCAACCATATAATTGGCCTCTTGCTTGCATCTTAAACACGTTCAAAGGAAAAGACGGAAAAGTAAGAGTGGTTGACATTAAGACGTCAACAGGCATTTTTAAGCGACCGATTCATAAGCTAGCTCCTCTTCCAAATGCCATCCACAATAACATTATGGAAAAACAACCACCAAGTGATAACATAATTACTTCAGATGCCGAAAGGAAGTAGGAACCACCTGCTCCAAAAAGGCGAAGAAAAGGGCAGTCTCTGCTTTCAGCCCTACTGGTCTTATGTCTTATTCTACCAACTCCAGGAGCAATTGATGTAAACCTCACCTCTTTCAAAACACAGCCAGGAATTTATTTTGAATAATTGGGCTCGGTATCCCTAATAGTCGAAGAATGGAATATGGTTGCATATTACGATATGAAACCATACTGGATGGAATTCAATCTCATTAAAAACGGGACCAATCAGCTTAGACAATTTTGTAATCGCCTGATCGATCATGCATTATGTTTAGAGACAATTGATCACTTTATGACGAACATACATGAGCTTAATATTAACAAGAAATTGTTAAATCAAACAACAGGGTCTTGAATCAATAGATCACCCTTGGATATCGTGGGAAATGTCGCCAACTCATTATTTGGTGTTCTTGATTTACACTACTCGGAAAAAACGTCAACTATGATAAATGATCTTAGTGTCAACGACAAGCACCTTCTCAACCTAATAAAAAATCAAACATCCATCATTGACTCGACAACAAATCTTATACGAAAATCAACCGAAATGACCGCTCAGCAATTACAACAATTCCAATATTATCTCAACACAACTATGGACGCCGTCAATCAAGTCAATAAGGCAGTAGAAAACCAACGACTGCTAGAAATTTCCAACTCCCTGTCTGTACAACTGGTTCTCGCTATATCCAACCTACAACGCATCCAGACGGTCATAGTTAACGTTCTTGCAGACAGGCAACACGGAAAGGTTAGCCCGTCATTAGTATCACCATCGCAACTACTGCAGCAACTACAATTGATCAAAGAGCACTTACCACCTCATCTCCGACCACCCTTAGGAGCTGATAATCTGCTGCGAGTCTATGGACTGTTATCCATCGAAGGAAGGGTGTTTTCAAATCATATAAATTTTACAACCAGTACAACATCCACCAGTATGCCGTATCGTACACAGCTTTGGGTCTAATAGGCATCGCCCTAGGAATTTGTGCAGTACGACGTCCAGAAGGTTGCGCCCACTTTCTACGGCTCCGATACGTCAACGAGAAAACCAACATGACTCAAATTTAGATAACGACTTCTGTGTAACTATTTGATTTTGAACTCCTCCATTCAAGGCGGGGAGTATGTTAAAAACTGCTCGTAATTTCATTACCGTCATTAAACTTGCCCTTGCTATTAAATTTCATTATGTTAAAAAAACTTCTCTCAATTTCATTGATGTGATTAACTTCGCTATTTCATTATTTTTAATACACCATAAATTCATGTCATTCACTTTATTAATGTAATCAACAAACTTCATGTTTTCAAGTTGTCGTGAAAATCATACTACTAAGCAGTAATCATTTTTTTATAAATTCATTGATTTAGCTTAAAGTGCAAATTATGATTATATGACAATTAAGTTAAGTTTGCAATTAAGCAATTTTATTGTATAAAAGAAATTCAATGATAATAAATTTTCGTATTCGAAAGCAAAGCGTGGACCAAGCCTATTTATTTTCCTACAGTGAGGCTGTTGTGGGGCGCGAGTACCTTGGAATGCCTTAGATCGAGACTAACAATTGTGAAGTCTTAGAATTAGACAATTGGGGTTCCACTTATTGTGTATAAGATTCTATCTTCACGAATTGTTTCCTCGATTGCCCATTGCAGAAGCATTAGGTGTACCACTTAGTGCATTTATCCCTATCCTCTTTAAGCATTAGGTGCAATACTTAGTGCAAATTAAACCCTATATTTAATTTGGTGATTCACCAGGTTAAACATCGAGATCGGTGAAGACTCTTCTCGAGAAAATAAGTTCTTTCCTTAACAAATGCCTTTCATTTAATTGAAAAAAATTTTTCGCGGGGTCGCTCCTATATATGGGGGCACCCCCTTAAAACTCTTTGAAATTTATTTTCTCTCCTAAACTTTTTTGAAACCATAATTTCCTAACTTTCAATGAAGTGTCATCGCTGTAGCTTCTATAGTTTCGGAAAAAAACTGCTATGACATAGAAACGGATGGACGGACAGATAGAGGGACAGGTTTTTGTATCTTAGTACAAAATCCTAAAAAACGTATGCATCAATATGGTTATACAAACATAGTTTCACTAATTAATAAAACTAATATCATTCTTTAAACCCTAAAACTAAACTAACACTATTCTTTTACTGATCATTAAAGTCGATATCAACCTCACATACAAAAGAGCAGCGTAAATAGTTAAACTAACATTCTACTAGCCTACCAGGATTATGTTCATAATAGCATACACAAATATTGCTCAAAATATTTACAAAATAACAGAGATACAACCAATGTAAGCCTGACTTAAAACAAATTTTTCCTTACAATCACAGCACTTACAAGTAGCTTCAAATAATTTGATTCTTTGCATGGAGTCAGGTGGAAGTACATGGATTGAGAATATGTTTTTTATTTAAACATCTTTATTGGAAAATTTTTAAAATTGATATAAGACCTATAGCCTTACTATATAATTCTTATAGCTCATATGTAGAACATTATTATTTTTTACATGTTTGATAGTTCTTATAAATTTATGTGTGTAAGAGTATTCTTCATGTCAACCATATTTTCATAATAAACATCACAATTTTTTCAATTTGTCGCTCATCTCTACAATTAATATCTGTATGGTGTAAGATTAATTGCTGTGAAGAGAAATTTAACTTTGGTGATTACAAGAGTAAATCTGTAACTGCATATATAAATAAACGTATATATATATATATATATATATATATATATATATATATATACATATATATATATATATATATATATATATATATATATATATATATATAGATATATATATATATATATATATATATATATGTATATATATATATATATATATATGTATATATATATATATATATATATATATATATATATATATATATATATATATAAGTTTATATATATATATATATATATATATATATATATATATATATATATATATATATATATATATATATATATATATATATATATACAGTCTTCCACAAAAGTCAAGGTACAGTGATAAATATCATGAAAATTGTTTGATATTTTTATTTAAAAAACCTATAGTGATAAAATTTTTTTTGGTATTACTTCAACTTTAATCATTATACTTTAAATTCATGTAAAACAAAACGAAAATTCTGTCGTATTAATATATTATTACATATGATGTGTTGGAAAGTCAATGAATGAAGTCCACAAAAGTCATGGTACACCTAAAGAAAAATGATACAAATTGTAATTATAGTCTTGCATAGTTATTTGAATTATACTTTTCTGAATATTTTGTCGGATATCCTTTCATCTGAATTACTGACTTCAGTCTTTTAGGCATAGAATATACCAATTTTTTAGTAAATTCGCTGCTGATTCTGGCCCACTCCTCCAATATAACATCCTTAAGCTGCGCCTTGCTTGATATCACTCTTTTTCGGATTTTTGTCTCAAGCTCATTCCAAAGATGCTCTATAGGGTTCAAATCAGGGCTTTGAGGCGGTGTAGCAAGCATGCGAGTATTGTACAATAGTCACATTCGAACTTAATGCGCAGTGTGCTTAGGGTCATTGTCCTGTTGAAACAAGAAATCTTCTCGCATACCTAATTTGGCTGCACTTTGTTTCATGTTGTTTCGTAGAATCTCTAAATAAGAGTTCTGATCCATAGTACATATTTTCGATGAATGTCAGATTTCCAACTCCAGCAGCAGCCATGCAACCCCAAACCATAACACCACCGCCTCCATGTTTTACTGTTTTAATAGTGTTCTTGGGATTAAATGCTTCTCCTACTTTTCGCCAGACCCTCTTATGCCCATTTACACCAAATATACAAAATTTAGACTCATCCGAAAATAAAACATTATCCCAAAACGTTATTGGTTTGTCAATATATGCTTTTGCAAATGTTATTTTTTTTTGTTTGTTTGTGGAACTTACAAGAGGTTTTCTTCTAGGCGTACGAGATGAAAATCCAGCTTCTACGACAGCTCTACGCACAGTTTCTGCGCTAACCTCCTTCTTATCATTAATTCCAAGAACATCGCAGATTTTTCTACAGCTTAGAAATGGATCTTGTTTTACCATTCGCGAAATTTTTCTCTTGTCCTTTGCACTTAGTTTAGATGGACGACCTGTTCGGGGCACATTTTCCACTCTATTTTCCTTCTTAAATCGATTTATCACTTTTTGAATGGTTGACCGACTTCGCAACACTAGTTCAGCTATTTCAGAATATGATTTGCTCTGATTTGAATGCAGATTAATAATTATTTCACGCTCCTTAATACTCAACTCCTTTCGACTCATTTTTTAAAAATTTTATTAAATAAAAGATACACCACGAATACGGACGCGATATTAAAGACAGCGACCTACGGTTGTTAACTCACTCTGATAATATGTACTTGGGGGATTCCCCTTTTTACAAATAACAGGGCATTTTCTGCAACTGTACCAAGACTTTTGTGGAGTACAAAAGAGACATTGCCAACAAAAAATTATTGTCTTCAATGATCATTATTGCCGAATTCCTTTAAATTTATGAAAACTTAAATTCAACAGAACTTGTATTATTACCATTTCATAACTTTTGGTTTTCAAATAAAAATATTGATTCAGTAATACAATTTTCAGTTACCGATTCTCTGTACCTTGACTTTTGTGGAAGACTGTATATATATATATGTATATATATATATATATATATATATATATATATATAATATATAAATATATATATATATATATATATATATATATATATATATATATATATATATATATATGTATATAAATATATATAAATATATATAATATATATATATATATATATATATATGTGTGTATATATAATATATATATATATATATGTGTATATATATAAATATATATATATATATAAATGTATATATATAAATATATATATATATATATATATATATATATATATATATATATAAATATATATATATATATATATATACATGTTATGAACGAGCGAAGGAAACTCCCCGCCTACCGTTTAGCACTGATTAGCGCCAGCGAATGAAGGCTACATGTTATGAACGACTGAGTGGAACTCCCGCCGACCGTTTAGCGCTGAAAAGCCCAGCAAATGACGGCAACGTACTTTGTAGCAGATAATCACCCGCAAATGATAACTATGTACATTGCGGCCGACATGCTGCTGTTAATCTTCAGCATAATGGACGCGTACACATCGGCGATAGATCACAAGCGAGAAGCTCTATGTATGACACTGCCTCGTTAAACCTGGCCATCTTGCTAGGTTTGATAATGCAGTAAAAAGTAAAACTAACGATCAGCTGTTTCATCAATAACGTCATTACTTTTTTGCTTTTTTTTATCAGCTATCGTGACATTTCTCCAGTAAGTGTCAGATTATTGTCAAATTGTAGGAGCAATAGCTATTGGCGGCAATTTGTTGCCTGAGAAATAGTTCAGCAGGATAGCCTGAATTGTTTGTTGTGAGTCGTGTAGCTATGTAAGAAGTTGCAAAGCAGTAAATTAAGTATTTCATACATATTTTAATCAACATTAACCTCAACTTAATTCAATTTCAGATCGATGAAACTTCATTTAAGTACATTGTACGAAAGTCATATGAAACCGATTCTATAGAATTACAAATCGGTTTGTAGACGAAGCAATAAAGGCAATACCAAGAAGTAAACTCTAGAAAAAAAAGACAAAGAGCTCAACCACGAAGAGAACAAGGAGCCCCCCGCTATACCGCAGAAAACAAAAAGCAAACCGCGGCACAAACCCTTGCGAGAGGCACTGCTTATTAAACCCACTAAGGGCCGAACCTACGCAGATGTCCTCCGTGAAATTAAAGGAGCGGTCAAGCCAGACGACACCAAAACTGCCATCAAAGCAGTTCGACCAACCCGGACCGGCGGCTTGCTGGTGGAATTCGGGCCAAAGGCCACAAACAAAGATGCATTCCGTGACGCGGTTCAAAAGGTTCTTGGAGATGCGGCAACGGTTGCCTCGCTCGAACCAATGGCCACCCTGGAAATCAGGGACCTCGACTGCGTCACGGACAAAGCTGAAGTAGAGGATGCCATTAGGAGGGAGTTCCCCAGCTTAAGTGAAGTCAAGGCAAGATTGACGCGTGAAAACACAAGGGGGCAACGCATGGCTATTGTCGAACTAGCTGATAAAGACGCCCAGCAAATCCTGGCGAAGGGCAAAATTAAGATAGGTTGGGTGATCTGCAGGATACGGAGAAGAGCGATCCCTATCCGCTGCTTCAGATGCCTCGAATACGGACACACCGCGTATGGCTGTAGGGGACCCGACAGGAGATCTCTGTGCTACAAATGTGGTGAAACGGGGCACAAAAGGAAGGAGTGCACGAACGAGGCAAAATGCATTCTTTGCAAGGATGCTAAGCTAGCACCCGGCGACCTCAAACATGAGCCGGGGACAGGGAGATGCCGGGTTTTCAAGGAGGCCCTAACTAAAGCCAAATCGATACTCAAATGATCCGTATCCTGCAGGTCAATTTGCACCGAAGCACAAACGCCCAGGACCTACTTGAGCAGTTTGCGAGGGATAAGAAAGCTGACCTCCTGTTGCTGAGCGAGCAACATCATAACAAGGACTCGCAAGCGTGGTACCCTGACAAAACTGGTACCTCGGCCATCTGGGTTCGAGACAGCGCCCGCCTTCAGGTGCAGGGCCATGGACGCGGGGATGGTTTTGTGTGGGTGCGGTGTTCAGGGATAACATATTTCAGTGTTTATCTGACGCCTAACGAGGCAATGCGATCCTTTCGAACCAAACTCGATGCCCTGGAGGACGCTGTCTCGAACACAGAGGGCCACATGCTGGTCGGGGGAGACTTCAACGCTAGAGCCATCGAATGGGGTATGCCACAATCCGACCCAAGGGGAAAGCAAATATTGGACATGGCGGCCAGAACAGCGCTTTTTGTCCTAAATACTGGTAACACCCCTACTTTCCGCCGCTGGGGTTGCGTAGGAACCATACCCGATGTGACACTCGCTTCGGAGTCCCTGGTACCTAGAGTACACAACTGGCGAGTACTAGAGGACTACTCGGCTAGTGATCACCAGTATATAGCTGTTGAGATTCACGACGGTGCCACTCTGCGTGCATATGCCCAAACTTCAATCCTCGGATGGAGGACTGGGAGGATGGACGTCGAGAAGTTCACTGATGCGCTTACGGCAGGCGCACCGTTGCTGGGAGCTCCGCCAGGGAGTGGAGGGCCTACAGCCAAGGACTTGGTGAACTCAACTATGAGTACCATCATAGCTGCTTGCGAGTCTTCCATGCCCCGCCGGAGACCCCGACATGGTAAGCCTCCAGTATACTGGTGGTCAAACGAGATCGCCGAACAAAGAAGCGAGTGTCACAAACTTCGGCGAGAGGCCCAGCGAGCGCGAACACGGGAGGAGGCAGACACTAGGCTAGCAGCATACAGGTCCGGCAGGAAATATCTTCACAGGCTTATTAACAAGAGCAAGGCCCGATGCTGGCAAGACCTCATGGACGATGTAAATAGGGATCCGTGGGGCCTTGGCTACAAGCTGGTCATGGGGAAACTTGGTGCCCTACGGAAGCCTTGTATACATGACGCGGAAAAGATGGACGCGATAGTGCGGGGACTCTTCCCCGCCCATCCCGTCCGTGTTGACGCTGTCCATGGTGAAACAGCAGTCGAGTGCCCACTCTTCACACAGCTGGAACTGGAGGAGGCAGTCTTCTCCCTGAAGGCAAGGAAGGCTCCAGGTCCAGATGGTGTTCCAGCTGAGGTTTTGCAGCTCGTCTATCACCATTGTCCTGACTTGCTGCTCAGCACATTCAACGCTTGCCTACGGGACGGGGTTTTCCCGGTACGATGGAAGGTGGCGAGGCTCGTGCTGGTCAGCAAGGGGAAGGGAAATCCCGAATCGCCGTCTGCATACCGCCCGTTATGCATGCTAGACACGGCTGGGAAAGTGCTAGAGAAACTCATCAAGGGAAGACTCACTGACGCGATTCGTGCTGCTGGGGACCTATCTCCTCGGCAGTACGGCTTTAGAGCAGGACGTTCTACCATTGATGCGATTGCAGAGGTGGTGAACGCGGTCCAAAAGGCAGAGGCATATAGTCGCACCAAACGACGGATCGTCCTGTTGGTGACACTCGACGTCAGGAATGCCTTCAACTCCGCTAGATGGGTGGATATTCTGGACACGCTGAAAAACTCTTTTCAAGTTCCAGAATATCTAATGCGGCTTTTGAGGAACTACCTAAAGGACCGAAGCCTGCTCTACGACACGACACAGGGCCAACGAAGGATGGCGGTTACATCGGGTGTTGCCCAGGGATCTATCCTTGGTCCGGACCTGTGGAACGTGTCTTACGACGGGCTACTGAGACTTGAGATGCCAGATGAGTCGCGCTTGGTCGGCTATGCGGATGATGTTGCGGCTCTGGTCGCCGGACGCACCGTTGAACAAGCGCAACTGGATGACTACTCGCGGGCTCAGTCTAGCACTGGAGAAAACCGAAGTGGTCATCTTGACAAAAAAGAGAATCCCTAGAGTAAGGATGATCAGTATTGGAGATATACAGATCGAATCGAAGCCAGCGGTGAAGTACCTGGGGCTATCGATCGACTCGAAGATGAGTTTCTCTGAGCAAATCAGGGCAACGGCTGAGAAGGCTGCTTCGGGAATATCGGCCCTGAGTCGACTTATGGCCAACGTAGGGGGACCCAGCCCATCAAGAAGACGCCTCTTGATGAGTGCTGTAGGGTCAGTGCTACTGTACGGAGCAGAGGTATGGGGCGACGCTCTCAGCAAGGAGGTATACCGAAAACGATTGGCACAGGTACAGAGAAGAGGAGCACTGAGAATTGCATCTTCGTATCCAACAGTCTCCGACTCGGCGGTGAGAGTGATTGCAGGCGTGATACCTATCGCCCTCCTTGCTAGAGAGCGCCGCGCTATTTACCTGCGCCGAAACGAGGATGCGAGGGAGATGGTTGTCCGCGAGGAGAGACAACGCTCGCTCAACGATTGGCAGCAGTCTTGGAGGAATCGCACGAAGGGAAGGTGGACTGCGCGCCTCATCCCGGATGTGAGATCGTGGCTAAATCGAAAGCATGGTGAGACTGACTTCTATCTGACCCAGCTTTTGAGCGGGCACGGGTGTTTTCAGTCTTACCTGCACAAGATCGGCAAGTCACGGTCTCCCGATTGTCGGTTTTGCCCAAGAGAGGAGGACAATGCCTGTCACACATTTTTTGCGTGTACGAAATGGGCCAGGCTGCGAAGGGAACTCTACAGGGAGACGGGAGAGCTCACCCCGGATAATATAGTTGCGGTGATGCTCGAATCGGTTGACAAATGGAACCAGGTGGCACATTATGCTCGGGCAGTCCTAAAATATAAAAGGGACTCACAGCAGCCGGAGGCGCTGGGGCTGGGGGATCGCTCTTCTGGCAATTCCTCTTCCCCCCTCCCCTCCCGCTAGGAAAGGGACTCCCCAGCTTGAAGGCGCCCCACGGCGTAACAAAACGAGACCTGGCCCGAAGTAATGTGTCAAACGGTTCCAGGCTAGGTTCTCAGATTGACAGGGGAGGTGTTTAGTGGGTAGTCCAAAGGTATCCTCCATGGGAGTCCCACACTGCCAGACTCGGCGGGCATAAATGCCTTCACCTCCCTACCACAAAAAAAAAAAAAAAAAAAAAAAAAAGTAAACTCTCGAATGGCAGCGCAGCACCCGTAAAATTGACTATACGTCATAAATACTCGTGGCTCAACAAGAACTCGAAGTGCATGTTTTCCTCGCCGGAAAAATGCCTTGAACGGCATTCCATCGTCAACTCTCTTACCACCCAAACCGGCACCTGATCCATGTCGGCTAGAAGCATCTAGAGCCAATAGTTAAGAGGAATCAAGTAGCGAAATGATATGTACCAACCGTCGCTACAGACAAAACACTGCTGATGAACAAAATGAAGATGAGGAACAAAGGTGTGTAATCGTGACATTGATATAATTTGCCTTATTTTTTTATATATTATAATCAACATTAACCTCAATTTCAGATCGATGAAACTTCGTTTAAGTACATTGTTGGAAAGTCATATCAAACCAATTCTATAGAATTGCAAATCGGTTCGTAAATGAAGCAATAAAGCCAATGCTAAATCGTACCAAAAAGTAAACCCCCGAATGGCAGCGCAGCACCCGGAAAGTTGACTATACGTCATAATAATACATCTAATGAAACGCATAAGGATAACGGATATGAAAATAATGGTGGCTCAACAAGAACTCAAAGTGTATGTTTTCCTCGCCGGAATAATGCCTTGAACGGCGTTTCATCGTCAACTCTCTTACCACCCGAGCCGGCACCAGATCCAAGTCGAAGGAGCGCCTGGCTTGGAGTATGTAGAGCTAATAGAAATGAAATGTACCAATCATCGCTAGAGACAAAATCACAGTTGATGAACAAGATGAAGATGAGGAACAAAGGTATGTAATCGCGGTATTGATATAGTTTGCCTTATTTTTTCAATATTCACTCAATTTTTTCAGACAGCTAATCGAAAGCTCATGCGACGAAACAAGTCGTCAGAATATGAATCTATAGTTGAGGAAATTATAACTCCTGAAATTATAACAAACACTCGACAAAATCGACCATTGACTGAACAAAGAGCCAGACCTGTTCGCAAGATAGGTAAATACTTGTACATTATCGTTATTTGATTCTAATTTGTATGCAATTTGACTTTCAACTGCTGAAGATGAGGATGATGCTACAGCATCATAACTAGTTGCTAAATTTGCATGCTATCGTGTTACTGAGCCAACAAGTGTGGAACTACTAGGCATTTGACGATTGCGTATTGGTTGTGTTTATCTATAAACTGCAATGGCAATGCTAGCGCGGCTCATATATCAACACAATCAATGCGCAATCGTCCAACGCCTAGTAATTCCACACTTACGACATTTAAATAGTTTGCCTTATTTTCTAAGTTTTCAATCAATTTTTACAGAAACCTTATCGGAAGCTGACACGACGAAAAAAGTCGTCGAAATGTCGATGAAACGGTAACTCCTGAAATAACAACAGACGAAATCCGCCTCAACTACGCCAAGTACGAACGAATCGCAATAGCAGAGTTTTACCTGAAGACGATTCAGAGGATGAACCACCGACATTAAGTCGAAAAAATCATGGACTAAACATCATAAAAATACATCTAATGATGAGGATAACGAAATGGATACGATTGTGGCTCAATAAGAACTGAAAGTGCACGTTTTCCTTGCCGTTATTTTAAAAATACCTTTGTAGCTTGATCTGCTTTTCGTTATAGCTAAATTCAAAATAAAATAAATTTTAAACAAAATCATTAAACTATATGTTTCAATATATTTTATAATTTATCAAAGCTGATGACATAAATTTACAAATTTTTTATAGATGTTAATGCAGTAACAATGAGTATGGACGTAGAACCATGATGATTCGAGATGGCTAGTGGATGCTAAGTCCCGATTTGGTGTGTCGCGCTGCTGGCAATGAATCAATCGCATTGAATATTCTTGTATCCTGATTACAAAACGTCTGTTTTTTTACCACGGATGCTGTAATGATGTTAAAAAAATTATAAAGCAAATATTATGAACTGTTAAATATTATTTCAAACTAATTTAAGAAGGGATTAAGTATTTCTGTGGATTCAGAGGGAAAAGGATATGCATCTAAGCTAGTGAGGGAAGCAGATAAGAAATATTATCTTATTGAAAGTCATTTAGATTTTAAGTTTTCGGTAGGTTAACATACAACTCTAACTCAAATTGACTATTGAGGTTACTTAAGAGTTTCTAGGTGGATAAACAGTCTGCGATAATTATCTTTTGCTATAAAAGCTAAATCTGTTATCGCGTGCATTTCTGTTCCGGATAACTTCATGTTAAAAACTCCTATTAAACTTGCTCTCTTTTTGTATGTAGCTAGATTGAAAACCAAGTATATGACAGTATTGATCGTAACGTGCTGTGCCAAATAATACTTTGCTTTGGCATCCTAGCCAAATTAGTCCATTTTATCAAAACAACCTAGACAACCTCCCAAGTCTGCATTAATAACCAACTCACCAATGCCTTTGACACCATTAGCGAACTAAAGCAGGGAGATGGGCTGGCCCCATTGCTTTTCAATTTGGCACTGGGTAAGAAAGCTACCTGTCCATACAAGAGGTAAGCTGTTATACAAGTTAAGCCAAATGGTAGCCTATGCAGATGATAGCAACATTTTGTCACAGTCGTTAACAACTGCCAAGGAACTTTTCCCGAAACTCGACAGCGAAGCAAAACTGGTAGGGCTACAAATCAATGCGAATGAAACAAAGCGCATTACGCAGTCGAGGAAAAATACCTCAAGTGCACAAAATATTGCACTTGACGAATACACTACCGAAATTGTGGGCGGACTTGTGTATCCAGGCACCAAAATAATGAGAACGCTAATCAAAGAGAAGAAATACGCAGACGAATACAGCTCGCAAATAAAATATTGTATTCAGTTTTGACGAACTTGAAAACCAGCTGCATACACAGGAAAACAAAGCTCCAAGTAGACAAATCTGTGGAAAGACCTATGCTATGCTATGGATTTGAAAAACATGGGCCCTAATACAAGCACCCGCAAACATATTCAACGCCTTTGAGGGACGGGTCCTGAGGCGGATGATTGGAACGAAGCTAGATGGGGACCAATGGCGAATTCGACGCAACCATGAGCTGTATGAAATGTTTGACGAGCCAGAGGTTTCAACGATTGTAAGACTACGGAAGCTGTAATGGGCTGGCTACATGAATCATATGGATGAACAACAGATACCCAAAAGGTATTTATTGGGAGGACTGAAGGCTGGTGACTAGTAGGGAAATCGAGGAAACGCCAGTCTGACTCGATCGACGAAGGCCGCTCATCGCTGCTCGGATTTCAAAATTAGAGGATGTGATTGATGGGTCGAGGCGCTATTTGCAGGAAGCGAGGGCCGGAGAGGGGCTGTATTGCTACGAAGAAATTGAAAAAAATTAATTTCACACTTCTGTGGACTAATAAATTTTTTATCTCAAAAACAAAGAAAATCATGTCTCACAAAAATAAATATTTATAAAGAATAAACTATCATAATATTGCCGATTTCTTTTGGATAAAAAGTATTGCTTTGAGCCTTAATTAAATTAATTATAAAAAACTTTGTAGTTAGTTATGAATAAATAAATTCAATACTTCCAAATGCTAGGAATTAAAAAACACTCAACAATTTGTATCATAAATTTAAATGCGAACAAAAATCGAATTCAATATTGTTAATTTTGTTTAGACAGTCTTTTTTTCTTTGGAATAATATTTTAAAATATTGCTAATCTAAATTAAATTTTTAGTCAATGATCAATAAATAATTTATGTATTTTAAAATAGTATGAAATGGTAAAAAATCAATATTTTGCATATTAAATGAACATATGAAAAAAACAACTAATTCAATATTGCTAGCTTCAATTTGGTCAGCAGCCTGGATAAACTATTTAAATATTGCTTTGCTGATTGACTCCAAATAAGTATTCCATAATTTGATTTCGTCAGGACAAACGCATTTAGAACAAGTTTCTTGATGTGCATTAGAAAAGACTCTTATCTTCTTAACAAGCCTTTTATTGGGGCTAATTGCCTCCTTAAGCTATTTATGTGTGGCAACCAGGTCATACAATGGTCTATGATAAGACCAAAATATTTCATTTCTAGCACTCTTCACAATTTTTCGCCGTTAATATTTAGTTCGACATCGATGTCTCATTATTTTGGTTTCCGATCGGTAAGCGGCTACTCAATTTCTAATGCGTCATTCGATCGAGTATTTCCTCTACATGGCAAAGCTGATTGCTTGACGAGAAGTTTTTGGAATGTTTCGTCAGCAGGATTCTCGGACTGCAAATAATTAAATTAGTAATTAATTAACCAATTCAACATATATGAAAAGTACAATACTCACACTCCGCTAAGATTTGATTATTAAACTCTGAAGTGAGTCCGATTCCTGTCAAAGAGCCCACAAGGACAGCCCAACGGCTTAATTTGTTCTCAATATATGAATATCATTGTTTTTTTTCCAATCGGGAAGCACCTACTGAATTTCCAATACTTCATCCTTGTGATCGAGCATTTCCTCTGCACCGGAAAAGCTGATTGCTTAACGAGAAGTTCTTGGAATGGTCTGACAGCAGGATTCTCGGACTGCAAATAATTAAATTAGCAATTAATTAACCAATTCAACATATAAACTTGTAAAAATAGTTCCTATATTTATGGGTGGTGATCATCTCGACCCGAATAACTATCGCCCGATTACGCTGCTGACGGGATTTAGCAAGATATTTGAAAAAATACTAAACAATTGATTGACATCATTCTTATTTGAAAACTCTATCGTAAGCCAACATCTGTTTGGTTTTCAAAAGAACAAGAGTACTTTGGATGCCCTACACTCTGTCACACATTTCATCAATCTAGGACTTGACAGAGGTGATTTTGTCATCGCAATTTTTGTGGATTTGAAAAAAGCATTTGATACAGTTGATCATGACCTATTGCTTCGTAAACTTAAATCGTATGGTATTCAAGGTTGTCCTAAGCAGTTGTTTAAGAGTTACTTGGAGGGAAGATCGCATAGAACTTTTAATCAACAATGTCCTGAGTGATCGAGCACCTACGAAAACAGGAGTTCCCCAAGGCTCAATACTTGGCCCAACTTTGTTCTTGCTATGCACGAATAATGTAAATACATGTGGGCTCACGGGATATCACACATTATATGTTGATGAAACAGTTCTACTTTATTCAGGACGAGACAAAATTGCCATTTTTTTTTGTGGTAGGGAGGTGAATGCTATTCATGCACAGAGTGTGGGACTCCCATTCGCGACTGGACTACCCACTAAACACCTCCCCTGTCAACCTGAGAACCCAGCCTGGAACCGTTTGACACATTACTTCGGGCCAGGTCTCGTTTTGTTACGCCGTGGGGCGCCTTCATGCTGGGGAGTCCCTTTCCTAGCGGGAGGGGAGGGGGGAAGAGGAATTGCCAGAAGAGCGATCCCCCAGCCCCAGCGCCCCCGGCTGCTGTGAGTCCCTTTTATATTTTAGGACTACCCGAGCATAATGTGCCACCTGGTTCCATTTGTCAACCGATTTGAGCATCACCGCAACTATATTATCCGGGGTGAGCTCTCCTGTCTCCCTGTAGAGTTCTCTTCGCAGCCTGACCCATTTTGTACACGCAAAAAATGTGTGACAGGCATTGTCCTCCTCTCCTGGGCAAAACCGACAATCGGGAGACCGTGACTTGCCGATCTTGTGCAGGTAAGACTGAAAACACCCGTGCCCGCTCAAAAGCTGGGTCAGATAGAAGTCAGTCTCACCATGCCTTCGATTCAGCCACGGTCTCACATCCGGGATGAGGCGCGCAGTCCACCTTCCTTTCGTGCAATCCACCCAAGACTGCTGCCAATCGTTGAGGGAGCGCTGTCTCTCCTCGCGGGCAGCTATCTCCCTCGCATCCTCGTTTCGGCGCAGGTAAATAGCGCGGCGCTCTCTAGCATGGAGGGCGACAAGTATCACGCCTGCAATCACTCTCACCGCTGAGTCGGAGACTGTTGGATACGAAGATGCAATTCTCAGTGCTCCTCTTCTCTGCACCTGTGCCAAACGTTTTCGGTATACCTCCTTGCTGAGAGCGTCGCCCCATACCTCTGCTCTGTACAGTAGCACTGACCCTACAGCACTCATCAAGAGGCGCCTTCTTGATGGGCTGGGTCGCCCTACGTTGGCCATAAGTCGACTCAGGGCCGATATTCCCGAAGCAGCCTTCTCAGCCGTTGCCCTGATTTGCTCAGAGAAACTCATCTTCGAGTCGATCGATAGCCCCGGGTACTTCACCGCTGGCTTCGATTCGATTTGTATGTCTCCAATACTGATCATCCTTACTATAGGGATTCTCTTTTTTGTCAAGATGACCACTTCAGTTTTCTCCAGTGCTAAACTCAGCACGCGAGCAGTCATCCAGTCCCTCACTCGGTGCATTAGCATACCTAGCCTAAGTTGCGCTTGTTAAACAGTGCATCCAGCGACCAGAGCCGCAACATCATCCGCATAGCCGAGCAAGCGCGACTCATCTGGCATCTCAAATCTCAGTAGCCCGTCGTAAGACACGGTCCACAGGTCCGGACCAAGGATAGACCCCTGGGCAACACCCGATGGAATTTCCATCCTTCGTTGGCCCTGTGTCGTGTCGTAGAGCAGGCTTCGGTCCTTTAGGTAGTTCCTCAAAAGCCGCATTAGATATTCTGGAACTTGAAAAGAGTTTTTCAGCGTGTCCAGAATATCCACCCATCTAGCGGAGTTGAAGGCATTCCTGACGTCGAGTGTCACCAACAGGCCGATCCGGCGCTTGGTGCGACTATATGCCTCTACCTTTTGAACCACGTTCACCACCTCTGCAATCGCATCAATGGTAGAACGTCCTGGCCTAAAGCCATACTGCCGAGGAGATAGGTCCCCAGCAGCACGAATCGCGTCAGCGAGTCTTCCCTTGATGAGTTCCTCTAGCACTTTCCCAGCCGTGTCTGGCATGCATAACGGGCGGTATGCAGACGGTGATTCGGGATTTCCCATCCCCTTGCTGATCAGCACGAGCCTCGCCACCTTCCATCATACCGGGAAAACCCCGTCCCGTAGGCAAGCGTTGAATGTGCTGAGCAGCAAGTTAGGACAATGGTGGAAGACGAGCCGCAACACCTCAGCTGGAGCACCATCTGGACCTGGAGCCTTTTACGCATTCGATTCTCCTCCAGTTCCAGCTGTGTGAAGAGTAGGCACTCGACTGCTGTTTCACCATGGACAGCGTCAACACGGACGGAATGGGCGGGGAAGAGTCCCCGCACTATCGCGTCCATGTTTTCTGCGTCCATGTTTTCCGCGTCATGTATGCAAGGCTTCCCTAGGGCACCAAGTTTCCTCATGACCAGCTTGTAGCCAGGGCCCCACGGATCCTTGTTCACATTGTCCACTAGGTCTTGCCAGCAGCGAGCCTGTAGTAATCGAGCAGGTAAGGTTCAAAAAGCCAGCGTGCAAGAGTTCTATGGAAACCAAACTGAATTTGGCAACATCATTCCTTCGATATGCTTCCATCCGATACATGATTTTGGTAGCTTATCCTATTAGAAAAGTCGTGAAAATATGGGACTGGCGAACTAATCGGCTGTTATACAACTTGGAAGGGAAACCAAGAACCAGGTTCATGAAATTCAATCCTCTAAACAATATGCTCATTTCCATACAATCCTATGAACAGTATAGTACAATGAATTGCGAGAGTTTTGAATAAAAATAAAATAATCTGTACCTCTTCCTAACATAATGAAATCGTCTTTCATTCTGTGTAGTTCAATGTTTCGTGTTCCAGGGTTTTAATTGTTTAGAATTAGAGAAAAAATGACTAATGTTGCCGATTGTAGCCTTACGTCAGAGAACTCTGCAAATAATTTACCAGACGATCAAATTCCGTTTGATGCAATTATTCGCAGTATTATCACTTCGCGAGCTAAGGATGGAGCGACAATAGAGGATATCCGTAATGATTATTACGAACATACCGGTGAAAAATTTCCGTACATCGAAGACGTATGCGACACGTCGCTGAAAATTCCCAGCGTTGCAGGCTACAAAAACCAAAATGGCACATTTATATTTAACATTTTTTGTTACACCAACCCTAAATCCCAGCATATCCTCAATATGGTATGAAATCAAAAACCTAGTCAAAAGGGAGAACAACAAAAAACATGATTTCATATTCCAAAAATGATATGGTTTCTTCAAAGATAATTATTATTATTTGAATAAAAACAATAAAAAAAAGAGAGAAACAGATTATTACTGCAATTAATGGAGAAAAGAGGAAAGAGAAATAATAAATGCATTAGAAACAACATTTTGTCTCATAGCAAAACAAACTGCATTCAGCATTCATTCAACACGTACGAACATTTACCCTCACACAAATACAGCAATCAGGCAACACAAAATCCCATTCAAATGGTAAAGCTTCGAAACGCACCCAACACACCTAACCCATACTACACATAATGCGCAGACTACGCATCCGACTCATGCAACGCATCCGACTCATACAACACCTTCGACTCATGCAACACTTGAACGAGACTGTGTAATAGTCCATACAAACATTCTCGCAAAAACTGCATGAGATACTACAGGGCAACCGATGCATACAACTTTCACTTCCCGCACCCACGCATAGTCATGAATCTTAGCATTCTTGAACATCCTCTTCATTTCGTTGTAACGAGTCGCAAGCGAGATGAAAACAAGCGAGAAAGGATGGTGAAGAAGAGAATGCCAGCGATAGCGGTGGCGATAGCAGGAGTGGCATTTGCTGGTGTTGCTGGTGCTGTCGCGAAGAGATTTCGGGAGTCTGCTCGAAACCGCGACACAACGCGGACGTCGCGTGGATAAAGAATAGAAATGTATTGAAATTGTGATTTCCAATCGTTATTCAGGTTTTCATTTTAGCTATAATAACGGCAATCAGGAAAAATTTATGAGATCTAAATGAAAATGCCTTGGAATATAACAGGTGTATGGTGTAGTTTTGGATATACGATATTTTGTGGAATCGTTTTCGAGAGCTTAATTTACGGTGAATGCATGCCAAAATAGTCGCGGAAAGATTGTAAAGTTAGGAAAAAAACGGTAAAGTTGAGAAAAACGGAAAAGTGGAGTGGAAACTGTTCGAACTGGTGAACTGCTTCTTCGAGGATCCAGCGCGTGAAATTCGTTTTGGGTTTTAAAAGTCAATTAGAAAGTGGTTCCACGTGCGAAAAAAAGAATAACGGTGGTTCGTCCCTATCCTGCGTAGGAAAATATTTTATGCCTGAATTGCGATACGGTTTGTGGAAAATCGTTAGGTTAGAGTAAATGTGAAGATAAGCGCGATATTGAAGAGCTGGAATCCAAAGTTGACGTTTCGTTCGGGTTGTTTAATCAGACAAGTTAGACCCCTGTGAAATAATAATTAAATTTTCGTGGCAAAGTTGTGAAATTGGATGACACGTCGTTTTACCAATTGATGAGTTTTGAATAAAAGATCAGTGCAACAGCCGGGAAATTGGAAGCAGTGTGAGTCTCCTCAACTAACCACCGAGCACCTTTCCCCATACATAAGTGAAGGAAACTCGCGATAGTTTGCGTGCGGTACAAGATTCGCTCCCGCCTGCACAGTGGCAGTTTTCCGCCAATTGGCCGATTGAATTGTCGCGTATCTCATCTTTCTGTAGGAATTTACAGCACCCCGGAGGGGAACGAGATTTTATATGACTTTTGATGGAATCAGTGGAGCGCCCGTACTCCAAAGAGCTCATTTGTCTCCACCGATAAGAAGGAAGTTAGCTAGTTCGTGTATGAATTCACATAGGCAATATTTGAGTCATAGGACTTCAAAATTTTCCAGTAATAGACTTCTGAAACTTCAGCCGTTTAGGGAAACGTGAGGCAATCATTGATTGCATTCGATTAGGCGCAAGTTATCTTTTTTTAAAATTTATTGAAATTTGTGAAAGTTAATAATTACTGCTAATTTTTTTCTGATAACGAGTTATAGTTAAATTAAACAAGTTAGTGCGAGTGGATTTTTTTTTCGGTTATACAAGTATGGTACCACAATTGAAACGAAGAGTTAACCATTCCGTTTCAGGCTTACCCGCCCCGAACACGAGCGCTCGTAGGAGGAGGTCTGGGGTAAGTACCCTTTTTTATTGATCAAAATATTTTCTTTGAAATGAAAAAAAACCGTATGAAGTCGAATGAAGGCACGGTTTATTCTAAATTGCAGTTGAAACTCGCCCTTAACTTTGACAACATTTTAATCATAAAAATTTTGCATCAAACCAAAAATTTAGAAAGTAGTTACCAAACAAAAATTTTAGTTAAAAAAATTTTTCGATTAGATATTTACTTGTTTTGGACTGAGAGGTTTTGTTTTGCTTTAAGCGGTCCAAATTCAAAACAACTTGCGTTTTATTGTATTTTTGGAAGAAGTACTATTCACGGAGGAAATTCTTTTTCTTTTTTTACATTGATATAGTACAGCTGAATTAGCACTTTTTGTAAGCGCGTTATGAAATAAAAATGGAAAGTTAATCTAATAATTTGGTCTTTCCTTTCTCAAAATTCTGATCGGGTATAGGACCCGGTACGGTGGCAGGCTCACCCCATAAAACATGAGCCAGCCGCCGGGTACTTAGCTAATCTTCTTGTTTCAGGTGACGTCACGGGTTGAGTGGCCCAAGCAGAGTGCCTCTTTATGACATAGAGTTATGCAATCGAATTGCATAGTTCTATGGCATAAATTGGTCACCGGGGTACTCCCCTTCTGATGGGAAAGTTTATACAAGTCAAGTTGTGTGAGTTTTCCACTCCGAAGAGGAATACCTGGCCACTGCAACAAAATATGGATTTAAATCCGGTTGGGTGGGTACGAAGGGGCTCCATCACCACCCGGTTGCCCTTCTCTCATTTGTTTGCCATGAGCTTCGTCGGGTAACGACGAAGTTGCCTTAAGTCCGCCCCTTTTTACATGTTCCACTTGTTCTCGGAACAAGTCCTTTTTCTCTCGGTGTAGTTACCTACACTTTTTGCGACTTCGGTCGCCTCGTTTTAGTCTGACCACGAAAATTCGTGAGTGCGAAATTTTTTTGTAGTGGATCCTCGTGCTGGGAAAATGAACCCACCCCACGACACCGCAATGCTAGCCTGCCAGCGCATTCACGCGTCCCCAGACGAGGGCATTCTAGGCAGATATCGCCATCTTCTTCTGCCGAGGCAGCAGAACATCGCTGCAGTCCTTTACGGACTTTTGAAACTTTATTGAATACACTACAAATGGCGCCCAACGTGGGGCCCCGAAATACCCGGCTGTATCATCAGTCGTGAGCACGAGACAGTCCATCGTCTCTAGGTGTCCCCACAAGGTGTCAAGATTATTGGCGGGTAGGTAACTCCCGAGGGTTTTTGCACTAATCGTGCCCCAGCAAGTCTAGTAACTTCCGAACGTGTGTTGTCTTTGGACATCAATATCGTTTGGTCCTGCTTTTGAATTATACCTTGGTGGTTTACCACCATTGTATGACTAGTAAGGCCAAATGATATTAGAGTCCCTATTTGTATTCGGAAGTTATTATCTCAACATCCATTTTGCGGAGGATTCTGATTCGCTCCCCAAACCAGCGGTGCCTGAGTGTCTTACATTACATGGATTTTGATTTCATGTGATTGGCTGATTAGCTAATCCATGACTATCCATGACAAGACACGCGCTGCTTGTGGGTCAGAATTCAACCCTGGGCTGACAAGTTGTAACTTGTAAAAACTTGCGGATGAGGGAGCACTTCTGAACCCTGATTCTCATGGTGCCGCAAGAGAGTTGTCCCTGAAACGCTACAGAAGGAATGTGCCATTGGTGTCCATACTTGGGAAGAAGGACGGAATGGAAAGACCGAGTATTTTTTTTTGATAACGTAAACTGGTAAACATAATTAAAAATTTTTTTCATACACTTTTTTTTTTGAGGTTCGAGTATAGTTCGCCACTGACGGCCACATAAGAATTCTATAATTTGCATTAAATCTTGTCACATTTTCTTTCATTATTTATATATATTCATTTAGGTATTTAGTTAGCAAATTAAATTTCATTTAGCATGCCCACCAAAAGAACTCCAGAGAGGAGGAAGTTGAAGTCAGATGCCGGACCAGCGCTCTTGTGCTCCATATATCATGAGGACATGGATGAACTTACCAGTCAGAGTTTGCAGTGTGGACACAGGCTACACCAGCTGTGTTTGGTCCAACTGCGGCAAACCTCCTCCACGTGCCCGCTCTGTCGTCAGCCTCTAGAATCCACACAGCCAGCAACAGAACGACCCCAGTCCTCCAGCGCAAGTGGAACAGTGCCCAAAAGCGGACCCCTTCCATCCACGACAATGGGTGCACGAGAGGAAGACTACCGAGCCGAAACAGTGCCGCCTGCGGAAGGGCCGAGACCCACCGTGGCTGTGGAGGCGACCGTCCTACAGGATTTAATGGCGCTCATGCAGGATCTGACCACCCGGGTAGCCTCGCTGGAAAGCCAGAAGGAGAATCCAGTACCACCTCGGCCCAGAACGCCTCCGATGTGGGATTCGGACCTAAATCCGTGGGATTTTCCAGTAGACTTGCGGCGCGATCACGAACGAATCCGGCCCGATGCGGCAATGAATCCGTTGGCTCCAGTGTACCGGCCCCCACTGAGCCAAGCACCGCCAATATCTCAGGCTCCAGTGGCTCCGCCGGACCAACGCATCCATCCACACGCCACGTATCGGCTGAAGCCGACGCAGACCCCCAGCATCATCCAGGGCTGGAATCTGCATTTCAGTGGGGAACCTAACACCATAACCGTGGAAGTTTTCATTGGTCGGGTGGAGTCGCTGATTGAGCAAATGCTAGCAGGTGACCACACGGCACTGGCAGGATATTTGCCAATGCTGCTTAAGGGAGCAGTACTTGAGTCATATTGGCGAATACATTCGGCCCCACCATCAAAACGCTGGTCACGGTTGAAGGAGGTACTCCGCATGGAGTACGCTACGGTAGATATAGACGTATTGGTACTGGACAAGATTCATGCCAGATGGCAGCGTCCGGACGAGTCATTCCATCAATATCGAGCCGATATCCTTCGGCTGAATGACCAGTTGTCAGAGCCGATGTCTTCTACCCAATTGCTGCGGTTGCTAAAGCTTAATCTAAGGCCGGAGCTTCGTCGCCATATCGTGAACTCCGATCCACAGAGTATGGAGGCACTGCTGAGGACTGTGCGTCGCCTGGAAGGGTTTGAGGAAGACCTCCGGGACCGGCCCTACTTACTAGCTAGGACGGGTCCTCGACGAGGAATCGCGGGATTGGCCCCAGAATATACCACCATGGATCTGGAGGAAGATATGGACCGGGACCAGCTTGCTGTAGCAGCGGTGGGAAGCCTTACGACCTGCTGGAATTGCAATCAAACCGGACATCGGTGCATTTCATATCGAGCAGAACGTAAGGTTTTCTGCTACGGTTGCGGCAAGCCGGACACTTACTTCCTGGATTGCCCTGAATGTGCCGCGCAAAAGAACGGCCGAAAGAGTACCCGACCACCTCAGCGGTACTCGAAGCCCCCGCAGTAGCTCCTCAGCCAGCTGCTCACCCCAACAAACCTGACGTTAACCCACCAGCCATGACCACCATGACTGCGGATGTTCACTCTCTTCCGGAGACCTCGCCAACGGCAATATTGAAACGACCACCGCAGCCACTGCCAGAAGAACCCCAGCAGCCTCAAATACGCATTTTAAAACCTTATCACGTTCGACTGCAGGAATATCGGGTGGCTCGAGAGCGAATATTTGCTTCCGAAGTAGTAACCCCCCGCGCAAGACAAAATGGTCAACCAGTCATTGGCGGAATTTCCGCAAGAGAGTGCGCGCCTGCCGTCAAACCCTAAACTTTTGTAACATCTCGGAGGTTGCTGAGAATGTGATCAGACCTTATCATCCAATTAAAGTGTTGGGCGAAACCGTGTTTACATTGATCGACACGGGTGCCAGTATCAGCTGTCTTGCCTCGAGCTTTGGCTCGAAGGTGCTCCAAGAATATCCGAACTTGATTAAACCCTGGCGCACTGAAGTCAGTACAGCTGACGGCACCAAACACCCTATACGAGGTAAACTAACCACACCCGTGACGTTCAGGGGTCAGACGAAGGATATTGCTTTCTACATTATCCCGTCCTTGACTCAGAATGTGTACCTTGGCGTCGATTTCGTCCTTCACTTTGGACTGGCCTCCGATTTATTCACAAATTTGTCTTCAAATACCAGATATGTCAACGAACTCACTTCTATTCCCGATAGGCATGAACTGACGCCTAACCAACGGCATCGCCTGGAAGCATCCATCGCTGCTTTTCCATCTGACGCTACCCAAGGTCTTGGCCGCACACTCCTAGTCTCACACGCCATCGACGTTGGTGATAGTAAGCCGATTAAGCAGAGACACTATGCCATCTCACCGGCCATGGAGAAATTGGTGTATGCGGAGCTGGATAGGATGCTCGAGTTGGGGGTCATAGAGGAGTCCCAAAGTGCCTGGTCATCACCGGTAACCTTGGTGGTGAAGCCAGGTAAAGTCCGCCTTTGTCTAGATTCCCGTAAGGTAAACGCGGTTACCATCAAGGACGCGTACCCTCTTCCACTCATCGATGGAATACTAGGGAGACTGCCGAAAGCCAATTATATCACCAGTCTCGACCTAAAAGACGCCTTCGGCAAATTCCACTCGATGAGGGGTCGAGGGATAAGACCGCCTTCACAGTGCCTGGACGACCATTATATCAGTTCGTCACAATGCCCTTTGGCCTGTGTAACGCGCCGCAAACGATGACTCGGCTGATGGACAAGGTCATCCCACCTCACCTGAAACACCAAAAGTTCGTGTACCTGGATGATCTGTTACTCATCACGGAAACGTTCGACCAACACCTCCTACTTCTACAAGAAGTAGCCCTGCACATCAGTAAGGCGGGACTCACCATCAACGTACAGAAAAGTAAGTTTGTCATGAAAGAAGTCCGATACCTAGGACATGTCATAGGACATGGCACTATCAAAACGGATCCAGACAAAACTCGTGCGATTGATGAGTTCCCCTTACCAAAACCAGTGAAGCAGCTACGACGTTTCCTTGGTGTGTGTGGTTGGTGCCGAAGGTTTGTTCGGAATTATGCAACAATTTCAGCGCCCCTGTCAGACATGCTGCGGAAAGGGAAGTTCATTTGGACCGAACTCAGCCGAAAGGCATTTGAAGAGCTAAAACAAGCCCTCACATCAGCCCCGGTCTTGCACAGCCCCGACTTCACGAAGCCCTTCTCCATTCATTGTGACGCAAGTCACGCAAGTCATGGAGTAGGAGCCGTGCTGGTGCAATTGACCGATGAGAGAGAGGAAGCTCCCATCGCCTTCATGTCCAATAAGCTGAATTCGGCCCAAAGAAACCAAACTGTGTCCGAGCGGAATGTTTGGCAGCGGTAATGGCTGTGAAGAAATTCCGAGCGTATATCGAGGGCCACCAATTCGAGATCATCACGGACCACGCTTCGCTACAATGGTTGATGAACCAGGCAGATTTACATGGACACCTAGCAAGATGGGCTCTTAAACTGCAAGGGTTCAAGTTTTCCATCAAAAATCGGAAAGGAACCCAGAACATCGTACCCGACACTCTCTCACGGATGTTTTCCCCAGAGGGAGCCGAATTGACAATAAATGACGAGGACCCCATTGAGATAGATTTGGACAGCCCACATTTCGAATCAGACAGCTGCAAAGAGTTGAGGCAAACCATCGTGACCCAACAATCGCAGCTGCCTGATTTGAAGGTAATAGACGGCTACGTGTATAGACGAAATGAATACGCCACTGGTGATCCATGGCAGGAAGAAGAGTCCTGGAAACTCTGGGTACTGGAGGAATTGACACAACATCTGATCCTCCGCGCACATGACCATCCTTTAAGTGCCCACGGAGGTTACGGTCGGACGCTACGGTGACTCAAGAAATACTTTTTTTAGCCTAAAATGGTATCCCAGGTCAAAGACTACGTGAGCGCCTGTGAGACCTGTAAAGGCACCAAAGCGCCCAACCAGCCTCTTCGACCTCCTATGGGTCAACTCAACGTCCCAGAACGCGTATTCCAACGTCTATACATCGATCTATTCGGTCCATATCCTCGGTCTTCCATGGGACACACCGGAGCTGTAGTTGTTCTAGACCAGCTCTCAATATTTCCACTGGTGGAACCTATCCGTAAATTCACAACTCCATCCATCGTGAAATTCCTAGAGAGCCGGGTATTCCATGTGTTCGGGGTCCCAGAGAGTATGTACTCGGACAATGGAGTACAGTTCCGGTCGCGGCAGTTTAAGGGCCTACTCGAGCAGTATGGCGTTGAACACCAACTAACGCCCATATACTCTCCTCAGTCTAATGCCTCAGAACTGTTGAACCGCACCCTATTGGCCGCGATTCGTTCCTACGTCCACCCATCTCAAAAAGATTGGGATCGGCGATTGTCCGCCATCACATGCGCCCTGCGATCCTCGTATCATTCCGTCACCAGTGTCGCACCTTACTTTGCCGCCTTTGGACAGCACATGATTTGCCATGGTAAATCATACCGGCTGTTACGGCAATTAAAGTGTTTGGGAGACCCCGTCGTTGCGCTGGAGCCCCACGAACGTTTAGGAGACCTCCGCCAACAAATCGGACGGAAGATTAAGGCCGCGGGACGTGCGAATGAGGCGCAGTACAATCTCAGGTCACGATCTGCCAATTTAAAAGAAGGAGATGAAGTTTTCCGGCGCAATTTCCGCCAAAGTGACGCCACGGGGCATCACAAGGCCAAGCTGGACAGGCGATTCTTGAAAAGCCGCATAAAGAAGGTAATGGGACCTAACCATTACCTGATAACGGACCCATCGGGAAAAGAAGTTGGGATATAGCACGTGAAAGGCCTGCACCGATAGATAATTAGTCACGTCTGTTTTGTCCGTCCACATACATTTTCAAAAACGCGCAAGGATTGTACACTTCCAGCAAAACATAAACATACGTGTCAGTCCATCCGTCTGTCAATTGTGTTTTTCTTTTATCGTTCGACACTTCTTGTTCCGACGCCGAAGACAACCCATGGAACACTGAAAGATCCTTCAGCTCCTTTTTCGCAATCCGCATCGCCTTGGGGTTAGCTGCCCTGTAGTAATCGAGCAGGTAAGGTTCAAAAAGCCAGCATGCAAGAGTTCTATCGAAACCAAACCGAATTTGGAAACATCATTCCTTCGATATGCTTCCATCCGATACATGATTTTGGTAGCTTATCCTATTAGAAAAGTCGTGAAAATATGGGACTGGCGAACTAATCGGCTGTTATACAACTTGGAAGGGAAACCAAGAACCAGGTTCATGAAATTCAATCCTCTAAACAATATGCTCATTACCATACAATCCTATGAACAGTATAGTACAATGAATTGCGAGAGTTTTGAATAAAAATAAAATAATCTGTACCTCTTCCTAACATAATGAAATCGTCTTTCATTCTGTGTAGTTCAATGTTTCGTGTTCCAGGGTTTTAATTGTTTAGAATTAGAGAAAAAATGACTAATGTTGCCGATTGTAGCCTTACGTCAGAGAACTCTGCAAATAATTTACCAGACGATCAAATTCCGTTTGATGCAATTATTCGCAGTATTATCACTTCGCGAGCTAAGGATGGAGCGACAATAGAGGATATCCGTAATGATTATTACGAACATACCGGTGAAAAATTTCCGTACATCGAAGACGTATGCGACAAGTCGCTGAAAATTCCCGGCGTTGCAGGCTACAAAAACCAAAATGGCACATTTATATTTAACATTTTTTGTTACACCAACCCTAAATCCCAGCATATCCTCAATATGGTATGAAATCAAAAACCTAGTCAAAAGGGAGAACACCAAAAAACATGATTTCATATTCCAAAAATGATATGGTTTCTTCAAAGATAATTATTATTATTTGAATAAAAACAATAAAAAAAAGAGAGAAACAGATTATTACTGCAATTAATGGAGAAAAGAGGAAAGAGAAATAATAAATGCATTAGAAACAACATTTTGTCTCATAGCAAAACAAACTGCATTCAGCATTCATTCAACACGTACGAACATTTACCCTCACACAAATACAGCAATCAGGCAACACAAAATCCCATTCAAATGGTAAAGCTTCGAAACGCACCCAACATACCTAACATCCGACTCATACAACACCTTCAACTCATGCAACACTTGTACGAGACTGTGTAATAGTCCATACAAACATTCTCGCAAAAACTGCATGAGATACTACAGGGCAACCGATGCATACAACTTTCACTTCCCGCACCCACGCATAGTCATGAATTTTAGCATTCTTGAACATCCTCTTCATTTCGTTGTAACGAGTCGCAAGCGAGATGAAAACAAGCGAGAAAGGATGGTGAGGAAGAGAATGCCAGCGATAGCGGTGGCGATAGCAGGAGTGGCATTTGCTGGTGTTGCTGGTGCTGTTGCGAAGAGATTTCGGGAGTCTGCTCGAAACCGCGACACAACGCGGACGCCGCGTGGATAAAGAACAGAAATGTATTGAAATTGTGATTTCCAATCGTTATTCAAGTTTTCATTTTAGCTATAATAACGGCAATCAGGAAAAATTTATGAGATCTAAATGAAAATGCCGTGGAATATAACAGGTGTATGGTGTAGTTTTGGATATACGATATTTTGTGGAATCGTTTTCGAGAGCTTAATTTACGGTGAATGCATGCCGAAATAGACGCAGAAAGATTGTAAAGTTAGGAAAAAAACGGAAAAGTTGAGAAAAACGGAAAAGCGGAGTGGAAACTGTTCGAACTGGTGAACTGCCTCTTCGAGGATCTAGCGCGTGAAATTCGTTTTGGGTTTTAAAAGTCAATTAGAAAGTGGTTCCACGTGCGAAAAAAAAGAATAACGGTGGTTCGTCCCTATCCTGCGTAGGAAAATATTTTATGCCTGAATTGCGATACGGTTTGTGGAAAATCGTTAGGTTAGAGAAAATGTGAAGATAAACGCGATATTGAAGAGCTGGAATCCAAAGTTGACGTTTCGTTCGGGTTGTTTAATCAGACAAGTTAGACCCCTGTGAAATAATAATTAAATTTTCGTGGTAAAGTTGTGAAATCGGATGACACGTCGTTTTACCAATTGATGAGTTTTGAATAAAAGATCAGTGCAACAGCCGGGAAATCGGAAGCAGTGTGAGACTCCTGAATTAGCCACCAAGCACCTTTCCCCATACATAAGTGAAGGAAACTCGCTCCCGCTTGCACAGTGGCAGTTTTCCGCCGATTGGCCGATTGAATTGTCGCGTATCTCATCTTTCTGTAGGAATTTACAGCACCCCGGAGGGGAACGAGATTTTATATGACTTTTGATGGAATCAGCGGAACGCCCGTACTCCAAAGAGCTTATTTGTCTCCACCGATAAGAAGGAAGTTAGCTAGTTCGTGTATGAATTCACTTAGGCAATATTTGAGTCATAGGACTTCAAAATTTTCCAGTAATAGACATCTGAAACTTCAGCCGTTTAGGGAAACGTGAGGCAATCATTGATTGCATTCGATTAGGCGCCCGTTACCTTTTTTTAAATTTATTGAAATTTGTGAAAGTTAATAATTACTGCTAATTTTTTTCTGATAACGAGTTATAGTTAAATTAAACAAGTTAGTGCGAGTGGATTTTTTTTCGGTTATACAAGTATGGTACCACAATTGAAACGAAGAGTTAACCATTCCGTTTCAGGCTTACCCGCCCCGAACACGAGCGCTCGTAGGAGGAGGTCTGGGGTAAGTACCCTTTTTTATTGATCAAAATATTTTCTTTGCAATAAAAAAAAACCGTATGAAGTCGAATGAAGGCACGGTTTATTCTAAATTGCAGTTGAAACTCGCCCTTAACTTTGACAACATTTTAATCATAAAAATTTTGCATCAAACCAAAAATTTAGAAAGTAGCTACCAAACAAAAATTTTAGTTAAAAAAATTTTTCGATTAGATATTTACCTGTTTTGGACTGAGAGGTTTTGTTTTGCTTTAAGCGGTCCAAATTCAAAACAACTTGCGTTTTATTGTATTTTTGGAAGAAGTACTATTTACGGAGGAAATTCTTTTTCTTTTCTTATATTGATATAGTACAGCTGAATTAGCACTTTTTGTAAGCGCGTAATGAAATAAAAATGGAAAGTTAATCTAATAATTTGGTCTTTCCTTTCTCAAAATTCTGATCAGGTATAGGACCCGGTACGGTGGCAGGCTCACCCCATAAAACATGAGCCAGCCGCCGGGTACTTAGCTAATCTTCTTGTTTCAGGTGACGTCACGGGTTGAGTGGCCCAAGCAGAGTGCCTCTTTATGACACAGAGTTATGCAATCGAATTGCATAGTTCTATGGCATAAATTGGTCACCGGGGTACTCCCCTTCTGATGAGAAAGTTTATACAAGTCAAGTTGTATGAGTTTTCCACTCCGAAGAGGAATACCTAGCCACTGCAACAAAATATGGATTTTGATCCGGTTGGGTGGGTGCGAAGGGGCTCCATCACCACCCGGTTGCCCTTCTCTCATTTGTGGGCCATGAGCTTCGTCGGGTAACGACGAAGTTGCCTTAAGTCCGCCCCTTTTTACATGTTCCACTTGTTCTCGGAACGAGTCCTTTTTCTCTCGGTGTAGTTACCTACACTTTTTGCGACTTCGGTCGCCTCGTTTGAGTCTGACCACAAAAATTCGTGAGTGCGAAATTTTTTTGTAGTGGGTCCTCGTGCTGGGGAAATGAACCCACCCCACGACACCGCAATGCTAGCCTGCCAGCGCATTCACGCGTCCCCAGACGAGGGCATTCTCGGCAGATATCGCCATCTTCTTCTGCCGAGGCAGCAGAAAATCGCTGCAGTCCTTTACGGACTTTTGAAACTTTATTAAATGCACTACAAGCCTTGCTACTGTTCATCAGTTTGCGAAGGCATTTCCTGGCTGACTTATATGCTGCCACCCAGTTGCATGCCTCGTCACGGTTCCGCGCCCGTTGAGCCTCACGCCGAAGCTTGTGACACTCCCTCCGCTTTTCAGCAATTTCAGTAGACCACCAGTACACTGGGGGCTTGCCGTGCCGGGGCCTTCGACGGGGCATAGAAGCACAGCAAGCAGTCGTGATTATGCTCATAGTAGAGTTCACCACGTCTTGAGCTCCCTATTCTTCCGTCCCCTCCGAAGCTCCCTGCAGCGGCTCACCTGCTGTGAGCACCTCGACGAACCTCTCGACGTCCATCCTTCCGATGTTACATCCAGTTGTAGAAGGCTGAGAGCACGGACGTTGGGAGACAGCATCACTTATCTTAAGCAGAATGCACTGATGATCACTGGCTAAGTAGTCCTCTAATACTTTCCAGTTGTGTATCCTCCGTACTAAGGACTCCGAGGCGAATGTCACGTCCGGTATGGTTCCCTCACAGCCAATAGGCGGAAAGTTGGCGTATTTCCGGAGTTTAGTATGACGAGGGCCATCCTGGCCGCCATTTCCAGGATTCGTTTCCCCGCGGATCCGTCTGAGGCACGCCCCATTCGATTGCTTTAGCATTGAAGTCGCCCCCAACGAGCACTTTGCCCTCTGCGTTCTAGACAGCGCCCTCCAAAGCGTTAAGCTTGGCTTGGAAAGATGATATCGACTCGTTAGGTGTTAGGTACACACTAAAGAAGGTGATCCCTGAGCACCGAACCCACACGAAACCATCCCCCCGTCCACAACTCTCCGCCTGAAAGTCACTGTTCCGAACCCAGATGGCGGCAGTACCAGTTTCATCAGAGTACCATAATGCAGGACTTTTATTATGGTGTTGCTCACTCAGCAGCGAGAGGTCGGCTTTCATGTCCCTCGCAAACTGCTCAAGCAGATTTTGGGCAGCTGAACTACGGTGTAGGTTTAGCTGTAGGATGCGGGTCATCGGAGCTCTGATTTTGCCTTGGCTAGAGCTTCCTGGAACACCCGGCATTTTCCTGATCCCAAGACGTGTCCAAAATCAAGTTTTAGATCAGCATCCTTGCAAAGAATACAGTGTGCCTCCTTCGTACACTCTTTTCTTTTATGTCCCATTTCACCGTATTTGTAACACAGGGAACTCCTATCGGTGCATACTTGTGTGGTGTGACCATAACCAAGGCATTTGAAACATTGAAGAGGCGTTGCTCTTCGCCGTATCCTTCAGACAACCCACCCTATTCGTACTTTGCCCTTGTTCAAGAATTGTTCGGCGTCCTTTCGGTCAAGTCAACTATGGCCATGTGTTGTCCCCTGTTGTTTTCTGGTGTCAGTCTCGCTTTGATCCTTCCCACGCTAGGGAACTCCTTTTTGATGGCCTCTTCTACCTCGGTCAGATCCGCCACGCAGTCTATATCTCGTATTTCGATCGTCGCCATCGGCTCAAGCGGGGCTATAGTTGCGCTTTTGCCGAGGATTTTCTTTACTGCGTCACAAAATGCATCTTTATTGCCGGCCTCTGCTCCAAATTCGACCAGTATGTGGCCCGACCGCGTTGGTCGTACTATTTTAATGGTAGTATTGGTGTCTTCGGGCCTTACGTTTCCCCTGATGTCCCGCAGTACCTCCGCATAGGATCGGCTATCTTGGGGCTTTACAAGCAGTGCCTGCTGCCGGGGTCTTCGTCAGGGCTTCTGCCTCTCCTGCTTTGCATCAGGTTCTTTTTGTGATTGGGCGTCCGTACGAACTTTACTTTCTGGCTTTTTTTGAAGGAGTTTTTTTGCGGCTTTCTTCGCTCCTTTTGTAAGCACTGTCTGGAACCCATGATCTAGTGCTCCACGCCCGTCAAGTGCCTCTTCCTTCCTTCTTTTATCCCGATCTGCTTTGATTGGGCTAGACGCCATTCTTTTATTGACGTTTAATGGTGGAGCTATCTGCGTGTCGCCTTTAGATTTCGCCGCAAGCGCCTCTTTAGCCTTCTCTTCGTCTTCGGCCCTTAACCAGCTCCTCCGATAGTGCCCTATGCGATCTAGGAGCTCCTCTAGTTCAAGGAGCCCTTCCTTTGCTGCTTTGCTGATTTTTGGGGAGTCGCATGCAGCTTGTATTTTTTTCAGAACATCTTCGAAGTAGTCTTTCTTCTTCGTATCGCTGGGCCGCAATTGTACCTTGCAACCATCCTTGGGAGAAGTTATGCGTTCCGTTTCCGAGTGCAGTACTTCCGCCACATTTTCAACTTTGGCGGTGCATTCACGCGGTGTCTGGTCACTCTTTACTTTCAGTGCTGTAATCTCCTCGTTGGCTTCTGGATTTTTCGTTGCAATGTCGGGATTTGCGACCCTTGCATCGGTCGCTTCGGTAACGATCGCAGCAGTGACAATCGAGTTTTCGGTGCTCTTTATGTTATCTCCCACCGCTCGAACACCTGAAGTGTCCTGCAGAGTTTCCCGTTTCTCCTTAATAGGACGCTCGGGCGTTCGCATCATTTTTTTGCTGCGTCCGAACGCCGCAGGAATCTCAGTCTGTATTCTCCGTTTTTCGTCCGTCTCCACTGTGGTTGTGTTAATCTTCGTTTTTGTCGTTGTTAGTACCGCTCGCGATGTACTTTTGACATCGTGGCTGCAACCGCTGGTTGCGTCGTCGTTATTATTTTTCGTTTCTTTTTCTGGGTATTCGTGGTCTTTTGATTTTGTTTCCTCCAGTTTTGTTGGGTCCCCCCTCGGAGCCGCTATCTCCGTTCGTGTGTGTAGTCGCCTTTTTGGTCCCATGGTTATCTTTGCAGAGCAGGGAGGCCATGCGAGGGTTGGCACAAGCCCTTATGGGGACAAGTGCTCAGAGCCAGACCAGCGCTAATCGGGAGTCCGTCTCAACCGAACTTACACCACCAACCCAATGGCGCGAACTTCGAACGTACTCCGAGGCCTGCCAAGGTTTTACCGGGACGGAGACGGTATGATAGTTGAACTGGAGCCGTTCACACACGAGTTTCACCTCGGCACTACTGTGCAAAGCAACTAGGTCCAAACCATCACATCCGCCAGCCCAAAGCGTCATTTCCAGTTCGTTGTCCAAAGCGTAGTCCAGATCCAATCAGAGTCGTTACCTGTCATCCCAGGAGGGAACCTGACGGCGCCCCCCATATCCTCGGGTCCATGGGGGCGGCGCTCCTCAAAGAATGCCAGCCTCCAAGAGTGCTCTTGTCGACCGGCATTCTCCCTGCGGGAATTTCCTCGGGTACGTGGGGGCGGAACTCCCCAAAGAATGCTAGCCTCCAAGAGTGCTCTTGTCGACCGGCATTCCCCCTGCGGACTCCTCAGGTACGTGCGGGCGGAACTCCCCAAAAAATGCTAGCCTCCAAGAGTGCTCTTGTCGACCAGCATTCCCCTCTTAGTTGAAAACTCTATCGTAAGCCAACATCTGTTTGGTTTTCAAAAGAACAAGAGTACTTTGGATGCCCTACACTCTGTCACACATTTCATCAATCTAGGACTTGACAGAGGTGATTTTGTCATCGCAATTTTTGTGGATTTGAAAAAAGCATTTGATACAGTTGATCATGACCTCTTGCTTCGTAAACTTAAATCGTATGGTATTCAGGGTTGTCCTAAGCAGTTGTTTAAGAGTTACTTGGAGCGAAGATCGCGTAGAACTTTAATCAACAATGTCCTGAGTGATCGAGTACCTACGAAAACAGGAGTTCCCCAAGGCTCAATACTTGGCCCAACTTTGTTCTTGCTATGCACGAATAATGTAAATACATGTGGGCTCACGGGATATCACACATTATATGTTGATGAAACAGTTCTACTTTATTCAGGACGAGACAAAACTGCCATTGAGAACACTATCAACGAGATCTAGGAAAATTCCATCAGTGGTTAGTTGAAAACAAACTAGTATTGAACACTACAAAGACAAAGTATTGTATTTTTAAGCAAAAGAACAAAGGAGACATCGATTTCGAACTAAATATTAACGGCGAAAAATTGCAAAGAGTGCTAGAAATGAAATATCTTGGTCTTATCATAGATCATCATATGACCTGGCTGCCACCCATATATAGCTTAGATATGAGTCTTTTCCAATGCACATCAAGAAATTTGTTCTAAATGCATTTATTCTGACGAAATTATATTATGGAGTACTTATTTGGAGTCAATCAATAAAGCAACATTTAACTAGCATATCCAGGCTGCTGAACAAAGCGTATAAAGACATTCTGAATCTGCCAATGCCTACTCAAACTAGTTTAGTTTACCAATGAGCAAAATCATTAACCTCTAGTCAAATCATTATAATGGAGAAAGCTAAGTTTATCTACAAAAATTTAAAAACTAATGGATCGTAACGAACACCATTAATTAAGGTATCACAGATCAACCCATATAATGCGAGGAGTGCAGATCAATTCGTAATACCTTTTGCCAGGACGGATCGTCTAAAGAACGATGCAACGAATGATGCTCTGCGTATATATAACAATCTACCAGAAATGGTTAAGAAAGCAAACTCACTTTTGGTACTTAAGAAAAGCCTAAAGGAGCATATAATGAGCACTGATTGAAGTGTGGACCTGTAATTCTGCTTTTATGAGCCCAGTATCTTAGGGTGTTTTAGACCCTATCGGCGTGATGCTGAGTGCGTAGTATAATATTGAAATTTTTTTTATCTCTAGGAGCTGTTCATGATTTTTGGACTAGGTGTTCATGAAAAGGATTAGTTCACATTATATTGAGTGCCCTCTCATACCGATGTATTAAACATTGTCTGGGTGGCACACAGGATGAAGCGACATAATGTGAATGCAGATCGCACAAGCATTGTGTGACGAAGAAAGAGTGGTGGAGAGAGTGGTAGGGAATGAAGGTATTTAAAAAAATGTAAAGTAACATACTCACACTCCGCTAACATTTGATTATCCAACTCTGAAGTGAATCCGGTTCCCATCAAAGAGCCCTCAAGTATAGTCCAGCGGCTTAATTTGTTCTCAATATGACGAATTTTATAGCTGTTTTCCCGATCGGCAAGTGCCTATTCAATTTCCAATGCTTAGTCCTATTCATCGATCATTTCCACTATATCGGAAAAGCTGATTGCTTAACGAGAAGTTCTTGGAATATTTCGACAACAGGATTCTCGGGCTGCAAATAATTAAATAAGTAATTAATTAAGCAGTTAAACATATATGTGAAGTACAATACTCACACTCTTAATGTTCCCAG
>OZ017738.1:268174651-268232151 GCA_963969285.1 Odontomyia ornata | reverse complement strand
GGATTACAGCGATGGTTCGCTGCCTTGGTGAAAGAGGATGATAGGATCCGAAGAGATTTGCCTTGTCTGAATATACGTGAATGCGCTGGCAGGCTAGCGTTGTGGTGTCGTGGGGCGGGTTCTTTCCTCCAGCACAAGGATCCACTGCAAAAAAATTTCGCATTCACGAATTTCACAGTTCAAAAAAATATTGAGGTAACCTACTAAGGGTCAAAAAATTTTTGACTCAAAGCACAAACCAGGCCTGGAGAAAATGGACGGACTTGAAAGGACTTCATCGTTACCGACGATACTTATAGGCCCCAAATAAGAGTGGGACATCCAGGTGGAAGCGGTTACCGGATCAAGATCCAAATGTAAGCGTGGTCATATTTTCTATTTAAGTTAAAAACTTATTCAAACATAATTTGAATGAATTTTTCCTTTAAATGAAAAAATATATGAACGTTGCAAATTTCTGTCATAATATTATGTGAGGGAATCACATAACACTGTGCCATAAATAGGCACGTGAGCGGAAGGCCACCTTACCCGGGTAAGAGCCCCCTGTAACGTGTAACAAAGGGAGAGCTCACCCGATGGCGAGCCCTACATCCTTGCCGGGCGCCTACTGATGAATGTGGGTGATACAGCATTGCTAAAATCTCAATATCGTTAATCTTCTTTTCGAATACAACTCATTTACCACTACAACTGAAAATTTCTAATAAATATAGAATCTGCTAATCCGAAAGTTATATCATGTGATGTGTATCTACTGCGCCGAGAGAAAGTAAATTAATGTTCAAGCAAAGTTTCTTGCATCAAAAGCTAATTCAACCGAAGCCGCACTCAACTGCCCACAATAGTTCACGAATCAAACGCCGATTGAGCCATTAGCCTACCAAGACACAATTCAACAAATTCAACGCTAGTTGTTGGCTCACACGTTCATTCATTTATGCAAACCTTCATATAACGAGTCTCAAACAAAAATAAGTTGAAATGCGTCAGCATCAAATACGTGAAAGTTGGTCGCGGATTGTTCGAGAAACTCATTTTCACGTAGAGTGGTTTCAAGTGATCAAAAATTCATACTTCACACACATACAAGTACGCTCCATTTAGTTTCTACCGTTTCGATGCAAGTCCACTTTCAATTTTGATGCAGTTCCAATTTCCGTCGAAGCACAAAACTAACTGCCCATATTCGCGTTTAATATATCTTCTCGAGCAGTATTGACCGAGTTTAATACGTCGCGTGAATACATTTTTGATAACGCACATAAGCTGTTAAATTTGCAAATGATCAAGCGAGTCCAACCCTGTTGATCGTCTAAAATCGTTTGTTATGTTGATGACATGAAAAAATAAACCCAAACACTAGCAGAAACTAAATATGTAAATATTACTCGGAATTTAATTTTACTCGTGTAAATTTCCATTTAATATATATGCAAATGCATGCGGGAGAATCACTCAATTACTGCTGCTACTGCAGATTGACATTTATCGAGAATGTATTTAGATTTGATTGGTAAAGCTGTAATTTCATATTAATTGATTATTTTATGAAAAATACACCAACCACAACCACATTTCTCTGCCCGCCACTTCACGCATCGACTCCCTCGATTAATCAATCCAAAGTCACATCTAAGTACGTTTTTCGATTTTTGCGTCCACGCACAACCGAGCGTTTTAATTAATCTCAATTGCAATCTTTTAATGAAAATCAACACCGGATCTGTTACAGATATCAAACGCTTTCGACATCTACCAAATACAATCAACCATTAAATAATTGCTATGCAAAACGTTTAAAGGACGAGCAGCGGAGCAAATTCACACGAGTGCTGTTCACCATACCCGAGGACCTTCTTCTTTCTTGTCTTTTCTGTCTGTCATCCACTTCTTGATATCGGAACGTTAAATCAAACGTGCCTCTAGCCCAGCCAAGTAAGATTGCATTCGGCAATGCAATACATGGAAAGGATGCATTATAGCAGTGTTTTCATGTCAGAAATTTCAATTGCAGGTTTGAATTATTAAATTAATAGAAGTAAATATAAAAAAAAAATTTAAAAAATAATAAAAGGATAAATATCATAGAGAATATAATTATAAAGAAAAGTTTAAATTTAATATAGAGAAAAAAAATTACTTAAAATTTATATTTATAATAAAAAAATATTTTATAATTTATAAACCAAAAATTGGAATGATTGAATTTTCAAATCTGCAATTAAAATTTGGACCATGTTATGCCAGTTTTCGAGCAGTTTGCTTAAGCGACTGCTCGATTACTACAATGTGTTGGTAAATTGCATGTGGACATCATTAGAAAGCTTCACGCAGCTGTCAATTCTTCCAATCTAGGTATTTAGTAATCTATGGCCAGAGCATATCTACTAAATAGCAGCTGCAATTAGAACAAATTTCATTTCTTACGGCATTTATAGAGTAGAGAGGATTGGACAAGCAAGCGAACGAACATATGGTAAACTTTAATCCATCTTTTACACGTTTATTTGCCTATCTTTTCATTTTGACTGCTCCTCGATTGCAGGCGCTAGTTAGTATATATGTTTTGCTAGTGTTCAAACTATTTTGCTTATTTTTCGCTTTTATTATAACTGCTCTCTCATTATCTTTTCTCTTAACAATGAATTCATTTTTATACGGAGCAGTCTAAAAGTAGAGTTTGGACAGATCGATCAGACCATGAACACCACCACCGCCATTTAATTATATAATCCATTTATTTTTATAATACATAGTACTTATAGAATTGAATCGGGTGTTTATTTCTTATTTTCAAAGCTATGGCTTCACGAACTTGTCAACTCTTCCAATGTAGGTATTTAGTCAAAACTGACGATAGATACAAGCCATATAGCAGCAGCGCTTACTACCACTCACATGACCATTACTAGGCCGACTTTGCTGGCTAACTTACATGGCGTTATATGAAGAATTGTGGAGGTGCCAACAAAAATTCGAGGTTTTGTACGGTTTAGAGACGGATTTCTACAGTGAAATCCAGGTGGTCCGTGCAGAGCACAATAGCGCTCCTAGTGAAGTGTAAATTATTTCAGCTCTTATACCCGTTTAGTTTTTATCGCCTTCCAAAGTGAATTTATAGGAGTTTGCTTACATCTCAACGCTGAGCTATCAGTCGAAGATGCAAAACGTGTGCTTCATTTGCTCGTCTTGGAAAGTTTAGGAGTGCAATGGGCTATACAAGGTGAATTTATAGCATGCACGGAATGCGTTCGGCACGTTTTTTATTCGGTAAATAGTATATATGACGAAATATAAGCATTTGCTAAAGCCGCAGTTGGGTGACAGCTACCGGAAGCTTGTCCATACTAGGCCGACTAATAAATATGCAAATTGCTACCATATGGCTTGTATCTATCGTCAGTTTTGTATTTAGTACTTCTGGTCTGAGCCAAAGCTCACGTATGATAGGAAGCCATATGGTAGAAATTCTCATATGTAATCGAATTCATCTTCGCCTTCACAAAATACTCCAACTGAAAATAGAAAAAGACAGCTTCCTTTTATTTTGTGTATTTTATTTATTTTTATTCTCGAAATCGATTTTCGACCGTAATCGTTCGGTCTTCTTCAGCGATTAATTTATTTTTACTCACATTCCTGCTTATATACTAGCTATGTTTAAGGAAATTTACTCTAGATCATTAAAAAGTAATTAGGGAAATTTGCTTAAGCTAATAAAAGGTAGGAAAGGTAATTTACAAAAGGAGTAGTTATAAAAATATTATTTTTACATGATTCAGAAAAGATATTATTATTTAATTAATTTAAATAGCCATGATCTGCAGTTTCCGTCATCCTGATTCATCAACTTTTTCCTTTCCCGGGTAATTGCCAGGCTTTCCATCACATCCAATCCACGTGTATCTCTAGCTTCCTTGATGACTACAGCGTCCTCCATTGTTATCTCGTGTCCCTTCGTGATAATATGTTCCGCTACCGCTGACTTGAAATTCGAAGTTCTTTCTTGCTGCTGCTGCTTCGCCTAGATGCTCCTTGATTCGCGTGCCGATGAGCCTCCTTGTTTGACCTATGTACACTTCTTCACAAGTGGGACATTCGATGCGATAGATACCAGATTTCTCGTGTGGTTCGCGCTTGTCTTTCGTTGATCCGAGAACGTTTTTGAGCTGGTTCTTGCTGCTTGATTCGATTAACCGTACAGAATTGAGCTGATTTATTCGCCGCTTGATCCGATTGCTGATGCCTTCGTGATAAGTTAAAGCCTTCCAGTACGTTCTTTCAGTATTCGCATTTGATAATGTTGATCGTCCCTGACGCTGTCTATTAATCTGGGTCTTCTGTGCCATTCTCCTAATCGTCAAGCCCTTGAAGCCGTTTAGTTTAGCAGTCTCAACAATGTACCTCATCTCCTTTTCCTTAGCTTCCTTGCTTAGCGGCAAATCAAGCATCCTGTGGATCATGGCTCTGTACGGAGAAACCTTGATTTGATGTATTTGGAATCGTTCTTTGTGTGTGAGTTGCTTTCCGGTATACATCGAAAGTTATATTTGTTTGAGTCCTCCTTACTACTATATCTAGGAACGATAGTTTACCGTCTTTCTCTTCCTCCATCGTGAATACTATATTTTTGTGGGCTCCATTCAGGTCAGCAAGGACCTTCTCCACGTCAGTCCTTTTCACATATGCAAACCCATCGTCCACATATCGGACCCAATGTTTTGGTAACTGGCCTTTCTCCTGCAGTCCGTCTTCTAGTTTTGTCATAAATATCTCGCTGAAGAATGGTGAAAGTGGATTTCCCATCGCAACTCCGCCTTTCGTCTTATAAAATTTTCCCCGAAAGGTGAAATAATTTTCGATCATGCAAAGTCTCGCAAGTTGGATATACTGCCTAGTTTTTATTTTCCAAGATAATGAGTTTTCTTGGTGGGAAAGCAATTCTTCTATATATCCCAGTGTCTCCATCACCGGAATACTCGGGAATAGAGCTTTCACGTCGAAAGACACCATGATTTCGTCTTGCGCTGGTGGGCCAAACTTCAGGATTTTCTCGGAGAATTCTTTGCTGTTTTTAACAGATCTACCATTCATTTGGGTCATTCCCTTAAATTCGTTCACCAACCATCTTGCCAGTTTTTGGGTGGGTGCATTCACGGCCGAAATAATCTCACGCATTTCGTTCCCCTCTTTGTGTATTTTTGGCAAACACTTGATCCTAGGCAAAGTAGGGTTGCTCACTCTTACCTTCGTCAATTCGCCAATTAATGACTCACAACTTTTAATCCCCGGACTGGTTGTCAACAAATCGAGTATAGGTTTTAATGAAAAGGAAATGCGTTTACTCAACATGGGATTAAATTACGCCATAAAACCATCAAAAATACCTATAGAAGAGATCATCGTAGAAACGGAAGCAGCAATGAGCAGACTACCGGAAGCACAGAAAACGATGGCAAGGAATGATATAGCCGAGGCGATAAGGGGAGCGGAAAAGGTGGTAAACAGATAAGAGGCGAGCATAGCTGCTGAACTGAAGAAGAAACCTGTTCACTTTGTCAAGGCCGATAAAGGAAACACAGTGGTAGTGATGGATAAAAGCAAGTATGATGAGGCGGTCATACAAAAGCTAAGCAGCGGTAATTTCTTCGAGCTGCGCTGGAGCCCGTTAGAGGAATCCATGAAAAGATTCGAAAGGACAATTAAAAGTTGTGAGTCATTAATTGGCGAATTGACGAAGGTAAGAGTGAGCAACCCTACTTTGCCTAGGATCAAGTGTTTGCCAAAAATACACAAAGAGGGGAACGAAATGCGTGAGATTATTTCGGCCGTGAATGCACCCACCCAAAAACTGGCAAGATGGTTGGTGAACGAATTTAAGGGAATGATCTGTAAAAAACAGCAAAGAATTCTCCGAGAAAATCCTGAAGTTTGATTGCTTTCCCACCAAGAAAACTCATTATCTTGGAAAATAAAAACTAGGCAGTATATCCAACTTGCGAGACTTTGCATGATCGAAAATTATTTCACCTTTCGGGGGAAATTTTATAAGACGAAAGGCGGAGTTGCGATGGGAAATCCACTTTCACCATTTTTCAGCGAGATATTTATGACGAAACTAGAAGACGGACTGCAGGAGAAAGGCCAGTTACCAAAACATTGGGTCCGATATGTGGACGATGGGTTTGCATATGTGAAAAGGACTGACGTGGAGAAGGTCCTTGCTGACCTGAATGGAGCCCACAAAAATATAGTATTCACGATGGAGGAAGAGAAAGACGGTAAACTATCGTTCCTAGATAAAGTAGTAAGGAGGACTCAAACAAATATAACTTTCGATGTATACCGGAAAGCAACTCACACACAAAGAACGATTCCAAATACATCAAATCAAGGTTTCTCCGTACAGAGCCATGATCCACAGGATGCTCGATTTGCCGCTAAGCAAGGAAGCTAAGGAAAGGAGATGAGGTACATTGTTGAGACTGCTAAACTAAACGGCTTCAAGGGCTCGACGATTAGGAGAATGGCACAGAAGACCCAGATTAATAGACAGCGTCAGGGACGATCAACATTATCAAATGCGAATACTGAAAGAACGTACTGGAAGGCTTTAACTTATCACGAAGGCATCAGCAATCGGATTAAGCGGCGAATAAATCAGCTCAATTCTGTACGGTTAATCGAATCAAGCAGCAAGAACCAGCTCAAAAACGTTCTCGGATCAACGAAAGACAAGCGCGAACCACACGAGAAATCTGGTATCTATCGCATCGAATGTCCCACTTGTGAAGAAGTGTACATAGGTCAAACGAGGAGGCTCATCGGCACGCGAATCAAGGAGCATCTAGGCGAAGCAGCAGCAGCAAGAAAGAACTTCGAATTTCAAGTCAGCGGTAGCGGAACATATTATCACGAAGGGACACGAGATAACAATGGAGGACGCTGTGGTCATCAAGGAAGCTAGAGATACACGTGGATTGGATGTGATGGAAAGCCTGGCAATTACCCGGGAAAGGAAAAAGTTGATGAATCAGGATGACGGAAACTGCAGATCATGGCTATTTAAATTAATTAAATAATAATATCTTTTCTGAATCATGTAAAAATAATATTTTTATAACTACTCCTTTTGTAAATTACCTTTCCTACCTTTTATTAGCTTAAGCAAATTTCCCTAATTACTTTTTAATGATCTAGAGTAAATTTCCTTAAACATAGCTAGTATATAAGCAGGAATGTGAGTAAAAATAAATTAATCGCTGAAGAAGACCGAACGATTACGGTCGAAAATCGATTTCGAGAATAAAAATAAATAAAATACACAAAATTAAAAGGAAGCTATCTCATATGTATTAGTCGGCCTACTATGGACAAGCTTCCGGTAGCTGTCACCCAACCGCGGCATTAGCAAATGCTTATATTTCGTCATATATACTATTTACCGAATAAAAAACGTGCGGAACGCATTCCGTGCATGCTACAAATTCACCTCGTATAGCCCACTGTACTCCTAAACTTTTCAAGACGAGCAAATGAAGCACTCGTTTTGCACCTTCGACTGATAGCTTAGCGTTGAGATTTAAACAAACTCCAATAAATTCATTTTGGAAAGCGATAAAAACTAAACGGGTATAAAAACTGAAATAATTTTTACTTCACTAGGAGCGCTATTGTGCTCTGCGCGGACCACCTGGATTTCACTGTAGAAATCCGTCTCTAAACCGTACAAAACCTCGAATTTTCGTTGGCACCCCCACAATTCTTCATATAACGCCATGTAAGTTAGCCAGCAAAGTCGGCCTAGTAATGGTCATGTGAGTGGTAGTAAGCGCTGCTGCCATGTGGCTTCCTATCTATCGTCAGTTTTGGATGTCAACCAATTGCGGCGTAAGCAAAACTGACGATAGATACAAGCCATATGGTAGCAATTTGCATATGTATTAGTCGGCCTACTATGGACAAGCTTCCGGTAGCTGTCACCCAACTGCGGCATTAGCAAATGCTTATATTTCGTCATATATACTATTTACCGAATAAAAAACGTGGCGAACGCATTCCGTGCATGCTATAAATTCACCTTGTATAGCCCATTGTGCTCCTAAACTTTCCAAGACGAGCAAATGAAGCACACGTTTTGCACCTTCGACTGATAGCTCAGCGTTGAGATGTAAACAAACTCCTATAAATTCACTTTGGAAGGCGATAAAAACTAAACGGGTGTAAGAACTGAAATAATTTTCACTTCACGAGGAGCGCTATTGTGTTCTCCGCGGATCATCTGGATTTCACTGTAGAAATCCGTCTCTAAACCGTACAAAACCTCGAATTTTTGTTGACACCTCCACAATTCTTCATATAACGCCATGTAAGTTAGCCAGCAAAGTCGGCCTACTAATGGTCATGTGTGTGGTAGTAAGCGCTGCTGCCATATGGCTTGCATCTATCGTCAGTTTTGGGCGTAAGCAAATGTCTATATTGCCGATGTATTAAAAATTGTCTGGGTGGCACAAAAGACGAAGCGACGTAATGTGAATACAGATCGCACGAGCGTTGTGCGACGAAGAAAAAGTGATGGAGAGAGTGGTAAGAAATGGTGGTATATATATATAAAAAATAACGTACATAGCGCATTCCATGCATTCTTAGAATTCATTGATAGCGAACCTTTGAGAAGTACACAAACTCCTATTCATTACCTTTGAGAGGCGAAAAAAATTAAGCTGACCGCCTAGATTTCACAGTAGAAATCCGTCTCGAAACCGTACAAAACTCGAATTTCCGTTGGCACCTTCTCAATTCTTCATATACCGTTAAGGTACCGCAAAGTCGGCCTAATAGTTGTCATGTGGAGTAGGCGAGTAAAAGGCTTCCTATTTTACGTAAGCTTTGGTCTGAGTTCTATACATCCTGGAAATCTATTATCAAAGGCTGGATAATAATTCCTAGAGTCGTGTTTGTCAGGATTAAGCCGACAGCTCACAGTTACTGTAAACGACGAAACTTCAATCGCCGGGAGATCTAGATTGCTGTAAGTTTCAACGGAATTGTATTTTTCTTTTGCCTCTAATTCCTCGAGCGGAAAATATTCAAGTTAGTTAGTGTTAGTAATGAATTAAATGGTAAGTTTTTTTCATAGGCTGAGGTAGGACATGCAAAACCCGATGCTTGAGAACATGATGTCGATCAATTGCATTGGTCGACAATTAATACTCGTGTACTCGACGAAATGCGGATGTTAAAATGTTTTTTTTCGTTGTGGGTGCTATTAATTCCTGTGTTGCGATCCGTACCTCCAAAATTGAAGTGAAGCCTTATGAGTCAAATTAAACTGTATACGATTTTCAATCCCCAAATAGCAAGTAAAATTTCGACATAATCGAACAGGCTTGATCGTGTTAGTTTGTGCGAAAAGCAATCAAATTTCATTTCATTGGCTACGGAGTACTTTGATGGCATCCGATTAAGCTTGGTGGTGGAAGCTAGTTCTTGGTAGTTGTGTGGGAACTTCTCATTTGTTAAATCAGAGTTTTTTTTTCAATACCTTCATTTCCTACCACTCCGTCGCACAACGCTCGAGCAATGTACACTTCACTTTCCGTCCGTGTCGTAAGGTATGCCACCCAGATAATGTTTACAACATTGGTACAAGGAGGCACACAAAAATTTGCTGTTGGGCATTTGGGACAACTTTTTTTTTAGTCTATTTTTTTTTATTACCTCCATTCCCTACCACTCTCTCCATCACACTTTCTTCGTCGCACAACGCTCGTGCGATCTGCACTTCACATCTCGTCGCTTCTTCTTCACCCAGACAATGTTTATAGCATCGGTATAAGGGTGCACACAAAAATATGTGGTCATTCTATTAATCTTTTCTTGTCCAATTCGTGATCAGCTCTCAGAGATAAAAAAAATTATAAATTCGACGCAGTAAAAAAAAACTCTGAGTTATAAAAAATAGGTGTCTCATCGTCGCACAACGCTTGTGCGATCTGAACTTCACACGTCGTTCCTACTTAAGCCTCCCAGGCAATATTAAAACATCAGTATAAGGGGCACACATAATGCTGTGAAGTACTCCTTTCTTGCTAGTCTAGTTCAATTCGCGAACAGTTATCAGGGATGAAAAAGTATTTTAATACGACGCAGTAAAAAAATCTGAGTTTATAAAAACTAGCTGTCTTTAAGTATCTCGACGATAGGGTCTAAAATGCCTAAGATACTGCATTGTCAATCCTCAAGACATCATTAATTTGAATTTGTTCGGTGTTCCTCAACTCTTAAAAACCATCGAGTTTGCTTTTTTCACTATTTCGTCATTCGTTGCAACGTTCTTTAGTCGATCAGTTCTGGCGTAAGGTTTTACAAAATTGTTCGCATTCCTTGAATTATATGGACTTATTTGGGATTCTTTTATAAAAGGGTTTTGTTCCGATTCACTGGATTTTAGACATTTGCAGATAAATTTAGCTTTCTCCATAGTAATGATTTGACTGAAGGTGAATGCATTTTTGAAGTGGGATTTGTAAAATTTCGAATATTTTTATAGGCTTCAGTTCCTTGACGATTGACTCCAAATGACCACGGCATAATGAAGCTTCGTCAGTACAAATGCATTTAATACAAGTTGCATTGGAAAATCTCCATATGTTCTCAGCATTCCTATCATTCGTGCTATTTGTCTCCTCAAATTATTTATGCGTGGCAACCATGTCAAACTATCATCTATGGTAAGACCGAGATATATAATTTCTAGCACTCTGCAATTTTTCGCCGCTAATTTTTAGGTAAAATTCTACGACTTCCTTATTATAATCTATTTTGTCTTTGTAGTATTCAGTGATAGCTTGTTTTCGATAAGCCATAAACAATATTTTTCTAGGTCCTCGTTGACGATATTCTCCATGACAACTTTGCCACGTCCCGAATCAAGAAGTACAGTATAATCACATATTATATACGATTACCTTTCAGTTTATATATATTCAAATTATAAGTGTATAGCAAAAACTAAGATAGAGCCTTGAGAAACACCCGATTTCATTGATGGTTTTCAGATTTTCGATTTGTTAGCAACTGTTGAAATTTCGATTTGAAAAGATCCTTCTCTAAATATCTGAATATTTTGTGAGTATGTTTTTGCTTTCTGCTTGACGATGATCTTACTCCGGCCAGTTTTCTAGTGTGAATTTAATGTTTCAGCAATTTTTTTCTCATTCGATGCTATATGACCCGCTCCGTTTGTTTCCAGGGTATTCTTGTACATCCTCCATTCTGGAGATTCGCCAATCACGTCTATGTTTGTGTCAGCAACTGTGATTAGATTTTTTCAGTAGAATATATTGTATTTATAACTGAAGAAGTAATGCGCATTGAGACGATTGAGATTAAAGTAAGTACCGATGTTTAGTTTTTTACCTGCGCAGGTTATTTCAATTATTATATTATTATTGTAAGATGTTACTCTCTTCGTCATGAAATTAATTATATTTTTTATATAAATTGCTGTACCTCCACCTCTTCCGGGCCTGCAGGAGAAAAAGGAGCTATATCCCCGGTATATAGTAATACTTTGCTTCTTCAGGGTAGCTCCATACTTCGTTTAGTATAATCGCATCCGTTTCGGGATTTTGCTGCAGATAAACTTGAATATCACTCAAATTGTGTCGTAGGCTTCTTTTATTGGCATAAAAAATAGGTAATTTGTTCCTTGATTGAGTTTTGTGATTAACAATCATCATCAAAATTGTAGTCCGTTCTCCTAGCAATTGCAAACCTTTTTTGATACTCTGGGCACTCCCACGAGTCTGCTCTGTGTGTGTAATCTGCAATCTTATTATTACCCATACAATTGTAACATTTCTCATGTGTGCTTTTGCATTCCTTGAGCTCATGCTTTCCTCCACATTTGACACAGATTTTTTCTTCGCATGTCTTATGGTTGTATTTTTGGCACTTAAAGCATCTCGCAACGTTAAAGTTTTCCTTCACAAAATATGACCCATAATCAATGTTGACGTATTTGTCAGCTAATCTTTTATACGTACATGCTTCTATATACCTCAATAATGGGTAATCACTTTTTTCTCTATTCCCAACATCAGGGTTTAGTGCCTGTATTTTATTTCGTAGCTCTTCATTTGTTACAACAGTCTGGGTTGACGCGTCTTTGTCTCGGCAATGTCATACTCGTCCTGCATGGTATGCTTGGTTAATCGGTATAGCACAGTCGTGTTGACATTGGTCGTTGTTTTAATTATCGCACCACCATTGCGAATAGGCCGTAGCAGTTGAAGAGGAATCTTGCAATTCGACAGTCTTATCCTTGACTTAAAATCAGCAAACGTTTTATCTGATGATGAATGCTTTTTGGCTTAATTATGATCCCTTTCTAGGACATAACATTTGAGAGGAGCTCAGTTTGCGGTGTCGTATAGTTTTTTATCACTTGTGCATGTGTTGGTTTGTATGCAGATGTCTTGTTATCAATTAAAGAACTGACATTCGCCTTGAATTATTTAATGTTATTTTCTATTTCTTTCATTTGAAGAAAAAGTTGTTCCTTTTTTATGTAACGGCTTACATCACATTTCAAGTGAAACCACTTGAAACTCATCCCATCACAGTCCATCGATGGGTGAGCATCCTCTATAGGTTTCCTGTATTTACCACATTTATCTTTCGGTGCTTTTGTGGCCATTATTGGATTCAGTGCCCGCTCTAGTATTTACGAGGGTGGTTCAAATATGATGGAGACAAACGCTGTAGATGGTGCGCATGTATGTTTTGAAGGTCGTGGTTTGAGTATGTGATAGCTGGGTCCCTTAAGAACAGTGTGGCATAGTTTTCGTCGGGAGTGCATGTTTCACGCGCGTGCTACGACCATGACTGAACGTAAAGTGCCAACCGCCGTTGCGCAACGTATTGTCATTCGCGTTTCAGTGTGGGAAGCCGTTAAAACACGGACATTTTTCTGCGTTTGCGGAATCAGTTCCGCTGTGAGTGCCTGAGTAGGGCTGCCAATGGGACAAAGCATTCAAGGATGGTCGCGAAACCGTCGAGAATGAGTCGCATGATCGTCGACGGCGAACCAGCATCACTCCACACAACATTTGCCGCGTAAAACAACTCATTTTGGAGGACCGTAGGATGAATGTTCGAGATATTTTGGCTGAAATCGGTATCAGTATTGGTAATGTAGCGTCTGTCATCCACGAACACCTTTCAATATCGCAAAATAACGCTCGAAACGGAGGAGCATTCCAGCACGAAGTGCGAGTCTTCTCCAGGATAACGCGCGCCCTCATACCGTGCGTCTCACGCTCAATACAATGTCGGAATTGGGGTGGGAGGTACTGGAACATCCCCCTACAGTCCGGATTTATCACCCTGCGACTACCACATGTTTGGTCCACTGAAAGAATCCCTCGGAGGTCAAAGGTTCAACACCGATGTCGAGGTAGTCCGTGCGCACATGGCTGTCCGAGTTGCACCAGGATATCTTCGTTACCGGCATCAAAAAGCTTCCGAAAAGGTGGACAAAATGCATAGCTCGCAAGGGGGAGTACCTAAAAAAACTGTAAATTTTATCGATCGTAAAGAAACGTGTCAGAGCATTTGTCTCGATCATATTTGAACTTCCCTCGTAATTTTATTTAGATTTCCACGACTCTACTAATTATTTTACCTCCAATTCCACTTCACGAGAGTATTCTTCCTTAAATTTTCCTTTTATTATTATATTCTTATTAAAAAACTTCGTTAGAAAAAAATTTAAAATTTTTTGTTTATATTGAATCGTTTGAATATATATATATATATATATATATATATATATATATATATATATATATATATATATATATATATATATATATATATATATATATATATTGTCACGTGTTATGGTTCGCGGCCAATAATTTTAATGTTCCGGGAAAGTGAAAACGCAAAAGAGTTTATTTAATTACAAAAATGCACAATAATCAGTTTAACACTTTCACTAATTTTAATTTTCACTATTAAAAATCTAACACTTGTCCATAAATTTCTTATCGCAATTGTCTTCTAAATCACTTCACTATTACGAAAATCACTTTTCTATTACTCGAACAATATCGCTTCCCACACACTATCGCAGTTCTTATCGCGGTCGAATGAATGATTCCCCCCATTCATTCAGCTCGCCTTTATATAGGGTCTCTAATCATTCCACTTAGTTCTCGTACATTGGTGAATTAGCGGGAACATTCCAGCAGCGTAATGAATGGAGCATGCTTGTTGGGTTCTCGTGGTTTCGAGTAAATTCGTTTTGTTGATGTTCTTAATTGTTGTGAAAACAATTGCGACAGTAGCTCGCAGAATTATTTGTACATGTAACAATATATATATATAGGGTCTGAATAATAAGTAACCGGACTGACCTCAGGAAATTTTTTATTGGCAAAATATGTACAATTTTTCTTTCGAAATCTTCAAAGTAGTCCCCATTGGAGTCGATAACACGCTGATAACGGATTTTCCAATCCCCGAACGCTCCCTGGAAGTCGGCAACCTCGATGCTGTCTAGAGCCCTCGTCGTAGCACGTTGAACGTTTTCCAGAGTCCCGAACCGCGTCCCCTTAAGGTGTCTCTTGATCTTGGGGAACAGAAAGAAGTCCGCTGGTGCCATATCCGGGCTGTAAGAACTCTGGTTCGGTTTGCAGTCGATCAAGGATTTCCGAAGTGACAGCAACACGACGCTCCTTTTGCTCATCAGTCAGGTGTTTGGGTACCAGCTTCGCGCAGATCTTCCTCATGCCCAGATCGTTCTTAATAATGTTGTGAACGGTCTTCTTATCAATTCCAACCTCATCTGCCATAGCCCGAATGCTCAGACGACGATCACTGTTCAACATATCACGCACTTTTTACACATTTGTGTCCGTGTGACTCGTTGATGGAGGACCGACACGCTGTTTGTCATGGACGTCATCGCGTCCCTCCCAGAAATTTCTGTGCCACTGAAACACTTGAATTCTGGACAGGGCATCCTCACCGTAAGCCTCTTGAATCATTTGAAGAGTTTCCGTGGCCGTTTTCTTGAGTTTGACACAAAATTTGATGCTAACACGTTGCTCGATCGTCCATTTTCACTCCGACGACGTAACTGAACACGCACTCCGCTCTCGCTCGATGCTATCTCTCCAAGCGCTTGGAGGCAACTGCTGCAGCCCGATTCCCTTTAGCTAGACCCCCACCACCACTACAGCACCAGATACCGGTTAGCAGACGCTTTGATATATCTATATATATATATATATATATATATATATATATATATATATATATATATATATATATATATATATTATATATATATATATCTATATATTTTATATATATATATATATATATATATATATATATATATTTTATATATATATATATATATATATATATATATATATATATATATATATATTTTATATATATATATATATATATATATATATATATATATATATATATATATATATATATATATATATATATCTTTATATATATATATATATAAATATATCTATATATATATATATATATATATATATATATATATATATATATATATATACATATCTATATATATTGTCGCGTGTTTTTGGTTCGCGACCAATAATTTTAATGTTCCGGGAAAGTGAAAACGTAATGTCTTTTAATTTAAGTTAAAAGAGTTTATTTAATTACAAAAGTGCACAATGATCAATTTAACACTTTCACTAATTTTAATTTTCACTATGAAAAATCTTACACTTGTCCATAAATTTCTTATCGCAATTGTCTTCTAAATCACTTCACTATTACGAAAATCACTTCCCACACACTACTCGAATAATATCGCTTCCCACATACTATCGCAGTTCTTATCGCGGTCGAATGAAATGATCCCCCCATTCATTCAGCTCGCCTTTATATAGGGTCTCTACCTATTCACCCATTTCTCGTACATTGGCGAATGTTCTACCGAGAGGTACCTGGTAGATTCGAGCAAATTAATGAATGGAGTGACGTCACTTGCAGATGTTGATCATGCTTGTTGGGTTCTCGTGGGTTCGAGTAAATTCATTTGTTGACGGTTTTAATGATTGTGAAAACAATTGCGACAGTAGCTCGCAGAATTATTTGTACATGTAATTATTTGTACATGTAACACTGCCCCCACCTCAGTTCTTTTCGCCCCGAAAAGATGTGTCGCTATTTGTAGTCAATTCTTCCTGGGTGTAATATGGGGCAAGACGGTCCAGATGCACGATTTTCATTTTAGCTCTCGGCTTACGATGTGCCTGTATTCGGTATACGACGTCGTTGATTCGCTTTGTAACTCGGTATGGTCCCTCCCAATTATGTTGCAACTTTGGAGACCTACCCTTTCGCCGTTGCGGGTTATAAAGCCACACCAAGTCATCTTGCTGGAAGCCAGTAGAATTAGCCTTTAGATCATACCTGGTCTTCATGCGGTCAGTAGCCGATTCGAGGTGTTTTCGCACTGTCCGATGTATCTGGTTCAACCGTTGTCTTAGATCACTTGCGTACTCCGAGACCGTTTGGGGTTTCTCAGGGGGTGTTCCGAACTTTATATCGGCTGGCAGACGAATAGTCTTTCCAAAAATGACTTTGGCTGGGGCTTGGCCCGTCGATGCATGTTCAGCGGCTCTATACGCCATTAAAAATAGTGGGATATGTCGGTCCCAGTCCCTTTGGTTCTCGTCAACCATTTTGGCCAGGTGTTTATTGAGCGTGCCGTTGAAACGTTCGACCATTCCATCGGATTGGGGATGCAGCGGTGTTGTCCTCGTTTTCCGTATTCCGAGCAGCTCGCACATTTCGCCAAAAACTAGTGACTCAAAGTTTCGGCTTTGATCCGAATGTAGTTCGCCAGGTACACCGTACCTACTGACCCAATTTAACACTAGCTGTTCAGCTACAGTAGTTGCTTCCTGGTTGGGAATGGGGTAGACCTCGGGCCACTTGCTGAAATAATCGGCTACAACCAGCGTGTATCGATTTCCCCATTCAGATTCAGGAAAGGGTCCTGCGATGTCAACAGCAATCCTTTCAAATGGTACCCCCACGTTATAGGTTTGCATTTGTCCTCTCAGTCGTCGCTTTGGACCTTTGACGGAAGCGCAAACTGTGCATCTCCGACACCAGTCCTCTACGTCTTCTCGAGCGTGGAGCCAGTAGAACTTTTCCTGCAATTTCGCTAAGGTCTTGTTAACACCAAGGTGGCCTCCCGAGGATCCTTCATGCATTTCCTTAACCACATCGTGGATTCGGCTTTTGGGTAGTAAAGTTTGCATCCTATAGGAGCTGCCATCCGCCGTTTCCCATTTCCGCTTGAGTACGCCACCCTCCACCTGAAGGGAGTTCCATTGTGCCCAATAGCTTTTCAGGGTTGCGCCATACGTTGAAACGTCCTTCCACTCAGGTCGCCCAGTCGTCTCCTTCCATACGAGCAAGGTCCGATGTCTTCATCGGCCAGCTGGGCATTTCGAATCTCCTCCGATGACCAACCTTCATCGAATTCGGCCGTTATGAGTCGAAGATCAACGGTCGGCTCCTTTTCCTCAATCCGCCGGCAATGCTTGCAGTTAGCTGGACATGGATGACGAGTTGGGGCGTCAGCATTTCCATGAACTCTGCCCTTGTGAAGTAGTTGGGGCCTCACATGGTCTGGTCGAATAGTCGATCGGGTTGCACCAGTGTCGTTTGTTATGGTGCAATGTTCTCCATCAACTTGACCAGGAAGGCATCTGTCTGCTTCTCCACGATGTTGCTTTGGCACGGTGATGGTGGTGCTGGGGATGTCGATCCTCCTAGCTAACGTTTGCCCCACGAAGTTAGCCCTTGCAGTTTGATGGGCCTCCATTCTAGGCTCCTGACACGGTCTGGATCTCCACCATCCTGGGCAATAGCTCCGTTTTCTTCGCTTCTTGCAGTCTCTTTGCAGGTGCCCCTTCTCACCGCAATCCCAGCATCTAGGCGCTCCATTCGCCGGTGGCTCTCGCTCATTTTCCACGCGCTCACACCTGCACTCGTCTGCCACTACCTCACGGACCCGGGCAGTGGTACGAGTCACATTTTGTGTTGCCTCGAAGTTAAGACTGTAAATCAATGCGTCCTTAACCGTCTGCTTTTGAGCTAACCGCACGGCTTGTTGCAATTCCTTGTCCTGTAAGGCGCTGATGAATATTCTGTTGCTACGTCATCTCGATGTTCTGAGTCGTACGCTGGGTAAGCCAAAAGTGCCAGACGCTCAATGTCTTGTGCTAGCCGCTGCAAGGTTTCGCCAAACTTCTGCATCCGATGCCGTAGCTGTGCCCGGTAAATCTGCTTCAGATGATCGTCTCCATAGCGCATGTCCAGCGCATTCATTATAGCAGCCGGGTTTGAATGCAACTCAACGGGGATAGTCTGCAAAAGCTCGGCAGCTGGGCCTCTAAGAGCAAGAATTAATGCAGTTGCTCGTTCCTGCTCATTCCAGTGATTTATCCTAGCGGCGGCTTCAAACTGGATTTTGTAAATACTCGAGACCGTTTGCCCGTCGAATATTGGTGCTTGCACACTTCTAGATGAGCTTTGCGCTGCGGTTATAAGTGGGGCTGGTGAAGTGGTTACTACTGCCTTTGCTGCTTCCAATTCCTTTTTCATGTTTTCCATCTCATTGTTGATTCTCTCCTCGACCTGGCTGACCTTTTCCTCGACCTGGTCAACCTTTTCCTCGACGTCTTTAATTTGTTTGTTGAGACTTCCGAGCTCCGCTTTTATTTCGGTTGACTGTTTCTCCAGCTTCTGTGTGATGTCTCCCTTGATGTCTGCTTTGATTTCGATTGCTTGTTGGTCTAGCTTCGCTGATTGTTCATTTAGCTTCGCAGTTAAACTGGATGTCTGTTCATTTAGCTGCGCTGATTGTTCATCTAGCTTCGTAGTTAAATTGGACGACTGTTCATTGAGCTTCGCAGTTAAATTAGATGACTGTTGTCGCAGCTCTTGCTGCATCAGCATCAGCATTTGCATCAGCGCATTTTCTGGTTCCTTTGGTTTTGATATTTCTGCTTCACCACCTTCTGCGCCTTTTTCTGCATCTGAGGGCTCACCCGGATCCAGATACGCGCCTTCCGATTCAATTGCGTCACGCAAGCGTGCAATCAGTGTGGCCTTTGTACCTTGCGTAGCCAGGTTTCGCTGTTCCAACTCTTCCTTAAGCTCCGACATGGTCAATTCATTAATTTTTAAGTTTAGGCTCCGTGGCATTTTCAATGTTTCTTTAAATTTTACTATTGTGCACTATAAAAATGTTCAAATTTTCACTTTCAAAATTTTAATCTCACTTCTCGACACCATTGTCGCGTGTTATTGGTTCGCGGCCTATAATTTTAATGTTCCGGGAAAGTGAAAACGCAATGTCTTTTAATTTAAGTTAAAAGAGTTTATTTAATTACAAAAGTGCACAATGATCAATTTAACACTTTCACTAATTTTAATTTTCACTATGAAAAATCTTACACTTGTCCATAAATTTCTTATCGCAATTGTCTTCTAAATCACTTCACTATTACGAAAATCACTTCCCACACACTACTCGAATAATATCGCTTCCCACATACTATCGCAGTTCTTATCGCGGTCGAATGAAATGATCCCCCCGTTCATTCAGCTCGCCTTTATATAGGGTCTCTACCTATTCACCCATTTCTCGTACATTGGCGAATGTTCTACCGAGAGGTACCTGGTAGATTCGAGCAAATTAATGAATGGAGTGACGTCACTTGCAGATGTTGATCATGCTTGTTGGGTTCGAGTAAATTCATTTGTTGACGGTTTTAATGATTGTGAAAACAATTGCGACAGTAGCTCGCAGAATTATTTGTACATGTAATTATTTGTACATGTAACACTGCCCCCACCTCAGTTCTTTTCGCCCCGAAAAGATGTGTCGCTATTTGTAGTCAATTCTTCCTGGGTGTAATATGGGGCAAGACGGTCCAGATGCACGATTTTCATTTTAGCTCTCGGCTTACGATGTGCCTGTATTCGGTATACGACGTCGTTGATTCGCTTTGTAACTCGGTATGGTCCCTCCCAATTATGTTGCAACTTTGGAGACCTACCCTTTCGCCGTTGCGGGTTATAAAGCCACACCAAGTCATCTTGCTGGAAGCCAGTAGAATTAGCCTTTAGATCATACCTGGTCTTCATGCGGTCAGTAGCCGATTCGAGGTGTTTTCGCACTGTCCGATGTATCTGGTTCAACCGTTGTCTTAGATCACTTGCGTACTCCGAGACCGTTTGGGGTTTCTCAGGGGGTGTTCCGAACTTTATATCGGCTGGCAGACGAATAGTCTTTCCAAAAATGACTTTGGCTGGGGCTTGGCCCGTCGATGCATGTTCAGCGGCTCTATACGCCATTAAAAATAGTGGGATATGTCGGTCCCAGTCCCTTTGGTTCTCGTCAACCATTTTGGCCAGGTGTTTATTGAGCGTGCCGTTGAAACGTTCGACCATTCCATCGGATTGGGGATGCAGCGGTGTTGTCCTCGTTTTCCGTATTCCGAGCAGCTCGCACATTTCGCCAAAAACTAGTGACTCAAAGTTTCGGCCTTGATCCGAATGTAGTTCGCCAGGTACACCGTACCTACTGACCCAATTTAACACTAGCTGTTCAGCTACAGTAGTTGCTTCCTGGTTGGGAATGGGGTAGACCTCGGGCCACTTGCTGAAATAATCGGCTACAACCAGCGTGTATCGATTTCCCCATTCAGATTCAGGAAAGGGTCCTGCGATGTCAACAGCAATCCTTTCAAATGGTACCCCCACGTTATAGGTTTGCATTTGTCCTCTCAGTCGTCGCTTTGGACCTTTGACGGAAGCGCAAACTGTGCATCTCCGACACCAGTCCTCTACGTCTTCTCGAGCGTGGAGCCAGTAGAACTTTTCCTGCAATTTCGCTAAGGTCTTGTTAACACCAAGGTGGCCTCCCGAGGATCCTTCATGCATTTCCTTAACCACATCGTGGATTCGGCTTTTGGGTAGTAAAGTTTGCATCCTATAGGAGCTGCCATCCGCCGTTTCCCATTTCCGCTTGAGTACGCCACCCTCCACCTGAAGGGAGTTCCATTGTGCCCAATAGCTTTTCAGGGTTGCGCCATACGTTGAAACGTCCTTCCACTCAGGTCGCCCAGTCGTCTCCTTCCATACGAGCAAGGTCCGATGTCTTCATCGGCCAGCTGGGCATTTCGAATCTCCTCCGATGACCAACCTTCATCGAATTCGGCCGTTATGAGTCGAAGATCAACGGTCGGCTCCTTTTCCTCAATCCGCCGGCAATGCTTGCAGTTAGCTGGACATGGATGACGAGTTGGGGCGTCAGCATTTCCATGAACTCTGCCCTTGTGAAGTAGTTGGGGCCTCACATGGTCTGGTCGAATAGTCGATCGGGTTGCACCAGTGTCGTTTGTTATGGTGCAATGTTCTCCATCAACTTGACCAGGAAGGCATCTGTCTGCTTCTCCACGATGTTGCTTTGGCACGGTGATGGTGGTGCTGGGGATGTCGATCCTCCTAGCTAACGTTTGCCCCACGAAGTTAGCCCTTGCAGTTTGATGGGCCTCCATTCTAGGCTCCTGACACGGTCTGGATCTCCACCATCCTGGGCAATAGCTCCGTTTTCTTCGCTTCTTGCAGTCTCTTTGCAGGTGCCCCTTCTCACCGCAATCCCAGCATCTAGGCGCTCCATTCGCCGGCGGCTCTCGCTCATTTTCCACGCGCTCACACCTGCACTCGTCTGCCACTACCTCACGGACCCGGGCAGTGGTACGAGTCACATTTTGTGTTGCCTCGAAGTTAAGACTGTAAATCAATGCGTCCTTAACCGTCTGCTTTTGAGCTAACCGCACGGCTTGTTGCAATTCCTTGTCCTGTAAGGCGCTGATGAATGCTTCTGTTGCTACGTCATCTCGATGTTCTGAGTCGTACGCTGGGTAAGCCAAAAGTGCCAGTCGCTCAATGTCTTCTGCTAGCCGCTGCAAGGTTTCGCCAGACTTCTGCATCCGATGCCGTAGCTGTGCCCGGTAAATCTGCTTCAGATGATCGTCTCCATAGCGCATGTCCAGCGCATTCATTATAGCAGCCGGGTTTGAATGCAACTCAACGGGGATAGTCTGCAAAAGCTCGGCAGCGTTCCTGCTCATTCCAGTGATTTATCCTAGCGGCGGCTTCAAACTGGATTTTGTAAATACTCGAGACCGTTTGCCCGTCGAATATTGGTGCTTGCACACTTCTAGATGGGCTTTGCGCTGCGGTTATAAGTGGGGCTGGTGAAGTGGTTACTACTGCCTTTGCTGCTTCCAATTCCTTTTTCATGTTTTCCATCTCATTGTTGATTCTCTCCTCGACCTGGCTGACCTTTTCCTCGACCTGGTCAACCTTTTCCTCGACGTCTTTAATTTGTTTGTTGAGACTTCCGAGCTCCGCTTTTATTTCGGTTGACTGTTTCTCCAGCTTCTGTGTGATGTCTCCCTTGATGTCTGCTTTGATTTCGATTGCTTGTTGGTCTAGCTTCGCTGATTGTTCATTTAGCTTCGCAGTTAAACTGGATGTCTGTTCATTTAGCTGCGCTGATTGTTCATCTAGCTTCGTAGTTAAATTGGACGACTGTTCATTGAGCTTCGCAGTTAAATTAGATGACTGTTGTCGCAGCTCTTGCTGCATCAGCATCAGCATTTGCATCAGCGCATTTTCTGGTTCCTTTGGTTTTGATATTTCTGCTTCACCACCTTCTGCGCCTTTTTCTGCATCTGAGGGCTCACCCGGATCCAGATACGCGCCTTCCGATTCAATTGCGTCACGCAAGCGTGCAATCAGTGTGGCCTTTGTACCTTGCGTAGCCAGGTTTCGCTGTTCCAACTCTTCCTTAAGCTCCGACATGGTCAATTCATTAATTTTTAAGTTTAGGCTCCGTAGCATTTTCAATGTTTCTTTAAATTTTACTATTGTGCACTATAAAAATGTTCAAATTTTCACTTTCAAAATTTTAATCTCACTTCTCGACACCATTGTCGCGTGTTATTGGTTCGCGGCCTATAATTTTAATGTTCCGGGAAAGTGAAAACGCAATGTCTTTTAATTTAAGTTAAAAGAGTTTATTTAATTACAAAAGTGCACAATGATCAATTTAACACTTTCACTAATTTTAATTTTCACTATGAAAAATCTTACACTTGTCCATAAATTTCTTATCGCAATTGTCTTCTAAATCACTTCACTATTACGAAAATCACTTCCCACACACTACTCGAATAATATCGCTTCCCACATACTATCGCAGTTCTTATCGCGGTCGAATGAAATGATCCCCCCATTCATTCAGCTCGCCTTTATATAGGGTCTCTACCTATTCACCCATTTCTCGTACATTGGCGAATGTTCTACCGAGAGGTACCTGGTAGATTCGAGCAAATTAATGAATGGAGTGACGTCACTTGCAGATGTTGATCATGCTTGTTGGGTTCGAGTAAATTCATTTGTTGACGGTTTTAATGATTGTGAAAACAATTGCGACAGTAGCTCGCAGAATTATTTGTACATGTAATTATTTGTACATGTAACACTGCCCCCACCTCAGTTCTTTTCGCCCCGAAAAGATGTGTCGCTATTTGTAGTCAATTCTTCCTGGGTGTAATATGGGGCAAGACGGTCCAGATGCACGATTTTCATTTTAGCTCTCGGCTTACGATGTGCCTGTATTCGGTATACGACGTCGTTGATTCGCTTTGTGACTCGGTATGGTCCCTCCCAATTATGTTGCAACTTTGGAGACCTACCCTTTCGCCGTTGCGGGTTATAAAGCCACACCAAGTCATCTTGCTGGAAGCCAGTAGAATTAGCCTTTAGATCATACCTGGTCTTCATGCGGTCAGTAGCCGATTCGAGGTGTTTTCGCACTGTCCGATGTATCTGGTTCAACCGTTGTCTTAGATCACTTGCGTACTCCGAGACCGTTTGGGGTTTCTCAGGGGGTGTTCCGAACTTTATATCGGCTGGCAGACGAATAGTCTTTCCAAAAATGACTTTGGCTGGGGCTTGGCCCGTCGATGCATGTTCAGCGGCTCTATACGCCATTAAAAATAGTGGGATATGTCGGTCCCAGTCCCTTTGGTTCTCGTCAACCATTTTGGCCAGGTGTTTCTTGAGCGTGCCGTTGAAACGTTCGACCATTCCATCGGATTGGGGATGCAGCGGTGTTGTCCTCGTTTTCCGTATTCCGAGCAGCTCGCACATTTCGCCAAAAACTAGTGACTCAAAGTTTCGGCCTTGATCCGAATGTAGTTCGCCAGGTACGCCGTACCTACTGACCCAATTTAACACTAGCTGTTCAGCTACAGTAGTTGCTTCCTGGTTGGGAATGGGGTAGACCTCGGGCCACTTGCTGAAATAATCGGCTACAACCAGCGTGTATCGATTTCCCCATTCAGATTCAGGAAAGGGTCCTGCGATGTCAACAGCAATCCTTTCAAATGGTACCCCCACGTTATAGGTTTGCATTTGTCCTCTCAGTCGTCGCTTTGGACCTTTGACGGAAGCGCAAACTGTGCATCTCCGACACCAGTCCTCTACGTCTTCTCGAGCGTGGAGCCAGTAGAACTTTTCCTGCAATTTCGCTAAGGTCTTGTTAACACCAAGGTGGCCTCCCGAGGATCCTTCATGCATTTCCTTAACCACATCGTGGATTCGGCTTTTGTGTAGTAAAGTTTGCATCCTATAGGAGCTGCCATCCGCCGTTTCCCATTTCCGCTTGAGTACGCCACCCTCCACCTGAAGGGAGTTCCATTGTGCCCAATAGCTTTTCAGGGTTGCGCCATACGTTGAGCAATGGTCCGATGTCTTCATCGGCCAGCTGGGCATTTCGAATCTCCTCCGATGACCAACCTTCATCGAATTCGGCCGTTATGAGTCGAAGATCAACGGTCGGCTCCTTTTCCTCAATCTGCCGGCAATGCTTGCAGTTAGCTGGACATGGATGACGAGTTGGGGCGTCAGCATTTCCATGAACTCTGCCCTTGTGAAGTAGTTGGGGCCTCACATGGTCTGGTCGAATAGTCGATCGGGTTGCACCAGTGTCGTTTGTTATGGTGCAATGTTCTCCATCAACTTGACCAGGAAGGCATCTGTCTGCTTCTCCACGATGTTGCTTTGGCACGGTGATGGTGGTGCTGGGGATGTCGATCCTCCTAGCTAACGTTTGCCCCACGAAGTTAGCCCTTGCAGTTTGATGGGCCTCCATTCTAGGCTCCTGACACGGTCTGGATCTCCACCATCCTGGGCAATAGCTCCGTTTTCTTCGCTTCTTGCAGTCTCTTTGCAGGTGCCCCTTCTCACCGCAATCCCAGCATCTAGGCGCTCCATTCGCCGGCGGCTCTCGCTCATTTTCCACGCGCTCACACCTGCACTCGTCTGCCACTACCTCACGGACCCGGGCAGTGGTACGAGTCACATTTTGTGTTGCCTCGAAGTTAAGACTGTAAATCAATGCGTCCTTAACCGCCTGCTTTTGAGCTAACCGCACGGCTTGTTGCAATTCCTTGTCCTGTAAGGCGCTGATGAATGCTTCTGTTGCTACGTCATCTCGATGTTCTGAGTCGTACGCTGGGTAAGCCAAAAGTGCCAGTCGCTCAATGTCTTGTGCTAGCCGCTGCAAGGTTTCGCCAGACTTCTGCATCCGATGCCGTAGCTGTGCCCGGTAAATCTGCTTCAGATGATCGTCTCCATAGCGCATGTCCAGCGCATTCATTATAGCAGCCGGGTTTGAATGCAACTCAACGGGGATAGTCTGCAAAAGCTCGGCAGTTGGGCCTCTTAGAGCAAGAATTAATGCAGTTGCTCGTTCCTGCTCATTCCAGTGATTTATCCTAGCGGCGGCTTCAAACTGGATTTTGTAAATACTCCAGACCGTTTGCCCGTCGAATATTGGTACTTGCACACTTCTAGATGAGCTTTGCGCTGCGGTTATAAGTGGGGCTGGTGAAGTGGTTACTACTGCCTTTGCTGCTTCCAATTCCTTTTTCATGTTTTCCATCTCATTGTTGATTCTCTCCTCGACCTGGTCAACCTTTTCCTCGACGTCTTTAATTTGTTTGTTGAGACTACCGAGCTCCGCTTTTATTTCGGTTGACTGTTTCTCCAGCTTCTGTGTGATGTCTGCCTTGATGTCTGCTTTGATTTCGATTGCTTGTTGGTCTAGCTTCGCTGATTGTTCATTTAGCTTCGCAGTTAAACTGGATGTCTGTTCATTTAGCTGCGCTGATTGTTCATCTAGCTTCGTAGTTAAATTGGACGACTGTTCATTGAGCTTCGCAGTTAAATTAGATGACTGTTGTCGCAGCTCTTGCTGCATCAGCATCAGCATTTGCATCAGCGCATTTTCTGGTTCCTTTGGTTTTGATATTTCTGCTTCACTACCTTCTGCGCCTTTTTCTGCATCTGAGGGCTCACCCGAATCCAGATACGCGCCTTCCGATTCAATTGCGTCACGCAAGCGTGCAATCAGTGTGGCCTTTGTACCTTGCGTAGCCAGGTTTCGCTGTTCCAACTCTTCCTTAAGCTCCGACATGGTCAATTCATTAATTTTTAAGTTTAGGCTTCGTGGCATTTTCAATGTTTCTTTAAATTTTACTATTTTGCACTATAAAAATGTTCAAATTTTCACTTTCAAAATTTTAATCTCACTTCTCGACACCATTGTCGCGTGTTATTGGTTCGCGGCCTATAATTTTAATGTTCCGGGAAAGTGAAAACGCAATGTCTTTTAATTTAAGTTAAAAGAGTTTATTTAATTACAAAAGTGCACAATGATCAATTTAACACTTTCACTAATTTTAATTTTCACTATGAAAAATCTTACACTTGTCCATAAATTTCTTATCGCAATTGTCTTCTAAATCACTTCACTATTACGAAAATCACTTCCCACACACTACTCGAATAATATCGCTTCCCACATACTATCGCAGTTCTTATCGCGGTCGAATGAAATGATCCCCCCATTCATTCAGCTCGCCTTTATATAGGGTCTCTACCTATTCACCCATTTCTCGTACATTGGCGAATGTTCTACCGAGAGGTACCTGGTAGATTCGAGCAAATTAATGAATGGAGTGACGTCACTTGCAGATGTTGATCATGCTTGTTGGGTTCTCGTGAGTTCGAGTAAATTCATTTGTTGACGGTTTTAATGATTGTGAAAACAATTGCGACAGTAGCTCGCAGAATTATTTGTACATGTAACACTGCCCCCACCTCAGTTCTTTTCGCCCCGAAAAGATGTGTCGCTATTTGTAGTCAATTCTTCCTGGGTGTAATATGGGGCAAGACGGTCCAGATGCACGATTTTCATTTTAGCTCTCGGCTTACGATGTGCCTATATTCGGTATACGACGTCGTTGATTCGCTTTGTAACTCGGTATGGTCCCTCCCAATTATGTTGCAACTTTGGAGACCTACCCTTTCGCCGTTGCGGGTTATAAAGCCACACCAAGTCATCTTGCTGGAAGCCAGTAGAATTAGCCTTTAGATGATACCTGGTTTTCATGCGGTCAGTAGCCGATTCGAGGTGTTTTCGCACTGTCCGATGTATCTGGTTCAACCGTTGTCTTAGATCACTTGCGTACTCCGAGACCGTTTGGGGTTTCTCAGGGGGTGTTCCGAACTTTATATCGGCTGGCAGACGAATAGTCTTTCCAAAAATGACTTTGGCTGGGGCTTGGCCCGTCGATGCATGTTCAGCGGATCTATACGCCATTAAAAATAGTGGGATATGTCGGTCCCAGTCCCTTGGTTCTCGTCAACCATTTTGGCCAGGTGTTTATTGAGCGTGCCGTTGAAACGTTCGACCATTCCATCGGATTGGGGATGCAGCGGTGTTGTCCTCGTTTTCCGTATTCCGAGCAGCTCGCACATTTCGCCAAAAACTAGTGACTCAAAGTTTCGGCCTTGATCCGAATGTAGTTCGCCAGGTACACCGTACCTACTGACCCAATTTAACACTAGCTGTTCAGCTACAGTAGTTGCTTCCTGGTTGGGAATGGGGTAGACCTCGGGCCACTTGCTGAAATAATCGGCTACAACCAGCGTGTATCGATTTCCCCATTCAGATTCAGGAAAGGGTCCTGCGATGTCAACAGCAATCCTTTCAAATGGTACCCCCACGTTATAGGTTTGCATTTGTCCTCTCAGTCGTCGCTTTGGACCTTTGACGGAAGCGCAAACTGTGCATCTCCGACACCAGTCCTCTACGTCTTCTCGAGCGTGGAGCCAGTAGAACTTTTCCTGCAATTTCGCTAAGGTCTTGTTAACACCAAGGTGGCCTCCCGAGGATCCTTCATGCATTTCCTTAACCACATCGTGGATTCGGCTTTTGTGTAGTAAAGTTTGCATCCTATAGGAGCTGCCATCCGCCGTTTCCCATTTCCGCTTGAGTACGCCACCCTCCACCTGAAGGGAGTTCCATTGTGCCCAATAGCTTTTCAGGGTTGCGCCATACGTTGAAACGTCCTTCCACTCAGGTCGCCCAGTCGTCTCCTTCCATACGAGCAAGGTCCGATGTCTTCATCGGCCAGCTGGGCATTTCGAATCTCCTCCGATGACCAACCTTCATCGAATTCGGCCGTTATGAGTCGAAGATCAACGGTCGGCTCCTTTTCCTCAATCCGCCGGCAATGCTTGCAGTTAGCTGGACATGGATGACGAGTTGGGGCGTCAGCATTTCCATGAACTCTGCCCTTGTGGGGCCTCACATGGTCTGGTCGAATAGTCGATCGGGTTGCACCAGTGTCGTTTGTTATGGTGCAATGTTCTCCATCAACTTGACCAGGAAGGCATCTGTCTGCTTCTCCACGATGTTGCTTTGGCACGGTGATGGTGGTGCTGGGGATGTCGATCCTCCTAGCTAACGTTTGCCCCACGAAGTTAGCCCTTGCAGTTTGATGGGCCTCCATTCTAGGCTCCTGACACGGTCTGGATCTCCACCATCCTGGGCAATAGCTCCGTTTTCTTCGCTTCTTGCAGTCTCTTTGCAGGTGCCCCTTCTCACCGCAATCCCAGCATCTAGGCGCTCCATTCGCCGGCGGCTCTCGCTCATTTTCCACGCGCTCACACCTGCACTCGTCTGCCACTACCTCACGGACCCGGGCAGTGGTACGAGTCACATTTTGTGTTGCCTCGAAGTTAAGACTGTAAATCAATGCGTCCTTAACCGTCTGCTTTTGAGCTAACCGCACGGCTTGTTGCAATTCCTTGTCCTGTAAGGCGCTGATGAATGCTTCTGTTGCTACGTCATCTCGATGTTCTGAGTCGTACGCTGGGTAAGCCAAAAGTGCCAGTCGCTCAATGTCTTCTGCTAGCCGCTGCAAGGTTTCGCCAGACTTCTGCATCCGATGCCGTAGCTGTGCCCGGTAAATCTGCTTCAGATGATCGTCTCCATAGCGCATGTCCAGCGCATTCATTATAGCAGCCGGGTTTGAATGCAACTCAACGGGGATAGTCTGCAAAAGCTCGGCAGCGTTCCTGCTCATTCCAGTGATTTATCCTAGCGGCGGCTTCAAACTGGATTTTGTAAATACTCGAGACCGTTTGCCCGTCGAATATTGGTGCTTGCACACTTCTAGATGAGCTTTGCGCTGCGGTTATAAGTGGGGCTGGTGAAGTGGTTACTACTGCCTTTGCTGCTTCCAATTCCTTTTTCATGTTTTCCATCTCATTGTTGATTCTCTCCTCGACCTGGTCAACCTTTTCCTCGACGTCTTTAATTTGTTTGTTGAGACTACCGAGCTCCGCTTTTATTTCGGTTGACTGTTTCTCCAGCTTCTGTGTGATGTCTGCCTTGATGTCTGCTTTGATTTCGATTGCTTGTTGGTCTAGCTTCGCTGATTGTTCATTTAGCTTCGCAGTTAAACTGGATGTCTGTTCATTTAGCTGCGCTGATTGTTCATCTAGCTTTGTAGTTAAATTGGACGACTGTTCATTGAGCTTCGCAGTTAAATTAGATGACTGTTGTCGCAGCTCTTGCTGCATCAGCATCAGCATTTGCATCAGCGCATTTTCTGGTTCCTTTGGTTTTGATATTTCTGCTTCACTACCTTCTGCGCCTTTTTCTGCATCTGAGGGCTCACCCGAATCCAGATACGCGCCTTCCGATTCAATTGCGTCACGCAAGCGTGCAATCAGTGTGGCCTTTGTACCTTGCGTAGCCAGGTTTCGCTGTTCCAACTCTTCCTTAAGCTCCGACATGGTCAATTCATTAATTTTTAAGTTTAGGCTTCGTGGCATTTTCAATGTTTCTTTAAATTTTACTATTTTGCACTATAAAAATGTTCAAATTTTCACTTTCAAAATTTTAATCTCACTTCTCGACACCATTGTCGCGTGTTATTGGTTCGCGGCCTATAATTTTAATGTTCCGGGAAAGTGAAAACGCAATGTCTTTTAATTTAAGTTAAAAGAGTTTATTTAATTACAAAAGTGCACAATGATCAATTTAACACTTTCACTAATTTTAATTTTCACTATGAAAAATCTTACACTTGTCCATAAATTTCTTATCGCAATTGTCTTCTAAATCACTTCACTATTACGAAAATCACTTCCCACACACTACTCGAATAATATCGCTTCCCACATACTATCGCAGTTCTTATCGCGGTCGAATGAAATGATCCCCCCATTCATTCAGCTCGCCTTTATATAGGGTCTCTACCTATTCACCCATTTCTCGTACATTGGCGAATGTTCTACCGAGAGGTACCTGGTAGATTCGAGCAAATTAATGAATGGAGTGACGTCACTTGCAGATGGTGATCATGCTTGTTGGGTTCTCGTGAGTTCGAGTAAATTCATTTGTTGACGGTTTTAATGATTGTGAAAACAATTGCGACAGTAGCTCGCAGAATTATTTGTACATGTAACACTGCCCCCACCTCAGTTCTTTTCGCCCCGAAAAGATGTGTCGCTATTTGTAGTCAATTCTTCCTGGGTGTAATATGGGGCAAGACGGTCCAGATGCACGATTTTCATTTTAGCTCTCGGCTTACGATGTGCCTATATTCGGTATACGACGTCGTTGATTCGCTTTGTAACTCGGTATGGTCCCTCCCAATTATGTTGCAACTTTGGAGACCTACCCTTTCGCCGTTGCGGGTTATAAAGCCACACCAAGTCATCTTGCTGGAAGCCAGTAGAATTAGCCTTTAGATGATACCTGGTTTTCATGCGGTCAGTAGCCGATTCGAGGTGTTTTCGCACTGTCCGATGTATCTGGTTCAACCGTTGTCTTAGATCACTTGCGTACTCCGAGACCGTTTGGGGTTTCTCAGGGGGTGTTCCGAACTTTATATCGGCTGGCAGACGAATAGTCTTTCCAAAAATGACTTTGGCTGGGGCTTGGCCCGTCGATGCATGTTCAGCGGATCTATACGCCATTAAAAATAGTGGGATATGTCGGTCCCAGTCCCTTGGTTCTCGTCAACCATTTTGGCCAGGTGTTTATTGAGCGTGCCGTTGAAACGTTCGACCATTCCATCGGATTGGGGATGCAGCGGTGTTGTCCTCGTTTTCCGTATTCCGAGCAGCTCGCACATTTCGCCAAAAACTAGTGACTCAAAGTTTCGGCCTTGATCCGAATGTAGTTCGCCAGGTACACCGTACCTACTGACCCAATTTAACACTAGCTGTTCAGCTACAGTAGTTGCTTCCTGGTTGGGAATGGGGTAGACCTCGGGCCACTTGCTGAAATAATCGGCTACAACCAGCGTGTATCGATTTCCCCATTCAGATTCAGGAAAGGGTCCTGCGATGTCAACAGCAATCCTTTCAAATGGTACCCCCACGTTATAGGTTTGCATTTGTCCTCTCAGTCGTCGCTTTGGACCTTTGACGGAAGCGCAAACTGTGCATCTCCGACACCAGTCCTCTACGTCTTCTCGAGCGTGGAGCCAGTAGAACTTTTCCTGCAATTTCGCTAAGGTCTTGTTAACACCAAGGTGGCCTCCCGAGGATCCTTCATGCATTTCCTTAACCACATCGTGGATTCGGCTTTTGTGTAGTAAAGTTTGCATCCTATAGGAGCTGCCATCCGCCGTTTCCCATTTCCGCTTGAGTACGCCACCCTCCACCTGAAGGGAGTTCCATTGTGCCCAATAGCTTTTCAGGGTTGCGCCATACGTTGAAACGTCCTTCCACTCAGGTCGCCCAGTCGTCTCCTTCCATACGAGCAAGGTCCGATGTCTTCATCGGCCAGCTGGGCATTTCGAATCTCCTCCGATGACCAACCTTCATCGAATTCGGCCGTTATGAGTCGAAGATCAACGGTCGGCTCCTTTTCCTCAATCCGCCGGCAATGCTTGCAGTTAGCTGGACATGGATGACGAGTTGGGGCGTCAGCATTTCCATGAACTCTGCCCTTGTGGGGCCTCACATGGTCTGGTCGAATAGTCGATCGGGTTGCACCAGTGTCGTTTGTTATGGTGCAATGTTCTCCATCAACTTGACCAGGAAGGCATCTGTCTGCTTCTCCACGATGTTGCTTTGGCACGGTGATGGTGGTGCTGGGGATGTCGATCCTCCTAGCTAACGTTTGCCCCACGAAGTTAGCCCTTGCAGTTTGATGGGCCTCCATTCTAGGCTCCTGACACGGTCTGGATCTCCACCATCCTGGGCAATAGCTCCGTTTTCTTCGCTTCTTGCAGTCTCTTTGCAGGTGCCCCTTCTCACCGCAATCCCAGCATCTAGGCGCTCCATTCGCCGGCGGCTCTCGCTCATTTTCCACGCGCTCACACCTGCACTCGTCTGCCACTACCTCACGGACCCGGGCAGTGGTACGAGTCACATTTTGTGTTGCCTCGAAGTTAAGACTGTAAATCAATGCGTCCTTAACCGTCTGCTTTTGAGCTAACCGCACGGCTTGTTGCAATTCCTTGTCCTGTAAGGCGCTGATGAATGCTTCTGTTGCTACGTCATCTCGATGTTCTGAGTCGTACGCTGGGTAAGCCAAAAGTGCCAGTCGCTCAATGTCTTCTGCTAGCCGCTGCAAGGTTTCGCCAGACTTCTGCATCCGATGCCGTAGCTGTGCCCGGTAAATCTGCTTCAGATGATCGTCTCCATAGCGCATGTCCAGCGCATTCATTATAGCAGCCGGGTTTGAATGCAACTCAACGGGGATAGTCTGCAAAAGCTCGGCAGCGTTCCTGCTCATTCCAGTGATTTATCCTAGCGGCGGCTTCAAACTGGATTTTGTAAATACTCGAGACCGTTTGCCCGTCGAATATTGGTGCTTGCACACTTCTAGATGAGCTTTGCGCTGCGGTTATAAGTGGGGCTGGTGAAGTGGTTACTACTGCCTTTGCTGCTTCCAATTCCTTTTTCATGTTTTCCATCTCATTGTTGATTCTCTCCTCGACCTGGTCAACCTTTTCCTCGACGTCTTTAATTTGTTTGTTGAGACTACCGAGCTCCGCTTTTATTTCGGTTGACTGTTTCTCCAGCTTCTGTGTGATGTCTGCCTTGATGTCTGCTTTGATTTCGATTGCTTGTTGGTCTAGCTTCGCTGATTGTTCATTTAGCTTCGCAGTTAAACTGGATGTCTGTTCATTTAGCTGCGCTGATTGTTCATCTAGCTTTGTAGTTAAATTGGACGACTGTTCATTGAGCTTCGCAGTTAAATTAGATGACTGTTGTCGCAGCTCTTGCTGCATCAGCATCAGCATTTGCATCAGCGCATTTTCTGGTTCCTTTGGTTTTGATATTTCTGCTTCACCACCTTCTGCGCCTTTTTCTGCATCTGAGGGCTCACCCGAATCCAGATACGCGCCTTCCGATTCAATTGCGTCACGCAAGCGTGCAATCAGTGTGGCCTTTGTACCTTGCGTAGCCAGGTTTCGCTGTTCCAACTCTTCCTTAAGCTCCGACATGGTCAATTCATTAATTTTTAAGTTTAGGCTTCGTGGCATTTTCAATGTTTCTTTAAATTTTACTATTGTGCACTATAAAAATGTTCAAATTTTCACTTTCAAAATTTTAATCTCACTTCTCGACACCATTGTCGCGTGTTTTGGTTCGCGGCCGAATGAATGATTTTCCCCATTCATTTAGCTCGCCTTTATATAGGGTCTCTAATCATTCAACTCAGTCCTCGTACATTGGTGAATTATCGGGAACATTCCAGCAGCGTAATGAATGGAGCATGCTTGTTGGGTTCTCGTGGTTTCGAGGAAATTCGTTTTGTTGATGTTCTTCATTGTTGTGAAAGCAATTGCGACAGTAGCTCGCAGAATTATTTGTACATGTCATATATATATATATATATATATATATATATATATATATATATATATATATATATATATATTTTTATATATATATATATATATATATATATATATATATATATATATATATATTTATATATGTACATATACATATTTGTCTATATATATATATATATATATATATATATATATATATATATATATATATATATATATATATATAGTTGAATCCGGTTATATTGACATTGAAAGGAAATCATATTTACGTCATACTAAGCGTATGTCATACAAAGCAAATAGTGTTGAACTTCAAAATAAAACCATGTTGGTGCATATTATGTAGCAAAATACTGTTTATTAGACACTAAATTCATATAATGTTCACAGGTTAAGCATTCAGGCAGAACTTTAAAATATTATTAGTCAATAAGTACGTAGCTTAGGTAAACAGAACATTAATTTCGAATTGAAGATAATATAAAATCAGTTATTTTTGTCTGCTTTACCTTTTTACTCAAATTGTTATAACTGTCCCTGACAAAATTGTGTAAAAAAGATATTGCGCTATTAATTCTTTAAGTATCATTATTGCTGTGAATAAACCGCGATAGGATATCTACAGCTTTCAAAGCGTCTGCTGCGCTGGGCTCTTTGTCCCCGGCTGCTTCCTCTTCGTCATCACTTTCCAATTGTTCATTAACAATATCCCGAACAATGTTCTCATCTGTGGGTTCTTCAGCCGTAATTAAGCCACTATCAACGTCAAAATATTCGTCCCATGTTTCAGGTGAAATTGAGACGATAAAGCATCGTTTTCGGTGAAGCCTGAGTGTTTATAACAGTTGTGGGTCGTGCTTTGTGAAATTTTGTTCCATGCATCGTTCACCATAAGTATCACATCCAAAATTGTTATCTTTGCAGCCGAAAAGTTTGAATCTAAGTGCTCAATCATTTTGAGTACCAAATTCTTTCTGAAATTGCATTTGAGTGCTCGAATAATGCCCTGATCCATAGGCTGAAGGACTGAAGTTGTGTTCGGTGAAAGAAAAGAAAGTGTGATGGCCTTCAAAGCAGTAACTTTTGGATGCGCTGGGCAGTTGTCCACCAGCAATAAAATTTTTCCTCTCTTAAACGCCAATTCGCGATCCCATTCGTGAACCCATTTCTCGAAAATATCTGATGTCATCCACGCTCTACGGTTGCTTGTATAATTAACTGGTACCGATCGAATTCCACTAAAGCATCTCGGCGTTCGAGATTTTCCGATGACAAGCAATATCTTTTTTACTGTTCCGCTCATGTTTGCTGTTATCATTATGGTGATTCGATCCTTTGACAACTTTCCGCCGCTACAAGTTTCACCTTTGAATTTAAAAGTTCTATCCGGCATCAGTTTATAAAAAAGTCCCGTTTCATCTGCATTGATAACCTCATCATCAGAAAACTGACTTCTTAAATTTGACCATACGGTTTAAAGCCATTCTTTTGTTGGACTTTGACCAACAGACTTTGATTCACCGGTAATTTTTCCCATGACAAAGGAATGTCGTGCTTTAAAGCGATTTATCCAGCTTGCAGTGCACGTGAAATTGACATTACCGAAAAGCCTTGCAAAAAAATTTGCTTTTTCTTTTAGCATGGGACCGCTTATTGGTAATCCTTTGTTTCTCATGACGTTCAACGATCGTATTAAAGCATCGTCAATATTTTCAAGCGTTGATTTCCGATGGATCCGCGGGGAAAACGAATCCTGGAAATGGTGGCCTGGACGGCCCTCGTCATACTAAACTCTGGAAACACGCCGACTTTCCGCCGTATTGGCTGTGAGGGAACCATACGATTTCCGGAGTCTCTTTGGTTTTAAAATGTTAGAATTAAACGATTCCTTAACTTTATCCTTGTTTTTATATATCATTGAAATGGTTGAATGACCAACGCCAAATTCCTTCGTAAGAGTAGCATTTGATTCTCCATTTTCCTGTCGGCATATAATTGCACCTTTCTCTTCTATTGTGAATGCCTTCCGATGTTGAAGAGCCATTTTTGCACAAAATCACTAATCAATGTGTTACACTTCACTAATAACTTGCAACTGAAAATACGAAACAGACGCTTTGATGACGAGAAACGATAAAGCGTGTCGGCGGGACAACCGCTATGAACTTCGTCATTATAACCGGCTAGATTTTGTGAAAAATTCGTCATTATAAAAGGTATGTCAATAGATGCGGAGTCATTCATTCTCATGGAGTTCGCACGAAAACCAAACTTCTACTAAAATTATTCATAATAAACGGTTGGTCATTGTAAGCGAAGTCACATTAAACGAATTATACTATATATATATATATATATATATATATATATATATATATATATATATATATATATATATATATATATATATATACATATATATATATATATATATATCTATATATATATATATATATATATATATATATATATATATATATACATATATATATATATATATATATATATATATATATATATATATATATATATATATATATATATATTGTTACATGTACAAATAATTCTGCGAGCTACTGTCGCAATTGTTTCCACAATCATTAAGAACACCAACAAATGAATTTACTCGAAACCACGAGAACCCAACAAGCATGATCAACATCTGAAAGTGAGTCACTGCCCATTCATTACGCTGCTGGAATGTTCCCGCTTATTCATCAATGTACGAGAACTGAGTTGAATGATTAGAGGCCCTATATAAAGGCGAGCTGAATGAATGGGGGGATCATTCATTACAACCGCGATAGAAAACTGCGATATAGTGGAACGCGAAGTAAAGGCGATTGATTGTTTGAGTGCGAAGTGATTTTAAGTGGACAGTTGAATGACAAATTTATAGACTAAGTGAAAATTAAAATTGTGAAATACTAAAATAAGTGATTGTGCATTATTTGATTAATTGAATAAACTCTTTTAATTTAATTTAAAAGACATTGCGTTTTCCCTTCCCCGGAACATTAAAATTATTGGCCGCGAAACAAAAACACGCGACAGTGCTGTCGAGAAGTGAGATTAAAATTTTGAAAGTGAAAACGTTTAAACAATTTTAAAGTGCACAATTGTGAAAATTAACGCGGAAAAATAGCCGCGAAACAATAAAAATGCCAGGAAATTTACATCTAAAAATTAATCAATTGAGCATATCGGAGCTCAAAGAGGAGTTGGAACAACGAAATCTGGCTACACAAGGTACAAAGGCCATACTGATTGCACGCTTGCGTGATGCGATCGAGTCGGAAGGCGTGAATCTGGATTCGGGTGAGCTGTCAGCTGCAGAAAGAGGCGCAGAAAGTTGTGAAGCCGAAACACCAAAACCAAAGGACCCAGAAAATGCGCTGATGCAAATGTTGATGCTGATGCAGCAAGACCAGCGACAACAGTCATCCAATTTAACTGCGAAGCTAAATGAACAATCAGCGAAGCTTAGTGAATAATCAGCGCAGCTAAAGGAACAGACATCCAGTTTAGCTACGAAGCTAAATGAACAATCAGCGAAGCTAAACCAACAAGCGTTCGAAATCAAGGCAAACATCACACAGAAGCTGGAAAAACAGTCAACCGAAATAAAAGCGGAGCTCAGTAGTCTCAACAGCCAAATTAAATGCGTCGAGGAGAAGGTATACCAGGTCGAGGAGAGAATCAACCTTGAGATCAGCCAGGTCAACCATGAGATGGAAAAAGTGAAAAAGGACTTGGAAGCAGCGAAGGCAGTAGTAACCGCCTCACCAGCCCCAATTATAACCGCAGCGCAAAGCTCATCTAGAAATGTACAAGCACCAATATTCGATGGGCAAACGGTCTGGACTATTTACAAAACCCAGTTCGAAGCAGCCGCTCGCATAAATCACTGGAATGAGCAGGAACGAGCAACTGCATTGATTCTTGCTCTAAGAGGCCCAGCTGCCGAGCTGTTGCAGACGATCCCCGTTGAATTGCACTCAAACTCGAATGCTATAATGAATGCGCTCGACATGCGTTATGGAGATGATCATCTAAAGCAGATTTATCGGTCACAGCTAAGGCATCGGGTGCAGAAGTCTGGTGAAGCCCTACAGCAGCTAGCCCAAGACATTGAGCGACTAGCACTTTTGGCTTACCCGCCCTACGACCCAGAACATCGAGATGATGCAGCGACAGAAGTATTCATCAGCGCACTTAAGGACCCGGAATTGCAACAAGCCGTGCGTTTAGCCCAAAAGCAAACGGTTAAGGACGCATTGGCTTACAGTCTGAACTTTGAGGCAGCGAAAAATGCGACTCGTACCACTGCCCGGGTCCGTGAGGTAGTGGTAGACGAGTGCAAGTGTGAGCGCGTGGAAATTGAGCGAGACTCGCATGTAAATGGTGCGCCTAGATGCTGGAATTGCGGAGAGAAAGGGCACCTGCAAAGAAACTGCAAGAAGCGAAGAAAACCGAGCTATTGTCCAGGGTGTGCAGCTAGGAGGAGATCCAGACCGAGTCAGGAGCCCAGAATGGAAGCCCTTCAAACAGAGGGGTCGGGAAACATGTAAGAGCCAACTTCGTGGGGCAGAGGTTGGCTAGGAGGATCGACGTCCCCAGCACCACCATCATCGTGTCAAGACTACATCGTGGAGAAGCGGACTTATGCCTTCCGGGTCAAGTTGACGGAGAACACTGCACCATAACAATCGACACTGGTACAACCCGATCGATTATCCGACCAGACCTAGTTAGACAGCAACAACTTCACAAGGGCAGAATTTTCTCACTACGGACAGCTACGGGAGAAACTGCACCTGTTCATGGAGAGGTCAACCTCCAGATACGGTTGGGAGACCTTGTGTTCCGACATAATTTTCTGGTCGCGAACATTATGGATGACTGCATTCTCGGAATGGATTTTCTGCGACCACATGGAATCACGTTGGATTTGGGCAAACGTGTATTGAAATGGCAGAATGTAGAAGTACTGATGAAGGATCTCGGCGTCCAAATTCCCAAGATGAATGTAGTGGTATGTACTGACACTGATGTACCGAATTCTTCCGAAAGCATTGTATGGGCCAAGCTTGATGGTGATTCTGGAGACCACCGATCTTATCTGATAGAGCCAACGAAGACATCCGCATTGCGCAGTTTGATTGTAGGACGAAGCCTTGTAAGATCGTTAAGGAATGGGTATGTGCAAGTTAGAGTCCTTAACACCGCAGACTCAACCACGAGCATCAAAGCGGGAGAAGTCATCGGCAGCTGCCAGCCTGTTTCCACCATCACCTCTTTGGAAGCCGCTCACGACCATCATTGGAAAAGGAGGCAAGACACAGACAAAGCCCGGGAATCCACGTCGGCCATATTGAAGCAAGTCAAATTGCCAGTGCAGCTATTCAAACGAGCCTCTGATCTGGTCACCAAGTACAGTGACATCTTCTCAACAAGCCCGGATGACCAAGGCCGAACGAGTCTGGTAACTCACGTCATAGATACACAGAGAGCCAAGCCGATTCGACAAGCACCGAGACGCCTCCCTATAGCCAAACAAGGAGGTGAGCGCGCTGATCTCGGACATGGAAAAACAAGGCGTAATTGAACCTTCTGTCAGTCCATGGGCCGCGCCTGTAGTTCTAGTAAAGAAAAAGGACGGTAGCATTCGTTTTTGTGTCGACTATAGGCAGCTTAACGACGTCACTAAGAAAGATAGTTACCCGCTTCCACGCATCGATGACATCATGGACACTTTAGCCGACGCAAAATGGTTTTCTACACTCGATCTCAAGAGTGGCTACTGGCAGGTAGAAATCGACAAGAAGGACCGAGAGAAGACCGCATTTTCAGTTGGGACCGGATTGTGGCAATTTGTGGTGATGCCGTTTGGGCTTTGCAATGCTCCAGCCACTTTCGAACGCTTGATGGAATACGTGCTACGTGGTCTAACCTGGAAAACCTGCTTGGTGTACCTAGATGACATCATCGTCATCGGTAGAACGTTCGAAGAGCATGTGCGGAACTTAGAAGAGGTTTTCTCCCGATTGCGACTGGCAAATTTGAAACTTAGTCCCGACAAGTGTACCCTTTTCGCAGCTGAATTAAAATACCTGGGACACGTCGTATCAGCAGAAGGGGTCAAAACAGACTCTGAGAAAATTGAAGCCGTGAAAAGCTGGCCAACACCAAACAACAAGCGCCAAGAACGAAGTTTTCTGGGTCTGGCGACCTACTATCGAAGATTCGTCAAAGACTTTGCCAAAATAGCTGTCTCCATCAGCTAACCGAGAAAAATCGTCCGTATATCTGGAATGAACAATGCCAGACAGCCTTTGAGACCCTGAAGGAAAAGCTGTGTGAATCACCCGTGCTGGCGTATCCGAAACCCGGAAAAATGTTTGTGGTTGACACCGATGCGGGCAACGGCGGTATTGGAGCTGTACTCTCCCAGCAGATCAATGGCGAAGAAAGAGTCCTCTCTTATTACAGTCGAGTTCTCTCAAAAAGTGAGAGGAACTAGTGTGTGACCAGGAAGGAGCTATTGGCTATAATAGAGGCCACCAAGCAGTTCCACAAGTATCTATATGGCCAAAAATTTGTTCTTCGAACGGACCATGCATCACTGAGATGGTTGCTCAACTTCAAAAACCCCGAGGGACAAGTTGCGAGATGGATCGAAAGATTGCAGTCATACGACTACGAAATTGTTCATCGGAAGGGCGGAGTTCATGGAAATGCTGAAGCCCTATCCCGCCGTCCATGTCCAGCTAACTGCAAGCATTGCCAACGGATTGAGGAAAAGGAACTGCTCGTTGATCTGCGATTGATAACGGCGGAATTCGATGAAGGTTGGTCATCTGTGGAGATTCGAAACGCCCAGTTAGCCGATGAAGACATCGGACCATTGCTCGTATGGAAGGAGACGACTGGGCGACCTGAGTGGAAAGATGTTTCAATGCATGGCGCAACCCTGAAAAGCTATTGGGCACAATGGAACTCCCTTCAGGTGGAGGGTGGCGTACTCAAGCGGAAATGGGAGACGGCGGATGGTAGCTCCTATAGGATGCAAACTATACTACCCAAAAGCCGAATCACCGATGTGGTTAAGGAAATGCATGAAGGATCCTCGGGAGGCCACCTTGGTGTTAACAAGACCTTAGCGAAATTGCGGGAAAGATTCTACTGACTCCACGTTCGAGAAGACGTAGAGGACTGGTGTCGCAGATGCACAATTTCCGCTTCCGTCAAGGGCCCAAAGCGACGACTGAGAGGACAAATGCAAACCTATAACGTAGGCGTCCCATTCGAAAGGATTGCTGTTGACATCGCAGGACCCTTTCCTGAATCCGATTGGGGAAATCGATATACGCTGGTTGTGGCCGATTATTTCAGCAAGTGGCCTGAGGTCTACCCCATTCCCAACCAGGAAGCAACAATCGTAGCTGAACAGCTAGTGTTAAATTGGGTCAGTAGGTACGGCGTACCTTGTGAACTACATTCAGATCAAGGCCGAAACTTCGAGTCACTAGTTTTTAGCGAAATGTGCGAGCTGCTGGGAATACGGAAAACGAGGACAACACCGCTGCATCCCCAATCCGATAGAATGGTCGAACGATTCAACGGCATGCTAAATAAACATCTGGCCAAGATGGTCGACGAGAACCAAAGGGACTGGGACCGACATATCCCACTATTTTTGATGGCGTACCGAGCTGCCGAACATGCATCGACGGGCCAAGCCCCAGCCAAAGTCCTTTTTGGAAAGACTATTCGTCTGCCAGCCGATATAAAGTTCGGAACACCCCCTGAGAAACCTCAAACGATCTCGGAGTACGCAATTGATCTAAGGCAACGGTTGAACCAGATACATCGGACAGTGCGAAATCACCTCGAATCGGCTACTGACCGCATGAAGACCAGGTATGATCTCAAGGCAAATTCTACTGGCTTCCAGCAAGATGACTTGGTGTGGCTTTATAACCCGCAACGGCGAAAGGGTAGGTCTCCAAAGTTGCAACATAATTGGGAGGGACCATACCGGGTCACAAAGCGAATTAACGACGTCGTATATCGCATACAGGAACACCGTAAACCGAGAGCCAAAATGAAAATCGTGCATCTGGACCGTCTTGCCCCATATTACACCCAGGGAGAATTGACTACCACTGGCGACACATCTTTTCGGGGCGAAAAGAACTGAGGTGGGGGCAGTGTTACATGTACAAATAATTCTGCGAGCTACTGTCGCAATTGTTTCCACAATCATTAAGAACACCAACAAATGAATTTACTCGAAACCACGAGAACCCAACAAGCATTATCAACATCTGAAAGTGAGTCACTGCCCATTCATTACGCTGCTGGAATGTTCCCGCTTTTTCATCAATGTACGAGAACTGAGTTGAATGATTAGAGGCCCTATATAAAGGCGAGCTGAATGAATGGGGGGATCATTCATTACAACCGCGATAGAAAACTGCGATATAGTGGAACGCGAAGTAAAGGCGATTGATTGTTTGAGTGCGAAGTGATTTTAAGTGGACAGTTAAATGACAAATTTATAGACTAAGTGAAAATTAAAATTGTGAAATACTAAAATAAGTGATTGTGCATTTTTTGATTAATTGAATAAACTCTTTTAATTTAATTTAAAAGACATTGCGTTTTCACTTCCCCGGAATATTAAAATTATTGGCCGCGAACCAAAAACACGCGACAATATATATATATATATATATATATATATATATATATATATATATATATATATATATATATATATATATATATATATATAATATAGTGTTTCATGCACGAATAATTCTGCGAGCTACTGTTGCAATTGTTTTCCATTAAGAACCTCATGATCAACAAAGTGAATTTACTCGAAACCACGAGAACCCACCAAGCATGATCAACATCTGAAAGTGACGTCACTCCATCCATTAAGCTGCTCGAATATACCAGGTACCTCTCGGCAGAACATTCGCCAATGTACGGGAAATGGGTTGAATGGGTAGAGACCTTATATAAAGGCGAGCTGAATGAATGGGTGGATCATTCATTACAACCGCGATAGAAAACTGCGATATAGTGGAACGCGAAGTAAAGGCGATTGATTGTTTGAGTGCGAAGTGATTTTAAGTGGACAGTTGAATGACAAATTTATAGACTAAGTGAAAATTAAAATTGTGAAATACTAAAATAAGTGATTGTGCATTATTTGATTAATTGAATAAACTCTTTTAATTTAATTTAAAAGACATTGCCTTTTCCCTTCCCCGAAACATTAAAATTATTGGCCGCGAACCAAAAACACGCGACAGTGGTGTCGAGAAGTGAGATTAAAATTTTGAAAGTGAAAACGTTTAAACAATTTTAAAGTGCACAATTGTGAAAATTAACGCGGAAAAATAGCCGCGAAACAATAAAAATGCCAGGAAATTTACATCTAAAAATTAATCAATTGAGCATATCGGAGCTCAAAGAGGAGTTGGAACAACGAAATCTGGCTACACAAGGTACAAAGGCCATACTGATTGCACGCTTGCGTGATGCGATCGAGTCGGAAGGCGTGAATCTGGATTCGGGTGAGCTGTCAGCTGCAGAAAGAGGCGCAGAAAGTTGTGAAGCCGAAACACCAAAACCAAAGGACCCAGAAAATGCGCTGATGCAAATGTTGATGCTGATGCAGCAAGAGCAGCGACAGCAGTCATCCAATTTAACTGCGAAGCTAAATGAACAATCAGCGAAGCTTAGTGAATAATCAGCGCAGCTAAAGGAACAGACACCCAGTTTAGCTGCGAAGCTAAATGAACAATCAGCGAAGCTAAACCAACAAGCGTTCGAAATCAAGGCAGACATCACACAGAAGCTGGAAAAACAGTCAACCGAAATAAAAGCGGAGCTCAGTAGTCTCAACAGCCAAATTAAATGCGTCGAGGAGAAGGTATACCAGGTCGAGGAGAGAATCAACCTTGAGATCAGCCAGGTCAACCATGAGATGGAAAAAGTGAAAAAGGACTTGGAAGCAGCGAAGGCAGTAGTAACCGCCTCACCAGCCCCAATTATAACCGCAGCGCAAAGCTCATCTAGAAATGTACAAGCACCAATATTCGATGGGCAAACGGTCTGGACTATTTACAAAACCCAGTTCGAAGCAGCCGCTCGCATAAATCACTGGAATGAGCAGGAACGAGCAACTGCATTGATTCTTGCTCTAAGAGGCCCAGCTGCCGAGCTGTTGCAGACGATCCCCGTTGAATTGCACTCAAACTCGAATGCTATAATGAATGCGCTCAACATGCGTTATGGAGATGATCATCTAAAGCAGATTTATCGGTCACAGCTAAGGCATCGGGTGCAGAAGTCTGGTGAAGCCCTACAGCAGCTAGCCCAAGACATTGAGCGACTAGCACTTTTGGCTTACCCGGCCTACGACCCAGAACATCGAGATGATGCAGCGACAGAAGCATTCATCAGCGCACTTAAGGACCCGGAATTGCAACAAGCCGTGCGTTTAGCCCAAAAGCAAACGGTTAAGGACGCATTGGCTTACAGTCTGAACTTTGAGGCAGCGAAAAATGCGACTCGTACCACTGCCCGGGTCCGTGAGGTAGTGGCAGACGAGTGCAAGTGTGAGCGCGTGGAAATTGAGCGAGACTCGCATGTAAATGGTGCGCCTAGATGCTGGAATTGCGGAGAGAAAGGGCACCTGCAAAGAAACTGCAAGAAGTGAAGAAAACCGAGCTATTGTCCAGGGTGTGCAGCTAGGAGGAGATCCAGACCGAGTCAGGAGCCCAGAATGGAAGCCCTTCAAACAGAGGGGTCGGGAAACATGTAAGAGCCAACTTCGTGGGGCAGAGGTTGGCTAGGAGGATCGACGTCCCCAGCACCACCATCATCGTGTCAAGACTACATCGTGGAGAAGCGGACTTATGCCTTCCGGGTCAAGTTGACGGAGAACACTGCACCATAACAATCGACACTGGTACAACCCGATCGATTATCCGACCAGACCTAGTTAGACAGCAACAACTTCACAAGGGCAGAATTTTCTCACTACGGACAGCTACGGGAGAAACTGCACCTGTTCATGGAGAGGTCAACCTCCAGATACGGTTGGGAGACCTTGTGTTCCGACATAATTTTCTGGTCGCGAACATTATGGATGACTGCATTCTCGGAATGGATTTTCTGCGACCACATGGAATCACGTTGGATTTGGGCAAACGTGTATTGAAATGGCAGAATGTAGAAGTACTGATGAAGGATCTCGGCGTCCAAATTCCCAAGATGAATGTAGTGGTATGTACTGACACTGATGTACCGAATTCTTCCGAAAGCATTGTATGGGCCAAGCTTGATGGTGATTCTGGAGACCACCGATCTTATCTGATAGAGCCAACGAAGACATCCGCATTGCGCAGTTTGATTGTAGGACGAAGCCTTGTAAGATCGTTAAGGAATGGGTATGTGCAAGTTAGAGTCCTTAACACCGCAGACTCAACCACGAGCATCAAAGCGGGAGAAGTCATCGGCAGCTGCCAGCCTGTTTCCACCATCACCTCTTTGGAAGCCGCTCACGACCATCATTGGAAAAGGAGGCAAGACACAGACAAAGCCCGGGAATCCACGTCGGCCATATTGAAGCAAGTCAAATTGCCAGTGCAGCTATTCAAACGAGCCTCTGATCTGGTCACCAAGTACAGTGACATCTTCTCAACAAGCCCGGATGACCAAGGCCGAACGAGTCTGGTAACTCACGTCATAGATACACAGAGAGCCAAGCCGATTCGACAAGCACCGAGACGCCTCCCTATAGCCAAACAAGGAGGTGAGCGCGCTGATCTCGGACATGGAAAAACAAGGCGTAATTGAACCTTCTGTCAGTCCATGGGCCGCGCCTGTAGTTCTAGTAAAGAAAAAGGACGGTAGCATTCGTTTTTGTGTCGACTATAGGCAGGTTAACGACGTCACTAAGAAAGATAGTTACCCGCTTCCACGCATCGATGACATCATGGACACTTTAGCCGACGCAAAATGGTTTTCTACACTCGATCTCAAGAGTGGCTACTGGCAGGTAGAAATCGACAAGAAGGACCGAGAGAAGACCGCATTTTCAGTTGGGACCGGATTGTGGCAATTTGTGGTGATGCCGTTTGGGCTTTGCAATGCTCCAGCCACTTTCGAACGCTTGATGGAATACGTGCTACGTGGTCTAACCTGGAAAACCTGCTTGGTGTACCTAGATGACATCATCGTCATCGGTAGAACGTTCGAAGAGCATGTGCGGAACTTAGAAGAGGTTTTCTCCCGATTGCGACTGGCAAATTTGAAACTTAGTCCCGACAAGTGTACCCTTTTCGCAGCTGAATTAAAATACCTGGGACACGTCGTATCAGCAGAAGGGGTCAAAACAGACTCTGAGAAAATTGAAGCCGTGAAAAGCTGACCAACACCAAACAACAAGCGCCAAGAACGAATTTTTCTGGGTCTGGCGACCTACTATCGAAGATTCGTCAAAGACTTTGCCAAAATAGCTGTCTCCATCAGCTAACCGAGAAAAATCGTCCGTATATCTGGAATGAACAATGCCAGACAGCCTTTGAGACCTTGAAGGAAAAGCTGTGTGAATCACCCGTGCTGGCGTATCCGAAACCCGGAAAAATGTTTGTGGTTGACACCGATGCGAGCAACGGCGGTATTGGAGCTGTACTCTCCCAGCAGATCAATGGCGAAGAAAGAGTCCTCTCTTATTACAGTCGAGTTCTCTCAAAAAGTGAGAGGATCTACTGCGTGACCAGGAAGGAGCTATTGGCTATAATAGAGGCCACCAAGCAGTTCCACAAGTATCTATATGGCCAAAAATTTGTTCTTCGAACGGACCATGCATCACTGAGATGGTTGCTCAACTTCAAAAACCCCGAGGGACAAGTTGCGAGATGGATCGAAAGATTGCAGTCATACGACTACGAAATTGTTCATCGGAAGGGCGGAGTTCATGGAAATGCTGAAGCCCTATCCCGCCGTCCATGTCCAGCTAACTGCAAGCATTGCCAACGGATTGAGGAAAAGGAACTGCTCGTTGATCTGCGATTGATAACGGCGGAATTCGATGAAGGTTGGTCATCTGTGGAGATTCGAAACGCCCAGTTAGCCGATGAAGACATCGGACCATTGCTCGTATGGAAGGAGACGACTGGGCGACCTGAGTGGAAAGACGTTTCAATGCATGGCGCAACCCTGAAAAGCTATTGGGCACAATGGAACTCCCTTCAGGTGGAGGGTGGCGTACTCAAGCGGAAATGGGAGACGGCGGATGGTAGCTCCTATAGGATGCAAACTATACTACCCAAAAGCCGAATCCACGATGTGGTTAAGGAAATGCATGAAGGATCCTCGGGAGGCCACCTTGGTGTTAACAAGACCTTAGCAAAATTGCGGGAAAGGTTCTACTGACTCCACGCTCGAGAAGACGTAGAGGACTGGTGTCGCAGATGCACAATTTCCGCTTCCGTCAAGGGCCCAAAGCGACGACTGAGAGCACAAATGCAAACCTATAACGTAGGCGTCCCATTCGAAAGGATTGCTGTTGACATCGCAGGACCCTTTCCTGAATCCGATTGGGGGAATCGATATACGCTGGTTGTGGCCGATTATTTCAGCAAGTGGCCTGAGGTCTACCCCATTCCCAACCAGGAAGCAACAATCGTAGCTGAACAGCTAGTGTTAAATTGGGTCAGTAGGTACGGCGTACCTTGTGAACTACATTCAGATCAAGGCCGAAACTTCGAGTCACTAGTTTTTAGCGAAATGTGCGAGCTGCTGGGAATACGGAAAACGAGGACAACACCGCTGCATCCCCAATCCGATAGAATGGTCGAACGATTCAACGGCATGCTAAATAAACATCTGGCCAAGATGGTCGACGAGAACCAAAGGGACTGGGACCGACATATCCCACTATTTTTGATGGCGTACCGAGCTGCCGAACATGCATCGACGGGCCAAGCCCCAGCCAAAGTCCTTTTTGGAAAGACTATTCGTCTGCCAGCCGATATAAAGTTCGGAACACCCCCTGAGAAACCCCAAACGATCTCGGAGTACGCAATTGATCTAAGGCAACGGTTGAACCAGATACATCGGACAGTGCGAAATCACCTCGAATCGGCTACTGACCGCATGAAGACCAGGTATGATCTCAAGGCAAATTCTACTGGCTTCCAGCAAGATGACTTGGTGTGGCTATATAACCCGCAACGGCGAAAGGGTAGGTCTCCAAAGTTGCAACATAATTGGGAGGGACCATACCGGGTCACAAAGCGAATTAACGACGTCGTATATCGCATACAGGAACACCGTAAACCGAGAGCCAAAATGAAAATCGTGCATCTGGACCGTCTTGCCCCATATTACACCCAGGGAGAATTGACTACCACTGGCGACACATCTTTTCGGGGCGAAAAGAACTGAGGTGGGGGCAGTGTTACATGTACAAATAATTCTGCGAGCTACTGTCGCAATTGTTTCCACAATCATTAAGAACACCAACAAATGAATTTACTCGAAACCACGAGAACCCAACAAGCATTATCAACATCTGAAAGTGAGTCACTGCCCATTCATTACGCTGCTGGAATGTTCCCGCTTTTTCATCAATGTACGAGAACTGAGTTGAATGATTAGAGGCCCTATATAAAGGCGAGCTGAATGAATGGGGGGATCATTCATTACAACCGCGATAGAAAACTGCGATATAGTGGAACGCGAAGTAAAGGCGATTGATTGTTTGAGTGCGAAGTGATTTTAAGTGGACAGTTAAATGACAAATTTATAGACTAAGTGAAAATTAAAATTGTGAAATACTAAAATAAGTGATTGTGCATTTTTTGATTAATTGAATAAACTCTTTTAATTTAATTTAAAAGACATTGCGTTTTCACTTCCCCGGAACATTAAAATTATTGGCCGCGAACCAAAAACACGCGACAATATATATATATATATATATATATATATATATATATATATATATATATATATATATATATATATATAAATAATATAGTGTTTCATGCACGAATAATTCTGCGAGCTAATGTTGCAATTGTTTTCCATTAAGAACCTCATGATCAACAAAGTGAGTTTACTCGAAACCACGAGAACCCACCAAGCATGATCAACATCTGAAAGTGACGTCACTCCATCCATTAAGCTGCTCGAATATACCAGGTACCTCTCGGCAGAACATTCGCCAATGTACGGGAAATGGGTTGAATGGGTAGAGACCTTATATAAAGGCGAGCTGAATGAATGGGTGGATCATTCTTTAGAACCGCGATAGTAAAAACTGCGAAAGTGTGGAGCGAATAGAAAAGCGATATTGATCGAGTAATAAGAAAGTGATTTTCGTTGATTGTGAAGTGATTTTAGAAGACAATTGCGATAGAAATTTATGGACAAGTGGAAGTTAGACTTTTAATAGTGAACATTAAAATTGTGAAATAGTTAAATAAGTGATTGTGCATTTTTAAGTAATTAAATAAATTGAATTTAAAAGACATTGCGTTTTCACTTTCCCGGATATTGGCCGCGAACCAAAACACGCGACAATATATATATATGTATATATATATATATATATATATATATATATATATATATATATATATATATATATATACGAGTATATATATATATATATATTTTTTTTTTTCATATAAATATATATATATATATATATATATATATATATATATACATATATATATATATATATATATATATATATATATATATATATATATATATATATATACGAGTATATATATATATATTCTTTTTTTCATATAAATATATATATATATATACATATATATATATATATATATATATATATATATATATATATATATATATATATATATGTAGATATACATGCATATCTATATATATACATACAATATATACATACATATATAGATACATATATTGTATATACTATACGAGTATATATAGATATATATTGTATAAACTATATATATAGATATATAGATATACATATATATATATATATATATATATATATGTATATATATATATATATAGATATACATATATATATATATGTATATATATATATATATATATATATATATATATATATATATATATATATATATATATATATATATATCTATATATATATATATATATATATATATATGTATATATATGTATATATATATATATATATATATATATATATATATATATATATAGAGGGTCATTCAACAAGTACTTAGCCTACAGAAGAAAAACGAAAATTTTGGAAAGGTGGCAATTTATTTTTCCACACAATCTCCTTCAAGCTCGATACACTTGGCCCAGCGATGCTCTAACTTTTTCAACCTGTCCAAAAAATACATTTTGTCGAGGGCTGCAAAATATGCCTCCGTGGCGGCGATGACCTCCTCATTCAACCAAATCGTTTCCCGGCGAGTGATTTTTTCGGGTTTAGAAACAAAAAGTATTCACAGGGGGCCAAATCTGGAGAGTACGGTGGATGGGGCAGCAATTCGTAGCGCAATTCGACCAGTTTGGCCATGCCGACGGCGGAGGTGTGAGCCGGCGCGTCGTCGTGGTGGAACAGCACTTTTTTCTTCGCCAAGCGGGGCCGCTTTTTCTTCAAGTCGACGTCAAATCGGCCCAATAAGTCTGCATAGCAGCGCCCCGTGATTGTTTTACCCTTCTCGAAGTAACCGATGTGGATCACACCTTGTGAATCCCAGAAACCGGTGGCCATCAGCTTTCCGGCCGATCGAACAGTCTTTGCCTTCTTCGGAGCACGTTCGCCGGATGAAGTCCACTGTTTCGACTGTTCCTTGGTCTCTGGTGTGTACCAGTGAATCCATATTTCGTCGACGGTCACGAAACGACGCAAGAACTCCCACGGACACGTCGCCGATGTGGTCTCACGGTTGCGTTTGTTTTCCGGTGTGAGCAAACGCGGTTCTTCGTGTAGAATATGATGCATCGTTCCTTCTGCGATGCCCACAGTCTCAGCTATCTCGCGAACCTTCAATCGACGGTCTGCCAACACGAGATCGTGGATTTTTTTAACGTTTTCCTCCGTAGCAGCCTTTTTCGGGCCACCTGGGCGTGGCTCCTCAAAAACCGACGTGCGGCCACGAACAAACTCGTTGAACCAATTCTTGACGGTCGCCATCGAAGGAGAAGAGTCACCGTACACAGCATCCAAGCGATCTTTGATTTCGCTGCGCGTTTTCCCTTCCAAAAACAAGAATCTAATCTCTGAACGATAATGTTCTTTTTCCATTTTTGGTTGTACAACACACGCTCGGTTTCAAAGGTTATCAAAACAAAACGAATGAAACAATATGTATAGATATATATATATATATATATATATATATATATATATATATATATATACATACATATACATTTATATATATATATATATATATATATATATATATATATATATATATATATATATATATACGAGGTGTGTTCAAAAAGTACCCGGAATTTTGGGTTTTTTTTTTCAAAAAAATAGTTATTTATTCGTCTACATCAATGTGGTCCCCTTCAAAGCAGTCCCCCCCAGATATAATACACTTATGCCAGCGTTTTTTCCAATCTTCGAAGCACTTTTGATATTCACTTTTTGGTATGTCCTTGAGCTCTCTCGGCGATTCGGCCTTTATTTCTTCAATCGAGGAAAAACGCCAACCTTTCATCGATCTCTTCAACTTTGGGAACAGGAAAAAGTCACACGGAGCCATATCTGGTGAATATGGAGGTTGGGGCATGACTACGGTATTGTTTTTGGCCAAAAAATTACGAACAAGCAACGACGAGTGAGCAGGTGCGTTATCGTGGTGCAAAAGCCATGAATTCTTTTTCCATAAATCGGGGCGATTTTTTCGGATTCCTTCACGCAAACGTCGCATAACTTCAAGGTAATACTCCTTATTAACCGTACGGTAAGAACTCTTCTGGTAAGAACTCTTGATGCACTATGCCATTATAATCGAAGAAAACAGTAAGCAAAACCTTGACATTTGAACGAACTTGACGTGCTTTTTTCGCTCTGACGTTGAATGCTTCCAGGTGGACGATTGTGCTTTGGTTTCGGCATCATAACCGTACACCCATGTTTCATCACCAGTTATGACTCCTTCAAGCAAACTTGGATCGTCATTGACGTCATTTAACAGCTCCTGAGCGATGTTCATGCGATTGTTTTTTTGTTCAAAATTCAGCAGTTTCAGCAAAAATCGCCGAGCTCATAAAAGCACGTCGAACCTTAGCGACTACCACAGACAAAGTAAACAGTGAATATGGCTGAAAATTTTATCATACTTTAGGGGCATGTATACCAACACAATAAAAAAAATTGAGAATCGGACTCTCCAGACCCGCGAAATTTTAAAATTCCGGGTACTTTTTGAACAGACCTCGTATATATATAAATATATATGAATATATGTATGTACTATATCTATATATATATATATATATATATATATATATATATATATATATATATATATATATATATATATGCATATATATATATATATATACAATATATATATATATATATACATATATATATATATATATATATATATATATATATATATATACAGTGAAACCTCTCATAAGCGGGCACCTCCCATAAACGGACAGAATTCATACACACAAGTTTCTGGTTACGTTTTTGGTACAATATTTCCTCCGATAAGCAGACCCTCCAATGAACGGTCGCGGACACTGCATTCATATACATTTCATCCAAAATGCCTCCCACAAGCAGACACTAAGCACTGTCATAAAATAAATTGGTGGTTCCCCTTTCTGGAAATTCGGCTGCATGTTGTTTATCGTTGATTCCAATGGATTTGGTGATTCCCCTTTCTTTATATTCGGTTGCATGATGTGTGTCGTTGATTGCAATATATCTGTTCAGTCAGTGAAATTTAATGATTGGTGTGCGTCGTTTATAAACTGTACGCGTATCTGTGACTAGAAAATCGTTTAGGAGTTTTCTCATATTCTTGGTAAAGCTCGTGTGTTTGTTTGCTTTTTTTTTGGTTGCATAGCCGCATCATGACCTCGCGAAGGAAAATCCTTTCTTTGAAAGAAAAAGTGAATGTTATAAATACAATCGAGAAAGAAAAACTGTCAATTCGGGATGCAGCTAAGAGGTTTTTGTTTTTCAACATGATAGAAAATAGAAAATTCAATATCGGGAAAACACAGGCTGGAAATATTTTAAAAAATAAAGAAGCTATTCGGTTACAATGGCAGTCTGGAAGAAACATAAACCAGAAGAAGAATTTCCTTAAGCTCGGTGGTTCTCAAATAGACCAAACGTAGCTGAACAAGTAGGTTACTCAGGATTTTCAGCGTCCAATGGGTGGCTGGAAAAATGACGTAAAAGGCACAACATAACTTTTAAGTGCATATCTGGTGGAGCTTCTGATGTAAGTCAAGAAGACGTTGAACAATTTAAGTCGAAGCTACCTTCAATTTTACGTGGGTACAAGCCATAAAATATTTACAATGCTGATGGGAGTGGGCTCTTTTTTCGTGCTTTATCTGAGAAATCCCTGGCCTTGAAATCGGAGAAATGTTTCCGTGGCAAACTGTCGAAAGAAAGACTCACTGTTTTATTTTGTGTCAATATGGCAGGAGAAAAAGAGAAGCTGCTTGTAATCGGCAAAGCAGCCCGTCCCAGAGCTTTCAAAAATATTTGCATCAATGATTTGCCAGCACACTGCAATTCGAATAGGAAAGCATGGATGACGCGAGACATCATGTCTGAATGGTTGCTTCAATTTTACAGAAAAATGAGGGCCCAGAACAGGAAAATTCTTTTGTTTTTGGATAATGCAGCATCTCATCCTAAAAATTTAAATCTTACCAACATAAATATCATTTTTTTACCAGCTAACACAACTGCACTATGCCAACCTTTAGATCAAGGCATTATACAGAATTTCAAGGTGCACTACAGAATCTTAATTTTAAAACACATAATATCGAAAATAGAAACCAGCAAATCAGCTTCAGAACTAGCCAAATCTATAAATGTTCTTGAAGCCTTATATTTTATCAAAGCCTCGTGGGATAATAATTTAAATTCTGATACGAGTCTTTTAGAATTTGAAGCCGAGGATGAACTGCCATTGGCAACACTTTTGAGTCTACAAAATGGGATCGTTGCATTAAGGCATCAACATTTGGAGGAATATCTGAACATCAATGAAAATGTTTCCACTGAAGCTGACAACATTGAAATTTCGTGCGATGATCCACTTGACAATATAAGTTTAAGTAGTTTCGAAGACGAGGTGATCGATGAAAACATCGATCCTATAAATTCACTTGATGAAGCTCTAAAGCAATCGGCACGTTTAAAACATTTCGCAAGAAATGATTATTTAGCATTTCAACACTTGAAAAATGCAGAGAATTATTTTGAGAACGAACAGTTGAAAATGAGACAAATCAAAACTCAACAGACAAAAATTAATCAATTTTTCCAACGCAAGTAACTGTTTTTTATGTTTATATGTATTATAATTATGTATGTATATCAAAATTCTATGAAAATCATTATATGTAAGAACAAATATGTAAATAAGAAAATAAAACTATGAATTGGAACAGAATGCAGAAATTTCAGCACGCAATTTATTTATTATATTAACGAAGTATGCAGGTAAAATGCGCTTTCATTCGGTGCCTCCCAGCAGCGGACACCTCTTACAGCCGGACAAAAAGCTTTGAACCGTGAGTGTCCGGTTATGGGAGGTTTCAGTGTATATATATATATATATATATATATATATATATATATATATATATATATATATATATATATATATATGTATACATTTATATATATATATATGTATGTATACATTTATATATATATATATATATATATATATATATATATATATATATATATATGTGTGTGTGTGTGTGTGTGTGTATGTATATATAAATTTTTATTTATATATATATATATATATATATATATATATATATATATATATATATATATATATATATATATATATTCCGGGTACTTTTTGAACAGACCTCGGATATATAAATATATAAAGTATATGTATGTACTATATATATATATATATATATATATATATATATATATATATAGATATATGCATATATATATACATGTATATATATATATATATATATATATATATATATATATATAGATATATATATATATATATATATATATATATATATATATATATATATATATATATATATATATATATATACATTTATATATATATATATATATACATATATATATATATATATATATATATATATATATATATATATATATACATATATACGCTTTTGACTTTGACTTTATATATGTATATATACATATACATATATATACATATATATATATATATATATATATATATATATATATATATATATGCATATATATCTTCTTCTTCTTAGCCCTACAGCCCCTTTCGGGCCTTCGCTATATATATATATATATATATATATATATATATATATATATATATATATACAATTGCCAGAAAAAATATCCGTACAACAACAAAAGAAAGCAACATATTAGGAAATTTATGCTAAAGAAAACTGCTACATTTAAATATTTAAGCAACTCCTTTAAAAACTAGATTTTACAAAATAAAAACAAAAACGCCTCACTTAAATGAATCAGAAAAAGTATCCGTACATGACAATATTAATTTGAAATATTCAAATATTTTATTACATATCAGGGCTTAATAACTTTTCGGATAGCTTATCTCTTAAGGACCTCCTTAAGGTGATTTGGCATGGAGTAAACCAATTTGGATGTGTCCTGCCTGTTAATTTTGCTCCATTCATCGACGACGACGTTTTTCAGAATTTACTTCGAGGTTGTGCTGTGCTGACGGATCTTGCGCTCCAAAAAGTCCCACAAATGCTCAATGCGATTAAGGTCTGGGGATTGGGGCGGTTGGTGTTTTGTGTTGAAGAGCAACAAAAGCTTCACATAGTGTGCTGTGTGCTTGGGATCATTATCTTGCTGGGCCAGAAATCGTCACTAAGCCTCAACTGCTGAACGCTTTGCTTCAAATTCGTCTTCGAAATATTAAGGTAATCGTACTGATCCATAGCTGATTCTATAAACACATGTTGGCCAACTCCTTCTGCCGCCAAACACCCCCCAGACCATCACACCACCCCACACCTGTCGAAAAATACTAAAGAGAGATGGATATCGCTCACGCATAGCACGTAAGAAGCCGTACATTTTGGAAGTGAACAGGAAGAAACGTGTTGATTTCGCAAAAAAGTGTGTAAACAAGCCAACAGTTTTGGGAACAGGTCCTATTCTCTGACGAAAGCAAACTTTGCATATTTGGCATTAAAGGAAGGAAGTTAGTGTGGTGGAAGAGCGGTACTGCCCTCGAAAAAGAGAATCTCGCACCAACTGTGAAACATGGTGGAGGTGGTGTGATGGTCTGGGGGGTGTATGGCGGCAGGAGTTGGCCAACTTGTGTTTATAGAATGAACTATGGTTCAGTACGGTTACCTTAATATTTCGAAGACGAATTTGAAGCTAAGCGTTCAGCAGTTGAGGCTTGGTGACGATTTCTGGTTCCAGCAAGATAATGATCCCAAGCCCACAGCACACAATGTGAAGCTTTGGTTGCTCTTCAACACAATACATCAACTGTGTATGCCGCCCCAATCCCCAGACCTTAATCGCATTGAGCATTTGTGGGACATGTTGGAGCGCAAGATTCGTCCGCACATCATAACCTCATCGTCGATGAATGGGCTAAAGTTAACAGGCAGGACACAGCCAAATTGGTTCACTTCATGCCAAATCGACATCAGGAGGTCCTTTAAAAAAAAGGTTTTCCGACAAGCTATGAATCCCTGATATGTAATAAAATATTTGAATATTTCAAATTAATATGGTCATGTACGGATACTTTTTCAGGTTGTTTAAGAGAGGCTTTTTCGTTTTTATTTTGTAAAATCTAGTTTTTAAAGAAGCTGCTTAAATATTTAAATGTA
>OZ017738.1:268159651-268169651 GCA_963969285.1 Odontomyia ornata | reverse complement strand
TTGGAGTCTGCCTTGTTGTATAAGAAAGATCGTAGGTGCTCTTTGTATCTTGTCGTTAGTTTTCGTGTTGTCCTTCCTATATATACCATGTCGCAGTCCTTGCATGTCAGTTTGTATATGCCGCTGCCTTCGTATATCGATGTGTCATTCAGTTTTGGCTTCAGTTTGTATATATTGCCGCGTGTTGTGGTTCGCGGCCAGTAATTTTAATCTTCCGGGAAAGTGAAAATGCACTGTCTTTTAAATTAAGTTAAAGGAGATTATTTACTAAAAATGCACAATCATTAATTTAACAATTTCACTATTTTACTTTTCAATTTGACTATAAATTTTTATTTCACTATTAGTCAATATCGCCTTTACTTCGCGTTCCACTACATCGCAGTTTTACTATCGTGGTTGTAATAGTCTCCCAATTCATTCAGCTCGCCTTTATATAGGGTCTCTTGTCATTCAATCCATCTCTCGCACATTGGCGAACTACCTGGAATATTCGAGCAATACTGAATGGCGCAGTGACGTCACTTTCAGATGTTGATCATGCTTGGTGGGTTTTCGAGTACATTCATTTGTTGATCATGATTTTCTTAATGGTTGTGAAAACAATTGCGACAGTAGCTTGCAGAATTATTTGTCCATGTGTAGTGAAAAGTAGGTATAAGAAATGTCCGTACAGGACTGCAGCGATGGTCTGCTGCCTCGGCGGAAGAAGATGTTAAGATTTATTATTTTGTTAATATATAAGAGAAAAAAAAGGTGAAAATATTGGTTCAACACTTTCCTTTCCAGTAGTCGACTCCTCCAAAGGGAAATGAGAGTGCGTGGTAGTCTGCCGAAGAAAGGGTGCTTTCGGTCGATTTACAATAATTAACCCCATACCCACATACATTACAAAAACCGTCTCTAAACTACGTTAAATGACTCGACGAGACAAGTGGTAGAGCTACCGTAACGGTTTTGTACGCGGTCAAAATTCCCGACGCGTGTGAGCATTCCGGGCTCTGCAACTCCAGCTACGCCACCGAACGTTGAACCGATACCACTCGTCTATCACGCATACGAAATGAGTAGAATCCTTCCGCGATATAAAGGCAAGGTAGTCTTCTATTTTCTTGAGAGTCCAGGCCGACAGAAGAAACCCCATCTGGCTGACAGTTCCATCAAGAAAATAGAAGGTCCTTACAGGGGTTAGCCTGGGACAACACATCGGAAGGATTCTGTCGCGAAAAAAAAAATCAAACAAAGGAGAGCGGAAGCTACAACTCACGTGAAGCGACTGCTAGTGTGTATCACACAACTCCACTGCTCCTGTTTGTGAGGCTCGAGTACCAAAGTACCTTACATCCTCCGTAAAGGACCAACTCGTCAGAAGACGCGAATCTTTTATCCCCTTAGGATGTTTTGGCCCCACGTTGGGCGCCATTTGTAATGATTTCAAGTCTACGTACGAACAAGGAACTGACCTCTCATCGGTTCTAGACGTTAAGTCTGAGAAGTGCCAACGGATGGTACCAGCCGGTCAACCAATCCGTGCACCGTAACCCATTCACGCGGTGGCTGCTTGTCGGCCAGCTAGATCGGAGAGGATTTCGGTCGCGGGTCTCCGAATGGATTACGCTCATCGACAATCTTCAGCCACCAATACATGCCCGTTTTCAAACGCGTCACAAAACAAAACCATACGGAGAGGAAACCTACTTTACGTTACTCCGTATTTCTTCATTTAACCAGTCGAGGACAAAAATCTAACTTTTACTTCGCGTTCCCGAATTTCCGACGCGGTACCGAAAAATGTGCTACGCTAACTCAACCCGACGAAAGCTACGCTAATAAAAAGCAAAACAACAAAGGTACTTTAATCTAGGCAAATACGGACATCCATCACGTTTGCGTAGATCATAATCAGAGAAGTCTATTGTATCGAATTGGTCCAGTGTAGCTCCCAAATTTTCTATTTGCGGTGTTTTCTATCCTCGTAGATCTAGTTCCGTTCTCTGCATGGATTGATTGATGATATCCGCGGTTAGTTTAACTATTACAAAAAACGTTATTTTAATTCGAAGCGGAAAAACAAACTTTGCATTCGCCGACTTACCAATCCCAATTTCTGATAAATTTACCACTACTTTTGAATAATCGATGGATATCTGGGATGACCATTTTGTAGGAAAGTTCTTCTTCCTGTTATTTTTAAACCTATTGATGCTTGTTGGCACCGCTTTGGCTGCATATACCGTATTAGAAGCGGCGCTCGGTGTTCTGTCTGGATTAGCCTGCCCACGAATATTCTCACTCACATTCAAGTTGTACACTGGGTTCGGGCAATAAATGGGAAGTATATTATAGTGTATGACGTCGGTATACTCAGTCGAGTTGCCAATACTCACCATGATTTGGTTGAGTTGAATTTGACCGAACTGTCGGCACACTCCGGGACTTCCTCATGGGTGGCGGCCACTACCTCCACACTTCACTCCCATGTGGCTGTCAAATCCTGTTTACATCCCACGACAAAACTGACGTGGGATGTGCGCTGGTCGCAACCAACGTGAAATGACAAGCCACCTAGCAGCAAAGTGTGTTAGTAGTGGTCACCAGCGGCGTCGCGTGATTCATTACAGATGGTCTGCTGCCTCAGCGGAAGAAGATGTTAAGATCCGCCGAGAATGGCCTTGTCTGGGGACGCGTGAATGCGCTGGCAGGCTAGCGTTGCGGTGTCGTGGGGCGGGTTCATTCCCCCAGCACAAGGACCCACTACAAAGGAATTCACGAATTCTTGGGTCTCAGAAAATGTCCACCGAAGTCGAAAAATGCACGTAACTACCTAAGGGTGGAGATTGCTTGTTCAGAGAACAAGTTGAAACGGGTAAAAACAAACGGACTTGCGGAGACTTCGTCGTTACCCGACGATTCTTATGGCCCACAAATAAGAGTGGGGCATCCGGATGGATGTGATGCCCCTTCGCACCCGCCCAACCGGATCAAGATCCAAACGTTGACGTGGCCATATATTTCCCTTTTGAGTGGAAAACTCATACAAACATACTTTGCATGAGCTTTCCCATCAAAAGAGAAATATAGACGTGACCGATTTATGTTATAGAATTATGTGATCGGATCACATAACCCTATACCATAAAAGGGCACGCGAGCGGAAGGCCACTCAACCCGGCAAGAGCCACTGAAAACTACAAATCGGCGCAGCGCGAACGATGGCTAGCCCATTTTTCTAGAACCGCCTACCCTCGTTGCGGGCCCTATACCCGGTCAGATGGGACGGAATGGAAAGACCGCGCTAAATTATCTATTCCAACATTATTATTTCCTCATTCGTTATAACAAATAGATTTCCATTCATCATACTTCGCCGGTCAAACGCGAATAAAAATATTGCAAATTACAACCTATTGCAAAGCGGAAAGTTCCTACCCAGTATTGTGAAAGCAAAATAAATTTTTTTATATGAAAAAAAATGTAGTAAATTAGAGTAACATAATTTGACGCAGATGCTATTCCAATAATAATTTATAAAGTATATGAAGAAAAAGATTTTGGTATAAAAGAATAAAATTACTGATAGTAAAGACAAATAAACCAAAAGGGTACTTACCCATCTTCCTCGACGAGCGCTCGTAGATGGGGTGGGCATATCTGTAACTCTTTTCAAAATTTAATGTTTCACTCTTTAATCATATTAAACTTATTAATACAAAAAAAGTTACAAAGTGAAACGTGAAAAAAAAATACAAAAAAAATCTTGTTGAATTGACTATTCGAGACAAAGAAATATATGCCAAGCATGAAAGTCGTTCAGTAGATGCCTCTTTTGTCGTTGACGTCCGAAAAGTTTACAGTGCGACCCGAGCAACTAATTTACTTGGTCTTCCGTTATAGTGTACGCTTCATACTGACTATACTTTTACCATTGACACAAATCCCTCAGTGGAAATGGAAAAATATTATAACTGTTTTTCAATGCAAATTCAAATCATTTATCCAACATGGGACTATGCAAATCCATTTAGCAAAACTATTATTCAACAAAACCCACGATTTCAGAGCTAATGTTTTCAACTTGGTAACACTTAATTCGCACAGCACATGTGAGAAGAAATTAAGCTCGCAATTACGATGCATCGTTAGTTTTAAAGTGCAAATTGTATCTTAGCGCGCGTAACTGAAGACGTGTCTAATTGACAAAATAAATTGTTGCGATGCTTCTTCTTTCACCCTTTCATGCACTTCAAATGAATATTCGTCCTTGGAATTTCGCGACTCTTTCCATGACACGATGCTTGTTACACTATTTCCAAATTTCTGCATCAAGTTTATCACAATCCGTTTTTCCACGCACAAAACTTATTCTAGGCTCTTGCCGGTTATACGGAAACGTGCACATTCGCCCTCACACTTTTCCAACCCCAGAAGGCATCGATTTTTTAGGACCCCCGGACGATTAACTCAACTTATTTCCACAAGGAAAAAAACAGGCTACAAGCAAAACTCACATGGTAAGTTAGCACACCAAACAATCTTCATCACTTGCACAGCATCCGAGCAGTTTTTTCCCGAGAAATCGCCGGAACAAAAAAATGGCCGAAGAGTCAATCAAGCACCCCAGCTCGCATCCCTTCCTTTGAAGTTCAACCACGTATCCCCGTTTTCTTCCAATCAAAATTCAAGCCATCTCACGGAGGTCACTCTTTGCTCTTTTCTGACGAGCACTCCTCATGCACTCCCCTTGCCGTCACCATCCGTCAAAGGAATCCCCTCTCCCGCAAAATCCAAACTTATCCCACCGAACCACACGACGCATCTCCTCTCAGCGGGTGTCCCGTTCAGCGATTCGGTGCACTCTCTCCCTCGCCGTGATCGCTGTAGCGATCCAAAGCGGAATTCTTTCCCGTTTTCCTCGACGAGCCTCCTCAACGTGATCGCTGTAGCGATCTAAAAGCCCACCCTTTGATTCCCTCCTTTCGAAAGAGTCAATCCATAATGTTCATATTTTATGTACAACTGTGCGAAGGCGCAATGCTCATGGATTTGAATAGAATTGTATTTTTATTTATGTGATTCTAGCTAATGAATGTTTTGATTTATCTTTAGGTTTTCATAACCAATTCAACATTAGGTGATAAATTACATTATTTAGATGCTTAAATTGGATCAATGTGCATTTTTTTAAGATAAGAATTAACCATCCATACGCGTTCAGCTATTTAATATATGATTTAAGAATACATTTTCCAACTCTTCTAGCACCTTGCATTTGGCAGACAATTTTTTATTGTAATTATTTAAAATTAAACCCTTTTCGTCACAATTACTTCAAGTAAGGCACGCAACAGACTTGTTTACTTTAGATTTCAACTCTATTTTTGTTTTTTCATAAAACGATTTTCCAGATGAAAAATTTCATCCAGCTTCGAAAGCATTCCACTATCATAATCGCTTGTGATCTACAACAGTCTACGTGATTTATTCTGGACTTTATTGGGTTCTAAACTTAAGTACAATGTTGTATATACTGCAATGGCAAGAAGTCAAAACTACGATTAAAGCATTTTCAATAAAAACTGTGGACCGAAACTCGGACAGGTGGTTGAAATTCATTAGTCTCGTCCACTTAAATAAATCAATTGCAATTTAGAGCTGCTATTAAAGTTCAGACAGTTTTATTATATTATTTATATATATGCTCGTACAATAAAATGGTAGAAAGTAGTTTCTAAAATAAGTATCCGTTGCGCTTTGTCTCTACAATAATTAACACAAAAGTAATTAAATGCTAAAAGTAGCTTCTTAATATTTTCATCTTAATTGATACACATATACAATATTATCTTTGAAATGTGTACAATTTTTGTTTCTCTTGATGAGACAACTAAACCCGAACGTTATAGAGCCAAACAATATATGTGTATCAAAATACAGAGGTGGCCAAAAGTGATCGGACAATACAAGAAACAAGCAATAAAATACTTTTACGAGCATAAGCTTTGAAATGAAATAAAAATTTTTCCCTTATATAAAAGTTACTTGTATTCTCAATTAATTGCACAAAAAAATAAAACAGAAATAAAAAGATTTTCACAAGAAAATTAACAACTAATTCAAATTCACATTGCATCAAGTGGACAAAAGTAATCGGACGTTCAATTGTAATACTTTTCTTTCTGATGATTCCATTAGAACATAGGCTTTTAATATCTAGTTGCGTATCCTTTTTGTTTTATAACTTCTGTTAACCTATTGGGCATAGACTGTACCAACTTACGGGTAACGTCCGGAGTAATGTTGTCCCATTCTTCTAATAACACCGTCTTCAGTTGACTTTTATTAGTAATGTGATGGTTCCTTATTTTTTTATCCAGATGATCCCAAAGATGTTCGATGGGATTTAGGTCTGGGGATTGCGGTGGTGTTTTTAATTGACCAGGAGTGTTGAAAAGGAGCCACATACGAACATCATGAGCTGTATGCTTTGGGTCATTATCTTGCTGGAACAAATAATGACCATCAAGACCCAATTTTTGTGCACTTTTTTCAAATTTTCTTTCAAAATCGACAAGTAACCTAGTTTGTCCATAGGTTCGTCAATGAAAACAAGTTCTCCTACACCGTTGGCAGCCATGCAACCCCAGACCATTACACAGCCACCTCCGTGTTTTACTGTATGTTGAATGTTTTTGGAATGAAGCTCACTATTTTGAGTTCTCCACACCAACAACCTGCCGTCGGAGTGGTAGATATTAAACTTACTCTCATCAGAGAATATTATACGAGTCCAAAAGTCGAGCGGCTTGCTTTTAAATTCTTTTGCAAAGCATAATCTTTTCTTCTTATTAACTTTGCTAATTAGTGGTTTCTTTCGAGGTACTCTCGCTTGATAACCAGCACGGCTGAGAGCTCTACGAATAGTCCGAACACTAACATTGGTACCATTTACATCTGCTAATTGATCCCTAATACTTCTGGACGTTGTAGTCGGATTCTTTTTAACAATTCTTAAGATTTTTCGTGCGTCTGTCTCTGTTAGTTTACATGGTCGACCACTCCTAATTTCGTTTTCCACCTGATTATTTTTTCTGAACCGTTTCACGATATCGAAAACTGTCGAACGACTTCTTCCAATTATTTTTGATATTTCAGAAAAGGATTTATTCTCTTTATACAACTTTATTATAACTTTTCTTTCATGTATACCGGTTTCTTTGCGATTCTTAGCCATGTTTAACTTTCTTCACTTAAAACTGACAAGTAAATGACTGATATCAGAAAAACACATATCAACATATAATTAGGGGAATTCCCTTTTAAACTCGGAAATGAAAAGAAAAGAATTGCTCCAAACTTCAATGACTAATTTCACACTTTTCAAAATGTCCGATTACTTTTGTCCACTTGATGCAATGTGGATTTGAATTAGTTGTTAATTTTCTTGTGAAAATCTTTTTATTTCTGTTTTATTTTTTTGTGCAATTAATTGAGAATACAAGTAACTTTTATATAAGGGAAAAATTGTTATTTCATTTCAAAGCTTATGCTCGTAAAAGTATTTTATTGCTTGTTTCTTGTATTGTCCGATCACTTTTGGCCACCTCTGTATATATATATATATATATATATATATATATATATATATATATATTTCTCTCGAGAAATTAATTTACCTAGAAAACTGATATATATATATATATATATATATATATATATATATATATATATATATATATATATATGTATATATATATATATATATATATATATATATATATATATATATATATATATATATATATATATATTTAAAGGAAAATTTAAGGTAGAATACTCTCGTGAAGTGGAATTGGAGGTAAAATAATTAGTACATCCGAGGAAATCTAAATAAAATTACGAAGGAGGTTCAAATATGATCGAGACATGGCACGTTTATTTACTATCGATAAAATTTATAGTTGGGTACTCCCCCTTGCAAGTTACGCGTTTTGTCTACCTTTCCGGAAGCATTTTAATGCCGGTATCGAAGAATTCCTTGTGCAACACGGACAGCCATGTGCGCACGAACTCCTCTATCCCGTCGTCGGTGTTGAATCTTTGACTTCCGAGGGATTCTTTCAGTGGCCCAAACATGTGGTTGTCGCAGGGTGATAAATCCCTAAGACGACATCCTAGAAAGGCTTGAAATTTATAAACATAGAAAGACAGACGGTAACACTATCAACGAACAACTTGTTACCGATTCCGACGCAATTATCTCAGTACTAGACCACTCTTAGACGAAAACGGAAACGAGATGAAACAGAACAAACGGACGTCCAACAAGCAAAAAACAAAAACAAATCCCTCTACCTGGCATAATTTAGTACATGACGTAATTTACTTCCTGACCTAATTACCCATCCGCTTAACCCATCCTACGAGTATATAGTCATTCCCTTCAACACATCCTTTAGACACTGAAGATGACTCGAAGTAGTCGGAACGCGTCTGCTCACATAAAAAAGCAAGGCCCGACGGCTTTTAAAGAAAAAAAAATATATATACATACATATATACGAGGGTCATTCAACAAGTATTTAGCCTCACCCCCGATGGCGCTGCTATTACCATCGTACAGTACATTCTTTTAGTAGCCTACTGTCACAGTTTCAGTCAATTCCCTTCATTAGTTTTGTTGAATGTACTGCACGATGGTAACACTCTTTTGTAATAGCAGCGCCATCGGGCGGTGAGGGTAAGTACTTGTTGAATAACCCTCGTCTATATATATATATATATATATATATATATATATATATATATATATATATATATATATATATATATATATATATATATATATAACATATATATATATAATAGGGGTACCGGTTAATTCGTGCGGTTTTTTTCGAAATTTAAAGCTTTGTTGTGAAAAAATGGTTACAAGTTTCAAAGTATTGTCCATCGCTAGCTATAACTTTTTCCCATTTTTCGGGCAATTCACGAATCCCCTCTCTGATTCTCCGCTATCCACGAATCGATCCAATTTTTGACTTCTTCATAATTGGAGAAGTGCTGGTCAGCCAGGCCATGTTGCATGGATCGGAAGAGATAGTAATCGGATGGCGCAAGGTCTGGACTATACGGCGGGTGGGGTAGGACATCCCATTTGAGCGTTTCAAGGTAGGTTTTGACGACCTGTGCAACAAATGGCCGAGCATTGTCATGTTGCAAAATTACCTTGCCGTGCCTTTGTTCATATTCCGGCCGTTTTTCGCACAGTGCTCGGCTCAAACGCATCAACAGTCGTCGGTAGACTTCCCCTGTGATTGTTTCATTCGGTTGCAACATATAATAGATCACACCCAGCTGGTCCCACCAAATACACAGCATAACCTTCAGGCCATGAATATTCTGAACGGCCGTCGATGATGATGCATGGGCGGGGTATCTATACGTTGCCCGACGTTTTGGATTATCGTAATGGACCCAGTTTTCATCACCAGTGACAATTTGATGCAAAAAACTTATTCTTTTGTGCCGTTGAAGGAGTTGTTCACACGTGAAAAATCGTCGTTCGACACCTCTTGGCTTCAATTCATACGGCACCCAATGGCCTACCTTCCGGATCATTCCCATTGCTTTTAGACGATCGGAAATAGTTTGTTGAGCGATGCCAAGTGATTTTGCAAGTTCTTCTTGCGTTTGGGATGGATCTTGGCCGAGCCATGTCTCCAATTCGTGATCTTCAAACTTTTTTGGCTGTCCGGGCCGTTCATCGTCCTCCATGTCAAAATTGCCACTTTTAAACCGTGCAAACCACTTCTGGCACGTACGCTCAGCTAGATCATGCACACCATACACTTCCACCAAAATACGATGACTTTACGCTTCAGCTAAATGACACATACTGATTCTGAAACTATATGACTGTAGCTTTCCAACACATTTGGCTAGGTGAATCACTGGAATAAAAATCAAGTTACGCCATCTGCTAGAAAACCTTAGGAATTAA
>OZ017738.1:268039651-268154651 GCA_963969285.1 Odontomyia ornata | reverse complement strand
ACATCTTTGGCTAATCAATGGGCTTGAATAGAAATCAGCGATTTTGAAAAAATATGAAACACAAATAAACGACTCACCCAAATCACGTCATGCAGAAAATGGTAGGATAAATGATGTGGTGACAGACATAGCGAATAGACTTGAGGAGAAATGAGCCTTTTTCTCACCGACACATATCAAGTCAATAAGAGAATTTCTGTCTGGCCCCCTATCAGCGATTTTCCAATATGGGGATAAAGAATTCAGGGATGCATTAGCTACTTTTGGTTTGCTGAGATGTATGTAGGCTCATTATATATTTAAAGATACGCAACTTAAGTTTGCAGGCGCTTACTCATATTACGGGAAGATGAATTTTCATCGTTTCAATTAAAAGGACGGTATAAATAAAACGAGAAAGTATTCATGGTTGCCAAAGATGAGTGGGTTGCTTAATACTCGAAAATAATACTATGTGTAAGTTAAATGTTCGTGGATCGGCATCGAAGAAGAATTGATGAAAAAGTGAAACTCTAGGCAAGTGCTCGATAAACAACCTAGGGTTTTAATCCTAGTCGTAAGCACTGTAACTTATGCATTGGCAAGTTGTTTTAATTTCTATTCTTGGTTTTCTACTCTTAAATACCATGAAAATCAGTTAAGGCAGTTTTTTCCCGTCCGAACCCCAAATGGTAACGGTTATATAAAACAAAATTTCTGTGAATAAATATAAATACTATTATAAATAAAGAATCCAAGTCAAGTCCCAGTCAAGTCCAAATCAACAACATTAACAGATTTCTGTTCTTTCTCATAAGACTATCCTTCCAGGTAGAGATATTAATACCGGTTAAGAAATATCTTAGTAGTCTGTGTGGTCTAGTGGTTAGAGCATGAGACGCATAAGCCGAAGGTCCCAGGTTCAAATCTCGTTGGTGAACAACGTGATTAAGTTCAGGGGATTTTTCGGACAGATTACGCGTATTCGCTCAGTGGTGATATGTACTGATTTAATCAGATCATATCACAGCTGAGCAGGCACACGGGAGCATGGTACTGACCAAACCAACTTCCGAAAAAATCAATACGGTCATGAAAATGAGATACTCTAACTATCTCTAAGCGAAGGCCCGAGAGGGGCTGTAGTGCTAAAAAGAAGAAGAAGAAATATCTTAATGGTCATATATGCATGTGGAAATCAAAGCAGATAATTTTTATAGAGTTGATGGCAATTCAAAATCAATTTTACAGAAAAAAAAACTGATTCAGGTCTACAGTGAACAGTCTCCACCATCTCACGGTTTCGGCAACAATCTAAAACCTCATCTTGCTTTTAATTGTCGACGATTGCATTTTTTCCCGAGAAATCGTAAATCGAAAATACATGTGAAAGATGATACTCAATTCGTACAATGCATAAATTAACAATGTAACTTCCGTTATATCACTGAGAATCGGTCCCTCTACAAGGGTTCAATGTCATCTTGTGAAATATATTGATCTCTGCATAGAGATTCAGAATGATTTAGTAAAATTTTGAAGTTAGGAAAATTCTACCTCTTCGCTGGCAATTCCGATATATTCAACGAAAATGCGATGTCATCCGAATTGATAAACTAATCTTAATTTCATGAAAATATGGACCTTTGGGGGTTAGATAACCCTTGAATTCGCCATTTTAACTCGAACATTAAAATTGTTATTTGAATACCCGTTCAAAAACATACCGCTCGGCCCATTTGCAGAAGTATTTCTTCTCATCTGAGGGTTGATATCGCTATTTCTGATAGCTGAACAAGCTTGTTTATTTTGTTTGGATAATTACAATTATCGCTACTACTTGATGGCAGATGATATGGTAGGCTGTAATAATGGAGTTTCGAGCTGCTGAGTGCTTGGTGACAACTCGTCTCCGTTCGTGGCTGCACTATTGCTATACGATCATATACCGTTCGCTTTAAGATGCGTTCAAGCAGAACGGATCGAACTATTGAGAATTGACATCGTCTTCAAAGTTAATTTATTGTAGCTATACACGAAGTTACCTCGAATGATATCACTATAGAGAGTATTCTCTGCAGTAGCAATTTCTTCCACTTGTTGATTTCTTACATCCCCCTTCTCTCGTGAAATCTGTAAAAGATTTGAATACGTTTACCTCGTAATGGTATCTTATAGCCTCAATTGAAACTAACTTGTAGGGAAATTTCACTTCTTTGTCTTTTCGCCGTCAGAAGCACTCCAATTTGACCTGGCACTAGTTTAGCACACAATTATATTTCCGATCTTTAGTTTCTGTTCTTAAAATGACACAGGTTAAGCAGGTAATTATATGGTACGGAAAAATCGTTCACTTTGTATGCAATTCCCACACTAGAAACGTCTTTATTTCCCTCACGATACAAACGCCACAATTTACAACTAAACTGAACGAACAGATTCACTATTCGGCCGACGGCAATCAGCAAAAAGCCGTTGTTCTTTTCACCCACGTCCCGGAGAAGTCGCCGCGAGCTGTTCGTTTTCGTTTAGTTCCCTCGTCACACGTCGACGTCAGTGGTGTAGGGTGTAGATATCTGTCATACAACTTTGTCAGCTGGTTCGGACATTTAACTATATGGGTGATAGATTTCGGCGGAATATCGATCCGCAGGATCGAGGTTATCACACACTCGTTTTATCGGATAAAATGTATTGCACACAATTTTGCGTCACTCGTTCGATTTTCTTCGATAAATGTGGGATTAAAAAATTTTTTCTCTATGACGTCCTTCAATTTATTGGCTTTGAAATGACCACGTTCATGAACACGGCGTATAATTTCATTCTGCATACCTTCTGGTGCTACTACAACAAGTGATTTAAACAGGAGACCATTCTTTTCTGCTATCAACAGGTTTTACAGCTAATGCACTTATAATCGCTTTAAAATGTTCGTCCGGCTCGCTGCTGGCAAGACCTAGTGGACAATGTGAACAAGGATCCGTGGGGCCTTGGCTACAAGCTGGTCATGGGGAAACTTGGTGCCCTACGGAAGCCTTGTATACATGATGCGGAAAACATGGACGCGATAGTGCGGGGACTCTTCCCCGCCCATCCCGTCCGTGTTGACGCTGTTCGTGGTGAAACAGCACTCTTCACACAGCTGGAACTGGAGGAGGCAGTCCTCTCCAGGTCCAGATGGTGTTCCAGCTGAGGTGTTGCGGCTCGCCTATCACCATTGCCCTAACTTGCTGCTCAGCACATTCAACGCTTGCCTACGGGACGGGGTTTTCCCGGTACGATGGAAGGTGGCGAGGCTCGTGCTGATCAGCAAGGGGAAGGGAAATCCCGGATCGCCGTCTGTATACCGCCCGTTATGCATGCTAGACACGGCTGGGAAAGTGCTAGAGTAACTCATCAAGGGAAGACTCACTGACGCGATTCGTGCTGCTGGGGACCTATCTCCTCGGCAGTACGACTTTAGAGCAGGACGTTCTACCATTGATGCGATTGCAGAGGTGGTGAACGCGGTCCAAAAGGCAGAGGCACATATAGCACCAAGCGACGGATCGTCCTGTTAGTGACACTCGACGTCAGGAATGCCTTCAACTCTGCTAGATGGGTGGATATTCTGGACACGCTGGAAAACTCTTTTCAAGTTCCAGAATATCTAATGCGGCTTTTGAGGAACTACCTAAGGGACCGAAGCCTGCTCTACGACACGACACAGGGCCAACGAAGGATGGAAATTACATCGGGTGTTGCCCAGGGATCTATTCTTGGTCCAGACCTGTGGAACGTGACTTACGACGGGCTACTGAGACTTGAGATGCCGGATGAGTCACGCTTGGTCGGCTATGCGGATGATGTTACGGCTCTGGTCGCTGGACGCACCGTTGAACAAGCACAACTTAGGCGAGGTATGCTAATGCGCCGAGTGAGGGACTGGATGACTGCTCGCGGGCTTAGTTTAGCACTGGAGAAAACCGAAGTGGTCATCTTGACAAAAAAGAGAATCCCTAGAGTAAGGATGATCAGTGTTGGAGACATACAAATCGAATCGAAGCCAGCGGTGAAGTACCTGGGGCTACTGATCGACTCGAAGATGAGTTTCTCTGAGCAAATCAGGGCAACGGCTGTGAAGGCTGCTTCGGGAATATCGGCTCTGTGTCGACTTATGGCCAACGTAGGGGAACCCAGCCCATCAAGAAGACGCCTCTTGATGAGTGCTGTAGGGTCAGTGCTACTGTACGGAGCAGAGGTATGGGGCGACGCTCTCAGCAAGGAGGTATACCGAAAACGTTTGGACAGGTACAGAGAAGAGGAGCACTGAGAATTGCATCTTCGTATCCAACAGTCTCCGACTCGGCGGTGAGAGTGATTGCAGGCGTGATACCTGTCGCCCTCCTTGCCAGAGAGCGCCGCGCTATTTACCTGCGCCGAAACGAGGATGCGAGGGAGATAGTTGTCCGCAAGGAGAGACAGCGCTCGCTCAACGATTGGCAGCAGTCTTGGGTGAATTGCATGAAGGGAAGGTGGACTGCGCGCCTCATCCCGGATGTGAAACCGTGGCTAAATCGAAGGCATGGTGAGACAGACTTCTATCTGACACAGCTTTTGAGCGGGCACGGGTGTTTTCAGTCTTACCTGCACAAGATCGGTAAGTCACGGTCTCCCGATTGTCGGTTTTGCCCAGGAGAGGAGAACAATGCCTGTCACACATTTTTTGCGTGTACCAAATGGGCCAGGCTGCGAAGGGAACTCTACAGGGAGACGGGAGAGCTCACCCCGGATAATATAGTTGCGGTGATGCTCGAATCGTTTGACAAATGGAACCAGGTGGCACATTATGTTCGGGCAGTCCTAAAATATAAAAGGGACTCACAGCAGCCGGGGGCGCTGGGGCTGGGGGATCGCTCTTTTGGCATTTCCTCTTCCCCTCTCCCCTCCCGTTAGAAAAGGGACGCCTCAGCTTGAAGGCGCCCCACGGCGATACAAAACGAGACCTGGCCCGAAGTAATGTGTCAAACGGTTCCAGGCTGGGTTCTCAGGTTGACAGGGGAGGTGTTTAGTGGGTAGTCCAGTCGCGCATGGGAGTCCCACACTCTGTGCATAAATGCCTTCACCTTCCTACCACAAAAAAAATATGTTCGTCCGCCTCCTAGGCTGTTTTCAATTACTGCAATATGCTGGTGTCTTGAATGAAGTACATCCGACTTAGTGCGTCCCTATGTTTCATTCAATTTGCTGCGCGATGAATAACTTTGTAATCTAACTCCTGCAGTGTCAACGCCCAACGAGCAATCTTCGGGATATCGGTTTTTTCATTTTCGCCTCGAATGCCTTACAATCCGTATAATGATTTTTATATGATTGCCGAGGAAATAAACGCGCAATTTTTTTGCTACTTCTACTATAGCCATGACTTCCAACTCGTAGCTGTGACATTTTTCGTCTGCTTCTGTTGTTTTCCTATGCCAATATCTGACCGGATGCACTTTGCTGTCTTCGTAATTACGTTTCAACAGCATTGCGGCCAATCCTTGCTTTGATGCATCTGTATGCACGTCTGTTTCAATCCCATGTTGAAAAATAGCTAAAACAAGCTTCGTTGTTAACGCTAGCTTCAACTCGTTGAATGCTCTTTCTTTCCTTTCGCCAAATGTAAATTTTACATTTTCCAATAAATTAATGCGTAGGATGGAATAAATTTACGTACATATCTATCTAAACCCAGAAATCTTTGTACCGCTTGAACATTTTTAGGCTTCGAACAATTTTTCACTGATTTTATAACCGCCTCTGATGGTGAAATGTGCCCGTCTGCTATTTCGTGTCCAAAAAATTCAATGCGCCGCATTAAATACTTGCTCTTTTTCCAATTGATGTTTAATCCGTATTCTGTAGCTGTCGTTAACACAATTTCTAGCCGTTCCATTGCCTGGCTTCTGTTCCTTCCCAACACCAAAATATCATCCAAGTGAAAAATAACGATATAAGTTTGCATCAAAGGTTGAAATATGGCATTTATGAAACGTTGAAATGGGACTACGTTGAACTCGTATTGACCACTCGGTGTAACAAACGTTGGATATTTCTTGCTAGCTTCCTCCACTGGAACATGAAAAATCCGTTCTTTAAATCGACTGCTTCCTTGCAGTTTATCCAATTGATAGTCGACTAGCGGCATTGGAAATCTGTCCTTGTATATTTTCTTTTTAAGATTTCTATAATCTGCAGGGCCCGTATAATAAGTAACCGGACTGAGCCTGCCCCGCGCCGTCAAAGCGACTGCTAACCGGTACCTGGTGCTGTAGTGGTGGTGGGGGTCTAGGTAAAGGGAACCGGGCTGCAGCAGTTGCCTCCAAGCGCTTGGAGAGATAGCATCGTGCGAGAGCGGAGTGCGTGTTCAGTTACGTCGTAGGAGTGAAAATGGAGCGTACGATCGAGCAACGTGTAAGCAAACCGAATCAGAGTTTTTAACCACGTTATTACAGTAGACGAGACGTGGGTTTTCGAATACGATCCTGAGACGAAGCGGCAGAGTTCGGAGTGGCACACACCGGCGTCACCACGACCGAAAAAAGCGCGCATGAGCAAATCGAAGGTGAAGTCGATGCTCATTGCTTTCTTTGACGTGAAAGGCATTGTTCACAAAGAGTTTGTGCCACCCGGCCAAACTGTAAACGGCCAGTACAACAGAGAGGTGCTCCGTCGACTAACCGCCCGGGTTCGTCGAGTCCGTCCGGAGATTGCCGATTCGTGGATCCTCCATCACACACCTGCCTGCTCGTCACCGAGCAGTTGGCCAAACAGTCGAGGGCAACGTTGCCACAGCCTCCTTACAGCCCGGATATGGCACCAGCGGACTTCTTTCTGTTCCCCAAGATCAAGAGACACCTTGAGGGGACGCGGTTCGGGACTCTGGAAAACGTTCAACGTGCTACGACGAGGGCTCTAGACAGCATCGAGGTTGCCGATTTCCAGGGAGCGTTCGGGGTTTGGAACATCCGGTATCAGCGTGTTATCGACTCCAATGGGGACTACTTTGAAGATTTCTAAAGAAAAATTGTACATATTTTGCCAATAAAAAATTTCCTGAGGTCAGTCCGGTTACTTATTATTCAGACCCTGTATGCATGACCTATATGAGCCATCCTTCTTTTTAGCTAAAACGATTGGACTCGCAAATTCAGATGTGCTTGGTCATATAATACTTTTTCTTAGCCATTAATCTAGAATTTCGTCAACAACACGTTTTCTGTTAAGGGTAATCGACGAGGTGACTGATAAATTGGTATTTCGTCATTTAAAATGATTTTCATCTGAACCGGGAGTCACGTATTGCCTTCAGTGCATAGTTCGAAACTGTTTGCGTCAATAGATTTGCAATTTCTTTATTTCCCACATGATGAAGTTCAGGCATGCACTGTTCTTTTGTGTCTACATACATACAATTAGTGAGATAATGACTTTCAAGCCTTTTCTTCTTTAGCCAATTTCTCTATCTTCACAATATTGCTCGATACGTAAACGCTCGCCTGATCTAAAACATTCATTCCAATTATTATATCAGAAATTAAGTTCTTGTTGGCAACTAAATGACATTTCGTGTTATATTTATCGCCATCGATTTCAATCATTGCATTGAACACACCGGTGGTTGTTGTGCTCAAATCGATACCCCAAAGCACTGCATCCGATTATTCACACTCACCAAGAGCGTGTTTCTTGAAAAGATCATCTTTCACAATCGTTACATCACTGCCGGTATCAATTAATCCTTGAAACATAACACCATTTATTTTAATTTGTTTGCACATCTTACTTTTACTAAGGGTGTACACTGTAACTGCTTGTGAGTCTTTCTTCACTTTTACATTCGTACATGTGTTGCTTTTGTAACCATGAAAAGCACTTCGGACCCTTCGCCGCATGTGGGTCATTTCGTCTTTCATGTTGCTTTTCGTCACAACTGAAACAAAAAGATTTATCTGCTTTCGGGTTTTCCCGTTGTTTTTCTCCTCCTTTGATTTGATCGGCACACGATCCGAATCCATATTCATCATTTAGTGGATTTTAATTTTTTCTTTCAGTCCGTATCGTTTTACATTCATACAGTATGGTCTTGTTGTTTTTCTTGTCGTCTATGCCATCAACGATGTATAATACAAGCGCTGCTTCGTTTAAATCTGCTTGGGAGGCTATGTCGCACATATAGTAGATGTACTGTTTAAACGTCTCGCTATCTCTTTTCGTCCGCTGGGTCAGCCTTCTATGAATGAGCGCTGTATTTTTCTCCTCATCAAACTCGGAAATCAATCATTTTCTAAATTTAGACCATTATTTTGGTTTCAACTCGTGGTTGATGTACAATCGTGCATCCCCTTCCATCAGCTGTTTCACATATAACACTTTCTCGATGTCACTCCATTCCAATATTTCTGCGAATTCCTCGAACTCATTTTGTCAAATTCCTGCGCATTCATTGTCATTTCCATGGAAACGTGCAAAGGCTTCATCCAAATCTTTAAATGTAACGAATCGTCTCGACCGGGGAAGTGGTCGTACGTTGCACTCATCATCGTCGCTGCTATTATCAGAGTCACTATAATGCTGAGCACGCTTTTCTTTTTTCATCTTTTTGCTTATCTTTCTTGTTCATCATTATCTGAGTCACTTTAATAAACTTTACTGTTTTTCTTGTTTTTGTTTTTCGCAATTATGTCAATGTGTTCACTCTTTTCTCTGATTTTTTTCTGATATTCTTCATCACTCTTTTCTCTGATATTTTTCATCACTATCTGAGTCACTGAAATACACGGGATTTTTTTTTCTTCTCGCTTTTATTTTTCGCACTTATTTCAATATCTTCACTCTTTTTTGGATCATTTCCATACGTTTTATCATCTTCAAGCTCCGATTATTTTTCATAGACAAGACAATTCAGCTTTATTGCCTCTAGTTGATAATCCTCGACTTCGTAGTTCCGCTTTCAGTCCTTTTATTGTCGTCGTAGACATTTTCACTTTATATCTTTTGACCATTCGCCCGTCGTAGCTTCTGATCGCGTCTTTTTTCAACCGTTGCTTCTGATCGCGTCTCGAATATTAATTCACTGTTTTTTCCAATGGTTGAGCCCCCATGTGGTGTTTCATATAATACCAATGTTCGATTCTAATATTCTTTATTATCACAAACAGTAAGAAAACATGAAACTATATTAATTTAAAGGTACAAACAGTGAGAATTGAAGCGCGGCTCTATAGGTAATCGACCTACTTCGTTAGATGGTTACCCATGACTGACTGTGCATTGACATATGTGGTGTGCATATCGTTTATAGGTGTGTGTTAGCTCATAGTGATTTTCTCGCGTATAGGTGTATGTTAGCATATAGCCGTCATCATCCTACGTTTATATATATATATATATATATATATATATATATATATTTCTCTCGAGAAATTTACCTAAAAAACTGGGTAACTGTCTCTTCACGTATCTCGCCGATAAGTTCAAAAATGCCCTAAGATACTGAGTTTAAAAAAATCTTCAGGTCAACGCTTCAATCAGTATTCATTAGATGATCCCTAAGTCTTTTCTTAAATACCAAAAGTTAGTCTGCTTCCTTCACTATCTCTGGAAGATTATTATATATACGCAGAGCATCATTCATAGCATCGTTCTTTAGACGATCTGTTTTGGCAAAAGCTATTAAGAATGATAGGAGTGTTGAGAAGATATGGAGGTTTTCCAATGCATATAAAGAAACTTGTATTTAATGCATTTGTACTGACAAAGCTACATTATGCGATGCTCATTTGGAGTCAATCGTCAAAGCAAAACCTTAACATGATATCCAGGATGCTAACTAACATAAAGCCTATACAAATATTCTAAACCTACCGATTCTCACTCCAACAAGACTAGTGTATCAACGGACCAATGCACTCACCTTCAGTCAAATCATTACTATGGAGAGAGCTAAGTTTATCTTCAAATGTCTAATTTCCAGTGAATCGGAACGAAGCCCCTTTAAAAAAGTATCACAAATAAATCCATATAATTCAAGAAATGCCAACAATTTTGTAATACCTTACGCTAGAAGTGATCGACTAAAGAACGATGCAACGAATGATACTCTGCGTATATACAACAATCTTCCAGAGACAGTGAAAAACGTAAACTCATTATTGGTTTTTCAGAAAAGACTTAAGGAACATCTAATAAATTCAAATTAATGATAAGTCCGGAGGATTGAAAATGCAGTATCTTCGGGCATTTTAGACCCTAACGTCGAGATACTTAAAGACAGGTAGTTTTTATAAACTCGGAGTATTTTTTTACTGCGTCGTATTATAATATTTTTTGTTTTATCTCTGAGAACTGTTCACGAATCTGACTAGACTAGCAGGAAAGGAGTACTTCACAGCATTTGGTGTGCCCCGTATACCGATGTTTTAGCATTGCCTGGAGGCACACGTAGGAATTGACGGCGTCTGGAGTGCAGATCGCACGAGCGTTGTGCGACGATGAAAGAGTGATGGGGAGAGTGGTAGGGAATGGAGGTATTAAAAAAAATGTATTTGCTTTCCTCGCATTATATGGGTTGATTTGCGATACTTTAATTGATGGTGGTGTTCGGCTCGATCAATTAGTTTTTAAGTATTTGAAGCTAAATTTTGCTCTGTCCAGAGTAAAACTCCGATTGACCGAGATTTGGCACATTGATTGATGACACCCTAAGACACAAACTTTTTTAAAAATCCAAAATTAAGTGCATGCATTCAAAATGGAGGCTCCCAAAAGTCAGAAAGCAAGCGCAATTCTGTATTTTAGTAGGAACTGAAATAATGAATACTTTTCATGGAAACGTTTACTTAACTTCGAAGCATTCATACAACAGACCATTTTTAGGGTATTATAAAATATTTTTAACAATACCCTACTAAAATCGCGACCTGAATGTCCATCCGCGCGTCACAGCAAGTTTTCTCGCAAATCACATAAACTCGAGTGATGAAACTTTCTACGTAGGTCAAATGTTACAGTGCCAAAAAAATGATTTTATGGTGTTTAAGGGGCGTCTCCCTATATAAAGGGTGCCTTTTTTTTACCAAAGGTAGCCAATATGAGTGTCAAAATGTTTTGATGTGAACTTTTTAAAATCGGTACTAAACAAGAAGCATTTGCAAGGAGGGGCGCAGAGTGAGGGGAAGTGTACGAATATTTTGTGTCCTGTCCCCTCGCGATTGGACAGACTAACAAATACTTCACGAGGTAAAATTCGATCAACTTTGTTAATATTGGTACATTTTATGAATTTTACGTTTTCATCCATAAAATCAAAGAATGACTTTTAAATTTGCTAAAAATTGGAATCTCAATTTTCTGATGTAAAACGCTTTCTAAAAATTTCAGAAAAATTAAACCGTAAACAGCTAAGTTATAGATGATTGAAATTTATCAATTGAACCAACAATAACACGTAATACTGTGTAAATATACGTTCGGAAAGGACCCAAGCACTACAGATGTGTGAAAGTTTTGATGGAAATTTTAGAAATATTTTAAAACATTGATATGTTACCATGACTATTCAAACATAGAGACTGAAAATTAAATAGCGGCAAATTAAAATACGCAATAACCATATTTCGTTTTCCTGAGCTCAATTCATGGAATACATGTATGAACCAAGTTTTGGTACATTTTGCTTTCCCCTGGACCCTGGACCCCCTAATTAATATAATTATTTTCCTATTTCGGATTCTAAAAGTTCTAATCAAGACCTTTCATTTGATACCACACTCGACTACCTTTGATTAAAAAAAAATGTTAAGGGCTACTTCGTTATTAGGGGAGACTCCTTAAAAAATTTTTAAATTTCGGTAAGACCTTAACTTTTTAGAGACCATCACTTCTAACTTTTCACAATGTTTGAGCAGTCTAGCTTCTGTAGTTTCTGAGGAAATTAGTTGTGACGCACGGACAGACGGATCGCGAAACTAGTAGGTCTTCGTAAATTTTTTTTTTACAAACACCGAAAAATACGAGAAATTTGCCTTTCCGGCTGGTGGTGCCAACGGGATGTTTTTAATGCGTCCGATTATATGCATTTTTTATCTTTAAGAACTGATCACGAATTGGACTAGATATTCATTAAGAGATTAATTCAAATTATTTTATGTGCTCACTTATACCGATGTATCGAAATTTGTCTGGGTGACATCCTTGACTGACGAAGCGTCGAAACACCAATGTTCGTATTGGACTAGTGCGCGATAATTGTTATTATTAAGTGTTCAAACGGGTCATCCCAAGGAATCATTTAAAAGTACAGAGGACATGTGTGGTATCGCTTTGGCGCAAAAACCCTTGCTAGCGCCTGGCATAGTTCGTGCACTCCTGCAACGACCCCGGCGACCTCCTGCCATACTTCGTGAAGAGCAGTGGCATATGGTCACCGAATGAAGGCAATTGAAATATGCTTTTCGTCAATAAAGTTCTTCACAACATGTATAAAATATAATTATTACTTATAATTACTTGGTTAATGAAACAATATTGATTGGGAAAATTCTCGTCCGTTAACATAGACGCACAATTCACTTCACAGAATTATTCATTCTTTTGCAGCATGTCACGCTTAAAAACTCGAAGCAACGCTAAGTAATAGTTTTCGCGAGATTATATAATGCAAGGAATGCAAATCAATTCGTAACACCTTTTGCCAGAAGGGATAATCTAAAGAACGATGTCACGAATGGTGCTCTGTGTACATATGACAATCTTCCGGAGATGGTGAAGTAAGCAAATTTACTATTGGTATTTAAGAAAAGAACACTGATTGAAGTGTGGGCCTGAAGATTTTTCAACTCAGTATCTTAGAGCATTTTTGAACCTATCGACGAGATACTTAAAGAGACAATTACTCAGAGTTTTTTTTATGCTCAGAGCTGATCATGAATTGAACTAGATATTCATAAAATGTTTAATTCATTTTTTTTTGTACGCCCTTATACCGATGTATTTAAAATTTTCTGGATAGCATTTGCAATGTAGTAGTTGGCCTAAAAAGGACAAGGTCCTAGAAGTGGAACGACCTAAGATAAAGGCCATATGCTAGCTATTTGCATATGTAGTATTCGGCCTACTTTTGACAAGCTCCCGTGAGCTCTCAGCCTACTTCGGCAAAAGCAAATTGTTGCATGCCGTAATATATACTGTGTTTCATATGGAAAAAGTAGAAAAAACATTCCTTTCATGCTTAAAATTCAACTTGTGCGGTCCACTGTATGCCTACACTTTTTACGACGAGGAAATTAAGCACGTGGTTTGCAACGATTCCACTGATAGCTAAGCTTTGAGAAGCAAACAAACTCCTACTCAATCACTTTCGAAGATAATAAAAATTAAACTAGTGTAAGAATTGAAATAATTTTCACTTGACGAGGAGCGCTATTATGTTCTCCGCGGACCATCTGGATTGAAATCTACCTCGAAACTCTAAAAAAACCTCGAGTTTTTGTTGATACCTCCACAATTCTTCATATGGCATCATACAAATTGTGAAAAAAGTCGGCCTATATGTGGTCATGCATGTCGTAGTAAGCGCTGCTGCCGTATGGCTTCTTATCGTACGTGGGTTCCGCCTAGAAGATTTCAGCCTACTTCGGCAGAAGCAAAGCAAAATACAAAGCTTTCCTACAGTTTAAACCGCTTGTATGGCATAATATACATCATAATTCACATAAAAAGAGGAGAAAACATACTCTTCGCATGCTTATAATTCAACTTTCACTGTAAACTGAACTACACTTTCTAAGACGGATAAATGTAACACATGTTCGACATCTTTAACTGACAACTACATTTTGAGAAGTAAACCTCCTATTCATTTCACTTTCGATGGCATTAAAAATTGAACGGACGTAAGACATGAAACAATTTTGACTTCACAAGGGGGCGCTATTATGCTCCTCGCCGACCGTTTCGGTTTCACCTTTAAAATTCGTCCTCGAATTTTCGTCGACACTTCCACAACTCTTCGTATACCGCCATATAAATTTGTGAATAAAGTCAGCCGGCATGTGGCCATGTGTGTGGTAGTAAGCGTTGCGGCTTTAATGTATTTCTGTACATTTTTTATAAACTCAACCACTCCATTTCTATCTTATTCTTCATTGAGGTATCCCATTAATCTTATCTTCCTCAACTCTTGATCAGATCTCAGAGATGAAAAAATGTATAATCCGACGCGATAAAAAATGTTAATAAGAATAGCTGTCTCTTCAAACATCTCGATGAAAGGCTCAAAAATGCCTTAGGGTGCTATGTTGAAATCCACTAAAACTAAAGTCATAACCCAAGCAAGAAAAGACATGCCTGTATGACAAAATCTGGCCTTATGAATCAACCTGGAAAGTGGATACTCATAATAAAATTTTGTTTGAGGATTGCTGCTTGTCCTAACGAAACTGCGAGATGGATACTCATACTTAGGAATCCATCTTGATGGAAAAGGCACAGCCACTGATAAGAACTGTGCTACTATATGGATGTGAAACCTGGACTCGTAAAAATGTTTCCGAAAAGACCCTGAACGTATTGAAACGCGATGTGCTCAGGAAGATATACAGCCCAGTAAAGCATGGAGCAGAGTGGAGACTTCGCTACAACGACGAGTTATATCATCTCTGGCAACCCACATGCGTAAAGCTACGCAAACTGCAATGGGCAGGACATGTGGAGAGAATCGAAGGTCACAGGCTCCCCAGACGAACGTTCAAGGGTAGAGCGTAAAGGAAACGTCCAGTTAGGAATCCGAAACCTGACAGCAGATTCCTGTTTGGGACTTCCAATTGGCGAACTAGGGCGCAGAACTGCGACGATTGGTGGCGACTATTACTGGAAGTGAAGGTCCGAATTGGAGTTATGCCATAAATGATGAGATTCAATAATAAGAATACCTATCTCTTTAAGCATCTCGATGAAAGAGACAAAAATCCTCTTGGGATACTATGTTGAAATTTACTGGGCTAAGCTTTAACCGTTCTTCATAAGATCCTCTTGAAGTCGTTTCTTAACAGAGATAGTTCGCTGTTTTGACCGAACCCGGAAGATTGTTATATATATGAAGAGCATCATTTACAGGGTCTTTCTATAGGCGATCCGTTTTTGCAAAAGGTATTACAAATTGAAAAGCATTTCTAGCATTGTACTGATTCTTTTGCGATACTTTAGATATGAGACACCAACCAGAACAAGGTTGAAAAAATTGAAAGGCCTTCTCTAACGTGTCAATATTTATCGGCGATTTCAGGACTAAAATCTTACCACGTTGGAGATGTTGAGATTGTACGATAAGAATGTTCGGAACATAATCCGTTCATACTACAGGAATGAGATCAACAACCATTGTGTAGTGTTTTTGAAGATGTTTAAAGTCTGTTGACAGCAGCGATGGAATGCTGTCCGCTGGAAATGACAAGATATAGGGACGCGTACATGTGCTGGCAGTTAGCTGTAGGTACCGTCACAGAGCGGGTTCTTTCCGTTAACACGAAATATACTTTAGAAAATATTCCACATGCACGAATTGCTGGATCGGCTTAATTGGACCAAAGAGAAAAGGCCTAGGCCCGAACTAAAGGACGTCACATAATGTTTTGTCTACTCTTCCTTTCTTCACCGCACGTGATTAGGGATGCGGCATCCTTGAGAGGGAGGTTGTGGCCCACAATAATAGGTGGGGCATCCTGATGGGATTTGTGCCTCCTTGCACTCCTCCCAGCCGTACCTATGATCCCGATGGCGCGAGTCAAAGAACGACGCCTCTATAACGTCAAAAGAATCACAGCCCGATGGCTAGCTAAGACGATGGTTAATGAGCCATTGCCCCGGGTCTTATACCCGTGTAACAACGGAAAAATCAGACAACCGAAGTGTACAAAAATAACATGCCACAGCTTTATTTTTGAAATCGTAATCATACTATGTAAGTGCCTTTTCTTTACGATAAGTATTAAGTCAAATTATCGTTAATGGATCAACTCCCTGTAGGTTTAATAATTATGATAAGTATGTAAACAGTTGAATATAATTTTCTTTCTTTTTGGTTGTTTTCTTTTGTAATTTTTATTCGGTTAGCAATCAGTATCGTACCAATCATAAAAAATGTATATGCAAAATAAAAGAAAAAGCGCTCGTTGGAGGTGACTGTAAGTTGTATCTGAAGATGACTGCAAAAGTTATCACATGGGACAATACAAACCCAATCCGATAAGAAAACTAAGCAATTACACCACAACTTTTTCTCAACATTTGTATAACGTGTTGAATTTCTTTATTCATAATTAGAAAATATTGTAGAGGTAAATCCAAAAACAATCAAAAATTTATCATTAATTCTAGAGCAAATCTAAAAGCAATGTAAAAATTTAGCATTAATTCTCCAGCACATGCAAAAATAATTTGCAAGAATTAAAGTTGAAATTAATTGTTGCAGTAGTGCCGACAATCTCTACAGACAAGTAAAATTGAAACTGTTTTCGTTTGCACTTGCACTTGTGAATCACAGCACCGGTTGAGTAACAACGTTGTTTACGTTCAGTTTCCCCCACTTCGTCTGCAAGCTAATTTTTATCGCCCGTAATTGTCTAGCTTTTGTTTTGATTTCTTTTTAATTGGCGTCCCCACTTCTGGCATCGTGGTGGCGCTCGTACACTGAGTACGTACTCACTGATGTAAAATAGAACTCGATTAAGAAGAAACTTGGCCACTGTCGTTAGTCGATTTTTCAACCGCAGCACGAATGGAAAACAACTGCTGTCCCGTCTCACGCCTATACGAGGGCGGTCCGATAAGTACTTAGCCTACAAAAGGAAAACGAAAATTTTGGAAAAGTTCCGGCTCATTTCTCAACATAATGTCTTCTTAACGCAATACACGACCCATCGGTGCTCCAACTTCTTTAACCCGTCTGAAAAATTCGTTTTCTCGAGGACTGCAAAGTAGGCCTCCGTGGCGGCGATGACCTCATTCGAAACAAAAAGAAGTCGTTCGGGGCCAAATCTGTAGAATACGGTGGATGGGGTAACAGTTCGTAGTCCAAATTCGCCGTGCCGACGGCGGAGGTGTGAGGCGGTGCATTTTCATGGTGGAAGAGGTATTTTTTTCTGGGGCGTTTTTCTGCAATTCGGCGTCCAATCGGTCTAATAATTCGGCATAACAGAGCCCTTTTGCCCTTTTCCAGGTAGTCGATGCAGATCAAACCTTATGAATGCCAAAAAACGGTGGCCATCACGTTTCCGGCCGGTAGAATAGTCTATGCCTTCTTCGGAACACGTTCGCCGGGTGAAATCCACTGTTTCGACTACTCCTTAGTCTCTGGTGTGTAGCAGTAGAGCCATGTTTCGTCGGCGGTCTCGGAACGACGCAGAAACTCCTTCGGATTGCGCTTAAACAGCGTCAAACACTGCTCTGAAATGGTCTCACGGTTGCGATTGTTGTCCGGCGTGAGCAAACGCGGCACACATCACGCCGACAGCTTTCTCATGCCCAAAATTTCATGCAGGATATGACCCACGCGGTCTCTTGAGGTGCCTACTGTTTCAGCTATCTCGCGCACCTTAAATCGGTGGTCTTCCAAAACGAGCACCTGGATTTTTGTCACGTTATCCTCCGTGGAACCACGTTATAACTCGTTAAACCATTTTTTTATGGTCGCCATGACAGGAGCAGAGCTCTTTGATTTATTTACCTTCCAAAAATAAGAATCAAATCACCGACTGATATTGCTCTTTCTCCATTTTTTTTAAATCCGCTGACACGCCCGCCTCTACACGCTGCTATCACTGTGACTTATTTTCACTAGTGACAGACGGACAGACAAATATTCACTATTATTTAATTTGATCTGAGTGGATACAATTAATATTAATCTTAAACATAAAAACTTGAGCCTTACTCTGCCCAATGGAAGGGACAATGGGACCGGGACATGACCCAAACAAACTAGCGACTATTCTAAAAGAACAGGCCCACCAACTCCACCAAATGCAAATCAGCTAGACCAAGTGCTCAAAGAAGTTCAATTCGCACGGGAGCAACTCCAAAGTGCACAATTGCAGTTACAAAAGGCCTACGAAGAAAATCGTGAGCAAAGGAGGAAAAACGAGGAATTGATCAATATCGCTTTAAAAATGAAAATGCCACAAACAGCGAGCATATAAAAAAAGTTGGGGAACTCCCCATCACCACCGGCTGCGTCAGCCTCCTCCTCCTGTGACGAAAAAGATGAGAGCGTCAATTATGACGAAAAAATGCAGGAAGAACGGGAGGAAGAAGCCTGCGAAGAAGAAGAGACTCAGGAAGAGGAGGAAGAACGGGATGGGGAGGAGTTCCCACCCCTCCCGCCATCTAAGCCAGCTGTCTGCTTTGCAGACATGAAAATACAAGCTAAACCGTCCTCCCCCGCTAAAATCTCCAACCCCAACTAGCAACAAATCCACAGACACTCAAGGACAGGATGAGACCAACAAAACACGTACAGTACCGATAATATTAAGAAAACCAGAGAAATGGACAGAGCTAGCCAAGGAGGTGGAGAAAAACAAAATTAACTTCGTGTCAGCGAAAAGAGTATACCTTGGCATACAGAATACACCAGAAACGACAAAAGACCACAGTTAAATCACCAAACTAATGACAAACCTCAAACTTCAATGCCATACATGTTATCTCCCCGAGGATAAAAAATTGAACGTTGTTTTGCGAGGGCTTCACGGCCTTAGCTACGAAGAAATCAAATATGGTTTAGTGGCTCAGGGCTTTCATTTCATTGAAGTCTTCTTCATTAAACTGGAGCAAGCTCAACTAAAAACAGACCGAAAAAACCCCAAAAAAATAAGTAAAAATAACAACGACGACGAAACCAGCGGCTGTAGCCACGATCTTCACAGCAAATCGGGAGCAGTACTAACGATGACAAAAACGACAGTGAATACAATGACAGTAAAGATGGACGAAAAATGGAAACGAAAAATGGTCTTAAATCCCAAAATATAACGAACCATCTTTTAGTCCATAAAGTGGTCACGGCAGGAAAAGAAAGGAGTGACCAGACAAATAAAGTGTCGTTGTGTGATTTCACCGCCACCGTCGAAAATGTGATTGAAGTACTGTACTTAGAAACGGAAGTCAATAACCTCTCCGAAAAAAGGAGGTCGCAAAGTATAATTGCCGTCCAGCGACATCACAAAGAAAGGCTAATCCGAAAAGCGGGAGATGTTCTAAAAAGAATAATATCTGCATGCGATTCGCCAAAAATCCGCAAAGAAGTAAAGAATAGGATCCTTGAACTAGAGGAGCTCCTAGATCGCATAGGGCATTAGCGGAGGAGCTGGTTAAAGCTGGAGAGGACCAGAAGGTCAAGCTAAAGAAGCGCTGAGGGCAAAGTTTAAAGGGCCACGCTCTACAATCAAACATCAATAAAAGAAAAGGGTCTAACCCAATTGAAGAAGATCGGGATGAAAGAAGGAAGGAAGAAGCACTTGATGGGCATGGAACGCCAGATCAGAGTGAAGTGATGCAGGATCTTTATCCTGGGTTTCGTTACTATAAATTTAAAAATTAGTAATTAGGAAAAGGGTTTGACTAATTCCTACCTAACAAGCGGAAAATCTCCGCAGATAGTGTGGCGAGGAACTAAAGCCCACGACGCCATGATTACTACAGTCAGAGCGAATATTGAACTTCGCGACTATGAATTCTTCAAAAGAAACTCAAAATGTTAGCACTTGAATGTCTAGATCAGAATTCCTTTTATTTCACTTTCGCTTCAACTATTTATACACAAATTACTTATACTTAATTATCTACAAAAATATCCAAACAATTTACGACCTAATAAATACTTAAAAGTATCAATTACTAAATATAAACATTTTCACACACTCGGAAAATCCATTGGTGCCATATGTTTGTTTATGACCCAATAAACTTTCATCGTGCGACTTCCCCGACCTACGATACTCATATTACATCACATTACACTCGAGTCATCGTACATTTCTTTATGCAAATGCACTGTCCATTCGCACGCGACTTTTCCTCATGCACATAAATTATCTGAAACATGACTCCACACATGAAGAGTTAAGTGTGCCAGATAATTTATTGCTTTTTTTACATATTCAAGAATGTACGATACGTTATTGTTCTTTATGAATGAATGCAAATGAAAAGCAATGGAATGGAAATATTTTTGCTTTGGATTACGTAAGTATGTTTCAGGTAAATTTATTGAGAATTGTAGAATTTAAGTAAGTATGTAATATGGTTTTTGCATAGGTATTACAAGAGGTTCCAGACAGTGCTGACTAAAGGAGCGAAGAAAGCCGCAAAGAAACTCCTTCGAAAAGTGCCAGAAAAAAGTTTGCACAGACCCCCAACAAGAAAAAAGACCTAATGCGAAATAGGAGAGAAAGAAGCCCCGACGAAGACCCAAGCAGCGGGCACTGCTCGTAAAACCCCAAGAGGGCGGATCCTACGCGGAGATGCTTGCGGGGTATCAAGGGAAAGGCCCGAAGACACCAACACTGCTATCAAAACAGTAGGACCAACGCAAACGGGCCACATACTTGTCGAATTTGGAGCAGAAACTGTAGCCTCGCTCGAGCCATTGGCTTGGACCGAAATAAAAGATATTGACTGCGTCACAGACCTAACCGATTTAGAAGAGGCAAGCAAAAGGAAGTTCCCTAGCGTGGGCAAGATCAAAGCGACGTTGACTCCAGAAAACTATGGGTACACCGCATGGCCATCATTGATTTGACCGAAAAACACGCCGAACAATTTCTGAGTCAGGGCAAAGTAAGAATAGGGTGGGTTGTCTGCAGGATACAGTGAAGAGCAGCGCCTCTTCAATGTTTCAAATACCTTGGCTATGGTCACACCACACAAGTATGCAAAGGACCCGATAGGAGTTCCCTATGCTATAAATGTGATGAAATGGGACATAAAAGAAAAGAATGTATGAAGGGGGCACACTGTATTCTTTGCAAGGATGCTGATCCAAGACCTGATGTTGGACACGTCTTGGGATCAGGAAAATACTGGGTTTTCCAGGAACCCCTAGCCAAGTAAAAATTAGAACTTCGATGACCCACATCCTGCAGCTAAACCTACACCGCAGTTTCACCGCCCAAAATCTGTTTGAGCAGTTTGGCGACTTTCTGCTGCTGAGTGAGCAACACAATGATAAAAGTTCTGCATCATGGTATCCTGATAAACTGGTACTGCCGCCATCTGGGTTCAAAATAGTGATTTCCAGGCGGAGAGCTGGGACGTGTGGGTTCGGTGCTCAGGGACCAATTTCTTTAGTGTGTACCTAACGCCGAACGAATCGATATCATCTTGCCAAGCCAAGCTTAATGCTTTGGAGGGCGCTGTCTCGAACGCAGAGGGCAACGTGCTCGTTGGGGGAGACTTCAAAGCGAAAACAATCGAATGGGGCATGCCTCAAACAGATCCGCGGGGAAAACGAATCCTGGAAATGGCGACCAGGGCGGCGCTCGTCGTACTAAACACCGGAAATATACCGACTTTCCCCCGTATTGGCTGTGAAGGACATACCGGACGTGACATTCGCATCGGAGTCCTTAGTACGGAGGATACACAACTGGAAAGTATTAGAGGACTACTCAGCCAGTGGTTATCAGTACATTCTCCTTGAGATAAGCGATGTTGTCTCCCGACGTCCGTGTAAGTACAAGTACGTAAAGGTCCCGATAGGAATTCCCTATATTACAAATGCGGTGAAATGGTACATAAAAGAAAAGAATGTACGAAGGAGGCACACTGTATTCTTTGCAATGATGCTGATCCAAGACCGGATCTTGGACACGTCTTGGGATAAGGAAAATGTAGGATTTTCAAAGAAGCCCTAGCCAAGGAACCATACCGGACGTGACATTTGCCTCGGAATCCTTAGTACGGAGGATACACAATTGGAGATTATTAGAGGACTACTCAGCCAGTGATCATCAGTACATTCTATTTGAAATCCGTGATATTGTGTCCCAACGTCCGTGCTCTCAACCGTCTACATTTGGGTGGAACATTAGAAGAACGGACGTCAAGAGGTTCGTCGAGGTGCTCACGACAGGTGCTCCGTTGCAGGGTGATTTGCAGAAGAACTGGAAGCTTAAGACGCGGTGCACTCAACTATGAGCATCATCACGACTGCTTGCAGCGCTTTTGTGCCCGTGAAAACTCCGGCATGGCAAGGCGGACTTGGGGTAACCTCGTCATTACCCGACGAAGCTCATGGCCCACAAATGAAAGAGGGGCAACCGGGTGGTAATGGAGCCCCTTCGCACCCACCCAACCGGAATAAATCCATATTTTGTTGCAGTGGCCAGGTATTCCTCTTCTGAGTGGAAAACTCATACAACTTGACTTGTATAAAGTTTCCCATCAGAATTTATGCCATAGAATTATACAATTCGATTGCATAACTCTATGTCATAAAGAGGCACTCTGCTTGGGCCACTCAACCCGCGATGTCACCTGAAACGAAAAAACGATTAATTAAGTACCCGGCGGCTAGCTCATGTTTTTAGGGGGCAGCGTGCCACCGTACCGGGTCCTATACCCGGTCAGAATGTTGGGAAAGGAAAGACCGATTTTCAAAAAATTTAGCAATTCATCCTTTCTTTATATTTTCGCAAAATTTAACTGGTTAATTCCACGCAAAGATATACGTATGTGCCCAAATAGGGAAAAAACATAGGTATATGTACAAACAAGATTTGATACATCTAACAAAATTAAAAAAAATTATATGTATGTGAAAAAAATGTAACAAGAACTATCTACATGCCAAAAATAATGCAAAAAAATTATGTATGTATAAAAGAAAATGTAAAAAAAATATATGTATGTGACAAAGTGCAAAAAATTAGGTAGATATAAAAAAATGTAAAAAATGTAGATATAAAAAAATGTAAAAAATGTAAAAAAAATATATGTATGTGACAAAGTGCAAAAAAAGATTATGTAGATATAACAAAATGTAAAAAATGTTAAAAAAAAATATATATGTATATGAAGAAAGTAAAGGTACTCACCCAAACATCCTCGTCGGGCGCCCGCTGGTGATGTGGGTGGTCCTGTAATGCAACTTGACTGCCGTTAAATCTACTTCTAACGTTAACATGCATCGACGAATACTGAGATTCCAATAAGAAAAATTCCAATCAAAATTATCGGATTAATGACAAACAGCTGTTCTTTGGTCGTTGCTGCCCTTGCTAATTTCCATCCATAGGAATAGTTGGCGAAATAGTGACTCTCCTACTCCTTTGAAGACACCGATATTTTGGGCATATAATGGAGCTTCGATGTATAGCGGCAAATCGATAGAAACAATGCGATTGGCTCCTAGTTTTACCAAATGATTTAGGGGCACCGTGTATTAGAATATTTTAATGTCACTACGTCTGCCTCTTCGTACGGTTCTTCCTTCAATTGTTGAGATTTATGTGTAATGATTTAAACCTTTTAAGTCCAACGCGGAACCGACCTCTCATCGGTTCTAGACGTTAAGTCTGAGTAGTGCCAACGGATGGTACCAACCGGTCAACCAATCCGTGCACCGTAACCCATTCACGCGGTGGCTGCTTGTCGGCCAGCTAGTTCGGAGAGGATTTCGGTCGCGGGTCTCCGAATGGGTTACGCTCATTTACATATTTCAGCCACCTGTACACGCCCGTTTTCAAAACGCGTTACCAAAACAAAACCATACGGAGAGGAAACCTATTCTACGTTACTCCGTATTTCTTCATTAACCAGTCAAAAGTACAAAAGCTAATTTTTACTTCTCGTTCCCGAATTTCCGACGCGGTACCGAGAAGTATACTACTTTAACTCATTCTGACGAAAGCTACTCTAATAAAACGACAAAACAACAAAAGTACCGCGTACCGCGCACGACGCGAAACCGACCTCAGCGGATTTTTCTAAACCCTACCCTCGCGACGGCATACCTACCCTGCACTTCCTTTCCCGCTGAAAAAAGAAGAACCACTGAAAAGGAAAGTCATGGTTAAGTTTAGCAATTCATTTTTAATTATTTAAAATTATAGAAATACATTCCTATAACTATATATGACAACCAAGAAATATCTTTCTCTTTTTTCATAGAACCAAACTCAGAAAGAAAATATTCAATAAAAATGATTGAAAAATCAGTAAAATGGTTGTGTAAATATGAAGTGTAATAGGATTAAACTAAATTAAGGAAACTTATGTAAATTGTGTTTTTTTTTTCTCTTTTGCTTCTTATGTAATTGATTTATAAATAACATCGATATCGTTTTGAACATTTTCTATGTATAAATGTTAAATAATCATATCGGGGATAATATTTCTAACATAATCTGTTTGATTAAAACTACATTGCATCAAAGTGAACAGATTAAGAGAGTATAAGTTTCTAGTGAAACAAAACATTGTTCCGATTAAATTTTAACATAAGTCTACAAAATCATTCCTTATCAAAAAGTCGATTAGAACGATGGGATTATGTATCGAGTTGACAATCCATTTTTAGTATAATATACTCATTTTAAAATACTCGTATTCGTATTCTTGTACGCTGTTATGTTCTATAAAAAAACTTATTGTGTTTAATCGTACGATAAAAATAGTAATGAAGTAGTCATTTACATGAAAATGAATGTAGCTTAAACAAAACTATCTTGCAGCTACATAAAACCATAAAATAAAACAAGTTGTTATTTTATGCTTTTGGTTTTACATAAATTGTTGTTCTTTTTAAAGATTTGTATTTATGTTTTTGTCGTTCTAAGACTAATTTGAAATAATATGCTAGTGCACATGGTTATTTAATTAAATGATACTACTGTACTCATTAGTTATTTATATATACTTCTATATAAATTTGTATTTCTTTTTTTCATGCGAGTTTGTACCGTTTCAACACAACATCCACCACTTGCATTCCTTCCACAAAACTTCAATGCACATATACAGGGTGCGGCAGCATAACTTCCTTTTTTCAAAATTCAATAAAACAAATTTTCAGCGGTACTTGTTTTTTAAACACGCTCCGCACTGTTCCAACGCATGATAGCGACTAACCAAGGGATGAGCAAAACTTTAAAATCACCTCTCTCGAATGAGACTACTAGCGCCGCGCTATAACAGTTAGCACTTTAAGGGCGGGCATTTCAAAAAAGGAAGTTATGCTGCCGCACCCTGTACTTTTGCTATACAGTTCACAAACACAAAACAACCGCAACGGTGTGTTTAATTAAACATGACATTAAACCGTGGACTTCCATTCAGTGATTTTTATGTATTTACTAGATACTTAACGCGCAAAATACGAGATAATTCGATAGCATATAAACCCATTAAACCTTTAATGATTGTTCAAAACTTCGATTAAATGATGTATTCTAAATTAATTCATATTGTATACGACAGGCACCAGGCCTTGTGTTGCTAAAAATGTTTGCGTTAGAAAACTAGAATAGGATAAATTTTCTACTTAAATAAACGATGCTCCGGGGCAGGAAGAATAAATACTTTCTTAGGCATCGATCTTTGAACTAATTGGCACAGCCAAGACCGAGGGAGCTCATCATGACCTGGATCTGATTGAGTATTGAATTCTAGATTGGGTTCTGGTAAGTTTTGCCATCATACTTTCAACGGGTATAAGTTGTCGATCGTTTCTTGTTCAGATTGTGAGAAAATTGATATATAAGCTGCTCTATGGAATAATATACATTCAGGAGCAGTCCTTCGATTTCGATGCCACTGATGATAAATCAGGATTCATTTTCTTGCTTACTTTTATATCTACGTTTTCATTGCGAGCCACAAACTCCGCCAATTGGTCAACTATCTCGTGTAATTACTTATCCCGTCCTTGACGAACGTTTTCACGATGAATCTTATCGTTTGCGGTTTCCTTGGTTTCATCTCTTGATTGAGCTAAATCTTGTTTCGGGGCCTTCAACTGATCGTGAAGTCTTTCATTCCATTCGGCTAATGCACGGCGGTCCTCCACTGGATTCTTAATAAGTTCACCTGTAACTAAATCACGAGAAATATCTTCCCCAGAATCACCATTTGTAAGCTCTCCGTCGTTTTCATTTTCTTTTTGTTTGTTAAAGAATTCTAATTAGCTGCTTACATCTTTCGCCTACATGTGTCAATTTCATTTCTGTATTTTTATCTTAATTTTCTTATTTGTAGTTTTCTCTCACACATTCAATATCACTTGTTTAAATGTTTGATTTGGAGAAGCTTACACGTAAATGATTGGATTCAGATAGTTGATGATTGTGCATTTTAATGAGAGCTAAAACAGCATCTTCTACGGATGCAAGTTGGATTAGTGCCATTTTGCGGTCTTTCGGGAAAAATTTAAAGCCTTTGACTTCGAAGCCATTCTTAGTGAATGCTTCTTTAATATCTTCTTCGGAACAGGATGATGGAATGTTGCTTAAATGCAATGTTGCTGATGGTGGATAGATATTTTGATAGTTTTTGCTGCTTGGTTTAAATCGTATTTAATAAAAATACATTTTTGTAAATAGTCATGCATGAACTTACCGAGACAAAGGAAATTGCGCATTGTTTTATATTTTGGCAAGCACACTTTGTCGGACAAACTGCCAATGTCACTCGAAGGATGCACACGAATAGGAAAATCCACCAACATTGGATAAGTAGACTAATGGAGCACTTTCTTCACTATTATTTATTAGATTTTAAGTAGAAAATTTTGCGGGAACACCCCCGAGACATCACCATGCCCGCACTTTTTAGGTTATCTCCGAATGACACTTCTAACCAGTTTCCACTTTTCTATCTATTCGACGTTTTGATGGCAACTGTGGGCGGCATTGCCAGATAGATATGCCTCGAAATGTATCGGTGTTTAATTAATATTATTTTTCAAATATTTATATCCACAGATATAAATATTTGAAAAAAAAAATATTTTCTGCGCAATGATATCCGCACGAAAGATGACGTCCGCTTGCACTTCGAAGTCATACCTATCTGGCCGGTTGCCAGGGTTCGGGGTCGGAATCACTTCGATTCCCGGGCGTAGGCGTCACATTACATATGTAATGTTAATAAGTGCTTGCTTTCAGCAATAACAATAATTTGAGCAACGCGACGTTCCCGACCACTTCATACTTGCGACGGCCCTAAGAAGAGAGTTCGGAATGCGAGACTTCACAGTTCTGCCCACTAGAATCCAGCCCAAACTACAATTTAAAATTTACCATGAAACGACACGGAACAAATCTATAAATGAATCAAACTGCCTTCTATCTAGCCTTTTCGAGGGGTTTGAGTCAAAAGCATTGTCTTTCGCTCAGCTGGATGGTATTTTGCTTTTACACGAATCCCGATTAGACATTCAACTGTTTCTTTGGGTCCCACTCCACATCCGATTCCGAACTTAGCTAAAAGGCTGCGATGAAAAGACAACAAAACTCCGCCTTCTTTGATGTTTCGAAATGCATTTACTAGTTGCTTCAGGGAATTTATCCTTGGGATGGTCATAAATTTTCACAGCTCCACACAATTCAGTTCAAAGCTACACCTTTCCGTTATTTTGGTTTTGTTTAACTCCACGATATACGCTCTAAATTTCAAGTTCAACAAGGAAGGGGAACATCCAAATTGACGCGCACACTTTAACTCCTCCCTTTTCGATTAGTTTTCATGAGTTGATTGATTTTATGTCCATTCAATAATATTGTTCCTTTTTCAGAAGGTTTATTTCAACATAACAGAAGAGACACGTAGAAAACTTGGCTCGAAAATTATTTTGGGTACTTTTTCTTACTAGTCCGAATTTGGTTTAATGAACCGAGCTAATTAATTTGGGTAGCCTTATTACAATATTAGGTTGTTGCCATTTTCATGCGAATGGATTGACCTGTTGGTATGGCGTATTCCGCCTGTTGTGGCACATATAGTGGTGTTGGACCTGGTTGGCCTTGTCCTGCCTGGGGTGACTGTGAGCCCGGAGGAGGCTGCTGGTGCAAGATAGCCGCTGAAGGATTCTGTTGTTGTAAGATATGATATGGCTGTGGTTGTTGGTCTGGAGGTGATTGGGATGGAATGTATGAAGCTTGCGGCGATGGTGACTGTGTTGGCTGCATTTATTCAGATTTGATTATGACTTGGATCGAAATGAACATCATACTTCGTATCCGCGCACACACTTCCCCGGCAGCACGGGGTTAATGTCAATTACACACGAGTGAAGAAAGTTTCGCTAAACCTTATGGGATATCGTAATAAGCGTACTAACAACACACATATGTTTTTCCTTATCAATGCAGATGTAACAATGGTTTGCCAAAAAAGTCCCTTCGAATTTTGGCTTCTTACCAACTGTCACTAACTATTTCGCGATATACCGATCCCTGTTTTCGTCGAAAGTCCACTGAGTTTACCTGGCGGGTAACCTCAAAATTTTTGTACTTCGTATCACTGTTGAAAATCACGTTTTGAGTGGCAGGCCTCTTGAAAACGGGATAACAGCTTCCTGTTACTGGCGGATTAGATTCGTTGATAGAATAGGCGAGAATATAGGTATATTGGTAAAATGTTGCTTTCGACGTTTCGCTTAGTAATTAACGTGTAACACGCCTTATAATAAAAAGCAGGACTTACAAAAGAAAACTTGATTGAAAACGAGATTAGCTCGTAGTGACTTTTAACTTAACTCCTATGTTTACGTCAACACATGGTTGTTACACGCTAGAATATATCGCCCGCAAATATAATGGGCTCTCCTCGCCCGTCTTTTTTTTTCACGTCAACTCTGGTTTTGCGCGCAGACACAGCAGTTGGTGAGTTATTCGCTCGACTTTTTGCCTGCTTTTCCCCGAGATCCAAATAACCCCTCCACGGTCGCACTGCTCTCAATGCAGAAATCATATAATGCACAAGTTGTTCGCAAGTCTTGCCACGAATGCTGTCAGAGAACCCTTTATAAAGGATCTAGTATGCTGACTGATCTACGCTTTCAACTAATTAGAATTTTGGCCTTGCAAGACAGGAAGCTCCAAGTCGCGTTTCGCGAGGAATTCCGCGAATCGTTCACTGCCAAAATAAATAAACCAAATTGAAACCAAGAAACCGGTCCAAATGGTCGGGTGGGTCGGAGTTGATGTTCAAGTCCTTTGGCCTTTCAATGGAACCACGGAAGCGCGGAATATGCGGATTGCGTGTAGTCACGTAGGTCAGATCACCTCTCTCGCGGTGAGGGTTCAAAACTGTCGACCGCCAGGGAAGAACTGAAATGTAGAATACCGTAAAGCAGCGAGTAACTTCACCACCAGCATAACTAACGTTAGGGCTGTGGGCGCGGGTGTTGGCTAGCTCCCACACTATATGCGTGCACTTCCGTTCGCGATGCGAACCTTCGAACTGTCCTATATGTGCGAATTGCGCGTTCGTTCAGTAAGTCGTATTGAAATTTTGAATTTTCCGCTTACCTGTGGAAAACCCAACCTCAATTGAAATCGTTATGGAAACACTTTCGCCAAGCAGCGGAACGGCCGATCTACCTCTTAGTTTATCGCGAGCTGAACTCCCATGTGCGCAAGTCCGTCCTGTACCGTATCCTCAGCACAATTCATTGCATCAGCAAAGGGGTCAAAGTTTTGCAAATTCTCGATGGACATGCGCTAAACAAATTAAACACAGGCAAGAAATAAAACTGCTAATCAAATATCGGGCACAACTTCCCCAACGGGTGTTACCTGTTTTCTGCACTTCAAGAAAAATCTTTCTTCTCACTCCTCCGTCCAATGGCAACTGCTGTCAAAAATATTCAATCGTCCCAGATCAATCTCAAATCGTACCAGTTCGATCGCAAATTGTTCCAGTTCAATCTGAAATTGTTCCAGTTCAATCTGCAATCGTACCAGTTCGATCGTTTAGTTGATCTGGGCCTTTTTTTGCCTGAATTTTCTTTAACCCTTAACTGCTCGATTACTACAGGGTCATAAGTATATCTAGTAAATACGAGATCTTCTCAAGTCTCGCCCGGTTTCGCCAAGTCCAGTTGGTCGTTTGCTTTGGCAATCTTTTTCTTTCAGTAGGTTACGTCGGCCTCGCCACCTGTCGATCCGAATTCCACAACAAGCAATTCGTAAATGCGAAAATTTTTTGTAGTGGGCCCTTGTGCTGGGGAAAACAACTCGCCCCACGACACCGCAATGCTAGCCTGCCAGCGCATTCATGCGTTCTCAGACAATGCTAATTTCGGCGAGCACCAACATTCTCGCTCGCCGAGGTAGCAGACCATCGCTGCAGTCCTTAACGGACATTGATATATATTCAAATCACTGTAAAACGCTGGTCTGACTCGGCCGACGAAGACAGTTCATCGCTGTTCGGATTTAGAAATTGCAGGACGCGGTCAATGGACCGAAACAATCGGAGGCGCTATTTGCAGGAAGCGAAGGCCCGAGAGGGGCTGTAGTGCTACGAAGAAGATGAAGATTAAATTGGACGATATTTAAGTAGTCCTATAAAGGGTACTTATGGTCTACAAGTTTCAAAAGAATGTATAGAGGTTCTAGCCGTTTGAATTTTCTCCGATTACAACAATTATACACTGTTTTTCTACTACATGGGCTTTCCATCGAACCAGACACTACACTTTCGATTTCATTTTCTCCAAATATATATTGTAATATAGCGAAATACATTTAAGATTCGGCTTGGTCAACAACTTCAGCAATATTGTAACAAAATGTTGGCCGGTTAAAATAGAGTAGCACTGGTTTTTCTTTTAAAGCAAGAACATATTTTTTTTGCATGCCATTAAAGTTAATCCTGAGTTAAATCATTCTATTAACCTGTATATCGTACGTTAAGTACAAAACACTTCTGGCATAAGCGATATATTGGGTGGTTCGTGAACTGCATATTTCATGTAGTAGTGATTGCGTGGCTTATACTATTATATACTATTTTAAAGATAAGACTTTAGACTATCTTCAGTCAGAAACTGAGCGTCATTAGTAAACAACAAGTTGGTTAAAAATAAACTTGAAAATTGACAATCAAAGAGCATTATCGGCATGTTTTATTGTTTTACTTCCGGAAGAGTAAAAATGCGGTACAACTGCGTTACTAACACCAGTGTCAGCATTGGTTTGCTCGCTTTCGTTCTTTAAATTTTAATGTGCAAGATACACCACATACTGATCGTCCAACCACTACTGATGACGACAAAATAATGCCACTAATCGAAACTAACCGACGTGTGACAAATCGAGAGATAGCAGAGAAGCTCGACATATCGAATTCAACCGTTTATTTGCACTTACAACAGCTTCGTTACGTGAACAAACTGGAAGTTTGGGTTCCTCACAAATTAAAGGAAATCCACCGCGACTCTGTTGAATCGTAACCAAAAAGACCCATTTCTAAAAAGAATCATAACGGGTGATAAAAAATGGATTGTTTACGATAACGTAGTCCAAAAACGATCATGGACCAAGCAAGATGAGCTCCCACAATCGACATTCTTAGCCAATATTCACCAAAAGAAGGTTATGCTTTCTGTCTGGTGGGATTACAAGGGTATAGTCTACTTTGAGCTGTTTCAAGAAACCAAACTATTGATACGAATGTCCACTGTCGTCAACTATAGAAATTGAACGAAGAAATAAAAAAAACGCCCCGAACTGGCTAACCGCAAAGGCGTGATGTTCCATCATGATAACGCCAGACCCCACACCCCTTTGATAACCCGTCGAAAATTAAAGGAGCTCAATTGGAAACTGATGCCACATTCACCCTATAACCCTGACTTAGCACCATCAGACTATAATTTGTTTCGCTCCCTTCAAAATCATTTAAATGGTAAAAATTTCGATTCCGATCAGGTTGTTAAAAATGATTTGGACCCTTTTCTCTCTTCTAAAAACCAAAGCTTCTTCGAACGTGGAAAGGTGATCCAATAAAATGGTCAATATATCAGTGGTTAATGTTTGTTGTTAATATAAATAAATTTACTTTGAAAAAAAAACGACAGTAATTATCGAACAACCCAATGTATTCAACTTACCGATATTTCGCTCTCCCAGAGTGCCTTGATGTGTATATAGGATACACATCATATCAAGCTCCCAGTTCGTGTCAGCATACATAGGGTATACTGGAATTGCAACAGAGTGCTACAATGTCACTTCCACCAATACTGAAGGGGGCCATAGCGCTCAATTTGAAACAAATAGCGGACGAGCTGATGCTTGCACTGGTACATCATGTTGCTCTCATCACCACCAAACCAACTGAGATACTGGATGCAAATGTCGTGGGCCTACCAACACGAGAGATGCTGGGGATAGAAAAGTGTCCGGTCTTCAAGGAGGCCCTAGCCAAAGCCAAAACAGCTCTGCAATTATCCGCACCATGCAGATAAACTTTCACCGCAATACTGAAGCCCGAAAACTGCTGGAGAAGTTTGCGGATGAAATGAAAGGAGATTCTGGTACCCCTGGTGAATCTGGTATTGCTGCAATCTGGGTGCGAGACAGCGCTCACTTGTGGATGCAGTCGCGAGCGGGGGACGGCTTTGCCAGGTTTCGGTGTACAGGTACAGCACTCTTTAGTATGTATGTAGCATATGCCGAATGATTCGTTACCGTCCTTTCAGCCCAGACGACGCTCTAGAAGACTCCGCTTCCAGCACAGAACGGGGGAGATTCAAATGCAAAAGCTGTTGAATGGGGCATGCCCCTGTCGGATCCTAGAGGAAAATGAGTCCTAGATATGGCAGCCAAAACTGGGCTTATGTTACTTTCTACCGATGCGGAGTCTCTAGTACCAAGGGTGCGCAACTGGAGAGTTCTAGAGGACTACTCGGTTCGTGATCACCAGTATTTTGCACTTGAGATCAACCACGATCCTTCTCAGCGTCCATATGCTGTCTCTCAGTCTCGGGTGGAACACTTTGAAGATGGACGTTGCGTACAAACTCGTTAGTTACACTTTGAATACTGAATAATTTATTTTAATACAAGTGAATTTATACATAATTGATGCTTACATAGCTAATTTAGACAAATCGTGGGAACGTACAAGAATTTATGAAATGTGGTGAGAACCAACATTGTTTTGGCTACGACTATCGTGTGACATTAATCTTACGTTAGGGATTTATGAGAACATGAAGATGTACGTTTTATGTTACAGTTATGAGTTCTATGAGGTAAATTGGAAGTAGAATAATAAAGCATAGGATTTCAATTACAGTATGGAATGTGGGAAACTTGAAATGCAGTTTGAATAATAAACACTCCCGCGCCTTAAAATTTATCAAGTTTCAACATTTGTAGATTGCTTAAGTCTAAAATTTGCTCTTCTAGGAGCGGGCTCTGGCACACAGCTTTCCTTATTAATTAGTTTTCGTATTGCATGTATTAAAACAAAAATTATCACTAAGGCTAGAGCTAAGTAGCTAACTGTATAGTGGTGGATGCTTTCGTTTAAATTAAATGGAAGAAGTTCATCATTCTTAAGCTTTTGTAGTGATACATTTAGATTCTTAATGTCGTCTAAGTTTTGCTTAATAATAATGTTTGGCGTTGCTCCAATTTGTTGGATTTTGAGTAAGTGGCCCTCAATGTCGGTTATGTTCATTGTTGTGGAAGCCGTAAAAGAAGCATTGCGATTATTAGAAATGTGAGCATGCGCAGAGATGATCGTTGCGTCTTGTCTAATCACGCATTTTGATTTAAATCGTATTAAACCGACCCCTTTTAGTACATGCTGTATTGATTGGAAACCACAGACGATGTTTATTGTTACGCCAGCCTTGAAATTTTAGAGCCATATATTGGGATCATGAAGTTGAGTCCAATTATTTGGTTGTGGAATTGGCTCTAAGTGACAGTTAGATGGAAGTTTCTCGGGTTGGTTCATAATATTTAGCTCATACATTGCGGGTCCAACTGTTTTGTGGTATAACTTGTGCCTCTTATCGCAAATATGATCTGTACCATCCACTGTCATACAGAGCCGTAGCTCGTCATTAACTAATGGATAGTAATAATCTCGATAAAGACTTACTGCAATGAGGTCATAAGATGCGGCTATCCTTATGTCTTTGTGTCGAACTCGAAAAGGCACTTGTACTATATTGAAGATTTGAATAAGTCTTTACTTACTAAGGGTAAATGAATACAGAACAGGAGATAGCTAGTAGTTAGTCTAGCTTTCATGGTCATCATATTGTATAACTGTAAGAGATCTGTATGGCTATTTCCGCCAGGAATTGAAAGCGATGAAACGAGATGTTCTCTGATAATGGAAAGCTCAGACTGCAATTGTGTTGGGGAAAGTAAGAGAGGATTTACCTTTTTATTATGGCACTCTGTGAGAACGTGGACTATATTTGATTGAGTTTGTTCGTAATTGGTTAGCATTAAAGAGAAGTGTAGTGAGAGAGTTGTGAATACTTGAATTATTTTTTCTTCATCAATTAATTTGTTAGTTGCTGCAAGAGATTCAAGAATCAGTTTTAAATTGTAAATGCTTAAAGACTGTTTCTCAAAGGTTTCCCTGTCATACTTGATAATATTTAAAGTTGCATCTATTATTGATGTTTGGATTTTAATGAGTTGTAACAAATGGTTCTCGTTGCCTTTCTCATGTTCTATTGTCTCTGCCATTCCATTTGCATATTCCTGGTCCAGTATACCAATAATGTCAAAAGGCGATCGGCGCACTCGAGCAGGACTGCCATTTCTGCTGCGCAATATTTCATTATTGACATATATTGATGCCATACGCCTTTCAAATTGTTTTAGGATAGGAGTACAATGTTCGGTTTTGTTAACTGTGGTAGCCTTCTTGCACCATTCTTTTAATTGAGCTGTATATGCTGTCATAATATTTATTTCCTCCCAGTAACTTTGGAGGTCAAAATATGTTATAATTGTCCATTTATCTACTACCATTGTCATGCGACCGACTTCTTCGAAGTACAGTAATGGCTGTTTGGTGACCCCGACGTGATAATTTTTGGTTTCTCCAATATTGATCTTGGCTTCAATATCTTCTTTAATAATTGATTCTAACAATTTTGGATGATTTGCGTTCCATTTACGGTGTTGGAAACCTCCCTCACGAAGAAGACTTGTCAGCTCATTCTGGAGATTACAAGTCTGCTTTAAGCTATCTGATCCCATCATTATATCATCCACGTAAAAGTCACGTTTAAGTATTTGACTGCCAAGTGGATGCTTCTTGCCCTCTTCCTCTGCCAATTGATGAAGACATTCAGTAGCTAGATATGGAGTTGAAGCGGTACCATAGGTTACTGTGCGCAGACGGTAGTATTTTAGGTCTTGATCTGGAGACTCACGCCAAACCAGAAGTTGAAAGTCTCTGTCCCTTTCATCAACCAATATTTGTCTATACGTTTTAGTAATATCGGCTGCAAAAACATATTTGTGCAGTCAAAAACGGAGTAAAATTACAAATAGGTCGTCTTGGATTGTTGGACCTACCATCAGTATGTCATTCAAAGATAGATTACTTGATGTTTTGCTAGATCCATCAAACACTACTCTTAACTTAGTGCTAGTGCTTTCTGGTTTGAGCACCCTATGATGAGGTAAAAAATAGTTTTGTTTTGGTATTTGGGACATCCACTCCATGTGATTCAAAGAGAGTAGTTCTCTCATGAATGCAATGTATTGTTGCTTTAACTCTGGGTTCTTTTTAAAACGGGCTTCAAGACTAAAGAACCTTCGTTCCGCAATCTCTTGAGACTTTCCTAGTGCACTTGGGGGCTGTATGAAAGGGAGACGAACTATGAAACAGCCTTGAACATTGCGTTTTGTATTTATGCTGAAATAATATTCACACATTGTTTCAGCCTTTGTCATTTGTTTGGTGTCTGAATTGCATTGTTCCGATTCCCAAAATTCTTTGAGTTGTGCCTCTAATGATAGGCTGGCTACTCCACTGATAGTTGCAAGGTTTGTAGTCGGTTGACGAGCTGTCCCCAAGACAATCCACCCAAGTATCGAATTCTGTAAGGTAGGCAAGTCGGCAAATATTCTGATTTGACCAACTGACATTAGATTAGCATATATGTCAGCACCCAGAAGTAAATCGATCTTTCTGGGCTTACTGAAATCTGGGTCAGCTAATCTTCTATTTTTCGGAATTGGCCAATCACTTGTATTTAAAGCAACCCTAAGTTGATCGGAAGTTATGTCCGACAAAATAAACACTTCAATGTAAGCTTTAAATCCATTGAGCTTTGATTTGATTGCAATATTAATTCGACCCTTAGCTTGAAGTTTGAAATCACCTATACCATTTATGTCGATTTTTCTTCGATCAACTTGCATTGTTAGGCGCTTTACTAAAGCCTCCGTTACAAAATTCAACTGCGATCCAGAATCCAACAATGCTCTACAGGTTACGTCTTGTCCCAGACAATTTTCAATATTTAGCATTGCCGGTCCCAGGAACGTATAACCTGACAGTAGATGATCTTTTTCAGAGACAGTGTGAACCGAGACTTGTATTTCACTATTTTTATTTTTATTCGTGGTGCGAGTTTTTTGTGAGGGAGGTTGCTTGTGCAGGAGTATTACCGGGCTTTTCAATGTGAAGTAAGGTATTATGTCGCCCATTGCATTTTAAAGCAACTTCTAGAAGAACAAGTGGAAGTTTTATGACCCTTCTTCAAACAATTGATACACATTTGCAGTTTTTTTGCTGCGTTTATTCGTTCTGGAGGAGAGAACTTGAGAAATTTAGAACAAAATTTCAACTGGTGGGTTTGAGTTACGCGAGTTATGCAAGATAACTCGCAAGAACTTATTTGGCTTGTTGTCAAAGACGTATTTGATTTCTTCGTTTCTTTTTCTTTACACTGATTCTTTCCCCGTTTATCTCCAAGAGTTTCTAATAATTGAAATCTAGCTTCAATAAAGTTTAAGAATGATGCTAGAGTCGGAATTTCTTTGGGTGATTTAAGGCTTTCTTCAAAGAGCCTGTGAGTTTCACGGCCTACTTTCTTTAAAAGTAGCTAAACGATCAATGGATCCCAGTTGGACGTGTCAATTCCTTGACTTTCGATACCCAATAGTGCTTCATTAACTATATCGTGAAGCTGTTTGATTCCTATTGAAGACTCAGTTGACATACTATTAAATGTCAATACTCTATCAATGAAGGCTGATACGATTAGACGCTTGTTATCATAGCGTTTTTTAAGTATTCCCCTGTATTAAGTATTTTCAGGAGATGGACTACTTAATTCTAATAATTTGATTGCTATATCATTATATTTTCCCTGCAGATCTGAATATTGGTTATTATCGTAAAGGGCCGTATCTTCTGCCAGAAGCTCGTAATGGTTAGTAGTTATTAATTGCCAACAGTTGGATATGTTGGAGGAATGTTGCATATAAAATGCTTTTGAACGAGGAGTTTTCAAAAAGTCTTCTAGGGCGTCTAGACAGTTTCCAAGGGAGCTCATCATAGATTCTTGAGTTCTAATTTTCTTCTGCACATAATCATTGTGTGTTGATCCCATTTCGTCAGCCGAAGTGGAGTTTTTAATTTGATGCTCAAGTTCAGCCTTGAGTTCTGAGTATGCATCCCGTACACCCCTGAAGAAATCTTCTTCAAAATAAGGGTGGCTGGGATTAATATCTTCAAACTTTGATAATTCTGAATGATGTCCACTGAAATCGGCTCACTCAGATTCCAATAAATCAAGTTGCGTTTGTAAATATCGCAAAGTTTTTCTCGTAGTGGAAGTTTTGCTATAGTTTTCTTGCCTTTTCTCTATGGCTTTTCCCAATTTTGACTGAGTTTTAGGTAACTTATCCATGATTATCTAGTTTTTTAGTTCTGCCAACACAGATGACGTTGTTATGACCAAAAAAGGGGGAGGGTGGGGGGTAGAGATGAGCAACGCAAAACTTGTTCTTATATATAAATATATATATATCTGTATAGAGTTAGAATATGTCAAACAGAGAAAATTAAATCTAATAATAATTAGTTCTATAACTTGCGTGTGAAGCCGTTGTTAAACTTCCTGTTGTTCGTCGACGGGAAGATGCTGATCCCTCGTGGTGTTGAAGCGAGTTGCGAATATTGTTGGCTTCCTTCCTGGTGCTCACCTGAGCGAGTTGAAGATATCGTTGGCTTCCTTCCTGGTGCTCACCTGAGCGTCGTCGGAAGGTGCAATCCCTCGTGGCGTTGAAGCGAGATGAAGATATCGTTGGCTTCCTTCCTGGTGCTCACCTGAGCGTCGTCGGAAGGTGCTAATCCTCTTGGTGTTGAAGCGAAATGAAGATATCGTTGGCTTTCCGGTGAGGTGCGTTTATGTCTTGACGCTCGACGCCTCAACGAGGTAACCGTTAAGGATGCCTATCCGTTGCCGATGATTGAACGTCTTTTGGCACGGTTGCAGAGCACCAGGTTCATTGCCAGTTTGGACCTGAAGGATGCTTTTGGCAAATACCGTTGGATGAGGCAAGTAAGGAGAAAACGGTCTTCCCTGGTAGGTCCTTGTACCATTTCAAGGTCATGCCGTTCGGTTTATGTAATGCTCCCCAGATGTGTCTGTTGATGCATAAAGTAATAGCGCATGAGCTGCAGGACCTCAATGACCTGCTTGTTACGAGTTCAATATTTGATGACCACTTGGTGCTCCTGAGTACCGTTGCAAAACTGCTCAGGGACGCCAATTTGACCATCCACGTTGAAAGGAGCAAGTTCGTCAAAAAGGAAATCAAATATCTTGGCTTTGTAGTAAGTGATGATATCCTGCGCACCGACCCGGAGAAGGTCTCAGATATAATCTCCTATCCTGAACCCCGAACGGCCAAAGACGTGAGACGGTTCATGGGCATGGCAGGATGGTACAGGCGTTTTATTCCAAACTTCTCCTCGGTTACGGCCCCTCTAACGGATTTGCTAAAGGGCAAACGTGCCTTCAAGTGGTCTGCTTCCGCCAATAGTGCCTTCAATAAAGTGCAGCAATTGTTGATTTCTGCTCTAGTGCTGGTCAACCCCGACTTTACGAAGCACTTCTATATCCGGTGTGACGCAAGTACAGTGGGTATTGGAAGTATTTTGTTCCAGAAAGAGGATGAAAGTGGAGAGCATCCAATCGCATATACGTCAATGAAATTCAACGCTGTGCAACGGAACTATAGCATTACTGAATCGGAATACCTAGTTGCGGTGCGCAGTGTAAAGAGATTCAGGGCATATATTGATTTCTTGTCGATTGGCTTGCTGGAGTCTGAAATTGAAAGGGTTCAATTTCCAAATTGAACACCGGAAAGGTGCCCTTAACGTTGAACCGGATGCGTTATCGAGATCTTGCTCGCTGGATGAGCGGGTGGCCTCGATCATTGCTTGCCTCCCGGAGCACAAACATATCGCTGGTTTGATTCTGTTCGTAATTGCTTATAATTGTTCGTAATGGTTAGTAATTGTTTATAAGGATAAACTTTTTCTTCCTACAATTAGAAAGATATTTTCAATGAATTGAATAATAATATTTTATTATATAATATCAAACAATACAATATTTTATTTTCAAAACAATATTTGAGAACGAACTGAACGAACTAAATCAAATTCATTAATTTACAATCTTTTTATATACAATTCCAAAAATAATATAGGTATCTAGATTTACATGATATGTTTAATATGTCAAAAGTAAAGTATTTTTATGTAAAGCATATTTTATGTATGGAATGAATATTTTTGAGTTATTTTGAATTATATATAATATAACCGCCACAGAACTTCCCCCCTAGTGAAATATTTTTCGCGATAAAAGGAAAACTACTTATGTGGGATTAGTTAACTGTTACTGGTTAATTTTTTAATTTTAATTTAAAATTATTCTTTGAGACTTATTGGAAGGTTTGCCATTCATAAATGTCATGTTATAAATCTTGTTTTATTATTACTGATGTCAAACGATACTTTTTTGGTCTCTATATTTCCATTATATTTTATTACTTTTTTCTTAATTGCGGAAAAACAAGTTTTTAATCGATCTACCGAAATATTACACGCTTTATTATTGATCTCAATAGTGAAATATTTTTCTTTTCTTTGCAATATCTTAAAGGGACCTTGGTATGGTGGTTTAAGCGATGGAGGAACCGAATCTACCCTGACTTGAACTTCGGTGCATGTATCTAAACTTTTAATAATTTTTATGTTATTATTACTATGATTTGCAGCCGGAATAGGTTTGAGAACCGACATAGCAACTTTCAGATCTTTAACAAAATCGTTTTGTATTTGGTTATCAAATGATGGAATTGAAAAATCACCCGGAATTTTGATATTTTCTCCATAAAGTAGCTCTGCTGGAGAAGTATTAAGATCTTCTTTGATTGCTGTTCTCAAACCTAACATCACAAAAGGTAAGCTCTTGGTCCATGAAGGATTATTATGTGTCATAATGGCCGCTTTAAGCGTACGATGCCATCTTTCGATCATACCGTTAGCTTGAGGATGATAAGATGTAGTACGGTTGCGCTTAAAACCTAGAGTCCTTGCTAGTTCGCCAAATAGTTTTGATTCAAAATGTTTACCTTGATCAGTAACTATGGTTTCAGGAACTCCAAAACGTGCAATCCAAACACTGCATAAAGCTTCCGCACAAGATTGAGCTTTTATATTTGTCATGGGAATAGCTTCTGGCCATCTTGAAAATCGGTTGAAGCGTTTAGATACTAATGGAAAAGTCAGAATTTCACTTTTATTATGCCTTGAAATTTTGCAACATTGACAATCTAAACAACTTCGAGTCCAGTTTGCAACATCCTTATTTAATGAAGGCCAAAAATATTTGCTTGCAATAATGCGACGTATTCCAGGGTGTGCTAAATTGTGAACAGTTTTGAAAACTTGTTCACGAAATTTTCCTGGAATGTAAGACCTGATAGTTTTATCAGAAATTTCACAAAAAACTTCAATATCTGAATTTGGCAAATTAATTTGACTAAACTTAAATTTCGAATTTGTTCTCAAGTTTGTCAAACATTCATCTACAATTTGTGCTTCTGAAAAGCTTTGAAATCTATTGTACTAGGTATTTCTTTTTGAGAAATCCTAGAAAGAGAATCAGCAACTACATTCTCTTTGTCAGAAATATGTCGAAAGTCTGTAGTAAACTCACTAATAAATGTTAGTTGAAGGAGTTGCCTTGGAGAAGCTTTAGCTGGGTTTTGCCGAAATGAATATATAAATGGCTTGTGATCTGTGAACAGCGTGAAAGAACGACCTTCAAGGTAAAATCTAAAATATGTTACTGCTTGATAAGCCGCCAACAATTCACGGTCATAAGTCCTATAATTTTTTTGAGCTTGATTGAGTTTCTTAGAGAAGAAACCTAAGGGTTGCCAGTCATCATTTATGCGTTGTTGGAGTGCTGCACCAATGGCAATATCTGAAGCATCGACAAAAATTGCTAAAGGAGCATCCGTGTTAGGAAAAGCTAATACTGCTGCTTCGAATAATTGTTTTTTTGAAAAATTAAAAGATTCAATAGCTTCTGGAGTCCAGTTAATTTTTCTTTTGTCTGACTTTTTAGCTCCTATTAGATAACTGTTAAGTAATGGATGATGTTGAGCTGCATTAGGCAAGAAACGACGATAAAAATTTATCATGCCTAAAAATCGTCTAAGTTCTAAAATAGTCTCAGGTAATTTGAATTGAAGAATATCTTGACACTTGTCTGGAGCTGAACGAATGCCTTCAGACGAAATGAAATGACCAAGAAATTTTATCTCAGTCTGTAAAAATTTACATTTGTTAATGTTAATTATAAGACCATGTTCTTGTAATCTTTCAAATATAATTTCCAAATGAGCTAAATGCTCAGAAACTGATTCAGATGCAATCAGGATGTCGTCAAGATATACAAAACAAAAATTTAGATCTTTCAATACAGAATTAATAAATCGCTGGAAAGTTTGCGCAGCATTGCATAGTCCAAAGGTCATTCGGGTAAACTCAAAGAGTCCAAACGGTGTGCATGTGAATATCTTCGGGTTTGACTGGAATTTGATAGTATGCCTTGGTAAGATCTAAAGTTGAAAATGTTTTGCAATCGGTCAGAAAATGAGTAATATCCTGAATATTAGGAATCGGATAACGATCTGGAACGGTTATGGCATTTAAACGTCTGTAGTCTCCACAAGGACGCCATTCACCATTACTTTTTTTTTTACCATGTGTAATGGTGAGGACCATTTGCTGTCTGAAGGACGGCAGATGCCTTGTTCCAGAAGAAAATTAAATTCTTTTTTAGCTGACTCTAATCAATCCGGAGCTAAACGTCTAGGTTTGGACATGATTGGAGATCCAGAAGTAACAATTTTATGTTTAATATTATGTCCTGGAACTTTAGTGAAATCAGATTCTAAGGTAATCGGCTTGAATTTAATTAATAATTCTTTAACATTGGGATCAATATCCGATTGAACGTGAATTGATAAATTTGAATAATCTTCCTTAGAAATAGAAGCTATTGATTTAGAATTTTTGTTAATAAATTTGCATGGCTCAATACACTTATGTGCATTGACACCAAATTTATACAAATTTATTTATGATTGTTTTGCTTTGCTCTTAAGGCTCTGTCCGGATGCTATAACTAAATTCGAAATTGCTCACAATTCTAATTTGTGTTTCGCTGGCGGGCGGGCGGACACACGACCGTAAATGTACCACCAATTGGCGGAAATTGCAAATAAAATCGCGATTTGACCTTTTCGCTTGTTTTTCTGCTCTAACGAAATAATATTTATACCGTCGCTCGTAATTGACACAAGAATTTTGATCTATCAAGGTGTGTCAATCCCACAAACCGACTCAATCTCCACGTAAAATCAGATTCCTTCACTTTCTTCGCAATTCGATCTTCCGCGACACGCGAGTCGCAGCTTTTGCAAGGGAATCTCACAATTTTTTCTAAAAGGTCTTGAATTTTTGAAGGCGCTTGTGCCTTATCGGGGTCACCAATTGTTCGTAATTGCTTATAATTGTTCGTAATGGTTAGTAATTGTTTATAAGGATAAACTTTTTCTTCCTACAATTAGAAAGATGTTTTCAATGAATTGAATAATAATATTTTATTATATAATATCAAACAATACAATATTTTATTTTCAAAACAATATAGCCCGAGTTTGAACATCTCAAGGAGCAAATCCTGAAGCAACCTGATAAGTTTCCGAATTTGCACCTTGCTGATGGCCGAGTGTAGATCAGTACTGGTTCTCCTGTAACGCTGACTTCGGATATTCCCCGAACGAAATTATGGGTTCCTGAGGGTCACCATCAGGCCTTTATAGTACGAGCTCATGATGATCCCCGAGGGTCACATTGTGGAATTTGTAAGACAACCGAAGTCTTACAAAGGTATTACCATTGGCCTCGTTTGCGTCAAGATGTTATTCAGCCCATCCAGAGCTGTTCAACATGCAAGCAGGTCAAGCCTTCGAATTCCACTTTGAGACCTCCTATGGGCGCATCACGAGACTCGGCGAGACCTATGCAGCGACTGTTTGTAGACTTCATGGGTCCATACCCCTGTTCAAAATTAGGGAATAGTCAATTTTTTGTGGTCCTGGACCATTATAGCAAGTTCATATGGCTCAAGTCGATGGCTAAAGCCACTGCGGAATTAGTCGTGCGATACGTGGAGCGCGAAATCCCGAATGGCTTCACTCGGACAACGGTGTGCGGATCGTCTCCAAGTTATTCGCTAAGCTCATGAGCGACTATGGGGTGCAGCACTGCTTCACTCCATATCATTCACCGCAAGCGAATGCCTCAGAGAGGTCAAATCAGTCGACATTGAACGCCATCAGAGCCTGCATAGGGTCCGATCATAGCAGGGGGGACGAGAATCTTCCGGAATCGTGTTTTACCTTCCGCAAGGTGATTCATGAGTCCACGGGATTTTCGCGCTATTTCCTCATGTTCGGGTGCCACCTTATCCAGCATGGCATCCGATCCGACTCATAATTACCCCTGCCGACATTCCTTGTTTGCCGGGCTGAATGAGACACTCAGGGTCTGGGTCGTCCCCACGATTGTTGTGAACTCCGGCGTACCGGGTGTCTCCCATTCGCAACTTCAAATTGCTGCCGTGATATCTCCACTTTCCTTTGGGCACGTATACCCTTTTCCTCAGTGGATTGATATATTTTTATTAACATTTAACAATTTCTCTATAATTTTTAACTCCCCATCATCTCAATCCTACCCTTTCCCTTATTTTAAATTATAAAAAAAAATATATTAATTTTAATTTTCCACTAACAACAATCCATTCATTAATTCCCATTAGCAAATTTTCATTCGATACATTTTCCCTTACAAAACCTAATTCCTTCCTTCATTCTAACTAATTTTAATTTTTATACTAACAAAAATTCATCCACGTTTCCCTACTAACAAATTTCATCTCAATGCCCACTTAGAAAGTAGCACGGTTGAAGTTGCTAATACAATGAATGGGAAATCAACAGAAGGGTTTCGTTGGTGGCGTCGTGAATTGTCGACTGGGGGTCCGCTGGGACCCTGGGTTCAAGTTCCCTGAGCGCAGGAAAGCACTCTTTTGGGAGTATCGGCAAAAGCAATTGTCTCCGTATGTATATATACTCCTATTTCCATGGTTATGCAAATTGCCATATATGCGAAATGGAAATTGTTGCGTTTGTCGATACGAAAAAGATGTGTGGGTAGCGGAATCGAAGTGTGTTGAACTTCGATTATGTTACCCAGATGCGGCAGTGGTAATTAGGAATGAAATGATTGCGGGATTGGATTTTCTGGGTGTGAAATGCTGGAAAAAAAAGGCAGTTAGTATTTGGCTCGTGAAGGAGAGTGGAATTATTTGGCGGTTTCGGGGAAAGTTTTTGTGAAAACTCGGGGAATGAAAGTTGTTTGAAAGTTTAGTAAATTTATTAAATAAATTAAAAAAAGGTTGAATTTTGAGAGTGAAATAAAAACACAGAACGGTTTGGAGTTAGTGTTTGTTGTAAGGAAGAAAAATTAATTAGTGGGTACGAGAAGTGGAGAAAACAACCGAAAACGACCATTAAATCATGTGACTTGTGCAAAGTGATTGAGTTGATCACCTTTAAATTTTCATGTGGGAATCAAATTTTTGCATCAGGAAAGGGTTTTCTTGCAATAAGTGAGGTGATAAGCCATCTTCGTACGATAGGAGAGTGGATTCCGTTATCGCCGACTGTTCCTTTAATACCAGTGTCAGCTAGAATTACTTAGTGGGTTTAAATTTAACAACAAACGGAATTATTGAATATCTTATGCGGAAGAAATAATAGATGAAATTATCGAGATAAACCAAGGCTGTAATTAATGGAAATACACGGGCGGATTAAATATTAGGATGAAGTGGCCAAAGAAGAGAGTAAGTAAATAATATTTTTTTTTGTTTTTTTGACATTCTTTTATCTGTTACATATCATTCCAGTTTATTGTAATTTGCTATTTTTTATTAATATTTTATTTGGTTTATTTGCACAAAAAAATTATTGAGGGGTCTGTTTGTTTTTAATTGGTAATTGTTGAACTTGCTGTGTAAATTACTTTGACCTACTTTGACCTCCCCCTTTCCCGTCCTTATCCCTTCGTGTTAGTTTTTATGTGTAGGGTGACTCAGCACGAGCAGAGGGTGTCCCGGAAGACCACGACACGACTGAGCGCTAGCCGGCCTCAGTATGCCACCCCGGGCTACGCACCCCTCTGCTAGAAACATAATGTCTGCAACTGCGGTGACTTCCCCGGTTGTAACAAGCTGTCCTCGGAAATTTTAGTCGAAGGGATGCTTAGATCACTTGACAATTGGAACTGAGTTGGTACATTATGTTTGGACAGTCGGGAGGCGTCGAAGGTAGGGGTCTTTTTCCTAGCAATCCCTTCTCTCTCCCTTCCCAATGGAAAAGAGATTTATCCAACTCAAAGGCGCCTCTGGCGTATGAAAACAAGTGCTAGCCCGAGGTAATGTGTCAAACGGTTCTAGCCTAGGTTCTCAGATTGTTAGGGGAAGTGTTCAGCGGATAATTCAAGAGCAGTGCGCGGTTGGGTGTCCCTTACTCTGCGTGTAAACCGTCCTGCCACAAAAAATATCTTCAATGCAAAAATTAAAATCTGTTCAATACGAATAAGCTGAGCAGTCTGGAGCATCTTTGCAATCACCTTTAGACGCCCAGCCGACAGAAGTCTTGATAGCAGTGAAATGATAATGAAAATCAATAGTTTCTGAATTGCATCTTCATTGTACTTTTTCGTAATAAACTGTTCCATTTATTGCAGAAATATGGCAGTAAACGTATATTCTACTAACGTAACCAGCGATAATCTCTCCAGACATGATATGCTTTCATGGGTCAATGATTGCCTCCAGGCTCAGTTTGGAAAAATAGAAGAGTTGTGCACAGGTAAATGACCGAAACAAATTGATGGTTACATATTATAAAATTGAAATTGAATTTCAGGTGCTGCCTATTGTCAGTTTATGGATATGTTGTTCCCCGGTAGTGTGCAAATAAAGCGAGTGAAATTTCGGACAAATTTAGAACATGAATATATTCAAAATTTTAAAATTTTACAGGCCTCCTTTAAGAAAATGAATGTAGATAAAGTAAGTGATGGCTTCCCCGGAAAATACATTTGTTAAACTATAATTTTAGAGATGATGATCCAAGTAAAATGTTTATTAGTGTTTAGCAAAGGAACAAGCTTTCATCCCTAATATTAATAAATTGTTTAGTTTCTACAAATTCAAATGATTATAATCTATTTCAATATTAATTTATTTTTCAGATTATTCCTATAGACAGATTAATAAAAGGCCGCTTTCAAGATAATTTCGAGTTCTTGCAGTGGTTTAAGAAATTTTTTGATGCTAACTATGACGGGCGTGATTACGACGCTTCAGGAGCAAGAGATCATGTTCCAATGGGGTTTGGAACTTCGAGTGCTAATAGCGCAAAGTCGATAGGGAATGTTATCAAAAAGCCGAGCGCTCCTACTTCAATCAATTCTCAACGTATTGCCACTAAAGCGGGTAAGTTTGCTTTTATGTAATATATCGTTTTCAACTCGTTTTCAGGGTTTTGTACTAAAATACAAATTCCTACTGAAATCACGACCTGTGTCCGTTCGTCCGTCTGTATGTCACAGGAGTTTTTCACCAAAAATATGAAAACTACAGCCATGTCTTCTTCAAAGTTTTGTAGATAAAAGAATATTTCAAAGTTTTAAGGGGGTCTCCACATATAGGGAGGTGACCCTTAAGCATTTTTTCATCAGGTCGACTAGGGTGTCATATGAAAGCTCTCAAGAAAATGTTTTCAAAACAGGTCCTTAAAGCACCTAATCTGTGTCTAGCGGGGATAGGAGGGGGGGGGGGGGGGAAATATACTAAATTCTCACGAGCCCACTCGCGATTGGACACCTTTGATTCGAAAAACCGAAAAAAGAAACCATGGCAGTTGACCTTTCTAGATACAACAACAACAAATACGTTAGAAGTCGAAATTCGCTCAGCTTTGTTAGTATTAGTATGGTTTATCAATTTTACATTTTCTGGAACAAAATCGTAAGGGTACCTTTAAATTCAATGATGCACAGATGGCTAGTAATATAATTGATTCATCCTGGAAATTTCAGAAAGGTCAAGAGTTTTTAACGAAGTTATATTGGTTTGAATTTTCCTGTATTACAATTACAACAATACATGGCTTTGGAACAATGTGGTCTTTTTTGAACTCGGACTACGGCTTTCCTAGGATTTGCATTAAAATTTCAGGAATGACGTGTATTCTGGATATTGTTATAATTAGCTGCTAGGGTGCGGAACGTAATGTATTAATCGAGCCTTCCTGTCTTCTACTTGTGATTTGATGTGGCAGATTTGGAAAAGTAATTAATTATTTTTATTCATAATCGTCATTTGTAAAATAGTTTTCTTCCTTATTGTTATTATTAAATGTAATTTTATATCAATTTTCCTTTATATCAAACGTATATTTTATATCAATTTTCCTTTATATCAAACGTAATTTTATATCAATTTCCCTCTATTATTAAATGTTACTTTATATCAATTTTCCTCTATATTAAATTTAAACGTTTCCCGTTTAATTATATTTTTCATGAGATTGTATTTTTATTACTATTTAAAATTTTCTTCATTTTTCTTTACTTCAGTTAAATTTTGTTTTTAAAATTTTTAAATCTGCCACAGAGAATTTGGAGTATGGGAACGCTGATATAATACTGCATTCCACGGATTGCATTGCCAAATGCAATCTACAGTGTCTGAGCAAGGGGCTCGTCTTCGTCCACCGTAACAGCGTAACGATACGGTAGACGACGGACATGCAAAGAGAAAAATCTGCTTGGGCGCGAGAAAACCACCGTTGTAGTGTTACATAACCAGTATACCCTATGTATACTGGTATGAACTGGGAGCTCATTTGATGTTTATCCTATATACATCATCAAGGCTCCCGGGGAAAGAACTCGCTGTTAACACCACTCACCTGCTACTCTATCCATTTGAACTAGAACAACAAAATACATGAGTTTATTTTAAGGCGGTTAACTTTATTTCTCGGTTCACTTTTCTCGAAACATTTATAAATTACACGTATTAAATTATAGAAAACCTATATTAATATTGAATGAAGCGCTTTTCATTTGGCTGGTCACGCTTCACATTTGAGCGCTAGCCTGTACAGGGGATCAGTTAGACGAGCTAATGGTCCGGGATGGCCACACGGCGTGGAACGCCAAAGGGCCGATTGAGGATCGCGGCGCAAGCCAACACCTCACCCCTTACCATTTCGTTAAAGACTTTCGCTATACCTCCTTCTGAATATTTTGCTCGCGTAATTACCTGTGGTACTTGAAAAGTGGGTAGCAGCGCGTCACTTTTGGACTTGAAAAACTGACCCACTCGAATGCTTTGCCCAAGATCTTTAAATACTGTTCTTTCGTGAGCTTTCAACCTAAATTCTCTTTAAAGGTGCTGAGTAGCCGAACACGTGCGCTCTCGTTCCACGAAAGTTTTTCCTCCCCGTTTCGTCTCGCTTGCTCGGCTGGTGAATATGCGAAACTGGGGAAATTGAGCGAAAGAGTGTTTTTCGCTTAAGCTTTCGACTTCGAAAGAGTGCTTTTAGCTTAAGCTTTCGGCTTTCCCACGATCTCTCGAGGTGAAATCGCGAAACTGGGGACATTGAGCGAAAGAGTGTTTATGCCGGAACTTTCGGTTTTCCTTTCCGCTTACCTCTCTTCGAAGCACCCCATTCGTTCATGATGTAAATATCATTGCGGGTTGAACTTTCTCGTTTACTTAACTGCTCGCTTATTTACTTGCGCATGTGTTTCTATGGCTAATTTTCATTGGCGAAGTGCGAGTACATAGGTGTTGTTTGCTCGCTACTATTGCAGTTATGAAGCGGGAATATACCCGAGCATGTTTTATGTGTTCACTCGCAACATTCCTCCGGCCGTTGAAAAAAGGATTAAGTGTACTTGGAGAGTACAATAAATCGTCGCTCTACTCCGTTGATCTGGATTAGTTAATGTACCCCCAATTGATTATGATCGCTCTTGGTTTTTTCGCAAATTTTGTTGTTGGTTTGTTCTCGCTACTTTCCCTTTTGTGCAAATCATTCGTACTTATATTTCATGCTGTTACCGCCATTGGAGTTATCCACTGTACTTCTCGCAACGTATCTTTAACCGTTGTTCTGCTGCTGGTTTGAACGTTTACTAGATGGTAACGTAGTTCTATCGTTGAATTTCGTATTTTTATTGGTAGGCGTTATAACTTCTAATTGACGTTAACTAAAGTTTGATTTTGTACAATTATATATTAATGTTCTGTTTGATTCAATCGTTGATTTGATATAATCATATTTTAATACTTGGTTTGGTACCATAAGTCAATGTTAATCAATATGTATTACATGTCAATGTTGCATTTATAAATTACTACAATTAAAAATTACTAAGTTGAAATTTGATTTTATACAATTATGTATCATATTTAATATTTTGTTTGGTACCTTGAGTTAATGTTAATTGATATGCGTTACATGTTAGTGTTGCATTTGTAAAATATCACAATTAAAAATTAATAAATTAAGATTTGATTTTATACAATTACGTATCATATTTTCCTATTTTGTTTGGTACCTTGAGTTAATGTTAATTAATATGTATTACATATCCATGTTGCTTTCATAAACTACTACAATTATAAATTAATAATTTGAAGTTTGAGTTCACACAATGTTTTGTTTGATTTAATCATAAGCTGCTGTACTGATAGTTTAGTATTTCTCTGGATACCATGAGCTTAGATCTAGCTGGTTCTATGTAATCGTGAATTAATATTTTCTTTGCTTCAATCATTAACCAGTATAATTATTCGCTATTGTTTTTGTTTGAAAAATTTTGTCAACAAATTAGGTTTTGGTTTAATTCTGTACAGTAAATAATCTGTGTTTCATTTGATACAATTATAGATTATGATGTTAATATTTCATTTCTGCCGTAAACTACAGGATTATAAATTGTTTCGTTTTACTAATATATAATGTTGAAGAATATACTGAACATATTTTCCGGTCCTAAATCGTTTTTCCTTGAGAATAAACTATTATTATTTTTTTACAATTGAAGAATACCGGAATTCAATTTCTTCTTTGCAATAGGTGTATAATCGGCATTACTTGGTAATACAATACATTTTCTTTTAACATCCACATTCAATGCCGATTTTTCTTTTTGGAAGTTAATGATTTGCTTTTATTTTAGTATTTTTCATCTCAAAATAGGTTTTGATATTTAATTGTTACATATTCTGCATTTCTCTTATATTTTATTTTCTTTTTGAATACTGTAATTGTAATTATTAACTGTATTTGCCAAAGATAGAATTTTACATTTTGTTTGGTTAGTGGTTATTATTAGTGTGTTACTGTTCGATTCGCTTTCAAAATAGTTTAAATGTGCAAAGAAATTCGTTTTTTATTCCATTCATGGTTTATTAATATTCTATTAAATTACTTTCTTTAATGCTATAACAAAAGCTCTTTATGTAAGCTTCTGATAGCATTTTCTTAAATTATGTATTGTGCGAATAGGTTAGTAGGGAAGTTTCAATAGAAAATATTGTTAAAGCTTTAGCGGTAATTTATTGGGAATGAGTTAATATGTAAACGGGGAATGAATATTTCACACGATCTTTACGTTCAGGAATTGCTTCGCTTCGGAAGAAGATTTGCCGAGAGAATAGCTTTCGATTTATGTAGCTTGGGAGTCGTTGTTGTTGTATTCTCAAGACTTTAGTATAAGCTATCTTGGCTTTATAGGGTGCGAGATAATGAGTGTGATAAATAAACTTTCCCCTTAATATGTATGGTTAATGTTGTTAATGGGAGTGGGAGTCATGGATTGAAGATTTATGTGATTGTTTTTGCTCGCCGCTAACGAGCTTTGAAGATATGATTAACATTGCTTCTGCAATGACGCATGAGAAAATTGAATGAAGCGATGTATTGTAGCTTTTAATGCGCTGATTGCTAGAAAGTATGTGAAGTATATGATATGTATGTACTAATTCGTGGTTGGCTGGTAATTTCCTTGAAGAGCATTTGTTTTCAATTAAGTCGGCTTAATGCATTTAGTAGTGGGCAGGGCTTTTAATCTATCTATGCTGTGGGATTGTGTAGGAGGAAGAGCTTTTAAGGTATATGCATTTAATTGTCGTTTAATTGGCTTAAGTTGTCTATTATATACTTTTTTAACCGTTTGTGGTGGTAAAAAGGGAGGGTTATTAGAAATGTATTCAGCAGTTTGTGTAAATAGTTGTGGATTATTTATAAATCGGAATCTACTATTTATAATGAAGGTTTTTTGTTAAGTATAGAAATATTGTATGAGTTGTGAATGATGATGATCTGTTTCATTAAATTGAAATTTTAAAGGAGAGATTGTAAGCTTAAAAGTTCTGGTATATACTTTTATTGATTTGAGTGAACTGCTAAACAGATATACTGCGTTGAAAATATCTTGCGAGAAAGATTATAGTCGAAGCGACACTATCACTATATGGGCTTGGGAACATATAGTTTCGGCCTTCATTCAGGACCCTATATGTGTTCCGGCTAATTTGTCCCTAGTGCGTGTCTGCTTAGTTTGGCATAATGCTATTCTAGGCCATGCTGGAAGACAGTACAGTGCCGTGCGAGGTCACTTCATTAGCCGTTTATAAAATTTTTGATATCGATCTAGAGACAACGATTGTTTAAAGAATCTTAAAGTATATATTATAGCATTCTAAGACACAATTTGATATCGTTGCCATATGTAAAGTAAAAGGGTGGGAAATTAGTGGGTTTTTGAATTATCTTGCGCTTTCCACAGGAGTTTTATTGGTGACTTTTTGTAAGTAGTTGGCTGTTATAATGTGTTTATTGTGCAAGGAAGCGTAGTGCCTTGTTTAAAGAATACTTGGTTAATAGCGTATTTGCAAACCATTTTGGAACAACAGCTCAGAGGCTATGACTGGATGGTAAAGCGATGTCTGTTTTGCATATGACAATACTAAATGTGGCGTGTCTGCCCAAAATTGAAGTCGGACAGCTCAGAGGCTATTATTTGTTTTTTTGAGGACTTATAACTAAAAATAGCGTGCCCGCCGACAGCTTACGTCGACAGCTCAGAGGCTGTTGTGTAATCAACTGGTTTTCATTCAAGTGATCGTGCAATTTAGACATCGAAAAAGCGTGTCTGCTGATAGTTTTGCCGGGGTTCTACCGACTTGACTGCCACTTTTCGCGTTTCCTTAACATTATGAAATGGCACATCTGCTGTTGGATGCAAATTTGGTGATTTGAGAGTGAATTGCAGTGGAAATTGAAAGAGATAATTGGTTTTGGGGTAAAACCGTTTGCGTTATTGTATTGTTCTAATAACTAAAATTCTGTTGGTTCAAATTTCCCATTCTTAAATTGTTTCAGTGTAACTGGAAATTAAATCGGTTTCATGTTTATTTGCGTTGGAAAATTGCCGTTCTCATGTAAATTATTCTTTGTATTTGTGTAGCGCAGCTAATTTATTTAGTTTGCTCTTCCATGTTATTGCATTTAAAAATTATTGCCCAGATATCTATCTATTCAATTATGTAATTAAATTTTTGTTTTTCCTTGCTCTTTTAATTGTGCTTCAGGTAATTCGAATGCTCATTCAATTCATAAGATAAGACTTTAGTATGCATGTAGGTACGCGTATTGTCCAAGCAGTTGGAGTGATAAGTGGTATCATATTTCGATAACAATGGGCACGCGTTTGTTTGCTCGCTATTAAGTTTTCGTTTTGATTATTTGTGTTTAATATTTACTTGTAATGTTTTTTGTGTTTTGCATGTTAGTTGACTGAAACTTTATATCTTTATAAATTTTACGCTGGGTTTGAAGAGTTAGGAGTTAGATGAATGGTCTTCACACATGTAAGATGAGACTTAAGATTTACGAATGAAGAATATAAATTGAAGATTTCCCTGATTATATTATTGGATGTTAATGTTATGTTTGACTGTTTGATTTTAAGACTGGTTTTATTTGATGGACAGTATGAGTAGAAATGATACTTTATGTGCATATTGATATTATGTTTATGTTATTAAAATGATCAATATAATTATTTGTTTCGTTTAAAGGCTGTTCTGGGTAGATGATCAGTATGAGTAGCGTTAAACTGATATTATATTTTTGTTGTTTAAACGATTAACATGTTTATATATTTTTTTTAAGAAGACTGGTTTAGTTTCATACTTTCTTTTTGTTATTTAAATGATTGAACTAATTATTTGATTTTTTTTTTCTTAAGAAGATTAATCTAGTTTTATGGGCTGAATGGCATTGATATGATAGTTAGGTATTGATATTATTATTTCTTTTTATTTAAATAATTAACATTATTATTTGATTTTTTTAAGAAGGTTGATCCAGTTTGATGGACAGTATGAGTAGCAATGGTGTCATACAGGAGTTGAAGGGTTTCGGATACCGGCTGGGAATTTGCTACACAATACGCTACATTGTGGTCGCTGCAAAACCGAGATCCTACCGGCTGCTCCAATTTTGTTACATAACCAGTATACCCTATGCATACTGGTAAGAACTGGGAGCTCATTTGATGTGTTTCCTATATACATTATCAAGGCTCCCGGGGAAGGAACTCGCTGTTAACACCACTCACCTGCTACTCTATCCATTTGAACTAGAACAACAAAATACAAGAGTTTATTTTAAGGCGGTTAACTTTATTTCTCGGTTCACTTTTCTCGAAACATTTATAAATTACACGTATTAAATTATAGAAAACCTATATTAATATTGAATGAAGCGCTTTTCATTTGGCTGGTCACGCTTCACATTTGAGCGCTAGCCTGTACAGGGGATCAGTTAGACGAGCTAATGGTCCAGGGTGGCCACAAGGCGTGGAACGCCAAAGGGCCGATTGAGGATCGCGGCGCAAGCCAACACCTCACCCCTTACCATTTCGTTAAACACTTTCGCTATACCTCCTTCTGAATATTTTGCTCGCGTAATTACCTGTGGTACTTGAAGAGTGGGTAGCAGCGCGTCACTTTTGGACTTGAAAAACTGACCCACTCGAATGCTTTGCCCAAGATCTTTAAATACTGTTCTTTCGTGAGCTTTCAACCTAAATTCTCTTTAAAGGTGCTGAGTAGCCGAACACGTGCGCTCTCGTTCCACGAAAGTTTTTCCTCCCCGTTTCGTCTCGCTTGCTCGGCTGGTGAATATGCGAAACTGGGGAAATTGGGCGAAAGAGTGTTTTTCGCTTAAGCTTTCGACTTCGAAAGAGTGCTTTTAGCTTAAGCTTTCGGCTTTCCCACGATCTCTCGAGGTGAAATCGTGAAACTGGGGACATTGAGCGAAAGAGTGTTTATGCCGGAACTTTCGGTTTTCCTTTCCGCTTCCTCTCTTCGAAGCACCCCGTTCGTTCATGATGTAAATATCATTGCGGGTTGAACTTTCTCGTTTACTTAACTGCTCGCTTATTTACTTGCGCATGTGTTTCTATGGCTAATTTTCATTGGCGAAGTGCGAGTACATAGGTGTTGTTTGCTCACTACTATTGCAGTTGTGAAGCGGGAATATATCCGAGCATGTTTTATGTGTTCACTCGCAATAGTGGGATGCAGATTCGGCTGGGATTGGGAAAAGAGCGGAGACTTGCACTTGGACGACTAGACGGTGCGGACGCAAAGAACGACGGGAATATTTTTTTAGCAGCGTTTTGAAGTCGGGTCTGTCGTTAACGAATGTGGAAATTATTGGTGTCCCAATTCGATTATTTGGGGTACGTTTTCGCAGCAGAGTGCGGGCGCTTAAAAAAAGAAATATCACCCCGAGAGTGACGGATTCGTGACGGAATTTTCATAGGGAGGATCGCGCAGTGCAAGATCAAAAACCCCGGTTCGAGCTTGAAGTTTTCTCCAACCCAACGACCACTCGTTCGCATTTCCCTTGCTCTGAAAACGTGAAGAGCCAGTGCAGGCCATTCCACGATTGTGTTGTTTGTGATTGCGCTAATATCGTCGTCCAATACGCAAATCCGCGACTACCCACCATATAGTCCGTGGAACGTGATCCGATTGAAAAATCTACGCCGGATAAAGGAGTGGAGAGTCGCGCAAAACCAAGCGGCTGCGCTAAAACCCAACCAATTCAAGTCGTTGCAAATCGCAATCGGGGCCCAGAAGTCAACACGATATGCAATTTCCAAGATTCGTCGACCACCTCCCAATCCTGGAAGCGTGATTCAGTTATAGGAGTCGTTCTAAGTTGTAGTAGCGGAGGAGCATATCCGTCGCGCTTTTTGGCTGTTTAAAAGTATTTGTGTTCTCGAAATTGTCCAGTGTGATGAAATCCGGTTGTTGACAAGTCCAAAAGCATTTACATGTGAGAAACTGCTGTACAATAATCGAATAAGGAAGATTGCTTTGACCTCGTATGTGTCAGAATAGAGATTCCGAGTCAGTGTTGTCTTCCGCGGTCTAATAATCAAATTAGCGGAATTTATTCTGATGACAGCGGCAGAATGCTGATCATGTGAAAAGCTTATTTTGAATTCCAAGTGATTATGTGTTCGAAGAATTGACCGCGGTAGTAACGGCGTGGCGTACCTATAGTGTTATTGTCCCCCTTAATGAACGGAGTGCTGTACTGTGTTTGCTGCGATTAAGACAGGAATATCGAAATTGAAGTGTCCGAGTATAAAGCACTGCGGGGCAAATTCATTAGAAACTTTTGACGGAACAATGTAAAGTTTCTTTGCAAATAGCTCTTCAAATTTGGTGAGTCTTGACGTAAATAGAGACACGATGGAATGCATCATAGTTACAGTCGTGCTATCAACGAGAACTGGTGAGTGATCGTTTTTAATTCGATTTTGCTGTCTGTATGTTTGGGAGAAGTCCTTAGCCGAGGGCGTTAAATAACGAAAATTTTGTGAGTCCTCTTTTTTTTATATTAATTGCCATTGATCGCGATAAGAAAAGGAAAATACAATGAATTGCTAAACAGTTAAACTCGGTCTTTCCATACCGTGATACCTGACCGGGTATAGAACCCGCGTCGATGGCAGGCTCTTCCGCTCATATGGGCTAGCCATCGGGCGCGCTCCTCCGTTTTTTGTCGCTAAACAGGGGCTCTTGCCGGATAGAGTGGCCTTCCGCTCGCGTGCCCTTTTATGATATAAAGTTATGTGATTTCATTGCATAACGCTATAGGATAAATTGACTCTATCAAAATCGTGAATGCGAAATATATTTGTAGTGGGCCCTTGTGCTAGGAGGAAAGAACCCGCCCCTCGACACCATAACGCTAGCCTGCCAACGCATTCACGCGTCCCCAGACAAGGCCAGTCTCAGCGGATACTACCATCCTCTTCCGCCGAGGCAGCAGACCATCGCTGCAGTCTTACACGGACATTTATCTACCTACTTTCACTACAGTAAACTGAATATTACTGGGGAAATTTCAAGGAGGAATGGTAGATGTCGCCATGAAATCTCTCTGGGTGTAGTTCACGTCTCTCTCGCATCACGTAAATTTGGCCGCATTGTTTTGATGAAGTTGATGCTGTCACGTAGACGGGGGGATTCGATTGTGAGTCGTCAAACCGAACACATCGCAAGCGAAAGCATTAAGGTGTCAAAAATCAAAGAAAAAAAGAAAATAAAATACAAGTATATCGGAACAAAGGAAATCAAGCCCAGGAAATGATCAACAGCAGAGGTACAAAGCGAGTCCCCAACAATTCAAAGATGGCCCGAGGCGGACAATGACGAGAAGGCGCTTCCACCAAGAACGAAAGTGGCCAAGAAAGAAATACTGACGTCGGCAACAATGGAAGCAGAGCAAGCGGCAACAAATGCCTCAAACAGGGTAATTATCGACCTGATCAACACGGAATCGGAAGGATTTAGAACGGTTCAAGGTAAATTGGCAATTAAAAAAAAGCTACCCATTCTTATCCAAGCACCAACCCCCCGTAACCAAAACCCATACGCGCCTCTTTCGGGAGAAGCAAACATAACCTCCAAGCAAATTAGAAAAAATCATGGTGTCCCCCTATATTCGCGGAAGAAATCACAGCAATGACAGTAAAAAAATCATGGAAAAGAGCCCCACAAGGAAGTATAGAATTACTCGCCTGAGCGCGAGCAAATTAAAAATTACAGTTGACGAAGTCGCCATCCATGATGAATTACTGGATTTGATCCGCAGATCTAAGACGGAAGGTTACTCTTTCACACCAACAGAACGCAGAAAATATACAGTCATACTCAGAGGTGTAAACTCGGCATTCAGGGCTACACAGGTTTGAGACATTAAAATCAATAATGTATTACCGTTAACCACCGGATGGTCTAAAGCGAACGGTGTGAATTTAGACTTATACAAAATAATCCTTAACAAAAAAGAAGACCAAGACCGCCTCCTTAAGCTCCGTTTCATCCTTCCTCAGAAAGCGTCATGGGAAAAGCCCAGAAAGAGTGACCTACTCCAGTATTATAGATGTCAGCGCTTCGGCCATGTCTCGGCGAATTGTGCCTTCCAGGCAAGATGTGTAGCTTGTGGAGAAGACCACAACCCCCAACAATGCCCAAGAAAGGACATTGACAAAACAAGTAACCCACCTTTCTGTGTCCTCTGCAAAGAGAAACTTCTCCGGATGCCAGGAAAAGAGAAAATTGGTAGACAAGATAGCACTTTTAAAAAATAAAAGAACAACCCCCATTTCAACCCCATCTTTCGAATATATCCAACTCTCAATAGCAACAGCCACACAAGCACAATCAGTACCTCTATACTCGGAAGTCACGAGTGGAAGAAATTCAACTATGCCCCGAAACGCAGTACCACAAGAGAACGCCCTTCAAAGACTCCACTAGGAAACAGTCTAAGTTTTAGGAGTGTCACCAGGGGAACTCCTAAAAAGGGTTACCCAATTCTGGCCGAAATACGATGGGTCGCCAACACAGGACAAGCCAGTTTTGCTCATTGAGCTATATCTCACTATTGTGATCGGATATCGATAGTAACCACCAAACCACTATTGAAGAAACACCGAAAAAATGTCGCCCCTATGCCTCTGTCCCCCCCTGTAAACCGAATCCTATCTAACCAGGAAATTGATATCCACATCCAGAACCTAACCGAGTCTATACTAAAATGAATAGATGCACATGTGCAAGAAGAAAAACCGAAACAATGGCTATACAGATGCCTTACGCAAGACACCAAAGCACAGATAAAGGAACAAATACGGAAAACTCAAAAGCTTAAACGGATCTTCCACCGGCACAATAATCGTATAAACCAGAAATATCTCACTCTTAAAGGGGAAATCACAGAACTAACCAACCGCATAAGGTGGCAAATAAGACGTGAGATGAATGAAGATTATAAAAGAAGATCTTCTTCAGACGTCTTTCGAGAAATGAACATACTAACGGGCCGACTGTCATATAATTTTAACATCTGAAGGGACCCTATCAAGCACAGAGAGCTACCCTTCTCTACACCTGAAGAAAAGCTGCGAGATATCTCCTCATTCTACGGAAACCTGTACCGAGAAAGAGCTCCAGAGAACGAAAGAGCACAGGAAATTATATCGGCTGTAAGAACTAGAAACATCAGTTACCAAGGTTATAATATTCTCTGACACCAACAAGGAAACATGAAACATTCGGGGAATTTTTCACCTACGTGTCAGAAGTAGAAGATATACTAGCTGGTCTTAATAATAAAACCTCCTCGGGCCTAGACGGTATTCTCAATAAAGTACTGAAGAAATCCGGCGCAATTGTCGCCAAAAGCTTAACAATTATCTTCAACAACTGCATCAACAGTGGTTACTTTCCCGAAAGATGGAAACGAGGCAACCTTATCCTTATCCCGTAAAAAACTTCAGGCCAATCTGTTTACTTTTCAATATTGGTAAGATTCTGGAAAGAATCATACTACGAAGCTTTAGAGCATTTTCAATGAAGCTAATTCCGGAGTTTCAGTTCGGATTCCAACCCAAAAAAATCCACAGAACATGCCATTATGCTTGTGCACGAAACCGTTGTAAAAAACTTGCGCAAAAAACAATGCACAGCCGCATGCGCGCTAGACTTACAAAAAGCGTTTGACTCCGTTTGGACTGATGGGATAAAATTTAAACTCATGTATTTCAACTGTCCCCTGGCCCACACGCGTATCCTTGACAGCATCCTACAAAATAGATATTTAACAACTGAAATATCCCACCGAACTTCAACATCTATACCTATCCTGTCTGGAGTCCCACAAGGATTCATATTGGGACCAAACCTTTTCAACTTCTTCCTACACGACACCTCACATACCGCCGCTACAAACAGAATCCAAAACATCTCCAGTAACCCGAATATGATCATGTACGCGGATGATATTCTAATTCTAGCCAGTCACACTTCCCATTTCCACCATGGAAATGGTGCAAAGAGAAGTTGACATTATAGCACACGATTTAAAGAATTGGGGGCTCCAAATCAACGCTGCTAAATCGGAAATAATATGCTTCCGTAACGCGAGTGGTAAAGGGCACAAATTAGCTGTTCAGCAAAGCAAACTGATAAGGGCGGTTATCGAAGGGGACACGGTGAACCCAAAAGATAACATTCGGTATTTGGGAGTGAACCTCAACAACAGGTTCAAAATGAACCCGCATGCAAGAAAAGCAATAAACAAAGCCAAAGGAGCTGCTGCATTCATTTCACCCCTCCTATCTTCAAAATCCGTCTTCCCAAATGTGAAACTCCTCATGTATAAAATCCTAATTCGCCCCATCATCACATACTCCTTCCCAGCCTGGCTGACGATTTCACCTAGAGTAGCCGAATAATTGCAAATATTTGAGAGAAGGATACTCCGAAAATGTATATCCAAATACCGACGCCCCAATAAAAAATACTATAAAAACAGCGTTCTTTACCAAGAAACTAAAGTGACCCCCATCCTGCAATACATGCTTGAAACAAGCAAAAAGCGAATAGCTAGATGGCAGATACATGAATCAAATCTAATCCGGGGCCTCTTCAATAGTACTCGCACCTCTGAAAACCCATATTATCTCTCTCCTATAAGAATTCTCCAAGACTACCAGATTAACACCGAACCCCAACTAAACCCCCTAAAACCCATTTTCTATTACATACCGTCCCCCAATACCTACAGGGGCTAAAGCAACCGGAATTTCCATCTGGAAAAAATAAAAATCAAACAAACAATAATTAAGAAACCGATTAAATAAATAAAAAATAACTTGCGTATATCCTGAAGATCAGGTCGGTAGGAACTGTGCCTCTTCTGAAATGCGATTTTGGATGTAACGCTTGAAGAGGACACACGACCAACCAAAACTACAAAGAAGAATTACAATGTAATTAGGCTAAGAATAGAATAAGTTAGGCTAGTTTAGTTTAGATTTTAATCTTTAAATAAGCAACTAAAAGACAATAACCGTAAGAGCAAACGGAATAGAAAAATTAACATTAGCATTTCAAAAACTGTAAAGTATAAACATAGGTCGTATAATGAAACTAAGGACATTTGACAAAAGTGTCACTGTCAAATGAATCGTAACATTGAGAGTAGGTTAAGTAATATATGTCAAAAGAAAAGTCTCAATAAAGTACTACTACTACTGTCACGCAGACGGTGTGGCCGAGCGGAAACCGCAAATGGTGATTTGATGAGATGTGCAATTAAATTGCGTATATCTTTTGTGCGGTGGAATTTTTCCAAGCGTAGAAAGGGGGACGTTGGTTTACGTTACTTCAACCCAATTTCGTGCAAGTCAAGTTTGCGCTGTACCGAAATTCATCTGACCAGAAAGTTGACTTTTCAGCGCGAGAAATCCCGCAAATTGAATGCACACCGTAGTCAAATATCTCGGTTAGCCGTAGTCAAATAGCTACTGACTGCTAAAACTGCGATTAGAGCAAACCGTGCGCAAGAGTCGCAGAATTCCGAATTGGAGTTCCTGATTCGAAGGTCGAGCCGGCGGGGCCGTGCGTTTGCGGTCAGCCTTGTTCGTATTTAGCATGATTGGGTGCCGGTTGTCACCAACAGTTATAACTGAAGTTGCTGGTTCCTAGATCGTGAGTTCTGTTGTCGCAAGTCATCGGACACACCTTGCGTAGACTGATCATGTCAATTGCGAACACATTCGTGCATCAATTGACGTAAATTGTACATCAAGTCGTGAAAAATAATGTTAATTCTCTTCATGTTATTCGATAGTGAACGTATAAGACTACCAAACGGATGCGATGTGACGGATCAGAAGTTCGCGCAGTCTACCTAGGACAGCAGACCGTCTAAACGCTACACCACTTTACATATATTATAACCACATAAGAAGATGAACGGAGGAAGAAAAACACGTTGAGAAAATGGAAGCTCACCCTAAAATTAGGTAACGAGTGTTGGACTGACGTAACCAATTACTAAGTCTAACTGTAAGCTTGATTTAAGATTTAAGATAAACATGACGTATTTGCTTATTACATCGACAAAAAGTCAGAAAAGATATCCATTGATTCATACTAAAGTCTAATTTTGATATAAAGATTGAAGTAGTTCAGATCGACCTAAACAAATTTTAATTTACGAAACCTTCAAAATAAGATCCTAAAATAATCCGCCATTAGGGAATATAAATTAAAATCACATTGATAACAGGAAATGATAGAAGAAATATAAATAATTAAATAAAAACAGAATAGTGAATGCAAATTTCCTTGAAGTAAAATTTTTTTAATTCGGAAGATTCTAGTCGAAAATGAAGTAAGAAAACCAAAAAGATTGAAATATTAAAAGTAATTTCTGCTTTTTAAGAGAACCAAATATGTACCAGAAAACATTTTGCAAAATGGATATTCAAACACTGAACTCAAATATATGAAAAGACATGTTTTATTGTCTAATTTAATTAAAATTTTATTCACGTAACGATGACAAAACTTAAAAATTTTGTTTTTGAAAATGATAAGCATGCTTATTGTGAATAATTTGTTCATTATATTTTTTTAGAAGCACAAACATTTTTTGCATTATTAATTATTAAGCAGATGATCAACAACATAAGGAGACTTTTAATATTTCGGAAAAAAATTGGCAAGTAAGTTATGAGCAAATAAATGTATAATAAGCTACAAATCAAATATTTGTCACATACTGGTCTTGAATCAACAATGAATAAAAACAGTGATAAGAAATTAAAGTAACTATGAATTGCTAACTTAACCTCGATATTTCCTTGCAGTAGCGTAGCCACTTTCAGGAAGGATTCCAGCAATCGGTAAGTATCGCTCCAGGACGGCAATATCCCTTTACTCATGGATATTTCGTTTCTTGTAGTGTTTAAATTTGAAATATTTAAAGTCCGTTAAGGACAGCAGCTAATGTTAACTGCCTCAGCGAGCTAAGATTCGGGCTTGCTGAAATATCTTTGCCTGACGACACAAACGCACGCTGGCAGCTAGCTTCTGCGGTGTCATGGGGTGGGCTCTTTTCGCCAAAGCACACTGCAAAACATTTATTTGTGCGTACGAATTCCAGATCTGATTCGGCCTGACAAAAACCGAAATATTTCAATTAACTCCTGCCTAACCTACTGATGACACACGTCATCCTGCCTTTTTCAACGGAAAAGCTAATACCAAAAAATTAGGCGATCGGGTGAGTTTGGTGCGCCCACGTACCCTCCCATTCTAAATCCTGATGACTAGGTCCATCTTCAAGGACCTATCATCCCATGGCGTGAAATCCCGTAAAACCAACGAAAAATTTGGGACAACCTTATGGGGGTTCACATTCGAAGATGTTTTTATTGAACAAAAAAAAAAACGGAGTAGAATTTTACTGAACTACATTTCATTTTCTCCTTTTTTAAGCATTAAACAGTAATTGAGGAATTGAAAAGCTTGTGCTTAAAAATATACTTTAAATTACACAATCTGTTTTGTTTGCAGGAATAAAAACCAATACTCCAGTCAATTTATCCTTTGGCAATATTTGTGTTTTTTAAATGTTTAACTAGACTCGAAATAAATCACAGTTTCATTAAAATACAGATAATATAATGATAAATTAAAAAAATTACATGCTTCTTAATTCAATCAACAGAAAAAATACGATTTGAAAGCATTCTACGACGTATTTGCCACTCTTATGAAAATGTTGATAAAAATATAGTATCCAATAATGCACGTTAATGTAACTATAAACATAATAGAGACGTAAATTGAATTCGAGAAAAAAATAAATTTCCTAGAACTGAAGAATTCAGTTTCAGTAGGCACTGCGCAAAACAAAACAATTTATTCCGAATTTGATGAACGTCTTAACTCTTTTACCATATAAAAAAATTGTATTACAAAAGTAACAAATGTAATAAAACGTATTTAAAATTGAATAAAATGAAACATCACTTACCCACGTCCGCGAGCGCTCAAGGTGTACGCAGTGGCTGAAAGCAACTGTGATTATAATTATTTTTTATTTTAATATTGTAATTATCCAATTGGTTCACAATCGAATCAACTTTCAATTATTGTTCTCGGTCGCTACTCGTATTTTAAAACTGCGATTCAAAGGATTCTCACAGGAAAAACTCGGAATTAATTTGCAGAGCACTATCGATTTAGATGCTATCTAAAACTAATAAGCTCCATTTCATCGCCTTGACTGCGTCGTTTTTACAGGTGATAGATTTACATATCCCCAGCGTCTTGCGTTTTTTTTCACCAGAAACGAACACGTTTTACGCTATTCCACGAAAACCCCAGTTCTGCATCAGCATTTTTATGGCGAATTTGTTTAGCACTAAAACTTTGGAGATATAGATACGAAAGTAAAATTTTCTTTTTAAAACAGAAATTTCGCGACTGAGCTGTCTTGTATTTCTTCTTCTTCGTAGCACTACAGCCCCTCTCGGGCCTTCGCTTCCTGCAAATAGCGCCTTCAAGTATCTCAGTCCACTGATCACGTCCTCCAATTCCGAAATCCGAGGGGCGATGAACTGTCTTCGTCGACCCTCAGACCAGCATTTCCTCGGTTTCCCCACTGGTCTCCGGCCTTCAGTTCTCCAAGCGAATACCTTTTTGGGTAGCCGTTGTTCATTCATACGATTCATGTGTCCAGCCCATTGCAGATTCTGCAGTCTTACAATCGTTGAGACCTCCGGTTTGTCAAAAATTTCATACAGCTCATGGTTGTATCGAATTCGCTATTGGTCCCCGTCTAGCTTCGCTCCGATTATTCGCCTCAGGACCCGTCACTCAAAGGCGTTCAATATATTTGCGGATGCTTAGGTTAGGGTCCATGTTTCACACCCATAGCATAACAACGGTCTTATCACAGAGTTGTATACTTGGAGCTTTGTTTTCCTGTGTATACAGCTGGTCTTCAAGATCGTCAATACTGAATAGAATATTTTATTTGCGAGCTGCATTCTTCGGCGTATTTCATCTCTTTCATTACCCGTCTTCGTTATTTTGGCGCCTAGATACACAAATTCGTCAACATTCTCAATACTGCATTCGCCAAGTGTGATATTTTGTGTATTTGAGGTATTTTTCCTCGACTGCGTCATGAGCTTTGTTTTATTTTCATTGATTTGTTGTCCTTCTAGTTTTGCTTCGCCGTTGAGTTTCAGGAAGAGTTCTTTGGCAGTTGTTAATGATCGTGACAAAATGTTGATGTCGTCTGCATAGGCTACTACTTGGCTCGATTTGAATAGTAATGTACCTCGTGTATCGACAGATAGCTTCCGTATGACGTACTCCAGAGCCAAATTAAATAGCAATGGGGCCAGCCCATCGATTTTTGTGTCAAAGTACGATTTTTGTGTCAAAGGCATCGATGAATTGGTTATTGATGTGGACTTGGGAGGTCGTCGCCGTCATTGTCATTTTGGTAAGACGGACTAATTTGGCTGGGATGCCAAAGCAAAGCATTATTTGGTACAGTACCTTACGATCAATACTGTCGTATGCTTGCTTAAAGTCAACGAAAATTTGGTGTACGTCTATGTTGAGCTCCATGCATTTTTCAAGTACCTGCTTGACTATGAACAATTAGTCTATTGTCGATCCACCTGCTCTAAAGCCACTTTGATACTCCCCAATAATACTGCTAGCGTATGATCCGATTTTGACGAACCGGAGGTCTCAAGGAATGTAAGACTGCGGAAGCTGCAATGGGCTGGAGAATCGTATGGACGAACAACCCAAGAAGGTATTCGTTGGGAGAACTAAAGGCCGGCGGCCAGTGGGGAAACCGAGGAAACGCTGGTCTGACTCGGTCGACGAAGACAGTTCATCGCTGCTTGGATTTCGGAATTGGAAGACGCGGTCAATGGACCAAGAAAGTTGGAGGCGCTGTTTGCAGGAAGCGAAGGGCCGAGAGGAGTGTAGTACTAAGAAGAAGATGATCCAATTTTATTTTCTAAGATTTTTCAAAATATTTTGTACGCCATACAAAGTAGTGACATGCCTCTATAATTTTCGCACTGTAGCTTGTCACCTTTTTTGTGGATAGGGAATATAATTGATTGGCTCCACGCTTTTGGCATATGTTCTTGTTGCCAAATGTGCTAGATGACTTTGTGAATAGCTTTATGAACACTGCTGCCACCATATTTGACGAGCTCCACTGCAATCCCATCGATGCCCGGCGCTTTATTATTTTTTTGGGCTTTTTGATGATGGAACAAACTTCATCCAGAGTTGGTGGGGCCAATGGACGCCCTCCGCAAACATTTATAGACTCCGACGTTCTGGAGCTGTGCGGAGGATTAAGGAGGTTCTTGAAATATGATGCCCATCTTTCTTCAATCTTGGTTTCATCAGCGATGATATTACCGACGTCATCACGACAGAGCGTGGTTTATATGCTTTATATGCTTCAGGCTTTTCACTACTTTGTATGCTTGTCTTGTGTTACTCGCTGAACTTACATCTATACTTCTCAATTGGTCGTCATAATATGTTCTTTTCTTAGTTCTAATTATCTTATTCGCTACTCTTCTGAGATTTTCATAGTGCTCTGTCTTCGTCCTGGTTTTCCTACCTACCGTAATCTTGGTACGCCTGATTCTTTTTGTCTAACGCATTCTGTCACCCATCATCGAACCAATCATTTCTCTTACACCGGGCTTGATGTCCGATCGTCTGTTCTACCACGGTCTTAATAGCCGCTTTCACTTCCATCCAGAGCTCGTTGCTTGTCGTTAACGAGGTGTCTGATAAGCTGGTTGTCGAGGGTCTCTATGAAATTTTTGGCCATAGACGCCGTTTGGAGCTTTTCGATGTCAAATTTTTTTAGTGGGCTGGTCTTTGCCGAATATGCGTTTGACATACGACATCGATAGGTTAATTTGATCAAGTAATGATCTGAGTTACAATTTACTCCTCGGTATGTACGGACTTCAAGTATGCTCGAGTTCCAACGTTGTTGGATCAGAACTTGATCGATCTGGTTTTGTGTGTTGCCACCTGGTGATATCCAGGTCATTTTATGATTGCGTCGATATGGGAAGCAAGTCGAACGTATGACTAAATTTCTACTACAAGCAAAGTCGATCAGGCGCTGGCCGTTGTCATTTGTTTCATCGTGGAGGCTATATCCTCCAGTCGTTCCCCGATGAGATATCTTATAGCCAACCTTAGCGTAGAAATCACCCAGAATTATTTTTGTGTCGTTTGTGGGCAATGAGTCGACCAGTCTTTCCAGGTGATTGTAAAACGATTCCTTCGTTTCTTCGTCCTTTTCTTCGGTCGAGGCGTGAACATTAATCAGCAAGATTTTGAAGAATTTCGCTTTTATACGAATCGAAATTCGTTTATTGCCTTGAAATCAATAACGTGCAATTTGAACTCCCTGTTCACAATAAAGGCCACTCCAAATTCTCGTTTTCCAGTAGGCTTCCCACTTTTGAATTTTGTGTGCGATCTCATGTCTTGAATATCATTACCAGTCCAGTTCGATTCCTGGACTGCCAGTATTTTTAATTGATATTGACTGGCCTGTTGTAAAAGGTCCTTAACAGCGCCAGGGTAATTGAGTGATCTGACATTCCAGGATCAAATGCCTTAGTCCTTTTTCCGATTGCGAGGTCGTTGCCGTGAGACCAATATATTCCGAGGCCTATCTGCAGGTTTCGATACAATTTGGTGTTTTCCAGGGACAGAGAGTTAGCCCCTCACCCAACCACTATTCCGGCGGCATGGTTATTACGGCGATTCCGTTATCAGGCGCGGAAGATTCGCCTTCACCCTCTTGCGTCCCCACAAAGGAGGTGCAAGTAGGATTTAGTAGCAGAGCTGTAGATGTATTTAGAGTTATTAGAATTTCTCGGCATTTAGTGTCTCATTATTGGGGAACCAGTAAATCCAATATGCGAACCCGAGAGCATTTTCTCCCATTTAATTGGGGGGAAGCCAGGGTTGAGGAAACAAGGGAGTTTCCTCCTCCTTTCTCAAACGGGCTTGGGACTGTTTACGGCGGAGTCTTGTTTTTGGTATGATTAAGAAGTGTGTTAAAGGTAATAAAAATTCTCTTTGTAAAGGACCATTGATGCTAGTTTAAATTTATTACCATACTCTTTCAAGTTTAACATTTCAAGAGAAAAATTCGTAAGCGATAACCTAACCGAGAACGAGAGTTGTTTCGAGTGATTCTTCGGTCGGACTATAAGCCCGTTCAGTTATGATACGTACTGGTTTCAAATCAAGGTATCGCAGCCAAAGTGTGGTACTGACCAAATCACCTCGAGTGCCGATTCCTTTGAGCAAGATAATGCAATACTCTAACTATCTCTAAGTGAAGGCCCGACAGGGGTTGTACTGCTAAAGCAAACAAAAAAAACCTAACAGAACCGCCGAATCGGCTTCGAATCTCACTTGTAATCCCGACTCGCAGGAAAAAAATTTCCAATTGTTCCTTTTCAAAAACACTGCCTTCGGTAGTCAAAAAAAAAATGAATTTATTTTTTATGTAGTACTGTTATCTTCGCAGACTTAATCCAGCTCTGGCGAAATTCTTCAGTGATGACACAGATTCTCTACGATTAATCTTTTGCAAAACAACTTCCGGTAGTATAACACAGATCACTTTTTGCATTATCAAAATTGAACCGAATTAACGAACCATGAGCACGAAGAATTTTTCCTATCAGCCGCTTGGCAGGTCCCAATCTACAAACGTACACTCGCTAACCCGCAACAAACGCCAAACATAGGAACGGATCGCAGCTAACAGGGTGCGATTTAACCGTTCTGATGCGTTAGATTGAGGAGAATATATTGGTGTTTGACACCGTACTGTTCGAGTATACTCTTAAACTGCCGAGATCGGGACTATACTCCGTTGTCCGAATATAAGTCTTCTGGAACATCAAACACATGGAATACTCGGCGCTCTAAGAATTTCACGATAGGTAGAGTCGTGAATTTACGAATGGGTTCCACCAGCGGGAACTTTGATAGCTGATCTAGCACACCGATATTTCTAATGTTTCCCATGGAAGAACGAGAGTATCGACCGAGTAGATCTATATACAGACGTTCGAATACGCGTTCCGGAACGTTGAGTGGCTCATGGGTCGAAGAGGCTCTCACAGGCACCTACATAATCCTTGACCTGAGCTGACATTTTAGGCAAAAAAAAAGTATTTTTTAAGGCGCTGAAGCGTTCGATCATAGCTGCCGTGGGCACTTAGAAGATGGTTGTGTGCACGAAGGATCAGATTGTGAGTCATCTTCTCCGGCACCCAAAGCTTCCAAGACTCTTCTTTCTGCAACCAGTCACCGGTTGCGTATTCATTACTTCGGTAAATATAGCCGTCGACCACTTTCAAATCAGGCAACTGTGTTTGTTGGGTTACGATTGTTTGCCTCAACTCGTTGTAGTTGTCTGAATTGAAATGCGGGCTGTCCAAATCTATCTCGATGGGACTATAGTTATTTAATGCCAGTTCCGTGTCCTCAATGTCAGGCACGATGTTTTGTGTTCCTTTCCGAGGTTTGATGGAAAACTTAAACCCTTGCAGTCTAAGAGCTCATCGCGCCAGACGCCGTGTAGGTCTGCTTGGTTCATCAGCCATTGTAACGAAGCGTTGTCGGTGATGATCTCGAACGGGTGGCCTTCTATGTGCGCTCGGATTTTCCTGACAGCCATCACCGCTGCCAGGCATTCTTGTACGGATACGGTGTAGTTTCTCTGGGCCGAGTTCAGTTTACTGGACATGAAAGCAATGGGAGCTTCCTCTACCTCATCGGTTAATTACACTAGCACGGCTCCAACTCCATGTTGACTTGCATCGTAATGAATGGAGAAGGGTTTCTGGAAGTCAGGGCTGTGCAAGACTGGGGCAGATGTCAACGCTTGCTTGAACTCGGACCAGATGAACTTACCTTTCCGTTGCATCGTTCCAAACCAACCTTCGGTACCAACCGCACATTCCTAGGAAACCACGTAGCTGCTTAACGGTCTTCCGTAAGGGAAACTCATCAATCGCCCGAGTTTTGTCCGGATCTGTTTTGGTGGTACCATGTCCGATGATATGTCCTAGATATCGGACTTCGGTCATGACGAACTTGCTTTTCTGGACATTGATGGTGAGTCCCGCCTTGCTGATATGCAGGGCGACTTCTTGCAGCAGTATAAGATGTTGGTCAAACGTTTCTGTGATGAGTAGAAGGTCATCCAGGTAAACGAACACTTGGTGTTTCAGGTGAGGTGGAATGACTTCGTCCATCAGCCGTGTCATCGTTCGCGGGTGTTACACAGGCCGAAAGACATTGTGACGAATTGGTATAGTGGTCGTCCAGGTACTATGACTGGAATTTGCCAGAATGCATCCTTTAAGTCGAGACCCGTAATGTAGTTTGCTTAAGGCAGTCTTCCCAATATTCCATGGATACGTGCAAGAGGGTACGCGTCTTTAACGGTCACTGCGTTGACTTTCCGGGCGTCCAGACAAAGACAAACTTTACCTGGTTTTATCACCAAAGTTACTTGGGAGGACCAGACACTTTGAGATTCCTCTATAACGCCGAACTCGAGCATCCTGTCTAACTCTGCGTACACTAGCTTTTTCATGGCCTGCGAGATGACGTAGTGTCCTGCTTTATTGGCTTGCTATTGCCAACGTTATTCACATGTGATACCAGTGTCGTGCGGCCAAGTCCTTGTTTAGCGTAAGATGGAAAAGCTGCCTCCAGGCGTTGTCGCTGGTTGGGAGTTAATTCGTGTCTGTCGGATGTAGTGAATTGAGGTAGATAAATGTCCGTAGAGGACTGCAGCGATGGTCTGCTGCCTAAGCGGAAGAGGATGCTGGGATCCGCTGTGATCGGCCTTGTCTGGCGACACGTGAATGCGCTGGCAGGCTGGCGTTGCGGTTTCTTGGAACGGGTTCTTTCCCCCAGCACATGGGTCAAATAAATGTCGACCGAATTCGAAACGGAGGTAACCAACTAAGGGTCGGAAATTGCGAAGCAAAGGACAAACTGGACCTGGGGAAGACGGGCGGACTTAAGGGGACTTCGTCGTTACCGACAATTCTTATGGCCCACAAATAAGACTGGGGCATCCAGATGGAGATAGTGCCCCCTCGCACCCTCCCAACCGCATCAAGGTCCAAACGTAGACGTGGCCATGTGTTTCCCATTTGAGTGGAAAACTCATACAAACATAACATGCATGAATTTCCCCATCAAATGAGAAATATAGACGTAGCCAATTTATGTTATAGAATCATGTGATCGAATCACATAACTCCATGCCATAAAAGGGCCCGCGAGCGGAAGGCCACTCTACCCGGCAAGAGCCCCTGTTAAACAACGAAAAACGGAGGAGCGCGCCCGATGGCTAGCCCATGATGCAGGAGGAGCCTGCCACCGATGTGGGTCCTATACCCGGTGAGGTAAAACGAAATGGAAGGACCGAGTTTTAATATTTAACAATCCATTTTTATTCTTTTTAACTTCAAATTCGTGTATTATTATAATTATGTATCAGAAATTTTTGACGCGGATTTATAAGATATTTATCAGTATTTCCTTTAAAAAACAATCTTATACGACGATTTTTTTATCTAAATATACGGATGCGTTAGGATGGCGATCGTCGTCCTATTACATTTTCATCTTCTGAATTAACTGTTTGGATTTGAGATTTGTTTTATACTATTTAATATTAACAACTCATATGGCCACGCTTTCGTACTTGACTTTGTTATTTCTAAAGAATTTAAATAATACACAAATAAATTGGGAATTAATCAACATAATCTTTTCATTCATTTCATTTGACTGGCAACGATATGAAGAAGTCGATAAAGCACTCTTTGAAATAAGTGGATATGTTAAAGCGAAGAACTAAGGCAGAAGATATATCTCACTCAATTTCAACCGAATTGTTGAGCATTTAGAGGAATAGTTGTCTATGAACCTTCTACAGCAAAATTGAATTAAAAGCGATCACTCAACCAGTTCTCATTGAAAGCGCGACTGTGACCACGATGTATTACATCATGTCCCCATTTACGTCAAGACTCACCGAATTTGAAGAGCTATTTATAAAGGAACTTAATAGGGTTCCGTCCAATGTTTCTAATGAGTTGCCCCGCAGTGTTGTATACTCGGACACTTCAATTTCGGTATCCCGGTCTTAATTGCAGCAACCACAGTACGGCACTCCGTTCATTAAAGAGGGAAATCTATTTTTCAAGCTCACTAAGAAATTAACTTCGATTTGCTTTGTTAATGCCCTGCCCGTGGTCACATAACAAATTCAACAATTCCAATAAATAATGCCGGCACGACAGTTACCCTCTACACACACTCTTATCGAAGGCACCCAAGAAACGTTTTCATTGTCGGGTCGAGTATTTTTGGGACCGCCCTTACCTCAATGCATCATCGGGAGGGCTCTCGCGGGAAAACATGCGCTTGAGAATACGGCTCCAATAAAGAAAACAATGTTAAGATATCGAATGTATTCTACACTGAATTTATATGATGTATTTTATGATTATTTTACTCGAGATTTTAATGGGGAAGAAAAGGAACACCATTTTTTGAAGTTTTGTTTATTGAAAATTGAATCCTTCACGAGAACACCACTACTGAACTGGTAGCAATACTATAACAGTAATCCACGATTGCGGAGGTTCTAAACTGCTCAAATTCACTGTGCACTTCGAGCCAATCTGAGAATCAAATGTTTCAATTAATGAATACACTGATAATCCTGAATGCAATGTCGTGGGCATAAAGTCAGCAAAATCTTTATTAGCCGATGTCGTCGTTTGCCCCCCAGTCTCTGCGTTCACGCAAATTGAATTAGAGACGTGATTAACCGAAAACGATGGAAGTAGGTCGAAGTAGCAAACACTCACTTTATCTTTTCACAATTTTCGAATTGAATCGCCGCGTAATGGCACCGAACAAACAATCTCCGCGATTTTGCAAAGAATTCAATGGGGAAAAATTAAATGTACGTTTGAAAAATTTTAGAACGATTTGGGAATCTGATTTCATCTCTTCTCAAATATTCCCGACTTTAAACGCGGCCAAGAAAATATCCAGTTCTCCTCGCGTCATCCCCGTGGCGCAGTCCATGTAACACTTCACGATCCGTGCCCAAAACTTGTCTTTCCTCTTTCTCATCCCGTGTATACGGTAAATCGCATCAACTGAGCTCAGCCTAGTTAGCTTGTTTTCGGTAATTTAATACACCGTTGAGGTGCACTAAATCAGTGTTCTCTTGTTCAAAATTTTAATTGGCAGATTTAACATTTTTTAGGAAAAATTAACTGAATTAAAGAAAAACGAAAAAATTTCTAAATAACAGTTAAATCTCATGAAGTTAGTAATAAAAGTTAAATCTTATGAAGAGTATAATTAAATAGAAACGTTTAAATTTAATATAGAGAAAAATTGATATAAAGTTACATTTAATAATAATAAGAAAAAAAACTATTTTACAAATGACAATTATGAATGGAAATAACTAATTATTTTTCTAAATCTGCCATTAAAATTTTGAATAGGAGATAGGAAGGTTATCGAGCAGTTTGCTTGTGTGACTGCTCGATTACTACTCATAGAAGGAAGTTCATGGACTTGTATAGTGTTAAAGTGTGAATCCAAGAATAAATCTGGGGCCAAACCAAATTGCAGGACAAAATCGACACCAAGGTACACATTCTGAGCCAGTGAAGGAATGATGAAAAATGTAATACTATCCTTAGTTTGATCTCTAAACTTGACGGGTGTTGTCAATCTACCCTTGATAGAATGTTTGGGGCCGTCAGCTGTGCTGATGTCAGAGCACTAAGGTTTCACCACCGTAGGGTGTTGATGGAGTATCTTTGAGCCGAGACTCGAGGCAGCTAATACTTGCACCCGTATCACTTAGTGCGATAGGGATTTCGCCCAACACTTTGATTGGTGCGTAAGGTCTGGTGTCATTCTCGGAAAGTTGTCGCATACGTTCAGGATTTGGCGGCAGGGGCGCACTCTTTTACGGAAGCTGCTCCAACGACGAGTGGACCATTTTGTGCTGGCGTGGGGTGATCTCATGCCGCAAGATATTCCTGCAGTCGAATGTGATATGGTTTCAATGGATAAGTCAGTGGCTGTCGGGGTTCTTCAGACAGTACCAAAAGTGCTCGCTTCAAAAATGTCTTTGGAGTAGCCTCCGGAAGAGATGTGTCATTTGCAGCATCATGGACCAGCAAAGGTGTCGGTATGTTTGTATCTAGAGTATTTTCTGGCAAAGGGCACGTCGTAGTGGAACTGTCAGTAGACGGGACGGAGTGACGGTTCGTTACTGGGTAGTCTCGAGAGCTGCTTGCTGTCGTTGGCACTCGTTTTTTGGCTTCTTGCAATTGGTGCAATTCGGCGCTTACCACAACGGAAACAAAAGATGTTCGCATCTGCCTGGCATGCCGTGAAGCGATTTCCCATCTACCATCGCCAGTTCGTGGACTTCTGTTTGATGGGCTTCGTACAGCTCAGTGTGTGGTGGAGATACGGTCTCCGAAGCGTCGTTCATTATAAGTAGTATGAGACAAGGTGGCGCGGGCAGGGCAGGCACGTTGTGTTCGAGCTCAGCCACTGAGTGTCGTTCAGGTTGCTCTCTACGGTCAAAGAATTTGCTTTGAGGTGTTGATCGCTGAGAGTATTGCACGGCTTCTAGCTCTTTGTTTGAAGCGCGAAGCGCATGTACGATGTGACGAGGAACAAAGACCAATCGTTCTCGTAACTCGACTCGGGCCTGATTCCTTCCCAAAAAAGACTTCAGAACTGTAGTGAAATTAGGTATCTTAAATGTCCGTAAAGGACTGCAGCGATGGTCTGCTCCCTCAGCGGAAGAGGATGTTGGGATCCGCTGAGATTGGACTTGTCTTAGATTCAAATTTGAATTTGAAAGACACATGGACGTAACTATTAGTTTTCTTTGAAATTATCTCAGCTTATTTTCGACTTCACGAACACTCCTCTTTGCATCAAATTTCTTACTTCACTATGCCGCTAAGAAATCGTTTCTCTTAATGCTTCTTTCGGTATCTTAAAAATCGTGTTATTAAACCACACGCAAACTTAGCAGTATGTTTCACGACTTCATCTTGAGAAACCCAATTGTTTACAATGGGCTAAAGGTTTATTCGACACTGGAAAACTAATTCAGAGATCAACGCAGTGTTTTCGATGTGGAATGCTGTTTGCATGAAGGTGCGGTTGGAGCCCTGTTTTATAGATAGACAAATCCGAAAGGGGTCAATAAACGCGTCTCGAAATATTTCTTCAACACTAAGTTACGCATGACGAAAGTCAACTTAAAATGAAAAGGCAGATTTGTTTGCAAGGGGCATAGAGGTACATACAGGAGACGGCGAAAGATCAAATTCATGAAGCCACGAGCTTTTGCCTTTGCTATTGTAATAACTCGCTAATTTCAAAATTGGGGTCGAAATTTCGTTCATCATATAAAGCGTATCATTCTCTTGGCGATAAACTTTATGAGAATACATAACCAATCCAGTCTCTTCAAATTTTCTCACTGTGTTCGAAATTGTTTGCTGTGTATGTCGATTATGTCGACCGTAATCGGCTCGTAACGTCCTAAATGTTGATACAGCATAATCACCATTTTTATAATAAAATTTAATAATTTTAACGCGTTCTTCGACTGTTAAACGATCCATATTTCTAAATGGCAAACCTTCAACTAAAAAAAAAACACGTTTTGGATGACATTTAGTTTTGACAAATGTCAAATGGCAGGGTTATACTTTCCCAACCAAATGGATAACCCTGTATATATATATATATATATATATATATATATATATATATATATATATATATATATATATATATATATATATATATATATATATATATAAAGTACTCTACCCAATACGTAAATTTCTCTTGAGAAATTCACCTAAAATTAAAAAGAAAACGGACCCAAAGTAAGAAAAATGAATAAAATTTTTTAAAAGCGGTGCTATATTAGTGATATTACATGGTGATTTAATATCACTTCCATAAATTTCATTTCATCCTTTGTAGGGCACTTTGAAGTCGGTTTTCTTCGTTTTCCGGTAAATAAACAAATATTTCTGCATTAATTGGCTCTATTTTTAACATCAATTCCAGTCCCATCACCACGACTCCAGAAACCTAGAAAAAAATTTTTAAATTCAACCGACCAGTTTTCGAAGTTAATAAAACAGCCCCCATATTGTAGGTGCACTGCACTGATACGAGATCTCGTATTTTAGAAAACCTTCAAAGTTTTTCAATTAAAACGTTTACTCCGATACATGTAACTTTTACAAGCACCTTCGCAACAACAAAACGAATTATTTTCAACAATTGAATCTTAACACCATTATGGACGGAGCCGACAAAATTTCAACTTTCACGTGGAACATCTATTTCACATGCAATTTGCACTTTGATAATTACGAACTTTTGCTTAAAAACGGAATCAATTACTTCAACACGAAGCTTTAAGGATAACTTGGGCTCATTTAAATCCGTAGGAATAAAAATCAGAAGAAAACGCGCATAAATTCTGTAACGGTTTCCTACTCCGTCTCGTTCGATCGCAATCAGAACCGACCTCTCATCGGTTCGAGACGTGCAGTCTTGGAAATGACAACGGACTGTACCCTTCAGGTCAACAAGTCCGGTCACACTTAGTCTACTCCGTGGTGGCTGCTTGTAGGCTAGCTAGTTCGGAGAGGAGTTTCGGTCGCGGGTCTTACGCGAGCAGACTAAGTCCGAGTTACGTAACTCAGCCACCGGTTCACATGCCCGATTTCCAAACGCGTCAACAACTACTCATCCAGAACGGGAAACCTACGTTACGTTAGTTCTGGATGCGATCTCTCCACAGATCTCAAATCAAAACGCTACAAAATCACCATAGGCGCGTTACCGAATCACCGACGCGGTACCAGAAAATAAGCTAAACTACCTCAAGTCCAAAATAACCTACTCTAAGAAAAAAACGAGCGCAAACAAGGGTACCGCGGACCGTAACCGAATAGAAATCAATCATCCGCAGATTATGAAAACCTAACCCTCTTCAAGACATACTTACCCTCGGTCATCACTTCCGCTGCAAAAGAAAGAGCATGCGGAACGGAAAGGCTTATTGCTTCTTTAGTAATTCATTTTACTTCTTAGAGATTTACATTCAAAATTATCGTTTACGTAAAATTTTTACAGCATTTTACACTTTTCTCATCTAACAGGTGTTATACTTGCAATGTCATGGTCTCATATTAATAATGTACTTCAATTGTTAAACTGAATTAATCATTACAAGATTTATATTATTATTACAAGTAGATTATTTTTTTTCTTGTTTCTTGTTCCTCTTAAAATTTAATATTATTTATTAACCTAAAATGATTTGTACGTATATTTATTGTTTTTCTATTGCTAAAATGTCTAGTATGTATATGTAATTATTTATGGCATGTATATAAGTAGAAATATATTACTATGACTCATATATGAATATAATGAATAATTGAACACTAATGATTTACATCTTTTGCTTTCATGTCGGCATAAGGTTTAAAATCTATTTGGTTTTGAAATATTCAAGACGGTTTCATTTTCAATATTGGTTTTGTTCTAAAATGGGTTTACTAATTTTGGTGGTTTGATTTTGTTTACATTAGAATTTAATTACATTAAAATTCATGCAATCTTGTACACAGGATGAAGTTTCTCATGCGGTTGATATTTTAGGCTCATTTACAAAGCTACGGAAAGGTGGAAGGAATTAGAACAATTTAAGGGTAAACTTCTTCACAAAAAAATCAGTCATCAGGTTTACAAGCTTAAGGCGGGTTAATAGAGAGAGGGAGAGGCGATAGATTTTTTTTCTATATTCAAGTTTCTAGATGCAGGATTAGATTTTCTTGTATATATAGACAAAAGTGTGTTTAAAATATTTCTAAGGAGTTAATACATCAATCTTGTTATAGAATCTTAATAATAGGTAAATAGTTGATTAGAGAATTTCCTTAGTATTAATTAACATTTACAAAGTTGTTTACAATAAAGATTAAACCATAGATTTTTCTTTGAAAGGATTGTTTAATTTCGACTTTCAATGATTAAATCGAAAAGTAATTTAGTATTGCCAAAATATACAAAAATACATATTCAAGACGTTTTTCGGAGTGAAATTATTAGCTTTATATTTTAAACGCGTTTTTAATATTTTCTTACATTTATTTTCTTTTTTAAACGAAAGTTCTTATTATAGTGCACATTCTAAAAGTTAATTTTTCAAATTAATTATTTTAAATTTATAAATTTTACTTGCACCGTTGATGCCAATTTCTAACAAGAACCATAATTTTTAGAGTCATAGAATAGTTTGAATAATTTCATGTTTTTGTAATTTAAAGGGTGGTTACTGCATGAAAATCTCAATGTTCGGCTTTCGGCCACAATTTGAAAATGATGTGATTTTAGTAGTTATTTTTATCAATTACTACGAGATTGAAAAACTTTCGTACCCTTTAATTAAATGCAGAAAGCAATACAAGAATATAGACACAGCGACGAAATTCTCGAATAGGTTTATACTCCATTTCAAAAGAAATTCAAAATTTAGTAGGCGGAAGGAGGCTAATGTTCAGCGTCACAGCTCCAAGTAATCGGAAGAATTGCGCGATAACACTTGCACTTAAAATCTGATCACTTAATATTCAAGTCTTTTTGATATGATTTATAGCTGGATTACATCAAATAACAATCGAAACAATTTTGTTTGAGTTACTCAGTTGATGTTCACTGGGATCATTATAGTGCCAAGGAATCTACAAAACTTGGAACTGAGATTCGTTCAGCTAAAAAGGTGAAACATCCAAAAAGTGAATAGCCTTGAGGTTGGATTCAGCACGCTCAGGTAATGACACAATTCAGATTAGCATCTTAAAAGCCTAGACAGATATTCGCTATATGAACCTAGTATGCTACATAAAACTTACGTCTACCATGTTCTAAAACATGGTACAAACCTAGGATCCCAGTATAAATGAATTTTCCTAGTATCAACCAAATTAAATTGATTTTTTTTTTTTGGACAATTTTCATTATTTATTTTGACCCAAGTTTATAATTATGTGTGTTGATCGAACCATTTTGCATTGAAAAATATTTGAAAAATCTAGCTTGGAATCAGGTAAATTTATTATTTGCTATCACTTTGTTTTAAAATCTGACTTCAATTGACAGATTATATAAGGTTTATATGTTTGCACGTTTGTCACGGTTACGAGGGATGCTGATGTTCTATAGCATATGTCTAGTTAGGCTTTTAGGGTGATTTGAATTTAGTAGTTTTCTTATTATTTTCATACGGAGAGCTTATTAAGTACTTGGGCGTTACAATTGAATTAAAATTTAACGAATATTTTTGGGAAACCGATATATTCTACTATGATTTCTCATTATGATGTTTTCAGAATTTACTCCGTTTTCTTTAATAATCACAGCATGTCAAAATTACTTTGGAAAGGATTGAATATACCGTTGACAACGAAAGTGAAATATGATGGTGACATTTTGTGAAATTCATGTAAACGCACCACAATATGCGAAACAAAGGAAATATACTCGGCTTTCTTGATATGATTCCCTGATCATAACGTTGTAAGAGTTATTAAACTACTTTTGGACACTTACCACCGAGCTCGGCAGTGATTTTCCTTGGTCACCTGGATCATCCTCAGCTCCATTAGTATTCCCATAAGCCACACTTTCTCCGCCTTCAGTGTCTGTATTGCCTTTGATATTGGTAGAGTTCTTCGTGATGTCAGCTTTATTTTTGATTGTATCAATGTTTGATGTAAATTCAAGAGCATGTCTAGGCGAGAATTTCAGAATGTTTGTCAATTTGGCATAAGTACTTGCATAGCACAATTTAAAGTTGTATGCCACATGTAACTCATTGTTGCATTGTAGACAGATATGATGTGGAAGGCGGTCAGTCAAGGTGATCGATGATGATGCAATCGATTGAAGCATGCGAAGAGCATCTTCGTTTCCTTTTCTAAAAATGAATAGTAAATTATCACTCGCTTCGCAGATGCGGCAACACACCGATTTTACCATTCCTAGATTCTAGAGAAAGATGCGTCCAACTGTTACGAATAACCTTTGTTTTCATACAGAAGACTATTCGTGCAAAACCATCAATGAAACAATAATTTTGGACAACATTCGCTCGCAATTTTTGTTTTCTACCACCGAAATGTCGAAAATCACCACACTTTTCTGTATATAGTGAAAGCTTAAACAAATGAAACACTTTGGTCTAGAACAATCTTCACTCTCACTCATCGGACAGTTAACCGCGCACCTTCCGTACCTTTTTGACGTTTGGATGGCAACTGTGGGAGGCATTGCCAGATAGATATGCTTCGAAATGTATCAGTGTGTTACTACAGCGGATCACATTGACAGAAAATATTTCTCCACAAATATAAATATTTGAAGAAAAATATTTTCGGCGCAATGATATCTGCACGAAAGATGAAGTCTGCTTGCACTTCGAAGTCATACATATCTGGCCGGGTGCCAGGGTTCGGGATCGGAATCACTCCGATTCCCGGGCGTAGGCGTCACATTACACATCCCCCCCCCCCAAAATCGAAGTAATTCCGATCCCGACTCCTATGTAAAAGGTCTTGGTAAGGGACGTGGCGGGTCGAAGGTCGATTTCGAGGAATAGGCTACAACAATTTCAGTGAAGACTCGACAGTGACTATACAGTAGGGAGTCAGGTGTTACTCGGAGGTCTTCGTCCAGACAGAAATTTAGATAAGCCATAGTTTTTCGCGTGAAATAGTTGCACTTCACCGTCTAAGGTCTTTTGCGTGGTAAATTCCCAGGGTTTTACCAGCCATGTCCGCGATGAGGTATCGTGTGGGGCTTATTACTTGTAGGACTCGACACTTCACGAATTTCTTGTCTAGTTTGGCATTGTAATGTCGGGTGGCATCGCTCTGCCGGAAGTTTCGACGATATATTTCGTCGCCTGCCTTAAAGCCAGAAGGATGGGATCGCAAATTGTACCGCTCCTCTCCCATGCGTCGACTTTCTTCAATCTTCTCCTGCAGTTGATCTCGCAGAAGTTGGAGCTTTTCGTGCGGTTCCAGAACCACGATTGGGTCCTCAAGCGATTTCAGTTGCCGCAATAGCCGGTAAGCGCTTCCATGACAGATCATGTACTGGCCGAACAATGCGTAATACGGCGAAATGCCGGTAGTGGCGTGGTACGACGAGCGCAGAGCACTAGTGATGGCGGACAACTTGCGATCCCAGTCCTTCTGATTCGGGTGGACATAGGCGCGAATGGCCGCTATGAGCGTACGGTTCAGTCGTTCGGATGCGTTGGCTTGTGGTGAATAGACGGCGGTTCGTTGGTGGATGATGCCGTATTTGGACATTAGGTCTCGGAACTTGCTTGAGGTGAACTGGACCCCGTTGTCGGAGACAAGTTTCTCCGGAACTCCAAACATGTGAAAGACTCGGTTCTCCAAGAAGCTGAGTATAGGTCCAGTGTGCATGTTACGTAGTGGTTCTATGATAGGGAATTTAGAGAGCTCCCGTGTGACCAGAAGCAGATCGAGGGTAAGGACCGATAAGATCAATGTACAAGCGCTGGAACACGCGTTCGGGGACCTCAACCTCACCCATGGGAGGCCGAAGAATGGTGTTGGGCGCTTTAGTGCACTTGCATAGCTCACAGGAGGCTACGTACGCTTTTATTTGTCGTGCCATCTTAGGCCAAAAGAAACAGGTTTTCAACCGCCTAAGTGTACGACCGTATCCGCCGTGCGCACTTGATGGGTGGTCATGAGCCCGTCTGATAAGATCAGTGGTTAATTCTTCGGGCACCCACAACTTCCACTGTTCTTCTTCTTGTATGGGGTCTCCGGATGCGTGTCCCATCCGCTTATAAATAAATCCATCCGTCACCCGCAGTTCAGGAAGCTGGGACAGTTGATTCTGTATAGTGTGAATCAGTTGGGTGTAGCTGGCTGACTTGAAGGCAGGATGGTCCAGGTCGATCAATTGGGGGCTGTCGTCCTCCTGGACCAACTCGGCTCCTTCAGGAGCGAACATTCTGGAAAAGGTGTCTGGGACTACATGCTGGCTTCCTTTTCGGTGGCGAATTGTGAAGTCAAATGCCTGTAATTTCAGTGCCCACCTGGCCAATCTGCCGTTGAGATCAGTCTGGCTCATCAGCCATTTCAGAGAAGCGTGGTCCGTAACGATTTCAAAGGTGTGTCCCTCCATATAGGCTCGGAAGCGTTTCACGGGCAACACCGCAGCTAGACATTCCTGCTCGGAGACCGTGTAATTTCGCTGGGCTGGGTTCAACTTGTGAGACATGAAGGCTATCGGGGTCTCCTCGCCGTCGTGCGTAACCTGAACTAAGACGGCCCCCACTCCATGTTGACTCGCGTCGCATTGGAGTGAGAACGGTCTATCAAAGTCAGGGCTGTGCAATACGGGAGCGGTGGTTAGCTTCTTCTTGAGTTCTTCAAAGGCTCGCAAGCTGTTCTCTTCCCAGACGAACTTACGTCCCTTTCGCAGCATGTCTGTCAGAAGTGTGGTGATGGTGGCATAATCCCGCACGAAGCGTTGGTACCATCCACATAATCCTAAGAATCGACGCAGCTGTTTGGTGGTTTGTGGTAGAGGAAAATTGTCAATTGCCATAGTCTTTTCCGGGTCCGTTCTGATGTTGCCATGGCCAATGATGTGACCCAGGTACTTAACCTTCGTCATCACAAACTGACTCTTCTGTATGTTGATGGTTAAACCAGCTTTCCGGATTTGCAAGGCTACTTCCTGGAGCAGACAGATGTGTTCGTCAAAGGTCTCGGTTATGAGCAGTAGGTCATCTAAATAGACGAAAACCTGATGTCGTAAATGCGGTGGTATCACCTTATCCATAAGGCGCGTCATCGTTTGAGGGGCATTACATAACCCAAATGGCATGGTCACGAAGTGATACAGTGGCCGACCGGGGACCGTGAAAGCTGTTTTCTCTTTGGATTCCGGATCTAATGGAATTTGCCAAAAAGCGTCTTTGAGGTCCAGACTGGTAATGTAATGGGCCTTCGGTAATCGACTCAATATGCCTTCAATTAAAGGTAGAGGGTATGCGTCCTTGACTGTGACGGCATTCAAACGTCTTGCGTCCAAACATAATCTGACCTTGTTCGGTTTAACGACTAAAGTGACTGGGGAGGACCATGCACTCTGTGATTCTTCGATCACGCCTAGTGCTAACATCCGATCAACTTCGGCATATAACGACTTTTCCTTCGCCGGAGATATGGCGAAATGCCTCTGTTTTATGGGTCTTGCTTCACCTACGTCTATGGCGTGCGACACCAGGGTGGTCCTGCCAAGACCTTCCTTCTCATGCGATGGAAAAGCCGATATAGCCGAATCCAATCGCAGCTGTTGATGTGCATTCAGAGCATGTCTTAGTGTGTGAGAAGTGTTGGTCGAATCATGGACTGTGTCGATAGTTTCGAGTGTCGGACCGGGAAATAGTGCCGGGGCTAAATTAAATTTCCGGACGAAGTCCACTCCTAAGTAAAAATCCTGTGTGAGCTGAGGTATTATGAAGAATTCCAGAGATTTTGACACGCTCTTGAAAGTAACCTCCGTCGTAATTCGTCCTCTTACGGAGTGACGGGTTCCATCTGCTGTTCGTAACCAGGTGGTAAAATGCTGAATTTGATTGGCGTGGGACGTCAGAATCTCTTCCGCAAAATTGCCGGATATGCAGTTCACACTGGCTCCAGTATCAACTAGGCCCATCAGTCGCCTCTGTAGAAGGTATACTGACGCATAGGGCCTAACGTCATCTTTTATCAATTCGTCCAAATGTATTGCTCGTAAGGCCTTCCTGGATTGCCTGACCCTTCTCCAGAAGCTCCGCATCCGACGTGTGGATCGCTTTCTTCTGGGACGAGGTGCCGTAAAAATCTCCTCACTGAAGATACGCTGACGTGTAGCTAGATAATCACGCAGTCTGATATGGAAGGGCTTGCGATGCCAAGGAATGTTTGACTCGCCCCCATTATTGTTTTCGTCCTGCTCGACAACGTGTGATGCCGGTGGCGGAACTTCAGGAGTAGTGTCTTTGGCGGTGTGGGTCAGTAAGGTTGGGGTCGGGTCTGGAGTTTGGTCGCAGCTAGCAACCGGCTCCGGGTCAATTTGTTCAGAACTTACGAGTGTCGACGGGTGGTAGCGGCACTCGCTGGCAAGTTTTTTCGTTGTTTACAATCGGAGCAATCCGTTGCATAAGTGTCAGCTTTACCGCATCGGAAGCAAAAAAGTGTCAGCTCCGCCGGACATACAGCGAACCGATGTCCAGGTTGCTTGCAGTTCCAACAAGTCGTCGGACTGGTGAGCGCTTCGATGCTTGGTGGTTTAATTTCAAGCCTTGGTTCCGGAGTGCCGGAAACGCCAGTACGCATAACTAGAGCGGTTTCGTAGGACGGATCATCCTCGATCGAATGTTCTGCATGGTGTCTGCGGTGAGTATCAGTTGGAATAGGAGTTGCTCGGAACATCCTCCTTCTCTCTTCGTGTCGTTCTGTAATGTGACGCCTACGCCCGGGAATCGAAGTGATTCCGATCCCGAACCCTTGCACTCGGCCAGATGGGTATGACCTCGAAATGCAAGCGGACTTCATCTTTCGTGCGGATATCGTTGCGCAGAAAATATTTTTTTTTATCTCCAAATATTTAGATCTGTGGATTTAAATATTTCAAACAGAATATTAATCAAAACCCTGACGCATTTCGAGACATATCCATTTGGGAATGCCCCCTCCACCGTGGCCATCGAAAAACTATGCCACTGGCGACAAATGGAGATGCACATTGCCGCCATGTGGCGTTCCATTCCACACACATCTGTTTGGTCGGAGGTTGTCAGCTTGACAGTCCGGCGCCACGAGGGGGAGAAAACGCGGGAAAGAAAGTGCTCATCAATATTATATTCGCAACATTTTTCGTATACCTATTTCACTAAGAATAGTTGATAGATTGTAAACCACTCCCTTCGAGAGTAATCTTGGTGTTCTTCGATTCTAGTTTCATAGAAGCTATATGTGGCCGGTACACTTCATCTTTCGGTTATATTTTACAGTAGACACAAATGTTGAAAAGTCAATATCAGTTATATTCCTATCGAGCATTGTTGTCTTTAATCGCCTAAGGTGCCACAGTATTTATAAAAGAAGGTAACACGAGTTTGATTAATTGTTTTGTTGACTTCGAGCTGAGCTTTGCTATCTTACAGGGATCCTTGCCGAGGTCAAAACTGGGTGAACATTATTTTCATACCTTGCGGCCATCTGTGCTGTTGCGCAGAGCGCCAAGATAATTTGGAATTGTGTCCAATGTGCCGCGCAAGCATCGAGCGTAAATTAAAAGTTCTCCAGCCGTAATACAATATGCAATGTTCAAACTGACACTTTACAAATCTTTCCCTTCGTCATTCTCGTCAAGTTCAACGCTTCTAAACCAACAAACTAAGAAAAGAAATGAAGACACATAATGTGATATCGATGCCAAAATCGTACGTACAACAAGAACAACAAATCTAGGATAAATATTCATTAAATTGTCTTTAAGACAAAAGGAGTAAGGTAAATTTTAAAATTTTTCCTTATCGCTCAGTTCGCTACAGACTTACCAGCTAACTCAAAACTATTTGTCCACATCTCAGTCTATTTACTTAAATTTTGTAATTCCAAGATTGATTGCGTGCATTGTTTCAAAGCTCGTTTATTGATTCTCCCCGCCTTGGTTTTATGGAGGATATGGGGAAATAAATGATGATTATAGATTTACAAAACTCATTAATTCAAAGTCTTGTTTCATAGCTAGATTAATCGCTAGCCCTAAAAGTAGAATATCGAGAAAAATGACTTTTATAAATCGAGTATATAATAAACGATCCAAAGTGCTTACTCTGTACAACGAGTTCTAAACAATTGTTCACATCGCTGTAATCTTCAATGCCAATAAGATAATAACTTGAAAAAAAAAACCGTTTTGCTAGAAAATATCGTTACAACTATACTAATTGTTACTTTTTCGGTTGATAATAAATTAAAAATGGTTGTTAACTACTATATCTTCCAATTGCCTTAATTATTTGACAATGTTCCTGTTGTGCCAATTTGGTTACCAAGAACAAGTTCATGAAAAAAAATACTTCCTCCACTCGTGAGAAAATGAAATGCTTCCATTAATTAAAAAAAAAAAAAAAATTTTAACGTTTCATGTTATGTCGAATTTGTAAGCTTACAAACTCCTAGAAAATTCACTGTCGACAGTTTTTTTCAAACGATAAATTGCCTTAAGACAGCTTTAAACTGTTTTTGTAACATTCAACCGCGAATGGCTAAAAGGAATAACTATCGTAAATGAGCACTCATCAAATAACGGCCTACCAAAATAAAAACAAAAAAAAATCATCAAAAAACTGCTTATTTTCTCAAATGAATCGGAAATAGAAACAAAATCAGATTCCAGTGTCGTTTGTTAGTGTAGCCACTGTCAAAGAGTATTTGATTTTGTAAATAGTTTAAGTAGATGTAATATTAAAATCAATAGCAATACAGACGCAAAGATTCACCTCGTGTTGAGTTGAAGTAGACTGAAAATTCACCGAAGGTATTGTGTAAAGGAATCGTTGATTAGATGCACACCATAAAAGAGGTTGAATCCGGTTATTCATAGGACAAGATGATTGATAATTCTAATGTAAAAGAAATAGCATATTATGAAGACTAATCCATTAAATAAAATCATGAATTGTTAATTAACGAAAGACTTTCCTTTTCAGTGGTTCTTTCTGTTTCAGCGGGAAAGTGAGTGCAGGGTAGGTATGTCGTCGCGAGGGTAGGGTTTCGCCAAATCCGCTGAGGTCGGTTTCGCGTCGCGCGCGGTACGCGGTACCTTTGTTGTTTCGTTATTTTATTTAGAGTAGTCTTCGTCGGGTTGAGTTAGAGTAGTATACTTTTCGGTACCGCGTCGAAACTTCGGGAACGTGAAATAAAAATTAGATTTTGAATTCTTGACTGGTTATAAGAAGAAATACGGAGTAACGTAAAGTAGGTTTCTTCTCCGTATGGTTTGTTTTGATAACGCGTTTTGGAAAACGGGCATGTTCAGGTGGCTGAAATATTGTAATTGAGCGTAACCCATTCGGAGACCCGCGACCGAAATCCTCTCCGAACTAGCTGGCCGACAAGCAGCCACCGCGTAAATGGGTTACGGTGCACGGATTGGTTGACGTGTTGGTACCATCCGTTGGCACTACTCAGACTTAACGTCTAGAACCGATGAGAGGTCGGTTCCGCGTTCGAACCTAAAAGGTTGAAAATCATTACAGTTCTTCCCTCCGGACATGCCTGCGCAGCGATTGGATGTCGTGGATTGGTACGTGTAGTAGTCGTGTCTGCAACTCCCAGCGCAAATTTTCACGTAAGCTCTCTACCAGCTCCTCTTCACCCATTGGTGTCCTTAAACGCGACACGAGTCGTAGCATGCTGTCGTGAAATTGGTCAAAGGTCTCTTGAGGTCCTTGCTTTCGTTTCCTAATTAACTCCAGTAGGTCTCGTTCGGTTAAACCGTCATCAAAATGATCACGGAACGCCCTGGAAAAGGAGTTCCAGTCCGGAAGAGGCACAGACTCCTTATAACGCCAGTACCATTCCGTGGCTTCTCCACTGAACAGAAGGTGTGCATGGCGCAAGAATGCATGGAAATTCCCCCCTAGGGTACTCATCACGAGTGAGTGCACTCTAAAGAGGAAACGGTCTACCGGAGTGGAGGCATTGAATCCGGAGAATTTCAAGTGCCAACTCTCCATTATCCGTGGTGTTGGATCTTGAGGTGGTAGTGACATGTTCGGTGGCTGGGTTTCCAGTCCTGACTGACGTAGAGGTAACATAGTACTGAACCTTGGTCTATATTCGGGAGCACTTGGATCCATTCCTAGACTTGGTCGTGGAGGAATTCCCTCATCGAGTGGTCTAACGAGGTCGTTGTCGCGCCGTCGGGTCGGTTCCCAGACTGCTGGCTGAGGTTCCGACTGGATGGACTGGTTGGCTTGTAGGGTCTGGATGCTTTGCTCCATTTTCGCCATCTGTTCGGTTAGGCCTTGTAACACCCTCAGGAACACTTCATTTGCGACTGCTGTTGTTTGCGGTGAGGACTGGAGCGCTGGTTGCTGGTTTGCATCCAAGTGTTCGCCTCCGACAGCTCCTTCTCCTCCTCGAGACGAGCTTTTGTGGTTAGTCTTCGGATTATTTTTCGGCACTGCTCCTGGATGGCTAATCGGTGGTAAAGGTGGAACAGCGACATTAGCCGGATCGATGGGGCGACGGCAGTTGGGGCATCGAGCGTTTGGTGTTGCAAGTAGATCTTGAACACAGGTGCTGTGGAACACGTGTCCACATTCCAACCTGCAGGTGTTGCTATCGCCGAGGTCCTCCTGTTGGCAGATTCCGCAGAATAAATAACAATAACACAAAAAAAATAATATTTTAGGGCAGCCTTTCAGTTCCGCAACTCCAACTCCTTCGTGCAGAAATGATGACTGATGGTGGTCTGTCAAGAGAAGGGTGCTTCAGATTGATTTACTGCTTTATTTTCCCCATTTCCCGTACGTTACAAACCGTTTCTAATTTACGTTAAATGACTCGACGAGACAAGTGGTAGAGCTGCCGTAACGATTTTGTACGCGGTCAAAATTCCCGACGCGTGGAAGCATTCCGGGCTTCGCAACTCCAGCATACGTCACCGAACGTTAAACCGATACCACTCGTCTATCACGCATACGAAATAAGTAGAATCCTTCCGCGACATAAAGGCAAGGTACCCTTCTATTTTCTTGAGAGTCCAGGCCGACAGGAGAAACCCCATTGGGCTGACAGTTCCATCAAGAAAATAGAAGGTCCTTACAGGGGTTAGCCTGGGACAACACATCGGAAGGACTCTGTCGCGAAAACAAAATCAAACAAAGGAGAGCGGAAGCTACAACTCACGTGAAGCGACTGCTAGAGTGTATCACACAACTCCACTGCTCCTGATAGTGGGACTCGAGTACCAGAGTACCTTACATCCTCCGTAAAGGACCAACTCGTCAGAAGACGCGAATTTCTTTCCCCCTTAGGATGTTTTAGACCCCACGTTGGGCGCCATTTGTAACGGTTTCCTACTCCGTCTCGTTCGATCGCAATCAGAACCGACCTCTCATCGGTTCGAGACGTGCAGTCTTGGAAATGACAACGGACTGTACCCTTCAGGTCAACAAGTCCGGTCACACTTAGTCTACTCCGTGGTGGCTGCTTGTAGGCTAGCTAGTTCGGAGAGGAGTTTCGGTCGCGGGTCTTACGCGAGCAGACTAAGTCCGAGTTACGTAACTCAGCCACCGGTTCACATGCCCGATTTCCAAACGCGTCAACAACTACTCATCCAGAACGGGAAACCTACGTTACGTTAGTTCTGGATGTGATCTCTCCACAGATCTCAAATCAAAACGCTACAAAATCACCATAGGCGCGTTACCGAATCACCGACGCGGTACCAGAAAATAAGCTAAACTACCTCAAGTCCAAAATAACCTACTCTAAGAAAAAAACGAGCGCAAACAAGGGTACCGCGGACCGTAACCGAATAGAAATCAATCATCCGAAGATTATGAAAACCTAACCCTCTTCAAGACATACTTACCCTCGGTCATCACTTCCGCTGCAAAAGAAAGAGCATGCGGAACGGAAAGGCTTATTGCTTCTTTAGTAATTCATTTTACTTCTCAGAGATTTACATTCAAAATTATCGTTTACGTAAAATTTTTATAGCATTTTACACTTTTCTCATCTAACAGGTGTTATACTTGCAATGTCATGGTCTCATATTAATAATGTACTTCAATTGTTAAACTGAATTAATCATTACAAGATTTATATTATTATTACAAGTAGATTATTTTTTTTTCTTGTTTCTTGTTCCTCTTAAAATTTAATATTATTTATTAACCTAAAATGATTTGTACGTATATTTATTGTTTTTCTATTGCTAAAATGTCTAGTATGTATATGTAATTATTTATGGCATGTATATAAGTAGAAATATATTACTATGACTCATATATGAATATAATGAATAATTGAACACTAATGATTTACATCTTTTGCTTTCATGTCGGCATAAGGTTTAAAATCTATTTGGTTTTGAAATATTCAAGACGGTTTCATTTTCAATATTGGTTTTGTTCTAAAATGGGTTGACTAATTTTGGTGGTTCGATTTTGTTTACATTAGAATTTAATTACATTAAAATTCATGCAATCTTGTACACAGGATGAAGTTTCTCATGCGGTTGATATTTTAGGCTCATTTACAAAGCTACGGAAAGGTGGAAGGAATTAGAACAATTTAAGGGTAAACTTCTTCACAAAAAAATCAGTCATCAGGTTTACAAGCTTAAGGCGGGTTAATAGAGAGAGGGAGAGGCGATAGATTTTTTTTCTATATTCAAGTTTCTAGATGCAGGATTAGATTTTCTTGTATATATAGACAAAAGTGTGTTTAAAATATTTCTAAGGAGTTAATACATCAATCTTGTTATAGAATCTTAATAATAGGTAAATAGTTGATTAGAGAATTTCCTTAGTATTAATTAACATTTACAAAGTTGTTTACAATAAAGATTAAACCATAGATTTATCTTTGAAAGGATTGTTTAATTTCGACTTTCAATGATTAAATCGAAATTAAGTAATTTAGTATTGCCAAAATATACAAAAATACATATTCAAGACGTTTTTCGGAGTGAAATTATTAGCTTTATATTTTAAACGCGTTTTTAATATTTTCTTACATTTATTTTCTTTTTTAAACGAAAGTTCTTATTATAGTGCACATTCTAAAAGTTAATTTTTCAAATTAATTATTTTAAATTTATAAATTTTACTTGCACCGTTGATGCCAATTTCTAACAAGAACCATAATTTTTAGAGTCATAGAATAGTTTGAATAATTTCATGTTTTTGTAATTTAAAGGGTGGTTACTGCATGAAAATCTCAATGTTCGGCTTTCGGCCACAATTTGAAAATGATGTGATTTTAGTAGTTATTTTTATCAATTACTACGAGATTGAAAAACTTTCGTACCCTTTAATTAAATGCAGAAAGCAATACAAGAATATAGACACAGCGACGAAATTCTCGAATAGGTTTATACTCCATTTCAAAAGAAATTCAAAATTTAGTAGGCGGAAGGAGGCTAATGTTCAGCGTCACAGCTCCAAGTAATCGGAAGAATTGCGCGATAACACTTGCACTTAAAATCTGATCACTTAATATTCAAGTCTTTTTGATATGATTTATAGCTGGATTACATCAAATAACAATCGAAACAATTTTGTTTGAGTTACTCAGTTGATGATCACTGGGATCATTATAGTGCCAAGGAATCTACAAAACTTGGAACTGAGATTCGTTCAGCTAAAAAGGTGAAACATCCAAAAAGTGAATAGCCTTGAGGTTGGATTCAGCACGCTCAGGTAATGACACAATTCAGATTAGCATCTTAAAAGCCTAGACAGATATTCGCTATATGAACCTAGTATGCTACATAAAACTTACGTCTACCATGTTCTAAAACATGGTACAAACCTAGGATCCCAGTATAAATGAATTTTCCTAGTATCAACCAAATTAAATTGATTTTTTTTTTTGGACAATTTTCATTATTTATTTTGACCCAAGTTTATAATTATGTGTGTTGATCGAACCATTTTGCATTGAAAAATATTTGAAAAATCTAGCTTGGAATCAGGTAAATTTATTATTTGCTATCACTTTGTTTTAAAATCTGACTTCAATTGACAGATTATATAAGGTTTATATGTTTGCACGTTTGTCACGGTTACAAGGGATGCTGATGTTCTATAGCATATGTCTAGTTAGGCTTTTAGGGTGATTTGAATTTAGTAGTTTTCTTATTATTTTCATACGGAGAGCTTATTAAGTACTTGGGCGTTACAATTGAATTAAAATTTAACGAATATTTTTGGGAAACCGATATATTCTACTATGATTTCTCATTATGATGTTTTCAGAATTTACTCCGTTTTCTTTAATAATCACAGCATGTCAAAATTACTTTGGAAAGGATTGAATATACCGTTGACAACGAAAGTGAAATATGATGGTGACATTTTGTGAAATTCATGTAAACGCACCACAATATGCGAAACAAAGGAAATATACTCGGTTTTCTTGATATGATTCCCTGATCATAACGTTGTAAGAGTTATTAAACGTACTTTTGGACACTTACCACCGAGCTCGGCAGTGATTTTCCTTGGTCACCTGGATCATCCTCAGCTCCATTAGTATTCCCATAAGCCACACTTTCTCCGCCTTCAGTGTCTGTATTGCCTTTGATATTGGTAGAGTTCTTCGTGATGTCAGCTTTATTTTTGATTGTATCAATGTTTGATGTAAATTCAAGAGCATGTCTAGGCGAGAATTTCAGAATGTTTGTCAATTTGGCATAAGTACTTGCATAGCACAATTTAAAGTTGTATGCCACATGTAACTCATTGTTGCATTGTAGACAGATATGATGTGGAAGGCGGTCAGTCAAGGTGATCGATGATGATGCAATCGATTGAAACATGCGAAGAGCATCTTCGTTTCCTTTTCTAAAAATGAATAGTAAATTATCACTCGCTTCGCAGATGCGGCAACACACCGATTTTACCATTCCTAGATTCTAGAGAAAGATGCGTCCAACTGTTACGAATAACCATTGTTTTCATACAGAAGACTATTCGTGCAAAACCATCAATGAAACAATAATTTTGGACAACATTCGCTCGCAATTTTTGTTTTCTACCACCGAAATGTCGAAAATCACCACACTTTTCTGTATATAGTGAAAGCTTAAACAAATGAAACACTTTGGTCTAGAACAATCTTCACTCTCACTCATCGGACAGTTAACCGCGCACCTTCTGTACCTTTTTGACGTTTGGATGGCAACTGTGGGAGGCATTGCCAGATAGATATGCTTCGAAATGTATCAGTGTGTTACTACAGCGGATCACATTGACAGAAAATATTTCTCCACAAATATAAATATTTGAAGAAAAATATTTTCGGCGCAATGATATCTGCACGAAAGATGAAGTCTGCTTGCACTTCGAAGTCATACATATCTGGCCGGGTGCCAGGGTTCGGGATCGGAATCACTCCGATTCCCGGGCGTAGGCGTCACATTACAATTCTTACAATGCAACCGAGTTTATTTGCATGTTATCGGGATTCTATGACCATTGTTAAATCTGTATCAACCGAGAAAATCTTTAAATTCGCGTCTCCCATATACCGTTTATAGCATGCACGATTCACACAACATTCGAAATTATGTTTTCATTCACGAAACGCACCGAAGACCTGGACGGACACAGAAAACATCACGTAAATTATACCCGGACACATAATTGTTTCCTTGACTGCACTTTACTTATCTAAATAATGAAAAATACTCGATGACGCTTTCACTTTTTTACTCACGTTCACACGTTAAACACTTTATTTTCGAAATCACTTATACAAACAACCCGAAACAAGTGATTTCATTGAAAATTTTAAAAAATTACGATCTTTTATTGAAATTTTCGCAAGAATTGTCAACTGACTGTTTTCCATCAGCTGAAACATTATATCCGAAATCAGGGGTGTCACAATTGTTGATTTCGATCGAAAACGATTTAAATGTGACGCACTTCGTAGTTTGTTAGTAAATTTTATGGAAAAGAAAGAAGTTTGTTGAACAATATTTGGAGGCATTGTTTACAATTGTAAATGCTGTATGATCATTAGAGAGAAAACTGAAAATAATGAACTTTTTTAGCAATTTTGAAATTTTGAACAATGATAGCAGTTGGACAATCATACGAGCTTATTCGTGAAAGTCCAAAAGCTTTCGAAAATTGGAGTATACGTACATGAAATGTTTGTTCGTATTAAGCATGTATGAGACTTCAATATTTTATATGGGAAATGAAAGCTCGCCGTCTCCAGTGTATATCTCTATGGCTAGGGGAGACGTTACAACCCACGCGATGCTTGATTGTGCCAGAGTTCAGTAAAGGGTTCCTCATAAAGGTTCGGAAAATCGAAAAGTACATTTGAATTTCACTTAAACATAGAGTTTTGCGAGTTTATATTTCTTCGTTTATATACCTTCCAATAATCTGTTCTGTTCAGGACTTGGATGTGGGATTGGCGCTGATAATATATTCGGCATTACAATCACATAGACGAGAGTTCGCCAGTAGCAGAGATAGCTGTTGCATTCATAACCTGTGCCTGTCGCTAACGCTGCCGCACTCGCTGGTGTTTGTGTTGACAGTTCTGGGTCCCGCCAACTTCAACGGGACTGTTCGTGATGTTAACCCTCTATAGCGGCTGCTGCAGAACCCCTTCTATCGGCTGCAAACGATTCTTGCCCATTTCATCCAGGTGTTAACTGGCCACCACTATTTCGATCAGTGCACCTTTGTTTCTTCGTCGTCGGGAAACGCGCCCCAACTTCGACAAATCGATTCGAGACCACTCAATACAACCTCGATCTTATCTTTGCGACGATTTCTCCCTAGAAGCGCCCGCTTTCCCAATAAGGAAGGCCACAGCGTCCAACACTATTTACCACTATTCGGTTAGTTTGACGGTTTTTGTTTGTTTCAGTTTATTTGATCGATACGTCCTTCCCGTACACTCTGAGGGACCCCACGACAGGATACGTCCAATTAACGTAAACGTCATTCCACCCGCTGAATTCCATTCCGCTCGCCAATCTAGTACACTGTGGGGTGTACTAGCTTAGCTTTCCTACACTGTAAACTTTATGTAGCAGATTTTAAAAATTTAAAAAAACTAAATTTGACTAAAAGAAGGAAAACTGAATAGGACTTGGATTAGTAATAAAAGTTAAACCTTATAACGAATATAATTAGAGGGAAACATTTAAATTTAATATAATGGAAAGTGGATATAAAATTAAATTTAATATAAGTGAAATTGATAAAAAATTACATTTAATAAAAAGGAAAATTGATATAAAATTACATTTAATAAAGATAATAAGCAGAAAAATTATTATTCAAATCACGATTACGAATAAAAAGTAATTACATATTTTTTCCAAAGCTGCCATATAAAATTTTGACTAGGGGATAGGAAGGTTTTCGAGCAATTTGCTTGTGTGACTGCGCGATTAATACAGAACTCTTTCACCGGCCTGAAGCTCATCAATCGTTCCAACAGGCAGCATAGAGCTTCGTAGCAGTCGTCTATTGTCTCCTGAGCCCGTTGGTGTCTACTTCGTATCTTTTGTTTCATTATCTCATCACTCTACTGGTGTGAATTCCCGCAATGCGGCATGCCTCAAAGTTTCCCAATTGTATGTTGGAAATGTGTCAACGAAACGCCAGAACCATCGGAGAGCTCTTCCAGCTAGCTATGATTTGTGCCACTTTAGATTGTGGAATAGCGCACGGGGAACGACTGCTTTCGCAGCTAGGTGGCCGTGGCACTGGAGCATCTTGGCGAGTCGACCTTCTTATACGACGACTTTCTGGCTGAGTCGGTGGCAGGAAATCCCAGAATTCCCAAGGTATGGGTCGCGATGGTGGATCCGGAGCTCCAGACGAAAGGTGCTATGCTCTCCGAATCTGGGTCGGCTGGTTCATATCTGGGTTCTGAGGTCCTCGTCCCGATTTGAGTTGTTTTAGTGCTGACTCGGTTTCTTCACAGCGATGATGAAGGAGTAGACATGTTCCACTTCAGTGTAACAATCACAGCAGATTTGGTCTAGTGAACCATCTTCAAAAGTTATACCACTATTGATGTACTCCTTTAGAAAGCCAACAATACCAATACTTTTTACTTCATCGACCAACCAATCATACAGTGGACACATTCCTTTGCCAATATGTAGACAAAGCCGACATGCATTTTGTAGTTCATTGTGTTATCCTAAACGTTGACTCTTAATTCGATAGAACGTGTTAACTGAATGCTGAAAATAACGCTATAAACAAAACTTAAGTACTGACAGGACAAAATCACAGTGTGGCCAAAAGTGGCGAACTATAATAACAAAACCCCATAACAAAAATTTAATTCTAATTCTAAATATGTTTAATTCAAAAAAAATAACTATGTGATTACCAATATTAAATTCGGTCTTTCCATTTTTCTTTTCCCCCTCGCAAGCAGGCACACCAATGGTGAGTTCTTTCTACTGTTACAGGTACTACTCTCTTTGAGGCACCGTAAATATTGGAGTTCGGAAATGGTCTCTTTTGTTCGCTTGCGGTAACCAAGAATAGTTTGTCGGCCCATGGTTGACTCTGATCCGCAAGAAGCGCGTGTCTTATCATGGATAGTCGCGGACTAGCAAAGCCGCCAATCCACGAAATCAAAATCCATGTACTAAAAGACACTATAGGCACCGCTTGGTTTGGGGTGCAGATCTAGATCCGCCGCAAGCTGATGTTAGATAACAACTTCCGAATATATAAATCTCTCTAGTATCATTTGGTCTTGCTAGTCATACAATGGTGGTAAACCACAAATGTATAAATCAAAAGCAAGTCCAAACGATAATGATGTCCGAAGACAACACAAAGCCCGGAAGTTGTTGGAGATGCTGGGGACCGTTTAGTGCAATATCTTTCGGTAGTTACCTACCCGCTAAAAATTTGGACACCTAGTAGGGTAACCTAGAGACGATGGTCTTTCTCAGGCTCTCAACTGTTGATATAGCCGGGCTTTTCGGGCCCCATGTTGGGCACCATTTTTTAGTGTTTTCATGAGTGTTATTTGTCCTTAAAAGAATACAGCGATGGACTGCTCCTCAGCAAGCGAAGATTTTGGGGCTCGCCGGAATTGGCCTTGTCTGAGGACGCGTGAATGCCCTTGCAGTCTAGCGTTGCGGTGTCGTGGGGCGGGTTCTTTTCCTCAGCACAAGGTTCCACTAGAAAAAAATTCGCATTCACGAATTATACGATAACCATAAAATGCTCGTTCGAATCGATAAAAAGGCGTCGACGGCCGAGGTAACCCACCGAAGGAATGAACTATGAAACGCGGCTGACTGAGCTCAATGACGCGCACGAGACGCGAGAAAATCCCCCCATCCGGATCAGGATCCTTTGTAGACGTGGTCATTTATTTTCCATTTAAATGATGAGGGGCCTGCAAACTTTTAAACATTTTGTTCTTTTTTAGAACCTTTTCATGTTCCATATTTATGTTTAGTTTATTAAATTGAATCAAGTTTATTACGCGCCGAAAGAATAGAAGAAAAACATAACAAACATAAAATTAGTAAGAAAGCGCGCAATATTAGGCGGCGAAAATTATAATCTATACAAAAAGAATATCGTCCTGGGTATGGTTTGTTAGAATGGCTTACAATACGGCTACTAATGTCTACCTAAACCATGCCTACTATAAACTCTTATCACTTAGGTCAATTCGTTGGAATTATTTTAATTGTGATAATTATGCCACGAAGGGTTATACTTCTCGTTCGAACTTGTTTTGACATTGCAATGCTATTTAATTGTTCTATTTATTTTTATTGTTTAGTGTTTATTAGTTAATTTACAGTTGAGTAACTGGAGTTTATTGCAAAGCGAAAAATTTAAGCTGTTTTGTTTTTGTAACTAATTTTAAAACTATCCGCCACGTTATCTTTTTGATCGCATTTACTTCTAAATTTAAAACATACTAAATCGTTTATTCCTCCACCACGGAGCAATGGAACCTTACAGTTCGAGATCTTTTTCATTTAATTTCTTTTCTTTAGCACTTCCAACCTCTATTGAATATTAGGTAGGTAAAGGTTTTTCTAATCTAGCTTTTTCTTTCTTTCTTGTATTCGTTTAAGGGCGTCGATTCCCGGATACACTTCACATTTCAAAACGCCCGCTTGGTTTTCCATCAAAACCCGCAAGAATGAGATTCGCAAGATCCGTTGGAAATCATGTCAGCAACGATTTTCTTATCAAACTTTTAATTATCAAGTGGATTATGCGATTAGATTTCCATTTTTTAACAATTCGTTGGTTAAGAACCGTATTAATTTTTCCACTCTATATTTCAATAAACTCCCCTGCGACGAATTCACTAGCCACGAAGCGCACTTCCAAGTCGAAATATAGTCGTTGAAGCCATCAACTGCTTGTAACCCGATTTGTTCGCTCATTTACTTAACAAAATACGCGATAATGCACTACCTTTTATACTATATCACTGATAATCCATCCAAATCAACTAATTTCACTCCTCGGTCGACTGAATACGATTGTTTTTAAAACTTTTTAAAAAAATCACAACTCATCTGTCTACCTCCGCTACCAGTCACTAATTTGTCGACCAGTCGACCTCGTTTTTCGCCGGTACGGGATCAAGTCTCGCATCTACCGTTCCACTCGAAGATTTACTTTCCTCATCTACTTGCTAGAGTTCTCGCCATCCAGTAACGGTGGATTCGTTTGCAAGTGGAATTTTGGAATAGCTTCGCTTATTTCGCGTAGCACTGGGGTTGCCATTACCAATTATTTGATTCTAACGGTATTTATTTTTATGAAGTTCATATTATAATTTTTTATATTATATTTATAATCAAATGAAGACTTATATTTATATTGATAGATATAGTATTTATTTTAATTCAGATATTAAAATTTATTTGTATGTATCAAATATATTATTTTTTTTATTAATAAAATGATACATCGATGATGGTAGCGGTGATAATGGCGGTGATTATTTCGGGTTAGTACTAATAATATTATTAAGTTAAGTATTAAATTGTTCCACACTTATTGTGTTACTATTATCATGAAGTTACTTCTTTAGTACTACAGATGTTGTGTATTTCCTGGTTGCTGCTTGTCTGATACTAGCAATTGATCGTGATTTTGATGATTCCTGAAATGGTTTCTTACAAAATCAATACTTTTCAAGAGTGTGCCCAGCCAGTGTTGTCACGTACTAGGCAATAATTACATCGATCGTTTTGTGCCCATGTGCAACTAATACAAATATCACAACGGCATGCGCTGTGGCCCATGCAGTTCAATGGAGTAAATGAAATCTTCTCGGCGAGTATTCTGCTATCACTAGATATCCTGAGACTAGCATCACGTTATGCCCACTATATATTAAATCGCCGCAATAAGTATGTCTGCCATTGATCGACAGTCCAAAGCCCGATATCAATTGAAATGCACGTTTGGTCATGACGAACGATGTTGTTGTGTTCGCTTTCGGACTACAATGTATGTTGTACTTGTAATGGGCAAAACAGTAACTTCTATTGTTATTGAGCACATAATATATTGTCGCGTGTTATGGTTCGCGGCCGATAATTTTAATGTTCCGGGAAAGTGAAAACGCATTGTGTTTTAAATTAAGTTAAAAGAGTTTATTTACTAAGAATGCACTATCGTTAATTTCACTATTTGACAAATCGCATTTTAATCATGGTCCCTCCCAATTATGTTGCAACTTTGGAGACCTACCCTTCCGCCGTTGTGGGTTATATAGCCACACCAAGTCATCTTGCTGGAAGCCAGTAGAATTTGCCTTTAGATCATACCTGGTCTTCATGCGGTTAGTAGCCGATTCGAGGTGTTTTCGCACTGTCCGATGTATCTGGTTCAACCGTTGCCTTCGCTCACTTGCGTACTCCGAGATCGTTTGGGGTTTCTCAGGGGGTGTTCCGAACATTCTTTCAGCTGGCAGACGAATAGTCTTTCCAAAAATGACTGGCTGGGGCTTGGCCCGTCGATGATGTTCGGCAGCTCTGTACGCCATCAAACATAGTGGGATGTGTCGGTCCCAGTCCCTTTGGTTCTTGTCAACCATCTTGGCGAGATGTTTATTGAGTGTGCCGTTGAAACGTTCGACCATTCCATCGGATTGGGGATGCAGCGGTGTTGTCCTCGTTTTCCGTATTCCCAACAGCTCGCACATTTCGCCAAAAACCAGTGACTCGAAGTTTCGGCCTTGATCCGAATGAAGTTCGCAAGGTACGCCGTACCTACTGACCCAATTTAACACTAGGTGTTCGGCGACAGTAGTTGCTTCCTGGTTGGGAATGGGATAGACCTCGGGCCACTTGCTGAAATAATCGGCCACAACCAGCCTGTATCGATTTCCCCATTCGGATTCAGGAAAGGGTCCTGCGATGTCGACAACAATCCTTTCAAACGGTACCCACAGGTCTTCTCGAGCGTGGAGCCAGTAGAACCTCTCCCGCAACTTCGCTAAGGTCTTGGTAACACCAAGGTGGCCTCCCGAGAATCCTTCGTGCATTTCCTTAACTAAATCGTGGATTCGGCTTTTGGGAAGTAAAGTTTGCATCCTATAAGAGCTGCCATCCGCTTTTTCCCATTTCCGCTTGAGTACGCCACCCTCCACCTGGAGGGAATTCCATTGTGGCCAATCGCTTTTCAGGGTTGCGCCATGCACCGAAACGTCCTTCCACTCAGCTCACCCAGGTGTCTCCTTCCATACGAGCAATTGTCCGATGTCTTCATCAGCTAGCTGGGCGTTTCGAATCTCCTCTAATTACCAACCTTCATCGAATTCGGCCGTTATCACTCGCAGATCAACGGTCGTCTCCTTTTCCTTAATCCGTCGGCAATGCTTGCAGTTCGGTGGACATGGATGACGAGATAGGGCGTCAGCATTTCCATGAACTCCGCCCTTGTGAAGTAGTTGTTGCCTCTCTAGGTCAGATAGGATAATCGATCGGGCTGCACCAGTGTCGCTTGTTATGGTGCAATGTTCTTCGTCAACTTGATCCGGAAGGCATAAGTCTGCTTCTCCACGATGTCGTCTTGACACGGCGATGGGGATGCTGGGGACGTCTATCCTCCCAGCCAACGTCCGCCCCACGAAGTTGGCCCCCTCAGTTTGATTGGCTTCCATTCTAGGCTCCTGTCTCGGTCTGGATCTCCACCATCCTGGCCAATAGCTCCGTTTTCTTCGCTTCTTGCAGTCTCTTTGCAAGTGCGCGTTTTCACCGCAATTTCAACATCTAGGCGCACTTTTTACCTGCGGTTCTCGCTCATTTTCCACGCGCTCACACTTGCACTCGTCTGCCACTACCTCGCGAACCCGGGCAGGGGTGCGATCCACATTTTTCGCTGCCTCAAAGTTCAGACTATAAGCCAATGCGTCCTTAACCGTTTGCTTTTGAGCTAAACGCACGGCTTGTTGCAATTCCTGGTCCTTTAGGGCGCTGATGAATGCTTCTGTTGCTGCGTCATCTCGATGTTCTGGGTCGTACGCTGGGTAAGCCAAAAGGGCCAGTCGCTCAATGTCTTGGGCTAGCTGCTGTAAGGTTTCGCCTGACCTGCATCCGATGCCGTAGCTGTGCCCGATAAATCTGCTTCTGCTGATCGCATCCATAGTGCATGTCGAGCGCATTCATTATAGCAGCCGGGTTTGAGTGCAACTCAACGGGAATCCTCTGCAAAAGCTCAGCAGCTGGGCCTCTTAGAGCAAGAATTAATGCAGTTGCTCGTTCCTGCTCATTCCAATGATTTGTCCTAGCGGCGGCTTCAAACTGGATTTTGTAAATACTCCAGACCGTTTGCCCGACGAATATTGGTGCTTTCACATTCCTGGATGTGCTTTGCGCTGCGGTTATAAGCGAGGCTGGTGAGGTGGTTACTACTGCCTTCGCTGCTTCCAATTCCTTTTTCACCTTTTCCATCTCATGGTTGATTCTTTGCTCGACCTGGCTGATATCATGGTTAATTCTCTCCTCGATCTGGCTGATCTCATGGTTGATTCCCTCCTCGACCTGGTGAACCTTTTCCTCGACGTATTTAATTCGTTTGTTCAGACTACTGAGCTCCGCTTTTATTATGGTTGACTGTTTTTGCAACTCTGCTTTCAAATCGTTTGACTGTTTTTACAAATCTGCCCTGATTTCGAAGGCTTGCTGATCCAGCTTCTGGTCTAGCTTTGATGATTGTTCCTTTAGCTGCGCTGATTGTTCTTTCAGCTTCGCTGATTGTTCATTTAGCTTCGCAGTTAAACTAGATGACTGTTGTCGCTGCTCTTGCTGTATCAGCATCTATATTTGCATCAGTGGATCTTCTGGTTCCTTTGATTTTGGCGTTTCTCTTTCTCCCTTAAGCTCCGACATGGTAAATTCATTAATTTTTAAATGTTAGCTTCGTGGTATTTTTATTATTTCGGTCTTTATTTTTTTCCCCCACTAGTTTCCACGTTACATATCACTATTGTGCATTTTTTTAAAAATGTTTATAAGTTTTCACCTTCGAAGTTTTCTTTCTCACTTCTTGACACCACTGTTGCGTGTTATGGTTCGCGGCCGATAATTTAAATGTTCCGGGAAAGTGAAAACGTATTGTCTTTTAAATTAAGTTAAAAGAGTTTATTTACTAAGAATGCACAATCGTTAAGTTCACTATTTGACAAATCGCATTTTAATCTAACTTTCACTTGTCTATAAATTTCTATTACAACTATCTTCACTAACAATCAATATCGCTTTTAATTCGCACTCCACACTATCGCAGTTTTACTATGGCGGTTTTACTATTTTCCCCATTAATTCAGCTTGCCTTTATATAGGGTCTCTAGTCATTCAATCCATTTCTCCTACATTGGCGAATGTTCTGACGAGAACTACCTGGAATATTCGAGCAATTCTGAACGGCCGCAGTGACGTCACTTTCAGATATTGGTCATGCTTGGTGGGTTCTTGTGCTTTCGAGTACATTCGTTTATTGATCATGATGTTTTTAACAGTTGCGAAAACAATTACGACAGTAGCTCGTGCTTATAAAATATAATTAATAATATGCAGAAATGAACAACTATTATACTTAGAAATTTGCGAACATTGAGTGCCCATTCTTGAGGCGCACTATTATCTAAAGCAACCTCTGTTAACCATCAGTACACGAGAGACTACCGTGAAATCAATCATCTATTGATTTCACGGTAGTCTCTCGTGTACAAGAGGTAAGGACACAGTTACCAAAAAAAATTTGCTGCTAGTATTAGAAATGAAATAGGTTTTTTCCATTTTTCAACCGACTTTCAAAGGAAAGAAGGTTATCAATTCATCACGTATATATTTTGCTTTTTTTTATGTATGTTCACGCACAACTTTTGAACGGGGATAGATAGAGGAGTCCTGTTTTCGACAAATGATACGTCTTTCTTCGTGTTAGGTCCCATTCAAAGGACAAGAAATTCAAGTAGGGAGCTTTACCATTAAAACTAAAAAATTTCCGACTTTCATCCCGATATTTCAGCATAACTGATCGACGCGTATGAAAATTTTGATTATAGAGGTTTCAAATGAAGGACAAAATATTGATCTAAATTGTTTCGGTAATTGTAATCCTTTCAAGGACTCTGTGATGTCGAGAAATTGAATTTAAATGATCTTTCGTGCGAAAAAAGCTAATTATTTATCGCTCTTCAAGGATTTGAAGGAGATGCTGAATCCTTTGGTGACGGATGATAAAAATGATTAGTATCCTTAATTTTTTGCCTAAACGGTACATTTCAGTCAATCATTTCTACCGGAAATAACCAATAAACTTATTATAAATGAAGCATAAATACAATTCAACAATATCTAGAGGGAAAATTTCAGGATGCTTTTCTCTTCCGCATTCATACTTTGCTTACTGATGAACACCCTTAGACGTAAACGTTACCCATAGGATTTATAAAATTTTCCGAACAAATAAAAAGGTGTAGTGAATAGGGTAAGTATAATAGTCCGTAAAGGACTGCAGCGATGGTCTGCTGCCTCGGCGGAGGAAGATGTTGATATCCGCCGAGAATGCCCTTGTCTGGGGACGGGTGAATGCGCTGGCAGGCTAGCATTGCGGTGTCGTGGGGCGGGTTCATTCCCCCAGCACAAGGACCCACTACAAAAGAATTTCGCATTCACGAATTCTTGGGTCTCAAAAGAAAGCCGACCGAAGTCGAAAAATTGTAGGTAACTACAAAAAGGTGAAATGACTTGTTCAGAGAACAAGTTGAACAAGTGAAAACGGACGGACTTAGGGTAACATCGTCGTTACCCGAGGATGCTCATGGCCCACAAATAAGAGTGGGACAACCGGGTGGTGATGGTGCCCCCTCGCACCCGCCCAACCGGATCAAGATCCATATATGTTGCAGTGGCCAAGTATTTCCCTTCTGAGTGGAAAACTCATACAACCTAAACTGTATGAGCCTTCCCATCAGAGAAGAAGACACCGGTGACCAATTTATGTCATAGAGTTATGCAATCGGATCACATAACCCTATGCCATAAAAAGGCACCTTGCTCGAGGCCACTCAACCCGCGAAAGTTCCTGAAACAAAAAGAAAGTTATTATGTGCCCGATGGCTGGCTCATGTCTGGTGGTGCGAGCCGGGTCCTATACCCGGGCAGACAGGTGAAAATGGAAAGACCGAAGGGTAAGTTTAGTAATTCATTTTATTTACAAGAACGATTCTTTGTTTCGCGAGATTCATCATTCCAAAAGCTACGTTACATGTATTTTACATCAAATAAATTTTAAATAAGAAAAAAAAATTATATGACATAATTTTCCATTCTATATAAATATATGCGTTGTTTCTACTTTTTAATTTATAACAAAACACGCAATACAATAATAGTGAATGTGTGTGTGTTCCCGTGTGTTTTTATGAAAATTCAATACATATTATTAAACCCATTAATCTAATGAAACATTATTTTATTTAAAATGCATTTTCTATTCATGAAACAATATGATTATTGATTGATTGATTTACTATTTGGTTAAGGAATGATTTACAAAATTCGCACTCTGCGCTTTCAAGCAAATACAGTTAAGCTGATCAGTTTCGTACGACACATTAAAAGTTAATGTTAAAAGTATAAAGGATTTTAGGTAAATCTTTCAATTAAGACGCTAGGTTTATGAAAGAATAAGAATTACTTAGAACATTTTATTTTTCATAAGATGCAATTGAAATTATATGAAAGTTACTTCTCTACTAGAAGTTTAGCGCAAAAAAAAAACAAATCTCGTTGTCTTTTCATATAAATACCTACTTCCTCTATTATTCCACGATAAAATCTATCAATGCAAATTATCTTCTTTACAACCTGTACATTCTAAAAATCGGTCTTCATATGTCCTTTAGTTCAAATGCATTAGCATTCGAATAACTAATGTTGTCAACTCAATTTTAAGTGATTAAAAGGTTGATATAAAAAATATCAAATATTTCTTTATCCCTTTGTTTTCTTTTAAAACAACCTTATTTATTCACTGTCGAATTTCGTATGGGATGATAACTGATTGATTTAACTAACAGCACAAAAAAAAAAAATATTATTTTTAATCCTCTTATGTTAAGTAGTTATTTTAATGATTATCATTTCATCATATTCATTTAACAAATTAAAAATTGAATCTAAAGTGTAGTCAATCATATAATGAATAATAAAAAGACATAGAAAACAAAAGGCTACTTACTCATCCTTGTCCGACGACGAGCGCTCGTCGACGAAGCAGGGGTGTATAAGTCCTGGAATTGTTTTAGTTCTTGGTTTTTTCTAATTAGCATCGATTTCAAAATTATTGTTAAGCTAATTTAAATCAGAATCGCCAGACATAGTCACTATTGAAATACAAGAAAACACCACCGTTTGGAGGAATACATTATTGTAAGTTTAGTTCTTGGGCCGAGATTTAAATTGAATTACCTTTTATCAGCGTTTGCACGCTGATGCCTATGGCAGCCTATGGGCGCCTATATGTGATAATAGAAATGAAATGAAACAACGCCAATGTCGGCAGTTGACTTCTAAAACAAGTCTGCTTTATTTTCCACTAATTTTTCCTTAAATACTATTTCTTAGTCTACTAAATACATTAGTCATATTGATTTATGTTCTACTTAAAGAAACTGGTGAGAACATGACTGACCCTTTCAAGTGGTAATCATGTCACCCGAAAATCTAGTTCAATAAATATCAATATTTATTGCTCATCCACTTGTCCTACATTTCATATTTACCCACATGTTATCTTATCCATCCAACACCTCGTCGTATATCCATACATACGAGTCATCATATGTACTCGTTCTACGTTGTCATATGATGCACTCGATTCTCATTCATAATTTATGAATGCAACGTTCTATCTTTACGAGGTGTGAAATACCGGCAAGAACATTTATACAAATGTGCAATATGATATTCGACCGTGACCATGAAGTAATAAACATGATTGTTTATGGTTGGTCGCGTGGTCGAATATGCACATGTGATTCGTGTGGAATTTCGTTGTAGGAAATTGCATTCCAATTAGAATGATTGGAATGGAATTTAAGTTTGGATTTTAAGTTTGCGTAGTTTGATGCTGTGACATCACTACACCCATAGGGCAAGGAGTGTTGCGTACAAATTTCAATTAGTGCGAAACACTTGAATCAAAGTAAGTCATATTCCCACTCATATAGCTTTGCATTATAATTATAATTTTAAAATTTAAAAATCATTACTCGATGCTCAATATTAAATGAATCTTATATTCTAATATCTACAGTTCAACTTGAATATTATTGATTCTTTATGCTTACATTTACGGTTTTGTATGATTGTAATCAAAGTTATTTCTTAATAATATAAATTTAATAGCTACTTATGCTAAATTACTTTATCTTAATGTATGTTTTATTCTAATACTGTACATATTTTTATTGTAGATTATATTTGTACTTATTCTATATCATATTAACTCTACAAAGTTTGTAAAAATGAAATTCACTGCTATTTACATGGTTTCAAATGGTTTTAAATTGTTTCTGTGTACTTCTTTTAACTTTCCGTTAATTTCAATTATAGCATTGACACCTTTTAATTTTATTACTTTAAATGGACCTTTGAAAGGTGTCTCATATTTTTTCCTGTTTTCTCTTTTCAAAAGTACTAAATCACCTTGTTCTAAATGAATCGGGTTTACTGTATTGTTCTTAATACGATTTTGTTTAACAATTTCAATGATTTCTCCGGCTCTATTGAGAGCATGTTTTAACCGGGTTCTCAATTCTTTGGCATAGTTGTCTAAATTATAGAATTTCTCTTGATTACTCAAAATATCGTCTGGGAGATATGGTAGCTTGCCAAATATCAATTCATATGGTGTGTAGTTGTTGTCTACATGTGGGGTTGTATTATACGCAAAAGTATAATACGGAATCCACTTGTCCCAGTCAGAATCCTCAGAAAATGCTAACATGTACTCATTCAGTACCCTATGATTGCGTTCTACAGCGCCTAAAGTTTCATGGTGATAGGGTGTAGAGAAAACTTGTTCGATTTTTAATAAGTTGCAAATTTCTTGCATCAAACTATTTGTGAATTCGGTCCCTTGGTCTGATTTTAATATCTTAAAATGACCAAATTTTAGTATAAATTCATTTACCAAAGTGAATGCTACAGTTTTTGCATCCTTAGTTTCCATCGGTGCAGCTACTACGAACTTTGTTAGTTCGCACTGCATAGTCAAAATGTATCGATGATTGTTCGAGATTCTCAGAGGTCCAACCACGTCAATAGCTATGGTTTCAAAACTCGTTGTTGGTGTGTCAGTCTTTACCATGTTTTCTTTGGTATTTCTTACTTGCTTGTTAATTTTACATTGTTCGCAATCGCTGACATACCTTTTAACCATGCTGTTCATGTTATTCCAGCAATATCTTTGCTTCAACTTAAGTAACGTTTTTCGAATACCTAAGTGACCTCCTTGTGGCGTATCGTGATATTCACGTATTAACTGATGTTGCACTGCAGTGTCTTGTATGTTTTTCGGGGGTTCGTAAATAAGTATCTTAATTTTAGCGCGCTGTTTATATTTCTCCATTTGTTGCAACATATTGATTATATTTTTGAATTCGAATTTATGCATGAATTCAAATATTTTATCTTTACTTGAAAGAGCTAGCTCGAAAATATTCATTTCAGCCAATTTGTCGAATAACTTCTCCATAGTAGATACGTATATCATACTGGTATTATCGTTATTGACTGCTCTACAAGATCTCTTTGTACTTGTAATAACTGGAGGCTTGTCATTAACGGAAACTTGTTTCTCGTTAGATTTATCACCATCACAGTATACAATTACTTCATCGTTTGTCCGGACGATATCAAACGTTTTATTGTTGCAAAATATAAACTTTAATCTCATGACATTTCTAATGTCTGATAATGATGTACAATCCCAAACGTAAAGTTGATCAGGCTCTACAGTTGTCTCGGGTTTGTCATCAATGGTTTTACTTTTACTGTCCACTTTTTGCTTAGCAGACATTCCCCGTGTTAACGCCAACATTTTTTTTACATTTTCATCTCGTTCTAAAGGAATCATCGACTTCAATATGTCGGAATCAATTTTAATTCTCGACAATGCATCTGCATTACAATTCATTTTGCCTTGTTTAAAAATTATCTCGAAATCATAATCTGATAAATCGAGCCTTATTCTTGTTAATTTTGAGGATGGGTTTTTGTGAGAGAAAAGTGACACTAACGGTCTGTGGTCAGTGACCACTATAAATTTCCTGCCATATAGATATGGTCTAAAGAAATTGATCCCCCAATGTATCGCGAGTAATTCTTTCTCGATAATCGGTTTATTCACATCGTGCTTACCGAGAGATTTACTGGCATAGGATATAGGTAAATCGGATCCTATCTCGCCTTGTGAAAGTACAGCACCTAGAGCATAACTAGATGCGTCCGTTGTTAGTACGAACGGTTTATCAAAATCAGGATATTGTAGGATAGGTGGTTTAATTAACTTCAGTTTTAACGTTTCGAACGCCTGTTGACATTTATCGTCCCACACAAAAGCAGTGTTCTTTTTCAGTAGACCATTCAAACACTTTGTAATCTCCGCGAAGTCCGGAATGAAGCGCCTATAATAATTGCAAAAAGCTACGAATCTTCTGACTTCGTCTGCGTTTTTGGGAACAGGATAATTTTTAATTGCTTCATTCTTCGAAGGATCAGTTCTGATACCTTCGTCAGTTATCAAATGGCCTAAGTACACAACTTCTGATCTCAGAAATTGGCACTTACCGGGATTTAACTTGAGGTTATACTTGCGTAACCTCTGAAGAACTTGTATCAGATTCCGGTTATGATGATCGATACTACATCCAAATACAATAATATCGTCAACATACAGAAATGCTTTTGAATTGAGGCCTGACAGAGCTATAGTTAACATCCTTTGGAAACTATTAGATGAAATTTTAAGTCCAAAGGGTAAGCGCTTGAACTGAAAATGACCGTTTCCAGTCGAAAAAGCTGTCAGTGGTCTGGATCCTCGTTCTAACTCTATCTGGTGAAACGAGCTGGTCATGTCTAGCGTAGAGAAATATTTCGCTCTACCTAGTTTGTCCAAAACGTCTTCCAACCTAGTCAGCGGGAATTTATCATTGACGATTTTGTTTTTTAATCGTCGAAAATCTACGACCAAACGCCAATGCTTCATGTCGTCAGAACTCTTTTTGGGGACCACCAATAGTGGTGAATTATATGGACTAATAGATGGTTCTATTATATCATTGTTCTCCAGCTCCTTGATTTGATCATTGATCTCCTCAAGTTGTGCATGAGGTAACTTATAATTTTTGATATACACTGGTGTGTTATCCGAAAGGTTAATCTTCTGCCTATAGAAGTTATTGACAGTCAACTTGTCGCCTTCCATATGGAATACATCCTGAAATTTCCCAACAATACCCAATATACTATGTATTGCTTTCTCATCACAGTTATTTAGATTAATTTTCTTAATTAAATTTTTAAGGCGGTCGGGGTTGCTTTTCTCCTCACATTTAGTGTTTTGTAATACGAAATAATCATCCAGAGGCTCAGTTTCAACCTCAAATTTCTCTAACTTAACGGGATGATCATTAACATTTAACACTTTAACATGGCATATACCTTTCGCTGGTACAATAGTGTTGCTTAAGAAAACACCTTTTTGTATCTCCTTATTAAGGATAATACAATCCTCATCCCTCGTCAAATCAATCGGTAGTACAGTCTCTGTTCTCGCAGGTATCTCGATCTTATAGATATTCAATGGTTTGACACTTATAGGAATAATTACTTCATCATCCTTAATATTGAAAGTTATCGTGTAGGTCTCATAATCTATCTTAGACCGATATCCTTCAAGAAAATCTCTACCAATAATTCCATCAGTTTTTATTGGGAATGACTCCTCAACTATCTGGAATTGGTTAGTTACACAGCAACCTCCAATTTGTAATTTCAAATAGGCTTTTCCAAGAGATGTGATTGCCTGATTTGTAATTCCAGTTAGTTTGCATCTGTCATTCTCATCAATACTCCCACTGAATCTACTATTAAATCTACAGATCGATATATCTGCGCCTGTATCTACAAGGAAAGCGAGGCTTGATTTGACATCCTTGCAAAATAGTTCTATAAAATTGGGACAATTTCTGGAGATAGTATATATATTATTATTGTCTTTTGATCCGGAGTTGGATTCTTTTGCTCTATGTTCTACTCCGGGAGGGTTCTCTATATTTTGACGACCTACTCCTCTCCGGAGGACTGTACGTTTCCCTGTTCCTGGACAACGTTTACGTTCCTATAATTATTACCCTCACTATTGTTTCTTTGATTTTTCCACTTCTTCTTCCGATAGTTGCCATTCCCACTATTGCCTCCATTATAACTGTTTCCATTATTACCATTGTTGCGGGTGTACTTATTCTTATCCCCTTCATTCCCTTTTCCATCACCTTTCTTGACATAGCTTTCTTTCTTCTTTTTAAAGTTTTCATTACCGCGTTTATAATACATGACGTTTTGTTGTGTGATCTCACTTTTCTCTAGCTCTAACGCTAAATTTATGGCATCCGTCAAATTTTTGGGTCGTGCTGAAAACACAGTATTTTTGTATTGGTCGTTTAGACCATTCTTGAATATGGTTAGGGCGTATGAATCGTTCAAAGTTGACACCAGTTGTTTCTGTGCAGGTTCTGATTAAGTTCACTAATTAAGCTTAAGAGCTTCTCTTTATATTGCGTTACACTCGAACGCTTCTGAGACAATGAGTTTAGCGAAGTGTGAATATTCGCAACAGTATTCTGGGGTTTATACCTAAGCAACAATTTTGACTGTAATTCTGCTACTGTCTGCGGAATATCAGTACTAAGGGAAGTCCGAACGTTATCTGATAACTTCACATTAACAATAAAATCTACCAATTCGGGCTTAGCTGCGTCTGCCAGCTTTTTCTCTACATACTCCACAATTTTTATGAATGCATTCAACTCCTTAGAGTTGCCATCAAACATAGGAATGGTCTTAATGGCCATGTGTAGATCAAAATCCCCCATTTTGGCTAGAGATCTCCTAGAAATTTCCAACTGTGCCAACAGAATTTCCTTTAATTCGGTATACAGTTTTCTAAACCGTAATTTTAGCTCTAAAATCTCGGAATCCTCGAAATTGCTAAACAAAGTGTTTATTTCTGTTTTAATAGTATCAACTCTTTCAATTTTTTGTTGCACAGTCTCAACTCTAAAAACTTTGTTGACACTCTTTTTAGAATTTATCAGTAACTTTTCCGTTTCCTCAATCAAAGTCCTAATTTCCTCCATAAGGAAAATTCATTATTAACAATTGAAAAGAGAAGAAGTAGATTGACATTACTATATTACCCAAGAAAATACATTACATGAAATTACATTACACCGTCGCTAACCTAGCTACTTTTCTGGACACATATTTGTTTTGATGTCTATTATAAAAATACATGAAAATAATTATAACTATAAAAATCGTCGCCGTCGTCGTTGCCTGTTTGTATTCAACCAAAATTCATTGGTTGGTTGTCGATGAACAGTTCCCCATTACTTTTTGTATTTTTGTGGTAACTCCGCTAATTGGCGGAAAAACTCCTGTTTCTGCTTCCCGTGGCTAATTGCGATAAGTCGATACAAATTTCCACGTTCCTGTCTTAAGCGCACCTTGCGTCCTCCTCGCGTCTTCTATCCGAAAATCTAGTTCAATAAATATCAATATTTATTGCTCATCCACTTGTCCTACATTTCATATTTACCCACATGTTATCTTATCCATCCAACACCTCGTCGTATATCCATACATACGAGTCATCATATGTACTCGTTCTACGTTGTCATATGATGCACTCGATTCTCATTCATAATTTATGAATGCAACGTTCTATCTTTACGAGGTGTGAAATACCGGCAAGAACATTTATACAAATGTGCAATATGATATTCGACCGTGACCATGAAGTAATAAACATGATTGTTTATGGTTGGTCGCGTGGTCGAATATGCACATGTGATTCGTGTGGAATTTCGTTGTAGGAAATTGCATTCCAATTAGAATGATTGGAATGGAATTTAAGTTTGGATTTTAAGTTTGCGTAGTTTGATGCTGTGACATCACTACAACATGCTTCATTTGATGCTTGGCAATCACTAGCCGAACCGGTCCATCCTTCCTTGCAGACACATTAGCCCAAACGCACATTCCTGAGCCCAGTAATTGATTATGACAATCTCATGGGAAGTCATCACATTGGTAGTAATTTCCGGTAATTTCTTCTTCAGGATTCGGTCTCTTTTCACATTCGCAAACACTACCCTCACGTGCATCAAATGTTGAGCACTTAGCAGAATGTTCTTCATATAAACTGTGGCCGCGTTGTTCGCAAGGACCACTACATGGTATTTCCAAATCGATGACTAAACTTTCATTTAAACCATCCGAATATATTTGGAACTTTTGGAATTTATATCTCAGCGCTGCACCTTCCAACTTATACTGTTCTATTTCAATATCCTTTTTCCGTATTAAATATATCAATTCTGTACTTTGTTTGGCTAAACTGCTAACCGATAATAACAAAGGAGGCAACACTATTTCCATAAAAGTTTTCTGATCACATCCTTCCAGCTTCCAATTAATATTTAGCGGTCTATTCGATACAAAGACATGCAAAGTAATGGACGCGAATGAGCTTATTTTCATCCATACGTGAGTGAAGTACTTTTACTACATACATGCCTTGCTCTCGCATGCGAATTTAAATCCCCCTGCCTTTCACACCGCTAGAGAATCCACACATTCAAGTGGCTCTCTAGTTGCTCTCACGAAAATCCCACTCCTCTTATACCTTAACCCCCAAATTGTCAACAAAATATCAACCATATGATTGAAAACATATGATTTGTGAAAATTCAACATTGATGGGAAACATCTAATCAAGTTGAATTTGAAATTTTACACAAAACAATTTTTTTTAAGTTAAACCGTGTTGAAACTAGTGCAAAAGCGTTGCGAATGTGATAATTAACTAAACTGAAAAGTTTGTTACGGATCGCGAGTGTTTTTGTGTCGAAAATTGAAAAATGTGGTGACGCGTGTGGGATTGTGAAAACAGCTCTAGGAAGCATGTCAGGGACGTATCCTTCGTAGAGTAAGTCATGTTCAATCTTTTATATCTTTCGAGTTAGAATACCCGCGCGGAAAATCGATTTAGTTCAAGATGCGAAAATTAATGGGAGACGTCACGTCAAATTTATTTGAAATTCGAATCAGCAGCTAATAACGCGCCAACTTCACGCTAAATGATAAAGTGCTTCAATTCTCTCGATGCATTTCGTATCCATTCTCTCTAAGATCTATGATTCGATACGAAATATTTATAATCCAAATTAGCTTTAGCTTCCATAGGGTGCAAAGAGACCTGAGATGGTAAACTAACTAAAGTTGATAGGATTGTTTCATTATCATATTCTATTCGTTTATTTTGTTCCCTTGCTCTGTTCGAAACATTATTAGCAGAACACTCTTCCCGCCACAAATACTCTAAATCACTCAAAAGAACTTCCTTGATGAATCGTAAATCACTCTTTCAATCAAAGATTCCGTTCACTTTTCATTCCCTTATGCACATCGCTGCCTACTTTTCATATTCCAGTCCGCCCTGTTCACTATTCCCATTGTATCCCGTAAACAAAATAATGCAAATAAGGTGAAACTCGAAGCAAAACGCACGCGTTAAGCTCTGTTATCAATCTCCCGTGAATTCATTTTTTTACCGCTTATTGCAAATAATTTCAATTGGCACCAATGACAAAACTACGTTCTTTTGCCAAGTCGAAATGCAACACAAGTCACAATTACACATTTCGCGGTACGGCACTCTGCGATCTTGGAGTCTTTTCTAATAGTCCGATTGCAAATGTTCAGAGCTATTCTTACAAACAGAATTCGCACAAACTAGGAACCATTTTACATGGAAATTCGAGGATTTTCCACTGACCGTCACACATGTGCTTCGACGCCGAACTTAAACCCTCCCGAAAAAACTCAGATCGCATCCACGCGCGACTACGCGGTCTCACGATCTCCAACCGACTGCCCAGAAGCCGCGGATTTATTCTTCGAATCCGTTCTCTTTCCAAT
>OZ017738.1:268019651-268034651 GCA_963969285.1 Odontomyia ornata | reverse complement strand
TTTGTTTTTAGTTTTTATTGTGAAATTTGAACTAAAACTTTGTGAATTTATATTTTTGATATGCCTCGTTCCTGTGAAAGCAATCCTAACAATTTTTGTTACGTAAATTCACTACAAAAAAATACCCAATCCCAGAATCTGTCGTGCTTACGAACTTTATTTCGGAATACCAGTGAAAAATCAAGACAAGCCCTGGGTTCCGCATGTAATATGCTCGAGTTGTGGTAAATACTTGCGAGGTTGGCTATCCGGCCGCCGATCATGTTTGCCTTTCGTAACACCGATGCTGTGTAAAGAACAAAAGGATCACATTGAAGATTGTTATTTTTGCATAAATAAGACAGAAGGGCTTAATACGCGCAAAAGGAGAAAACATAGTTATATTGAAACGCCATCTGCTCAAAGACCTCGCCCGCATGATGAAAATCACCCCGTGTCGGCGCCACCAATGGATGCTTCTGAAGAAATTGACCAGCTTAGCACTGAAGAAGACGATCTTACGGATCCTGATTTTAGTCCTCACAGCCAGGTACTGCAACCCCATCTAATTACTCAACCAGAATTAAATGATCTAGTACGAGATCTAAGTTTATCAAAATCACAAGCTGAACTTCTTGGTTCGCGTCTCCAGCAATGGAATCTCTTGGCAAAGGGAACAAAAATTACTGTTTTTCGGAACTGACACGATGATCTTGTAGCTTTTTTTAGTATGGACGATAAGAATCATCTTGTTTACTGCAACGATATTGATGCGCTGTTCGAAGCTTTCGGAATGGAGCATGAACCAAATGCTTGGAGATTATTCATAGACTCGTCGAAAACCAGTTTAAAAGCTGTATTATTGCACAACGGTAACACGTATCCTATTCCTGTCGGTTATGCTGTATCTTTAAAAGAAACCTATGAAAATATTAAACATCTATTACAAATTATAAAATATGAAAGATATTCTTGGAAAATATGTGCAGACTTTAAAGTGATTGCAATCATTTTAGGCATGCAACAGGGATACACAAAGTATTGCTGTTTCTTGTGTCTTTGGGACAGTCGCGACAGGGAAAACCATTACTTAAAAAAAGTGTGGCCGTTACGAAAAGCTTTCACACCAGGAACTGAAAATGTTTTTTATCCACCTGTAGTGCAAAAAGAAAATATTATACCACCTCTGCATATAAAATTAGGATTGATGAAAAACTTCGTAAAAACACTGAATCGCGAAGGTCAAGCTTTTCAAAATTAATAAAAAAAAGTTTACAAAAATGACAGATGCCAAGTTAAAAGAAGGAATTTTCATAGGACCTCAAATAAAAGAATTAATGAATGACAAGACTTTTGAAAGCACATTGAATAGCAAGGAAAAACAGGCCTGGACATCTATGATAAAAGTTTTTCAAAAAAGCAATATAATAAGTCATTTTTAAATTTTATAATATGTGATTTATGAATATAATGTTATCTTAAATCAAAAGATTTTTATTTGATTCCACAAAAAACGCGAGCTAACTCGACCTTAAAACACATCAAAATGTATGTTTAGAGGTATTCTTTCGCAATTAGCCCAACTCATTTCATGCATTAACAAAAATTTAAAATTTGTTAACCAGTGTAATTTAAACAAAATAAAAATATCCGAATAAAATAAAAATATTACACATCTGTGAGAGTGATAAACTCTCTTGAATCACCGAACGAAAGGGAATCAGAAGTAGGTATTTTCCATTTTCAGCGAGAAATCTTGCACAAGAGGTGAGTCAAATCTCGCCTGAAAATTTCACTCACTGTAAAATCATATAAAAAATTCCCAACAGTAAAATTTAATATAGTGTGTAGTGAATTCAAAGGAATTTAATATCCGTAAAGGGCTGTAGCGATGGTTTGCTGCATCGAAGATGATGGTGCTCGCCAGAATTGGCATTGTCTGAGGACGCGTGAATGCGCCGACAGGCTAGCATTGCGGTGTCGTGGGGCGGGTTCATTTCCCCAGCACAAGGTCCAACTACAAAAAAAATTTGCATTCGCGAATTAAAAGATCAAACGACTCGATTCGACAGTGTCGAGGCCGAGGTAACCTACCGAAGGGATGGAATGCTAAAAGAAAACGACAGACTGAGCCTGGTGAACTCGCGCGAGACTCGAGAGGATCTCGTCTTTACTATTTATTACTTACGACCCCCAAATAAGAGTGGGGCATCCAGGTGGAAGCGGTGCTCCCTCGCAACCCCCATCCGGATAAAGATCCATTGTTGACCTGGCCGTATATTTTCCATTTAATTGAAAAACTCATACAAACATATTTCGCCTGAGTTTTTCCTTTAAATTAAAAATGAGAGTAATTAGCCGTAATAACCAATTAAGGAAGTAATTAGGGTAAGGGGTGAAATTGTAAAAGTAGTAGGTATATAAGTAGCTTTTAAGGAAAATATAAGATTAGTTATTGTACCACTGATGAAGACGCAAGTGTGTGCTTCGAAACGTCGACGTATGGGCAAATAAATAGTTACAACGAATAAAAAAGGGAAATAATATTTTTTTTATAGTTTTAGTTAGCTAGTTCGTTGAAGCATCCGACATAATTTAATAGTTTAAAAATATGAATGTTTCAAATTTATGTTAATGTGATGGAATCACATAATACTTTAGCATAAATGGGAAACCCAAGCGGAAGGCCACTCTACCCTGCAAGAGCTAGCTCATGAGTGGAGGGGACAGCCAACGTGGCGGGTCCCATACCTGATTCGGGTTCCATATAAATGAAAAGACCGAACTTTCAAGTCTATCTACACTTTTTTATTCAATTCAATATTTCTCTCTAAGTAAATCAGGAAAAAAATTATTCTCCATTATAAACTTTTTTTTCTAACATGTATCATTAATTATTGTGACTAAACAATCGAATTATTCATTATTTTAGCCATATTAGGTGTATGTGCGAGTCGAGTAGATAAAATTCTGTAAGGCATACAAAAATAACATGTTCGAACTAAACAAAAAATAAGCTAAGAGAAATAGTTCGCATTTGTATGATTTTAGCCTTTTTCCATGTGCATGTTAACAAAAATCTTTTTTTGAGTTTTCACCAAATGTAATAAATATTAATAAAAAAATGAATATAATAGCATGTAAAACGTTCGTGTTTTAATTCAACTAATGATAATTATCTTTGAAGAAAACGAATATCATTATCAAGCTTAAATATAACTTACCATGCAAAAGATTTCTATTAAAAAGCAAAAAAAAAAAAATAAAAAGGGTACTCACCCAGTCCTCCTTCTTAGAGCGCTCGTTAATGGGGCGAGTTAGGGCCTGTAACTTTGGAAATTTTCTTTTTCTTCTCTGATTATTACCTATTCGATTTTCTTTTTTTCTTCGGCATTAACTTTCCACTATTTGAATATACACGACCACAAGTAGAATCACACATTAACTTTTTTTATTCTATTATTTAGCTAGATCTTTGTATTTTTATTTAAAAATCATTCCTTGGGCAACGGAGCCCAGTGATGAACGACGACTGAACTATAGACGACTACTCGATTCGTTTTCTGCTTGCTTATTGTTTGTCAAAATATTCTGTTTCACCATTGACACCATGCAAAATAGCTTCCCAAGCGAGTCCAACAAAATCAACGAGATTTCCATAATTGGCCGTATTAATGTCATGTGTAATTGGCGGCGCGACCAAGCGAATATTTATTTCTTTTCTAGCATTATGCACCATTCGCTTCAACATATCACAATAGGACTTTTGCTCTTAGCGAATATGTCTGAAGTTTAATTGGTTGCGCTAGTATTATCCATTATTTCACTAATATTTACATTTGCTGAGTAAGCGTTATAATTTTTCTTAACATCATAATTCGTTACACTAGATTCGTACATAAATTCGTTAATTTTACTTTCTTTAAATTTGTTGTTATTAGTATTATTCGCGATTTACCGACAGACAATTATTGACTGCTCAATTGGGGACACTTTTCAAATGACTTTATTATTTTCTTTTAAACATAGCATAAATCACTGATTTTTTCTTAAGGGCAGGTGGAAGATATAAACTCGCGAAACACCCGCGGAAAGAGATTGATGCAACAAACGGACAGAAGATTTTCTTCTCACAAGAGCGGCGGTGGAGTCAATACCATACGAGTTCCGATAATCAAATCGACTCAATGTGCAAACTGCGAGTCCCGTTTCGTATGAATTTCTCTTGACTCGACAAGCCTCTTCTTCGCGGTAAAGGCAGATTCTCAATGCAACAATCTAGCAATTGCTTCGCTAGTTTGTCGCAATTTTTTCGATAGTCAAAAACCGCCGAGCACGCAAAACACTTCTTCCCGTTACGCCTCTCACAAACAGATGAAACATATAATATAGCTGAGACTATAAATCAAAACTGACGATAGATACAAGCCATATGGTAGCAATTTGCATATGTATTAGTCGGCCTACTATGGACAAGCTTCCGGTAGCTGTCACCCAACTGCGGCATCAGCAAATGCTTATATTTCGTCATATATACTATTTTCCGAATAAAAAAAGTGCCGAACGCATTCCATTCATGCTATAAATTCACCTTGTATAGCCCATTGTGCTCCTAAACTTTCCAAGACGAGCAAATGAAGCACACGTTTTGCACCTTCGACTGATAGCTCAGAGTTGAGATGTAAACAAACTCCTATAAATTTCACTTTGGAAGGCGATAAAAACTAAACGGGTATAAGAACTGAAATAATTTTCACTTCACTAGGAGCGCTATTGTGTTCTCCGCGGATCATCTGGATTTCACTGTAGAAATCCGTCTCTAAACCGTACAAAACCTCGAATTTTTGTTGGCACCTCCACAATTCTTCATATAACGCCATGTAAGTTAGCCAGCAAAGTCGGCCTACTAATGGTCATGTGTGTGGTAGTAAGCGCTGCTGCCATATGGCTTGTATCTGTCGTCAGTTTTGCTATAAATACATCTTCGTGACGAGTGTACCAACATAAAAAAAACGATAATCGAATGTATGTTGCCCGCGAAATTTGCAAAATAACCTTACTTTTTGTACACTCCTCGTATATATATTTGTTACCCTTGCAATCATAAAGACCTTCCTTCGTAATTTTGTCAGATTTTCGACTCAAAGGTGTCCCAATCGTGAGGGGAGACACAAATATTGTTCGTACATTTTGCCTCCCCCTGGACTCCTAATGCAAAAAATGATTTATTTTTCAGATTCTGAAAGTGCTAAGTACCCTGCTCGAATACATTTAATGAAAAAAAATGTTAGGTACCTCTTCGTTATAAGGGGGAAATTTTGAAATATTTGATAAGACCTAAACTTTTGAGAGACCAGCACTTCTGATCTTTTTACAAAGTTTGAGCTTTGTAGTTTTTATAGTTTTGGAAGAAATTTCTTCTGACGCACCGATCGACGGACAGATGGACAAACAGGCAGACAGATAGGACGGAAAACTAGTTGGTTTTTGCAAAATTTCTTTCAGAAAGCCCTAGCAATCATGGAGCTAGATCCAATAAAAAATTACTTTTGAGGCTGAAATTGGTTGCACTTTGCTAATAATATTAGGGTTTCACATTTTCATCAGTAAAACTGTATTAGTATCATTAAATTAGATGAAATCAGCCATTTAAGTGGTTCTTTAAAATATCATTTTATTCTATAAGTTTCAATAAAATGTGCCGACTTTATAGCCATTTGAATTCCTCCGATTACAACAATCGATTTTTCTGCATGGGCTTTCCATCGAACCGGACACTATTGATTGAATCTTCTCGAAATTTTCAGGTAAAATGAATAACAAAAATACATTTAAGATTCAGGCTAGTCAATAATTCTAGTAATATTGGAACAAAATATTGGCTGGTTAAAATGGAGTTCTTTTAAAGCAAGAATATATTTTTTGTGCATATCATTTAAGTTTTTCTTGAATTAAATCATTCTATTTATCCACATACTGTAGGTTAAGTACAAAACGCTTTTGACATGAGCGTGGTTCTGTCTATCCAACTTGTTTATTGTTGTTGTGTCGTTGCACTACCGCCTATATTGGGCCTTCGCTTAGATATACATAATCTCGATCGTTTTGGCGCTCGAGAAGGTGATACGGTAGTGCCATGGATGGCTACCCATGTTACATAGCCAGTATACCCTTTGTGTACTGGTATGAACTGGGAGCTCATTTGATGTGTATCCGATAAACATCATCAAGGCTCCCGGAGAGAGAACTAGCTGTACACCACTTACCTGCTACTCTGTCCATTTAAACCAAATCAACAAAAACGAGAGTTTTTTTTTAAATGATTTAACTTTATTTTAATGTTTATATTTTAAATTAATTACATTTACGCTTATTTAATTATTTTTAACGTCTATCAATACTGAGTGAAGCGCTTTCCACTTGGCTTGTCGCGCTTCACATGTGAACGCCAGCCTGTAGAAGGAACTAAAAAGACGGGGGTGTGGATCGGGGTGGCCACACGGCGTGAAACGCCAAAAAGCCAATCGAGGATCGCGGCGCAACCCAACACCTCACCCCTCACCACTTCGTTGTACACTGGACAATATCTTCGGTTAAATTTTAATCGCGAATACTTTGAACGATGTAGATAGATTGGGCAGCAGTACGCTCCCTACTGGATTTGAATACACACTGACTAGTATGCTTTGCCCAAGAACTTTAAATACTGTTCTTTCGTGAGCTTTCAACCTAAATTCTCTTTAAAGGTGCTGAGTAGCCGAACACGTGCGCTCTCGTTCCACGAAAGTTTTTCCTCCCCGCTTCGTTTCGCTTTCTCGGCTAGTGAATATGCGAAACTGGGGAAATCGAGCGAAAGAGTGTTTTTCGCTTAAGCTTTTGACTTCGAAAGAGTGCTTTTAGCTTAAGCTTTCGGCTTTCCCACGATCTCTTGAGGTGAAATAGCGAAATTGGGGACATTGAGCGAAAGAGTGTTTATGCCGCAACTTTCGGTTTTCCTTTCCGCTTACCTCTCTTCGAAGCACACCCAAAGCTTATCGTTCACGATGTGAATATCATTGCGGGTTAATCTTTTCCGTTTACTTTACCACTAGCTTATTTACTTACGTATGTGCTTCTTTGACTAGTTTTCATTGGCGAAGTGCGAGTACATAGGTAGTGTTTGCTCGCTCGCAACTACTGCAGTTAAGAAGCGGAAATATATCCGAGTATGTTGTATGTGTTCGTTCGCAACACCCAGCTGAGATATGTTCTGATTTTAAACCAGCACGTACCACAACTGAGCGGGCTCATAGTCCCCGCGTGTGTTAACCCTTACCTCTGTTCAGATATTCGATAGAAGAGTTACAATGCTTGCTGAGTAGAATCCAGGCCACAATTCCAAAGTTTTGTTACAAGGTATAGAGAATAGGGCAAGAAGACCTGCTTCAATGCGGAAGCGGGGAAAATCTTTCTCTACTGGTAAACAGAGGTGAATAAGCCGAGGATTCTGTTTCAGCTTGGAAACAGATGACAGAAGTTACTTGGGATAGAATTATTGCCATGAACCGTGGCTACCGTTTAAATAAATTAGCTGAATTGATTGTGTCCAGCGTACTGTGCCACACTCATCAGGTGCTCTTTAGGGGCAACAATTCACTGGGAACAACACAACCAAGTAGAAAAATATTTTTTATTCTTACTTATATAAACAGGAGAAGCTAACGTGATGACAAATTATACTTGAAAGAAAACGCCACATATATGATCAATTGATTTCTTTTATGGTTGAGTTTATCATGAATGGATTAGAAACTTTAAGAATTGGTTGCAAATCCCTCCTTGTAAAAAAATTCTAAAGCTTACACATATGCAGCATGAGTATTTTAATACATCAATTCATATTCTAATCTGTTTTCATATATCCATTCAGAATCAAAATGTATGGCAAGAAATCTACAATAAATCAAATTGCCTAAACAAATATTACTTCGAAGCTTACATCACCCATTCTATTCAGACGGTAAAATTCGTGTAAATATTTATACAAAGACTAATCCAGTGAAAATAACATTCGGATATCCACAATTCATTAAAATTCGTGTAAATATTTATACAAAGACTAATCCAGTGAAAATAACATTCGGATATCCACAATTCATTAAATTGTAATGAGTTTGTATATTCCTATACAAACTTATTTATGTTAAAATGCTCTTCAATTCATTAAAATATGAAATGCACTAGAAAATATAATTATAGTTAATACGTTTTAAACTAAATAATATTTTTACATATTATAGTCTTCAAACCCCCGCAAAAAACTTCTGCTTCGAGTGCAAGTACGAAACTTTCTCAAAGCGCAGTAAAAAAGACAACCGATCATGCATTGAATCCTACAACACAGCAGATGGAAGATTTATCAAGTCAAGTAATTTTATAATAAATATTTTTGTGCCATATAATGTGTTTTTTCTACCGTCAGCTAGTTGACATGCGTTTAAATCTAGAAGGACTGGAGAAGGAGCGAGACTTCTATTTTAGTAAGTTGCGGGATATTGAGATTTTGTAAGTCGAGCAAGTTACCACTAGAAAAACTTTAACAATTCTTTTTAAGATGCCAGGATGCGGACGAGATGGAGACAAATCCATTAGTACAGAAGATTTTGGATATATTATATGCTACAGAGGTATCGCATTACGATAAGTGTGCAACTGAAATTCATAGTAGATTGTTGCTAATAGTATTAAACTGTAAATATTGTTTTCATATATTCAGGAGTACAGAATACATGCAATCCAATGATCTATATATACTTGAAACTTTGTGAGTGGTTTCGTTACGGCGAGTCCCAAAAGCTTTTTATTTACCATTTTTTCGAAACTGCTGCTTTTTCAACTGCGCAGGTCCGAAATACGTCAAATTCATGACATTGTTTCGCGATAAATATATACTTCATTTTATTGCATTTGTAAGATGATTTGATAAGAAATTCGAAAAATATTTTGTCCGACAAAAATACTACTGCAATGAGTTTGTCCGACATCCCGAGCATTTCAAATTTACGAGGTTATGTTTTTCAATACATATACAGCCCATTTTTGCACAATAAGTTAGTAATTATTTATGTAATCAAGGAGTCATTTTGCCCGACGAATTCTTTGCAGCGTTTTTAACAATCCGGATGCCTAAATATGACATTTTGACGAAGTTATGTTGTGTGATGATGATACAATATGTTTTCAATCGTGTCCGGCAAATATTCTGCTGCAAAGATTAAAAACCGAAGAAAAAAATTTCAAGATCCGCCAATGCGTATATATTTGCGCATATGTGCTGTCATAAACTAGTTTTTCCTCGTCCATACGATTCATGTGGCCAGTCCATTGCAGCTTCCGCAGTCTTCGAATCGCTGAGAGCTCCGGTTCGTCAAAAATTTCATACAACTCATCGTTGTATCGAATTCACCAATGGTCCCCGTCTAGCTTCGCTCCAATTACTCGCCTCACGACTCGTCGCTCAAAGGCGTTCAATATATTTGCGAATGCTTTGGTTAGGGCCCATGTTTCACATCCATAGCATAGCACAGGCCTTATCACAGATTTGTATACTTGGAGCTTTGTTTTCCTGTGTATGCAGCTGGTCTTTAAGATTGTCACAACTGAATAAAATATATTATTTGCGAGCTATATTCTTCGGCATATTTCGTCTTTTTCATTACTTCTTCTCCGTACCACTACAGCTCCTCTCGGGCTTTCGCTTCCTGCAAATAGCGTCTGCAACTGTCTCAGTCCATTGACCGCGTCCTCCAATTTCGAAATCCGACCCGCGATGAACTGCCTTCGTCAACCGAGTCAGACCAGCGTTTCTTCTCCCAACGAATACCGTTTGGGATAGCCGTTATTCGTCCATACGATTCATGTGTCCAGCCCAGTCTTCCCTTTCATTACCGGTTCTCGTTATTTTGTCGCCTAAATACATAAATTCGCTCATATTTTCGATACTGTATTCGCCAAGTGTGATATTTTGTGTATTTGAGGTATTTTTCCTCGACTGCGCCATGAGTTTTGTTTTATTCTCATTGATTTGTAGCCTTACTAGTTTTGCTTTGCTGTCAAGTTTCAGGAAGAGTTCTTTGGTGATTGTTAACGACCGTGATAAAATGTTGATGTCGTCCGCATAGGCTACCACTTAGCATAATTCACGATACGAGGATCATTTGAAACGTTTCCGGCCTTGGGCAAAAATTCACGGTACATTCAAGTTCTCTTGCCAACCATTACATGGGCTTTACATATGTATGTCATAAAAATTTCAATTCCATTCCGATCAGTACAAAACACATGGTACCCTTCCAAAGTTGACAGGTGACTTTTGTTAAGAACAATCGCGCGGTGAGAAAGTACCTCTATTTGAAACTCGGGAAGTGAAAGAAGAGCGTGAAACATTGGGTGGCCGAGTTCAAACGCGGTCGCACAAGCATTTTGGACGATGAATGTTCTGGACGTCCAAAAACTGTTTCAACTGAAGATGGCGTCAGTTTAGTGCACACAACCGTAATAGAAGATCGCCGGTTAACCATTAAGGAAATTGCTGAGGCTGATGGGATATCAACTGAATGGGTGCATAAGATTTTACATGAAGATTTATGCATGAGAAAATTACCCGCGCTCGTACGGATGCACATGTTCCAAAAGATTCCTACCGAGTTTTTGCGCCGATTAATTAGTGTCGACAAAACGTGGATCCATCACCATACTTCGGCGACTAAACAACAGTCAATGCAGTGGATTGTGGTGGGGAAACTAACTCCGAAGAAGGCGAAGGTAGTTCTTTCTGCCGGAAAAGTGATGGCGACAGTTTTTTTGGGACAGCCGTGGAGTAATTATGGTTGATTACATTCGAAAAGGTAAAACCATTAAGGGACCCTATTACATTGCGTTGCTGGACCAATAAGACGGAACTCAAGAGGAAGCGACCACACTTGGCAAGGAAGAAGGTGCTGTTTCATCAAGGCGACGTGTGAGTCCACAAATTCGACAAATTGAAGTTTGAATTACTTCAACACCCACCCTACTCACCAACTTGAAAAAATTTCTGGGTGGGAAAAATATGGGTCAAATACCGAGGTTGAAGAGGAGTAAACCTGTATTTTTCAGGTTTACCTAAAGAATTTTTGTTTGACTTGAATTATGTATTTTTCTTTAAAAAGCCGGAAACGTTTCAAATGACCCTTGTACAATGTTTTCAATCGTGTCCGATAAATATTCTGCTGCAAAATGGTTAAAACCCGAAAAAAAATTCAAGAACCGCCAATGTGTATGTATTTACATCAACAATGAATTTGTCGGACAATATGAGCCCTTGATTACATAAATAATTACTAACTGATTATGGAAAAATGGACTGTATATGTATTGAAAAACAACCTCGTAAATTCGACATGCTCGAAGTGTTGGACAAACTCATTCCAGTAGTGTTTTTATCGGACAAAATTTTTTTCGAATTTCTTATCAAATCATCTTACAAATGCATTAAAATGAAGTATATATTTATCGCGAAACAAAAAGTCACGAACCCAGCGAATAACCTGCGCACTTGAAATGGTAAATAAAAAGTTTTTCGGACTCGCTGAAATGAAGCTACTCACAAGGTTTCAAGTATATATGGATCAGTTGATAGCATGTTTTTTATACTGCTATTAGTTGATAAGGTAAAAAACGAACATCATTTTGCAAACAAACCCTCGCTCGACAAAAAAACTTCCATTTTTTATGTTTCAAGTCTTCCCGACGTATTTGAGTCACTACAAAAAACTCATGAACTGCTATGAAAGTCAACATTGCAAAAAACTTTTAATCTTTTTCGATTGACATTCATTGATTTTTTTTTTTGGATTTCGTCATTCATAAGCTTAGATGCCAACTCAAGCTCGGAATTAATTGGCATGATCCCACTATCCTAGCACTTGTTATATTGTCCATGCTTGTATTTATTTTTATTAATTCCATTAAATTTTCGTTCCTACCAGTTGTATCAAATGAAAATTTCGAGTATCATCCAGCGCTTATTCTCAACTCATTAAGCCATATTTAGTTAATACACGAGTTACGTGGAAGAGTTCTATATGAAGAAGGGAAAAACTTCTTATTCTATTATTTTAAGTTTTTCTATAACAAGAAATCAGACCCCGAAATTTCCATTTAATATAACTGGTAGAAACAAAAGGTTAATACAATTGATAAAAATAAATAGAATCATAAGCCACAAAACATGTGTTGGGATCGTCGTTTCATTCCAATGCATCCTGAGCTTGAGTTGGTATCTGATGAGTGGACTCATGGATCACCGGATCCCAAAACATTTGGCATGTTTTCTCCGGTTATGGAAAAAATTAAAATAATAGAATAAAACGTTCATATAATTATTTTAATGTTTGTTATTTAGTGTATACAATAGAGTACAGATATCCAGTCAATAATATGAATTGAAAACCATAAAGAAATTTACATATAAAAATGGCTGAAAGTAAAATACTACTTCAAATGTTTAACGTATTCATTATCCAAATATGGTAGTCCATGTGGTGTAGTAGTTAGGGCGCTCACCGCTTCCGCAGCAGTTCCCAAATTCAAAGTTCATTGGTGGCAACGAACTTGTGCTTGTCGTACTTCTGTTGGAATATCAGTCTACCCAGCTGTGATGGGTACTGATTAAAAAAATCTGGAAATAATCACTTAGTTGCGCGTGATATTGACCATATCACCTCAAATACCGTTCCGATCATGAAATGAGATTCCCTAACAAATCTCAACGCCAAGACTCGAATTGGACTAGTGCGCGATAAATTATTATTATTATGACTATCCAAATATGAGAATATCGTAAACTTACATACAAAATGAATTAACTGTGACTAACTACTAAATTTTCAACATAACCATGATCTTTTTCAACAATTCCATAAATATGTATATATATATATCTATATATATATATATATATATATATACATATTTATATATATATATATATATACATATTTATATATATATATATATACATATTTATATATATATATATATACATATTTATATATATATATATATATACATATTTATATATATATATATATATATACATATATATATATATATATATATATATATATATATATATATATATATATATATATATATATATATATATATATATATATATATATATATATATATATATATATATATATATATATATATATATATATATATATATATATATATATATATATATATATATATATATATATATATATATATATATATATATATATATATATATATATATATATATATATATATATATATATATATATATATATATATATATATATATATATATATATATATATATATATATATATATATATATATATATATATATATATATATATATATATATATATATATATATATATATATATATATATATATATATATATATATATATATATATATATATATATATATATATATATATATATATATATATATATATATATATATATATATATATATATATATATATATATATATATATATATATATATATATATATATATATATATATATATATATATATATATATAAATATGTATATATATATATATATAAATATGTATATATATATATATATATAAATATGTATATATATATATATATATAAATATGTATATATATATATATATATATATAGATATATATATATACATATTTATGGAATTGTTGAAAAAGATCATGGTTATGTTGAAAATTTAGTAGTTAGTCACAGTTAATTCATTTTGTATGTAAGTTTACGATATTCTCATATTTGGATAGTCATAATAATAATAATTTATCGCGCACTAGTCCAATTCGAGTCTTGGCGTTGAGATTTGTTAGGGAATCTCATTTCATGATCGGAACGGTATTTGAGGTGATATGGTCAATATCACGCGCAACTAAGTGATTATTTCCAGATTTTTTTAATCAGTACCCATCACAGCTGGGTAGACTGATATTCCAACAGAAGTACGACAAGCACAAGTTCGTTGCCACCAATGAACTTTGAATTTGGGAACTGCTGCGGAAGCGGTGAGCGCCCTAACTACTACACCACATGGACTACCATATTTGGATAATGAATACGTTAAACATTTGAAGTAGTATTTTACTTTCAGCCATTTTTATATGTAAATTTCTTTATGGTTTTCAATTCATATTATTGACTGGATATCTGTACTCTATTGTATACACTAAATAACAAACATTAAAATAATTATATGAACGTTTTATTCTATTATTTTAATTTTTTCCATAACCGGAGAAAACATGCCAAATGTTTTGGGATCCGGTGATCCATGAGTCCACTCATCAGATACCAACTCAAGCTCAGGATGCATTGGAATGAAACGACGATCCCAACACATGTTTTGTGGCTTATGATTCTATTTATTTTTATCAATTGTATTAACCTTTTGTTTCTACCAGTTATATTAAATGGAAATTTCGGGGTCTGATTTCTTGTTATAGAAAAACTTAAAATAATAGAATAAGAAGTTTTTCCCTTCTTCATATAGAACTCTTCCACGTAACTCGTGTATTAACTAAATATGGCTTAATGAGTTGAGAATAAGCGCTGGATGATACTCGAAATTTTCATTTGATACAACTGGTAGGAACGAAAATTTAATGGAATTAATAAAAATAAATACAAGCATGGACAATATAACAAGTGCTAGGATAGTGGGATCATGCCAATTAATTCCGAGCTTGAGTTGGCATCTAAGCTTATGAATGACGAAATCCAAAAAAAAAAATCAATGAATGTCAATCGAAAAAGATTAAAAGTTTTTTGCAATGTTGACTTTCATAGCAGTTCATGAGTTTTTTGTAGTGACTCAAATACGTCGGGAAGACTTGAAACATAAAAAATGGAAGTTTTTTTGTCGAGCGAGGGTTTGTTTGCAAAATGATGTTCGTTTTTTACCTTATCAACTAATAGCA
>OZ017738.1:268007151-268014651 GCA_963969285.1 Odontomyia ornata | reverse complement strand
GTTCTTAATGATGATGAAAACAATTGCGACAGTAGCTCGCAGAATTATTTGTAAATGTAATTATTTGTACATGTAACACTGCCCCCACCTCAGTTCTTTTCGCCCCGAAAAGATGTGTCGCTATTTGTAGTCAATTCTCCCTGGGTGTAATATGGGGCAAGACGGTCCAGATGCACGATTTTCATTTTAGCTCTCGGCTTACGATGTTCCTGTATTCGGTATACGACGTCGTTGATTCGCTTTGTAACTCGGTATGGTCCCTCCCAATTATGTTGCAACTTTGGAGACCTACCCTTTCGCCTTTGCGGGTTATAAAGCCACACCAAGTCATCTTGCTGGAAGCCAGTAGAATTAGCCTTTAGATCATACCTGGTCTTCATGCGGTCAGTAGCCGATTCGAGGTGTTTTCGCACTGTCCGATGTATCTGGTTCAACCGTTGTCTTAGATCACTTGCGTACTCCGAGATCGTTTGGGGTTTCTCAGGGGGTGTTCCGAACTTTATATCGGCTGGCAAACGAATAGTCTTTCCAAAAATGACTTTGGCTGGGGCTTGGCCCGTCGACGCATGTTCAGCGGCTCTATACGCCATTAAAAATAGTGGGATATGTCGGTCCCAGTCCCTTTGGTTCTCGTCAACCATTTTGGCAAGGTGTTTATTGAGCGTGCCGTTGAAACGTTCGACCATTCCATCGGATTGGGGATGCAGCGGTGTTGTCCTTGTTTTCCGTATTCCGAGCAGCTCGCACATTTCGCCAAAAACTAGTGACTCAAAGTTTCGGCCTTGATCCGAATGTAGTTCGCTAGGTACGCCGTACCTACTGACCCAATTTAACAGTAGCTGTTCGGCTACAGTAGTTGCTTCCTGGTTGGGAATGGGGTAGACCTCAGGCCACTTGCTGAAATAATCGGCTACAACCAGCATATATCGATTTCCCCAATCGGATTCCGGAAAGGGTCCTGCGATGTCAACAGCAATCCTTTCGAATGGCACGCCTACGTTATAGGTTTGCATTTGTCCTCTCAGTCGTCGCTTTGGGCCTTTGACGGAAGCGCAAATTGTGCATCTGCGACACCAGTCCTCTACGTCTTCTCGAGCGTGGAGCCAGTAGAACCTTTCCCGTAATTTCGCTAAGGTCTTGTTAACACCAAGGTGGCCTCCCGAGGATCCCTCATGCATTTCCTTAATCACATCGTGGATTCGGCTTTTGGGTAGTATAGTTTGCATCCTATAGGAGCTGCCATCCGCCGTTTCCCATTTCCGCTTGAGTACGCCACCCTCCACCTGTAGGGAGTTCCATTGTGCCCAATAGCTTTTCAGGGTTGCGCCATGCATCGAAACGTCCTTCCACTCCGGTCGCCCAGTTGTCTCCTTCCATACGAGCAATGGTCCGATGTCTTCATCGGCTAGCTGGGCATTTCGAATCTCCTCCGATGACCAACCTTCATCGAACTCCGCCGTTATCAGTCGCAGATCAACGGGCGGTTCCTTTTCCGCAATCCGTTGGCAATGCTTGCAGTTAGCTGGACATGGATGACGGGATAGAGCGTCAGCAATTCCATGAACTCTGCCCTTGTGAAGCAGTTGGGGCCTCACTAGGTCTGGTCGGATCGTCGATCGGGTTGCACCAGTGTCGTTTGTTAGGGTGCATTGTTCTTCACCAACTTGAATAGGAAGGCATCTGTCTGCTTCTCCACGATGTTGCCTTGGCACGGTGCTGGGGATGTCGATACTCCTAGCCAACGTTCGCCCCACGAAGTTGGCCCTTGCAGTTTGATGGGCCTCCATTCTAGGCTCCTGGCACGGTCTGGATCTCCACCACCCTGGACAATAGCTCGGTCTTCTTCCCTTCTTGCAGTCTCTTTGCAGGTGCCCTTTTTCCCCGCAATTCCAGCATCTAAGCGCACCATTCACCTGCAGCTCTCGCTCAATTCCCACGCGCTCACACCTGCAATTATCTGCCAGTACCTCGAGAACCCGGGCAGTGGTACGGGTCACATTTTTGGCTGCCTCAAAATTTAAACTATAAGCCAATGCATCCTTGACTGTTTGCTTTTGAGCTAACCGCACAGCTTGTTGCAATTCCTTGTCCTTTAAGGCGCTGATGAATGCTTCTGCTGCTACGTCATCTCGATGTTCTGGGTCGTACGCTGGGTAAGCCAAAAGTGCCAGTCGCTCAATGTCTTGTGCTAGCTGCTGCAAGGTTTCGCCAGACTTCTGCATTCGATGCCGTAGCTGTGCCCGGTAAATCTGCTTCAGATTATCGTCTCCGTAACGCATGTCCAGCGCATTCATTATAGCAACCGGGTTTGAATGCAGCTCAACGGGGATAGTCTGCAAAAGCTCGGCAGCTGGGCCTCTTAGAGCAAGAATTAACGCAGTTGCTCGTTCCTGCTCATTCCAGTGATTTATCCTAGCGGCTGCTTCAAACTGGATTTTGTAAATAGTCCAGACCGTTTGCCCATCGAATATTGGTGCTTGCACATTTCTAGATGAGCTTTGCGCTGCGGTTATAATTGGGGCTGGTGAGGCGGTTATTACTGCCTTCGCTGCTTCCAAGTCCTTTTTCACTTTTTCCATCTCATGGTTCATTCTTTCTTCGACCTGGCTGACCTTTTCCTCGACCTGGTAAACCTTTTCTTCGACCTGGTCAACCTTTTCCTCGACGCCTTTAATTTGCTTGTTAAGACTACTGAGCTCCGCTTTTATTTCGCTGGACTGTTTTTGAAAATCTGCCTTGATTTCGATCGCTTGTTGATCCAGCTTCACTGATTGTTCATTAAGCTTCACTGATTGTTCATTAAGCTTCACAGTTAAATTAGATGACTGTTGTCGCTGCTCTTGCTGCATCAGCATTAACATTTGCAATATCGCATTTTCTGGCATTTTTATTGTTTTGGCTGTTTTTCTACCAGTTTCCACGTTAATTTTCACTATTGTGCACAAAATGTTCAAAAGTTTTCACTTCCAAAATTTTTCTTTCTCACTTCTTGACACCATTGTCGCGTGTTATTGGTTCGCGGCCAATAATTTTAATGTTCCGGGAAAGTGAAAACGCAATGTCTTTTAATTTAAGTTAAAAGTGTTTATTTAATTAAATAAAATGCACAATAATCAGTTAACACTTTCACTAATTTTAATTTTCACTATTAAAATTCTAACACTTGTCCATAAATTTCTTATCACAATTGTCTTCTAAATCACTTCACTATTACGAAAATCACTTTGCACTCAAACAATCAATTGTCTTTACTATATCCACTATATCGCAGTTTTCTATCGCGGTCGAATGAATGGTTCTCCCCATTCATTCAGCTCGCCTTTATATAGGGTCTCTACCTATTCACCCATTTCTCGTACATGGGCGAATGTTCTACCGAGAGGTACCTGGTAGGTTCGAGCAAGTTCATGAATGGAGTGACGTCACTTGCAGATATTGATCATGCTTGTTGGGTTCGAGTAAATTCATTCGTTGACGTTCTTAATGATGATGAAAACAATTGCGACAGTAGCTCGCAGAATTATTTGTAAATGTAATTATTTGTACATGTAACACTGCCCCCACCTCAGTTCTTTTCGCCCCGAAAAGATGTGTCGCTATTTGTAGTCAATTCTCCCTGGGTGTAATATGGGGCAAGACGGTCCAGATGCACGATTTTCATTTTAGCTCTCGGCTTACGATGTTCCTGTATTCGGTATACGACGTCGTTGATTCGCTTTGTAACTCGGTATGGTCCCTCCCAATTATGTTGCAACTTTGGAGACCTACCCTTTCGCCGTTGCGGGTTATAAAGCCACACCAAGTCATCTTGCTGGAAGCCAGTAGAATTAGCCTTTAGATCATACCTGGTCTTCATGCGGTCAGTAGCCGATTCGAGGTGTTTTCGCACTGTCCGATGTATCTGGTTCAACCGTTGTCTTAGATCACTTGCGTACTCCGAGATCGTTTGGGGTTTCTCAGGGGGTGTTCCGAACTTTATATCGGCTGGCAAACGAATAGTCTTTCCAAAAATGACTTTGGCTGGGGCTTGGCCCGTCGACGCATGTTCAGCGGCTCTATACGCCATTAAAAATAGTGGGATATGTCGGTCCCAGTCCCTTTGGTTCTCGTCAACCATTTTGGCAAGGTGTTTATTGAGCGTGCCGTTGAAACGTTCGACCATTCCATCGGATTGGGGATGCAGCGGTGTTGTCCTTGTTTTCCGTATTCCGAGCAGCTCGCACATTTCGCCAAAAACTAGTGACTCAAAGTTTCGGCCTTGATCCGAATGTAGTTCGCTAGGTACGCCGTACCTACTGACCCAATTTAACAGTAGCTGTTCGGCTACAGTAGTTGCTTCCTGGTTGGGAATGGGGTAGACCTCAGGCCACTTGCTGAAATAATCGGCTACAACCAGCATATATCGATTTCCCCAATCGGATTCCGGAAAGGGTCCTGCGATGTCAACAGCAATCCTTTCGAATGGCACGCCTACGTTATAGGTTTGCATTTGTCCTCTCAGTCGTCGCTTTGGGCCTTTGACGGAAGCGCAAATTGTGCATCTGCGACACCAGTCCTCTACGTCTTCTCGAGCGTGGAGCCAGTAGAACCTTTCCCGTAATTTCGCTAAGGTCTTGTTAACACCAAGGTGGCCTCCCGAGGATCCCTCATGCATTTCCTTAATCACATCGGGGATTCGGCTTTTGGGTAGTATAGTTTGCATCCTATAGGAGCTGCCATCCGCCGTTTCCCATTTCCGCTTGAGTACGCCACCCTCCACCTGTAGGGAGTTCCATTGTGCCCAATAGCTTTTCAGGGTTGCGCCATGCATCGAAACGTCCTTCCACTCCGGTCGCCCAGTTGTCTCCTTCCATACGAGCAATGGTCCGATGTCTTCATCGGCTAGCTGGGCATTTCGAATCTCCTCCGATGACCAACCTTCATCGAACTCCGCCGTTATCAGTCGCAGATCAACGGGCGGTTCCTTTTCCTCAATCCGTTGGCAATGCTTGCAGTTAGCTGGACATGGATGACGAGATAGAGCGTCAGCAATTCCATGAACTCTGCCCTTGTGAAGCAGTTGGGGCCTCACTAGGTCTGGTCGGATCGTCGATCGGGTTGCACCAGTGTCGTTTGTTAGGGTGCATTGTTCTTCACCAACTTGAATAGGAAGGCATCTGTCTGCTTCTCCACGATGTTGCCTTGGCACGGTGCTGGGGATGTCGATACTCCTAGCAAACGTTCGCCCCACGAAGTTGGCCCTTGCAGTTTGATGGGCCTCCATTCTAGGCTCCTGGCACGGTCTGGATCTCCACCACCCTGGACAATAGCTCGGTCTTCTTCCCTTCTTGCAGTCTCTTTGCAGGTGCCCTTTTTCCCCGCAATTCCAGCATCTAGGCGCACCATTCACCTGCAGCTCTCGCTCAATTCCCACGCGCTCACACCTGCAATTATCTGCCAGTACCTCGAGAACCCGGGCAGTGGTACGGGTCACATTTTTGGCTGCCTCAAAATTTAAACTATAAGCCAATGCATCCTTGACTGTTTGCTTTTGAGCTAACCGCACAGCTTGTTGCAATTCCTTGTCCTTTAAGGCGCTGATGAATGCTTCTGCTGCTACGTCATCTCGATGTTCTGGGTCGTACGCTGGGTAAGCCAAAAGTGCCAGTCGCTCAATGTCTTGTGCTAGCTGCTGCAAGGTTTCGCCAGACTTCTGCATTCGATGCCGTAGCTGTGCCCGGTAAATCTGCTTCAGATTATCGTCTCCGTAACGCATGTCCAGCGCATTCATTATAGCAACCGGGTTTGAATGCAGCTCAACGGGGATAGTCTGCAAAAGCTCGGCAGCTGGGCCTCTTAGAGCAAGAATTAACGCAGTTGCTCGTTCCTGCTCATTCCAGTGATTTATCCTAGCGGCTGCTTCAAACTGGATTTTGTAAATAGTCCAGACCGTTTGCCCATCGAATATTGGTGCTTGCACATTTCTAGATGAGCTTTGCGCTGCGGTTATAATTGGGGCTGGTGAGGCGGTTATTACTGCCTTCGCTGCTTCCAAGTCCTTTTTCACTTTTTCCATCTCATGGTTCATTCTTTCTTCGACCTGGCTGACCTTTTCCTCGACCTGGTAAACCTTTTCTTCGACCTGGTCAACCTTTTCCTCGACGCCTTTAATTTGCTTGTTAAGACCACTGAGCTCCGCTTTTATTTCGCTGGACTGTTTTTGAAAATCTGCCTTGATTTCGATCGCTTGTTGATCCAGCTTCACTGATTGTTCATTAAGCTTCGCTGATTGTTCATTAAGCTTCACAGTTAAATTAGATGACTGTTGTCGCTGCTCTTGCTGCATCAGCATTAACATTTGCAATATCGCATTTTCTGGCATTTTTATTGTTTTGGCTGTTTTTCTACCAGTTTCCACGTTAATTTTCACTATTGTGCACAAAATGTTCAAAAGTTTTCACTTCCAAAATTTTTCTTTCTCACTTCTTGACACCATTGTCGCGTGTTATTGGTTCGCGGCCAATAATTTTAATGTTCCGGGAAAGTGAAAACGCAATGTCTTTTAATTTAAGTTAAAAGTGTTTATTTAATTAAATAAAATGCACAATAATCAGTTAACACTTTCACTAATTTTAATTTTCACTATTAAAATTCTAACACTTGTCCATAAATTTCTTATCGCAATTGTCTTCTAAATCACTTCACTATTACGAAAATCACTTTGCACTCAAACAATCAATTGTCTTTACTATATCCACTATATCGCAGTTTTCTATCGCGGTCGAATGAATGGTTCTCCCCATTCATTCAGCTCGCCTTTATATAGGGTCTCTACCTATTCACCCATTTCTCGTACATGGGCGAATGTTCTACCGAGAGGTACCTGGTAGGTTCGAGCAAGTTCATGAATGGAGTGACGTCACTTGCAGATATTGATCATGCTTGTTGGGTTCGAGTAAATTCATTCGTTGACGTTCTTAATGATGATGAAAACAATTGCGACAGTAGCTCGCAGAATTATTTGTACATGTAATTATTTGTACATGTAACAATATATATATATATATATATATATATATATATATATATATATATATATATATACATATACATATACATATATATATATATATATATATATATATATATATATATATCTTTATATATATATATATATATATATATATATATATATATATATATATATATATATATATATATATATATAAATATGTATATATATATATATATATATATATATATATATGTATATATATATATATATATATATATATATATATATATATATATATATATATATATATATATATATATATATAAATATGTATATATATATATATATATATATATATATATATATATATATTTATATATATATATAGATATATATATATATATAAATATGTATATATAATATATATATATATATATGTATATATATATATATATATAAATATGTATATATATATATATAAAGATATATATATATATATATATATA
>OZ017738.1:267953451-268004451 GCA_963969285.1 Odontomyia ornata | reverse complement strand
CCAGCTTCGCGCAGATCTTCCTCATGCCCAGATCGTTCTTAATAATGTTGTGAACAGTCATCTTATCAATTTCAACCTCATCTGCGATAGCCCAAATGCTCAGACGACGATCGCTGTTCAACACATCACGCACTTTTTGCACATTTGTGTCCGTGTGACTCGTTGATGGAGGACGTCATCGCGGCCCTCCCGGAAATTTCTGTGCCACTGGAACACTTGAGTTCTGGCCAGAGCATCTTCACCGTAAGCCTCTTCATTTGAAGAGTTTCCGTGGCCGTTTTCTTGGGTTTGACACAAAATTTGATGCTAACACGTTGCTCGATCATACGCTCCATCTTCACTCCGACGACGTAACTGAACACGCACTCCGCTCTCGCTCGATGCTATCTCTCCAAGCGCTTGGAGGCAACTGCTGCAGCCCGGTTCCCTTTACCTAGACCCGCACCACCACTACAGCACCAGATACCGGTTAGCAGACGCTTTGACGGCGCGGGGCAGGCTCAGTCCGGTTACTTATTATTCAGACCCTGAATATATATATATATGTATATATATATATATATATATATATATATATATATATACGAGTATAAATATATATATATATATATATATATATATATATATATATATATATATATATATATATATATATATATATGTATATATATAATACTCTCTGCAATAGGTAAATTTCTCGGGGCAAACATATCGTAGTGAACTATTGCATTTATAGGGCACATTTTTGTCGCATGGGTTTATTGCCCTGTTCAAGAAGTCTTCATATTTTTATCATAACTTTAATTCATTAATATTTATCATTTATTCATTTTGTAAAATTCTTAATTGCTAAAAAAGTCTTCAAAAGTATTTTCAACGCTTTCCATTCAGTTAAAAGCCTATAATTGTAAATCAGATTTCATTCATATAATTTGCAAAATTCCATTCGTGTAAAAAGATACTACAACCTTGAAACGCGTACCGCAATAATTTTCCCATGCAAAATTGTCTTAAGTTAGACATTGCGTTAGCAAAGTATTTTCGCGTCATGGAATTTCTTTTCTTTCGCGTATGGGAAAATTATTGTGCTTCTATGTTCTAGCGTCAGCATTTTTCTGTGATCTATTTAAGCGTTTTGTTAAGAAAAATAAAGTGAGTTGTTTATGCACGTTGAAGGTATGAACAGCTCAAGGGAAAGGTAAAACAATTTGTTTTCATTCAATTCCACTCGTTGCAATTTTGCAAATATCCTACTGGTAGGGTTTCCTGCCATATAGGAGAAAGGTAAAAAGCCACGATCAAAAATAGAGTTTCCTATTTGTTGATTTGTGCAAGCTCATATATTTTTGGTAAAAGGCTACGATCAAAAATAGAGTTTCCTATTTTTTGATTTGTGCAAGCTTATACAGTTTATTGGTGACCCCCCGTCAGAACTCTAACCACGAAAAGTTCGTAAATATAGTATCGATTATCGAATACGTATTTTTGAACAATTTTTTTTATATTGTTTTGGAAGGAGCAATGGAATCCTGGGCCACAGATCATGCTCGTCTCGGAAAAGAGATCGAGAAAATCATCAGAACTTATTAGCCTGAATCGCCTGATAGAAAAACTATTTCCTACTTGGAAGAACAGCTTGCAGCCGTCGAAGAACTGTGGGAAAAATTTGAATCAAACGACGACAAAATAAGAGAAATTACAGGTGTCTCCCTTGATCATCCATATTTACAAAAGGACTATCACAAAACAGTGAAAGAAGCGTTAGAAAAATTTAAAACAAAGGTGACGTCTTTGTTCTATTACGTAAAGGCGCAATCATTTCAAGAATCCAATGTTGGCTCAAACGATGATTACGTCCGCGTTCAAAATATCATGGCGAAATATTAAAGTCCTGATCTAACTCGACTTATAAAAAAGCAAGAAGCATTTAAAGCTGCATTAAAATATTTAATAGCCAATACTTCTTCCACAAGCAAACAGCCTATAGAATATTTAGCGCTGAAGAAAGAAAAAGTAATCAAAGCATGGGCCGAAATCGAGAATCGCCGCTACGTTATTTGGGAATCTGAGGAAGATATTCATGCTACAAGTTACAAGTTGGAAGAGTACTATGATTTAAAGAATGTCTACATGTATTTACGCTACAAACAATAGGCATCTCAACCAAAGGACATTGGGACCCAATTGTTGTGCATACAGTTTTAAAGAAGTTAGATAAGACTTCTTATACACTATATGAGCAAACGATTAAATCACCTCGTAAGCTTCCATCATTAGACGAATTGCTAAAGTTTATAGAAATGAGATTTCAAACACTAGAAACTTTAAACCAAAGACCCGGGTCGTCGAAACAATTGAACAAGCCAGCCAAACAATCATCGCTCGTTGGCAGCAAAACAGTTCCTGAATGTAAGCTATGCAAAAAGGGCCATGCTATACGAGTATATCATTGCGAAGCGTTCTTAAAACTAATTCCTGCAAAAAGAATCGAAAAGGCTCGAGAATTGGACCTTTGCACAAACTGCCTTAAGAAAAGTCATGTGTACAAAAAGTGCGTGTCCAGAGGCTGCGAAAAATGTGGTAAGAAGCACAACACGCTTTTACGTAACCAAGTGCCCACAACAACAATAACAAAAGAAACACAAAGCACCAGTTTATCAGTCCCATCCAAGGAATCAGATGAATATGTTCTTTTAGGAACAGCAATCGCCGAAATCGATAACAATGAAGGGAAACCAATAAGAGCACGTGTCCTTCTTGATTCCGGCTCACAATTGAATTTTATAACCGAAGAACTGCGAAAGACTTTTGGATTTCCAAAAAGTCATCCTAGTATCAATATATCAGGAATTGGTGATACAAAGGCAAAAGCAAACGATAAAATCAATATCACACTAAAATCAACTTGCAAACAGTTCTCAACCATATTAGAAATATTTTCAATTACTGAGATAACAAACGATCACCCGCAGCAATACATCGATACAAAGAATTGGAATATACCAGAAAACATTCAGCTGGCTGATCCATGATTCAATAAACCTGGCAGAATAGACATTCTTTTGGGGCCGGAGGTCTATGGAGAAATTATCATTTGTTGGATAGTCTACCGATCCTTCAAAATACAACATTGGGCTGGATAATCTTGGGAAAAGTATCAAACCATATCCCATTTTACGGAATATCCAATATAAATTTAGAACGTCAGTTGCAGAAATTCTGGGAGTTAAGAGAATGTTCTGGACCAGTCATATTATCCAGCGTTGACAAAACTTGCGAAGAATTCTTCAAAGCAACTACTTCCCGAGGTACTACAGGTCGTTTTATAGTCAACGCACTATTGTTGGGTGATGCCTCACTTCTCGCTCATTCAAAAGCATTGGCAAATAAGCGGCTCTTATTCATGGAAAGGAAATTATCCAAGCAACCGATGCTAAAGAACCAGTATGACAAGTTCTTGCAAGAATATCTAGATTTAGGACACATGATGGAAATCTCCAGAGTAGAAATCATCGGACCGCATTATTATTTGCCACATCATTACGTTTTAAAACCGGAAAGCAGTACTACGAAGCTACGAGTAGTATTTGATGCTTCTGCAAAAACCAGGAACAACTTATCGCTCAATGATCTTCTACTCAAGGGACCGAAAGTACAGGAAGATATCAGCACTATCACTACTAGGTTCCGTTTAAAACGCTATGTGTTCACAGCAGATATTACGGAAATGTATCGAAAGATTCTCATAGCCAAAGAAGACCAACAGCTTCAACTAATAATGTGGAGAAAAAGTGCATGTGAAAAAATAAAATATTATAAACTTGCTACGGTCACATATGGTACTAAAGCAGCACAATATCTAGCAATTAAATGTTTGAAGAAACTGGCTGAAAAAGCAGCAAGCCAATTCCCATAACGAGCTGCCGCAATCCAAGATTTCTATGTTAATGATGTCCTTACAGGGAGTGATAGTCTAGATGAAGCAGTAGCAATGCGGAACGAGCTTAAATCATTATTGGCAACAGCTGGTTTCAATCTGCACAAGTGGTGCGCGAACCATCCAAGATTGGTGGATGGTATCGCAAATCAACAACTCGACATTAAATTTGATGTTTTGACATTGGATGCTGACTCAATTACAACTTTAAGACTCATTTGGCGGCCAATCACAGACATGTTCACGGTAGTTACTGGTTTAAAGGAACACAGTACAACCACAAAAAGAAGTATACTTGCAGATATTTCACAAATCTTTGATCCCTTAGGACTCGTAAGTCTAGTGATTGTGACAGGGAAACTCATTATGCAGAAGTTATGGAAGTCAAAGGTTGACTGGGATGAAGATATTCCAGAAGAGCTTCGATTGACTTGGCTAAAGTATAGAGAAGAACTACGGGGCTCGAATGAAATCTACACTCCAAGATACATGTTCAGTGGCCACGAAACAATTGATATGCAAATCTAAGCCTTTGCGGACGCTAGTTTAGAGACCTACGGCGCGGCCGTTTATATAAGATGGAAAGATAAACGCGGAAAGATTACAGTCAAATTGCTTTGCGCGAAATCGAGAGTTGCTCCCATCAAACCTACTTACATCCTCAGATTGGAACTATGTGCAGCGAAGTTGGCGGCCAAATTGGTAAAGCAAGTCAAGTCATCAGCTAATATAAAAACGAATGCAACATTCTACTGTCTGACTCACTCATCGTCATTAACTGAATTAGAGGGGATCCATCTATTCGGAAGACATTTGTCGCGAATCAAGTCGCAGTGATACAATAAATGACGTCGACAAAAGAGTGGTTATATGTTCCTACTAAAGATAACCCAGCCGATCTTGTTTCACGTGGACTCTTTTCCGAGCAGTTAAAACGATCCGAACTATGATTTGACGGTCCAGCGTTCTTAAAATTGCCCAAACTCTAACCTAGATGATGACGAAGAGACAAAAGTTAACAAACAGATTGCGACGACTACAACTGATTCTGGTACACATCCACTGTATTCAATCGACCATGGAAATTCATCCCAGAAGCCGTCGCGGGTTACGGCTTACGTAAATCGAGTGATGAGGAACTTAAAAAACAGAAGCCAAAACGTTAAGTCATATTATCCGTCAACCGAAGAATTAAATGATGTCCTCAAAATTATCATCAGAAAAGTTCAACGAAGTAGCTTCCAGGATTAAATGTCCGCTTTGACGGTGGGCCAAGAAGTTGTGAAATCAAGTAAGCTTCGCACTTTTGCACCTTTCAAACCTACAGATAATATCATCCGAGTCGGAGGAAGGTTAAGAGCAGCAGAAATCAGTTACGATGCAAAACACCCCATGGTGTTACTAGGAGATAATTTTGTGACACGACTCTTACTCACACATCTCCATCAAGCGAATTTACACATGCAGGACCTCAAGCGTTACAGAATATCGCGAGACAAAGATTTTGGATTCTAAACGGTAGAAACATCTGCAGAACCGTTGTGGTGAATTGCGTTTCATGTACAAAATTTCGACCTCACTTACTCAGCCAACAAATGGGTGACCTACCAAACATTGGTAGGTCTTTGGTTCTCGTCAACCATCTTGGCCAGGTGTTTATTGAGCATGCGGTTGAAACATTGGGGGATCGGGGGGTTTTTCGTATTCCCAGCAGCTCGCACATTTCACCAAAAACTACTGACTCGAAGTTGCGGCCTTGATCTGAATGTAGTTCACAAGGTACGCCATACCTACTGACCCAATTAAACACTAGCTGTTCGGCTACGGTAGTTGCTTCCTGGTTGGGAATGGGGTAGACCTCGGGCCACTTGCTGAAATAATCGGCCACAACTAGCGTGTATCGATTACCCCATTCGGATTCAGGAAAAGGTCCTGCGATGTCTACAGCAATCCTTTCAAACGGTACACCCACCTTGTAGGCTTGCATTTGTCCTCTCAGTCGTCGCTTTGGACCCTTGACGGAAGCGGAAATTGTGCATCTGCGACACCAGTCCTCTACGTCTTCTCGAGCGTGAAGCCAGTAGAACCTTTCCCGCAATTTCGCTAAGGTCTTGTTAACACCAAGGTGTCCTCCCAAGGATCCTTCGTGCATCTCCTTAACCACATCGTGGATTCGGCTTATGGGAAGTATAGTTTGCATCCTGTTGGAGCTGCCATCCGCCGTTTCCCATTTCCGCTTGAGTACGCCATCCTCCACCTGAAGGGAGTTCCATTGTGCCCAATAACTTTTCAGGGTGGCACCATGCATCGCAACGTCCTTCCACTCAGGTCGCCCAGTTGTCTCCTTCCATACGAGCAATGGTCCGATGTCTTCATCGGCTAACTGGGCATTTCAAATTTCCTCCGATGGCCAACCTTCATCGAATTCGGCCGTTATCACTTGCAGATCAACGGTCGGCTTCTTTTCTTCAATTCGTCGGCAATGCTTGCAGCTAGGACATGGACGACGAGATAGGGCGTAAGCAATTCCATGAACTCCGCCCGTCCGATGAACAATTTCGTAGTAATATGACTGCAATCTTTCGATCTATCTCACAACTTGTCGCTCGGGGTTTTTGAAGTTAAGTCCGTTCGAAGAACGAATTTCTGGCCATATAGGTACTTGTGGAACTGCTTGGTGGCCTCTATTATAGCCAATAGCTCCTTCCTGGTCACACAGTAGTTCCTCTCACTTTTTGAGAGAACTCGACTGTAATACGAGAGGACTCTTTCTTCGCCATCGATCTGCTGGGAGAGTACAGCTCCAATACCGCCGTTGCTCGCATCGGTGTCAACTACAAACCTTTTTCCGGGTTTCGGGTATGCCAGCACGGGTGATTCACACAGCTTCTCCTTCAAGGTCTCAAAGGCTGCCTGGTATTGTTCATTCCAGACATACGGACGATTTTTCTCGGTTAGCTGATGGAGACACTTAGCTATTTTGGCAAAGTCTTTGACGAATCTTCAAAAGTAGGTTGCCAGACCCAGAAAACTTCGTAGTTGGCGCTTGTTATTTGGTGCTGGCCAGCTTTTCACGGCTTCGATTTTGTCAGGGTCTGTTTTGACCCCTTCTGCTGTAGGATTCCGGAAAAGAATTTGGCTTGCGTACTACTAAACTCCTTACTCCAATTTTCGTAACACCACATGGGTATGTATTGACATAAAAAGAATCTGCCGACGTTTGTATTTAAAGACCCTTTATAGAGGCGCAAATATTTTGCTCATTCAATTGAGTTGCACATTTATGGATCAAATATTGAAAATCGACAAGTAATAAATGGTTATAAACATATAAATACAGGTGTTGTCCTCACATTTGCTGTTTACACAGTGGTTACCACACAAAGGTGATAATTTGTCGGCTTAAATAGCTCAAATAGATAATTTCAAAAGATTTCCATAAAAGTTTAAACAGCACTTGCGTTGCTATTAATATAAATATTTTCAGTGCTTTTCTGAACTATCAGGGGCCACCACTTTGAATTTTTATTGAAAACGGCTGCTAAAAATATTAAGTTGTAAAATTTCAACTTTTTCATTTGTCATCCGATTTGCACAATTTTTTTGCAGGTTAAATTAACTTGCTTTAATAACTTATTTCAAATTTCCTTGTAATCTGTTGAGAAACTTGGCTGCTAGAGGGCTACAGAAATAAAAAAAAATTTAAGTCACCCCCTTAAACACTTTAAAATATTTTCTTGCGCTGTAAATTTCGAGAGGCACCACTTTTGACCTACGTAGAAAATTTCCTCATTCTAGCTCATGTGGTTTGCAAGGGACCTTAATGTGATGCACGAACAAACGGACGGATTGACGGACAGATAGACCAGTCACGATTTCATAATTTTTTAGGGTATTGTAAAAATATTTTAACAATATCCCAAAAAATGGTCTGCTGTATAAATACTTCCAAGTTAAGTAATTGAAAACGTTTCCATGAAAAATATTCATTATTTCAGTTACTACTAAAACAGCGAATAGCGCTTGCCTTCTGGCCTTTGGGGGCCGCCATTTTGAATGCATGCATTTGATTTTGGATTATTTTAAATCTTTGTATGCTAGGACCTCATCAATCAATATGCCAAATCTCATTCAAATCAGAGTTTCACTCTAGGCAGGGCAAAATTATTCAATTTTTAGTGAAAATGACAGCTAAAAAATTAGGTTATAAATTTCGACTTTTTTATTTTTCATTCGATTTAAAAAACTTTCTGCATAATACAAGAACTTAGTACAAGGATCCATAATCTCAACTTTCATCAAAATTCGTTGCCAAATGTGCCCGCTAGAGGACCACGAAAACCCGAAAAAGTCGCATATTTAAAACGCCACCATTTTGAAAATTGCACATGCATGATCACCAAAATGTCAAAGTTTCTAGATCTAATTGATTTCTATCTTAAAATCAAGTTTGATACATCGAATTAAAAATGCGACTTTTAAAAGACAGATGTTTCGAGCTTCAATTGGCCGCCATTTTGTTTCTTGCAACTTGACCTGCAGTTTTTTTACATAACTCTTTAAGATACTTATAGTTTCTATCAAACTACCGAATTTCATTAACATTGGTTGAAAGCTTTGGTCAAAACTACGAAAACAAATTTTGTACGTTTTTCGACATTTGAGCGGCCGCCATTTTGTTTCAGCCTTACCGACCTTGGGTTTTTTATTGTGAGATCGATCACTTACATCAGTGAACCTTTGTACCAAATTTCATCCAAATCGGAGCTATACTTTCGTCAGAACAGAAATCACGATTTTTCGTCTAAAACGGCCGCCATTTTGTTTCGCCTGGCCGAGATAGCTGGTTCATGAACTTAATCGAGATATTTACTCAATACACCTTTCCTGAAAATTTGGTGAAAATCGGAGGAAAATTGTAACCTCTAGCGTGGTCACAAAATTCGTTATATCCCACATATATATATATATATATATATATATATATATATATATATATATATATATATATATATATATATATATATATATATATATGTATGTATATATATATATATATATATAGATATATATATATATATATATATATATATATATATATATATATATATATATTTATATATATTTATATATATATATATATACAGGGTCTATATAATAGGTAACCGTACTGACCTCAGGAAATCTTTTATTGGCAAAATATGTACAATTTTTCTTTAAAAATCTTCAAAGTAGTCCCCATTGGAGTCGATAACACGCTGACACCGGATTTTCCAATCCACGAATGCTTCCTGGATGTCGGCAACCTCGATGCTGTCTAGAGCCCTTGTCGTAGCACGTTGAACGTTTTCCAGAGTCCTGAACCACGTCCCCTTAAGGTGTCTCTTGATCTTGGGGAACAGAAAGAAGTCCGCTGGTGCCATATCCGGGCTGTAAGAACTCTGATTCGGTTTGCAGTCGATCCAGTATTTGCGAAGCGACAACAACACGACGCTCCTTTTGCTCATCAGTCCGGTGTTTGGGTACCAGCTTCGCGCAGATCTTCCTCATGCCCAGATCGTTCTTAATAATGTTGTGAACAGTCATCTTATCAATTCCAACCTCATCTGCGATAGCCCAAATGCTCAGACGACGATCGCTGTTCAACACATCACGCACTTTTTGCACATTTGTGTCCGTGTGACTCGTTGATGGAGGACGTCATCGCGGCCCTCCCGGAAATTTCTGTGCCACTGAAACACTTGAGTTCTGGCCAGAGTATATTCACCGAAAGCCTCTTGAATCATTTGAAGAGTTTCCGTGGCCGTTTTCTTGAGTTTGACACAAAATTTGATGCTAATACGTTGCTCGATCATACGCTCCATCTTCACTCCAACGACGTAACTGAACACGCACTCCGCTCTCGCTCGATGCTATCTCTCCAAGCGCTTGGAGGCAACTGCTGCAGCCCGGTTCCCTTTACCTAGACCCCCACCACCACTACAGCACCAGATACCGGTTAGCAGACGCTTTGACGGCGCGGGGCAGGCTCAGTCCGGTTACTTATTATTCAGACCCTGAATACATATTTATATGTATATGTATATCTATATATATATATATATATATATATATATATATATATATATATATATATATATATATATATATATATATATATATATATATACATATATATATATATATATATATATATATATATATATATATATATATATATATATATATATATATATATATATATATATATATATATATGATACTCTCTTCAATAGGTAAATTTCTCGGGGCAAACATATCGTAGTGAACTATTGCATTTATAGGGCACATTTTTGTCGCATGGGTTTATTGCCCTGTTCAAGAAGTCTTCATATTTTTATCATAACTTTAATTCATTAATGTTTATCATTTATTCATTTTGTAAAACTCTTAATTGCTAAAAAAAGTCTTCAAAAGTATTATCAAAGGTTTCCATTCAGTTAAAAGCCTATAATTGTACAGCAGATTTCATTCATATAATTTGCAAAATTCCATTCGTGTAAAAAAATACTACAACCTTGAAACGCGTACCGCAATAATTTTCCCATGCAAAATTGTCTTAAGTTAGACATTGCGTCAGCAAAGTATTTTCGCGTCATGGAATTTCTTTTCTTTCGCGTCAGCATTTTTCTGTGATCTATTTAAGGGTTATGTTAAGAAAAATAGTGAGTTGTTTATGCACGTTGAAGGTGTGAACAGCTCAAGGGAAAGGTAGAACAATTTGTTTTCATTCAATTCCACTCATTGCAATTTTGCAAATGTCCTATTGGTAGGGTTTCCTGCCATATAGGAGAAAGGTAAAAAGCCACGATCAAAAAAAAGAGTTTCCTATTTGTTGATTTGTGCAAGCTCATATATTTTTGGTAAAAGGCCACGATCAAAAATAGAGTTTCCTATTTTTTGATTTGTGTAAGCTTATACAGTTTATTGGTGACCCCCCGTCAGAACTCTAACCACGAAAAGTTCGTAAATATAGTATCGATTATCGAATACGTATTTTTGAACAATTTTTTTTTATATTGTTTTGGAAGGAGCAATGAAATCCTTGGCCACAGATCAGGCTCGTCTCGGAAAAGAGATCGAGAAAATCATCAGAACTTATTGGTCTGAATCGCCTGATAGGAAAACTATTTCCTACTGGGAAGAACAGCTTGCAGCCGTCGAAGAAATGTGGGAAAAATTTGAACTAAACGACGACAAAATAAGGGAAATTACAGGTGTCTCCCTTGATCATCCATATTTACAAAAGGACTATCACAAAACAGTGGAAGAAGCGTTAGAAAAATTTAAAACAAAGGTGACGTCTTTGTTCTATTACGTAAAGGCGCAATCATTTCAAGAACCTAATGTTGGCTCAAACGATGATTACGTACCCGTTCAAAATATCATGGCGAAATATTAAAGTCCTGATCTAACTCGACTTATAAAAAAGCAAGAAGCATTTAAAGCTGCATTAAAATATTTAATAGCCAATAATTCTCCCACAAGCAAACAGCCTATAGAATATTTAGCGCTGAAGAAAGAAAAAGGATTCAAAACATGGGCCGAAATCGAAAATTGCCACTACGTTATTTGGGAATCTGAGGAAGATATTCATGCTACAAGTTACAAGTTGGAAGAGTACTATGATTTAAAGAATGTCTACATGTATTTACGCTACAAACAATAGGCATCTCAACCAAAGGACATTGGGACCCAATTGTTGTGCATACAGTTTTAAAGAAGTTAGATAAGACTTCTTATACACTATATGAGCAAATGATTAAATCACCTCGTATGCTTCCATCATTAGATGAATTGCTAAAGTTTATAGAAATGAGATTTCAAACACTAGAAACTTTAAACCAAAGACCCGGTTCGTCGAAACAATTGAACAAGCCAGCCAAACAATCATCGCTCGTTGGCAGCAAAACAGTTCCTGAATGTAAGCTATGCAAAAAGGGCCATGCTATACGAGTATATCATTGCGAAGCGTTCTTAAAACTAATTCCTGCAAAAAGAATCGAAAAGGCTCGAGAATTGGACCTTTGCACAAACTGCCTTAAGAAAAGTCATGTGTACAAAAAGTGCGTGTCCAGAGGCTGCGAAAAATGTGGTAAGAAGCACAACACGCTTTTACGTAACCAAGTGCCCACAACAACAATAACAAAAGAAACACAAAGCACCAGTTTATCAGTCCCATCCAAGGAATCAGATGAATATGTTCTTTTAGGAACAGCAATCGCCGAAATCGATAACAATGAAGGGAAACCAATAAGAGCACGTGTCCTTCTTGATTCCGGCTCACAATTGAATTTTATAACCGAAGAACTGCGAAAGACTTTTGGATTTCCAAAAAGTCATCCTAGTATCAATATACCAGGAATTGGCAATACAAAGGCAAAAGCAAACGATAAAATCAATATCACACTAAAATCAACTTGCAAACAGTTCTCAACCATATTAGAAATATTTTCAATTACTGAGATAACAAACGATCACCCGCAGCAATACATCGATACAAAGAATTGGAATATACCAGAAAACATTCAGCTGGCTGACCCATCATTCAATAAACCTGGCAGAATAGACATTCTTTTGGGGCCGGAGGTCTATGGAGAAATTATCATTTGTTGGATAATCTACCGATCCTTCAAAATACAACATTGGGCTGGATAATCTTGGGAAAAGTATCAAACCATATCCCATTTTACGGAATATCCAATATAAATTTAGAACGTCAGTTGCAGAAATTTTGGGAGTTAAGAGAATGTTCTGGACCAGTCATATTATCCAGCGCTGACAAAACTTGCGAAGAATTCTTCAAAGCAACTACTTCCCGAGGTACTACAGGTCGTTTTATAGTCAACACACTATTGTTGGGTGATGCCTCACTTCTCGCTCATTCAAAAGCATTGGCAAATAAGCGGCTCTTATTCATGGAAAGGAAATTATCCAAGAAACCGATGCTAAAGAACCAGTATGACCAGTTCTTGCAAGAATATCTAGATTTAGGACACATGATGGAAATCTCCAGAGTAGAAATCATCGGACCGCATTATTATTTGCCACATCATTACGTTTTAAAACCGGAAAGCAGTACTACGAAGCTACGAGTAGTATTTGATGCTTCTGCAAAAACCAGGAACAACTTATCGCTCAATGATCTTCTACTCAAGGGACCGAAAGTACAGGAAGATATCAGCACTATCACTACTAGGTTCCGTTTAAAACGCTATGTGTTCACAGCAGATATTACGGAAATGTATCGAAAGATTCTCATAGCCAAAGAAGACCAACAGCTTCAACTAATAATGTGGAGAAAAAGTGCATGTGAAAAAATAAAATATTATAAACTTGCTACGGTCACATATGGTACTAAAGCAGCACAATATCTAGCAATTAAATGTTTGAAGAAACTGGCTGAAAAAGCAGCAAGCCAATTCCCATAACGAGCTGCCGCAATCCAAGATTTCTATGATAATGATGTCCTTACAGGGAGTGATAGTCTAGATGAAGCAGTAGCAATGCGGAACGAGCTTAAATCATTATTGGCAACAGCTGGTTTCAATCTGCACAAGTGGTGCGCGAACCATCCAAGATTGGTGGATGGTATCGCAAATCAAAAACTTGACATTAAATTTGATGTTTTGACATTGGATGCTGACTCAATTACAACTTTAAGACTAATTTGGCGGCCAATCACAGACATGTTCACGGTAGTTACTGGTTTAAAGGAACACAGTACAACCACCAAAAGAAGTATACTTGCCGATATTTCACAAATCTTTGATCCCTTAGGACTCGTAAGTCTAGTGATTGTGACAGGGAAACTCATTATGCAGAAGTTATGGAAGTCAAAGGTTGACTGGGATGAAGATATTCCAGAAGAGCTTCGATTGACTTGGCTAAAGTATAGAGAAGAACTACGGGGCTCGAATGAAATCTACACTCCAAGATACATGTTCAGTGACCACGAAACAATTGATATGCAAATCCAAGCCTTTGCGGACGCTAGTTTAGAGACCTATGGCGCGGCCGTTTATATAAGATGGAAAGATAAACGCGGAAAGATTACAGTCAAATTGCTTTGCGCGAAATCGAGAGTTGCTCCAATCAAACCTACTTACATCCTCAGATTGGAACTATGTGCAGCGAAGTTGGCGGCCAAATTGGTAAAGCAAGTCAAGTCATCAGCTAATATAAAAACGAATGCAACATTCTACTGTCTGACTCACTCATCGTCATTAACTGAATTAGAGGGGATCCATCTATTCGGAAGACATTTGTCGCGAATCGAGTCGCAGTGATACAATAAATGACGTCGACAAAAGAGTGGTTATATGTTCCTACTAAAGATAACCCAGAAAATCTTGTTTCACGTGGACTCTTTCCCGAGCAGTTAAAACGATCCGAACTATGGTTTGACGGTCCAGCGTTCTTAAAATTGCCCAAACTCTAACCTAGATGATGACGAAGAGACAAAAGTTAACAAACAGATTGTGACGACTACAACTGATTCTCATACACATCCACTGTATTCAATCGACCATGGAAATTCATCCCAGAAGCCGTCGCGGGATATGGCTTACGTAAATCGAGCGATGAGGAACTTAAAAAACAGAAGCCAAAACGTTAAGTCATATTATCCGTCAACCGAAGAATTAAATGATGTCCTCAAAATTATCATCAGAAAAGTTCAACGAAGTAGCTTCCAGGATTAAATGTCCGCTTTGACGATGGGCCAAGAAGTTGTGAAATCAAGTAAGCTTCGCACTCTTGCACCTTTCAAACCTACAGATAATATCATCCGAGTCGGAGGAAGATTAAGAGCAGCAGAAATCAGTTACGATGCAAAACACCCCATGGTGTTACTAGGAGATAATTTTGTGACACGACTCTTACTCACACATCTCCATCAAGCGAATTTACACATGCAGGACCTCAAGCGTTACAGAATACCGCGAGACAAAGATATTGGATTCTAAACGGTAGAAACATCTGCGGAACCGTTGTGGTGAATTGCGTTTCATGTACAAAATTTCGACCTCACTTACTCAGCCAACAAATGGGTGACCTACCAAAACATTGGTAGGTCTTTGGTTCTCGTCAACCATCTTGGCCAGGTGTTTATTGAGCATTCGGTTGAAACATTCGACCATTCCATCGGATTGGGGGTTTTCCGTATTCCCAGCAGCTCGCACATTTCACCAAAAACTACTGACTCGAAGTTGCGGCCTTGATCTGAATGTAGTTCACAAGGTACGCCATACCTGCTGACCCAATTAAACACTAGCTGTTCAGCTACGGTAGTTGCTTCCTGGTTGGGAATGGGGTAGACCTCGGGCCACTTGCTGAAATAATCGGCCACAACCAGCGTGTATCGATTACCCCATTCGGATTCAGGAAAAGGTCCTGCGATGTCTACAGCAATCCTTTCAAACGGTACACCCACCTTGTAGGCTTGCATTTGTCCTCTCAGTCGTCGCTTTGGACCTTTGACGGAAGCGGAAATTGTGCATCTGTGACACCAGTCCTCTACGTCTTCTCGAGCGTGAAGCCAGTAGAACCTTTCCCGCAATTTCGCTAAGGTCTTGTTAACACCAAGGTGTCCTCCCAAGGATCCTTCGTGCATCTCCTTAACCACATCGTGGATTCGGCTTATGGGAAGTATAGTTTGCATCCTGTTGGAGCTGCCATCCGCCGTTTCCCATTTCCGCTTGAGTACGCCATCCTCCACCTGAAGGGAGTTCCATTGTGCCCAATAACTTTTCAGGGTGGCACCATGCATTGCAACGTCCTTCCACTCAGGTCGCCCAGTTGTCTCCTTCCATACGAGCAATGGTCCGATGTCTTCATCGGCAAACTGGGCATTTCAAATGTCCTCCGATGGCCAACCTTCATCGAATTCTGCCGTTATCACTTGCAGATCAACGGTCGGCTCCTTTTCTTCAATCCGTCGGCAATGCTTGCAGTTAGCTGGACATGGACGACGAGATAGAGCGTAAGCAATTCCACGAACTCCGCCCTTCCGATGAACAATTTCGTAGTCGTATGACTGCAATCTTTCGATTCACCTCGCAACTTGTCCCTTGGGGTTTTTGAAGTTAAGTAGCCATCTCAGCGATGCATGGTCCGTTCGAAGAACGAATTTCTGGCCATATAGGTACTTGTGGAACTGCTTGGTTACCTCTATTATAGCCAATAGCTCCTTCTTGGTCATACAGTAGTTCCTCTCACTGTTTGAGAGAACTCGACTGTAATACGAGAGGACTCTTTCTTCGCCATCGATCTGCTGGGAGAGTACAGCTCCAATACCGCCGTTGCTCGCATCGGTGTCAACTACAAACCTTTTTCCGGGTTTCGGGTATGCCAGCACGGGTGATTCACACAACTTCTCCTTCAAGGTCTCAAAGGCTGCCTGGCATTGTTCATTCCAGACATACGGACGATTTTTCTCGGTAAGCTGATGGAAACACTTAGCTATTTCGGCAAAGTCTTTGATGAATCTCCGATAGTCGGTTGCCAGACCCAGAAAACTTCGTAGTTGGCGCTTGTTATTTGGTGTTGGCTAGCTTTTCACGGCTTCAATTTTCTCAGGGTCTGTTTTGACCCCTTCTGCTGATACAACGTGTGCAAGGTATTTTACTTCAGCTGCGAAAAGGGTACACTTGTCGGGACTAAGTTTCAAATTCGCCAGTCGCAATCGGGAGAAAACCTCTTCTAAGTTCCGCACATGCTCTTCGAACGTTCCCCTGATAACAATGATGTCATCTGGGTATACCAAGCAGGTTTCCTTGGTTAGGCCTCGTATCACGTATCCCATCAGGCGTTCGAAAGTGGCTGGAGCATTGCAAAGCCCAAATGGCATCACCACAAATCCCCACAATCCGCTCCCAACTGAAAAGCGGTCGTCTCTCGGTCCTTCTTGTCGATTTCTACCTGCCAGTAGCCACTCTTGAGATCGAGTGTAGAAAACCATTTTGCGTCGGCTAAAGTGTCCATGATGTCATCGATGCATGGGAGCGGGTAACTATCTTTCTTAGTGATGTCGTTAAATTGCCTAAAGTCGAAACGAAAACGATTGCTACCATCCTTTTTCTTTACTAGAACTACTGGCGTGGCACATGGACTGATAGAAGGTTCGATAACGCCTTGTTTTTCCATGTCTGAGATCAGTGCACTCACTTCTCCTTGTTTGGCTATAGGAAGACGTCTCGGTGCTTCTCGAATTGGCTTGGCTCCCTGTATATCTATGACGTGAGTTACCATACTCTTTTGGCCTCGGTCATCCGGGCTTGTTGAGAAGATGTCACTGTACTTGGTGACCAGATCAGAGGCTCGCTTGAATAGCTGCATTGGCAATTTGAACTGCTTCAATATTGCAGACGTGGATTTCCGGGCTTTTTCTGCGTTTTGCCTCCTTTTCCAATGATGGTCGTGAGGGGCTTCCAAAGAGGTGATGGTGGAAACAGGCTGGCAGCTGCCGATGACTTCTCCCGCTTCGATGCTCGTGGTTGAGTCTGCGGTGTTAAGGACTCTAACCGGCACGTGTCCGTTCCTTAAAGATCTTACAAGGCTTCGTCCTACAATCAAACTGCGCAACGCGGACGTTTTCGTTGGCTCTATCAGATAAGGTCGGTGGTCTCCAGAATCACCATAAAGCTTCGCCCATACAATGCTTTCGGAAGAATTCGGTACATCAGTGTCGGCATATACTACCACATTCATCTTGGGAATTTGAACGCTGGGATCCTCCATCAATACTTTGACGCTACGCCATTTTAATACCCGTTTGACCAAATCCAACGTGATTCCATGTGGTCGCAGCAAATCCATTCAGAGAATGTAGTCATCCATAATGTTCGTGACCAGAAAATTATGTCGGAACGCAAGGTCTCCCAACTGTATCTGGAGGTTAATCTCTCCATGGACAGGTGGCGTTTCTCCCGTAGCTGTCCGTAGTGAGAAACTCCTGCCCTTGTGAAGTAGTTGTTGCCTCACTAGGTCTGGGCGGATAATCGATCGGGTTGCACCAGTGTCGATTATTATGGCGCAATGTTCTCCGTCAACTTGACCCGGAAGGCATAAGTCCGCTTCTCCACGATGTAGTCTTGACACGGTGATGGTGGTGCTGGGGACGTCGATCCTCCTAGCCAACCTCTGCCCCACGAAGTTGGCTCTTACATGTTTCCCGACCCCTCAGTTTGAAGAGCTTCTATTCTGGGCTCCTGACTCGGTCTAGATCTTCTCCTAGCTGCACACCCGGGACAATAGCTCAGTTTCTTTCGCTTCCTGCAGTCTCTTTGCAGGTGCCCCTTCTCTCCGCAATTCCAGCATCTAGGCGCACCATTTACATGCGGGAGTCCCTCAATTTCGACGCGCTAGCACCTGCACTCGTCTGCCACTACTTCGCGAACCCGGGCAGTAGTACGAGTCACATTTTTCGCCGCCTCAAAGTTCAAACTATAAGCCAATGTATTCTTAACCGTTTGCTTTTGAGCTAAACGCACGGCTTGTAGCAGTTTCTGGTCCTTTAATGCACTGATGAATGCTTCTGTTGCTGCGTCATCTCGATGTTCTGGGTCATAAGCTGGTTAAGCCAAAAGTGCCAGTCGCTCAATGTCTTGGGCTAGCTGCTGTAAAGTTTCGCCAGACTTCTGCATCCAATGCCGTAGCTGTGACCGATAAATCTGCTTCAGATGATCGTCTCCATAACGCATGTCGAGCGCATTCATTAAAGCAGCCGGGTTTGAGTGCAACTCAAAGGGGATCGTCTGCAAAAGCTCGGCAGCTGGGCCTCTTAGAGCAAGAATTAATGCAGTTGCTCGTTCCTGCTCATTCCAGTGATTTGCCCTAGCTTCAAACTGGGTTTTGTAAATACTCCAAACCATTTGCCCGTTGAATATTGGTGCTTTCACATTTCTGGATGTGCTTTGCACTGCGATTGTAAGCAGGGCTGGTGAGGTGGTTACTACTGCCTTCGCTGCTTCCAATTCCTTTTTCACTTTTTCCATCACATGGTTGATTCTCTCCTCGACCTGGCTGATCTCACGGTTGATTCTCTCCTCGACCTGGTATACCTTCTCCATGACGCATTTAATTTTGTTGTTGAGACTACTAAGCTCCGCTTTTATTTCAGTTGACTGTTTTTCCAAATCTGCCTTCAAATCAGTAGACTGTTTCTCCAGCTTGTGTGTGGTGTCTGCTCTGATTTAGAATGCTTGTTGGTCTAGCTTTGATGATTGTTCATTTAGCTTCGCTGATTGTTCATTTAGCTTCGCTGTTAGATTGGATGACTGTTGTCGCTACTCTTGCTGCATCACCATCAACATTTGCATCAGCACATTTTCAGGTTCCTTGGTTTTGGTGTTTCTGCTTCACCACCTTCTGCGCTTTTTCTACAACTGAGGGCTCACCCGAATCCAGATACGCGCCTTCCGATTCAATTACATCATGCAAGCGTGCAATCAGTATGGCCTTTGTACCTTGTGTGGCCAGATTCCGCTGTTCCAACTCTTCCTTAAGCTCCGACATGGTCAATTCATTAATTTTTAAGTTTAAGGTTCGTGGCATTTTTATTGTTTCGGGTATTCTTTTCTCCAGTTTCCACGTTAATTTTCACTATTGTGCACTTTAAAAATGTTCAAACGTTTTCACTTCCGAAATTTTCGCGCCTCTTTTCTGTCGCGTGTTATGATTCGCAACCAATAATTTTAATATTTCGGGAAAGTGAAAAGGCAGTGTCTTTTAATTTAAGTTAAAAGAGTTTATTTACTGAGAAGAATGCGCAATCATTAATGTAACTTTCACTAATTTTACATTTCTTTTTGTCTATAAATTTATAATTCAACTGTCAACTAAAATTACTTCACAATCAATCAATCAATATCGCCTTTACCTCGCGCTCCACTCTATCACAGTTTTACTATATCGCGTTTGCACTATCGCAGTTTTATTATATAGTGGTTGTACTATCGCAGTTTTACTATCGCGGTTGTAATAATCCCCCATTCATTCAGCTCGGCTTTATATAGGGTCTCTAGTCATTCAATCCATTTCTCGTACATTGGCGAATGTTCTGACGAGAGCTACCTGGGATATTCGAGCAAGTGCAGTGACGTCACGTTCAGATAATGATCATGCTTGGTAGATTCTTTCGCTTTCGAGTACATTATTTTGTTAATCATGATGTTCTTAATGGTTGTGACAGTAGCTCGCAGAATTATTTGTTAATGTAACACTGCCCCTACCTCAGTCTTTTCGCTCCGAAAAGATGTGTCGCCAGTTGTAGTTAAATCTCCCTGGATGTAATATGGGGCAAGACGGTCCAGATGCACGATTTTCATATTGGCTCTCGGCTTACGGAGTTCCTGTATGCGGTATACGACGTCGTTGATTCGCTTTGTAACTCGGTATGGTCCCTCCCAATTATGCTGCAACTTTGGAGACCTACCCTTTCGCGGTTGCGGGTTATATAGCCACACCAAGTCATCTTGCTGGAAGCCAGCCATGCGGTCAGTAGCCGATACAAAGTGTTTTATATATATATATATATATATATATATATATATATATATATATATATATATATATATATATATATATATATATATATATACATATGTATATACATATACATATATATATTTACATATACATATATATATATATATATATATATATACATGCATACATATATATATATATATATATATATATATATATATATATATATACATACATATATATATACATATATATATATATATATATATATATATATACATATATATATACACATATATATATATATATATATATATATATATATATATATATATATATATATATATATATATATATAAGTTATCACACTCATCTTCATACTCACCTTTAGCTATCACATTCACCTTCATATGCACCTTTCCGAACGTTGACCGCTAACACCTGTTGAAGTACATTGTTCCGCGCATTTTTGCATACTCGGTAAACATTTGCACGAGCCTACTTACTTGAACCAATGACCCGGTCAAAGCCAAGCATATTGACTATAGGTATTCGTAATTAATGCAAATGTTGCAAATGCTATTGTATGGTACAAATGAATGCGAATGTAGCATAAAATTTTATTGATGATTAAAGTAATTCAATTTAAATCATAAATAGAGGCAAGCAATAAGATTAAGTTAGTTGTAATTAATCGCTGGATTTGTGATTGTCGAATAATAAAGTTTACTTAAAAGCGGAAATATTGTTTTTTTTATAAAACCGAACTACGATAAACGTAACTGGTGCCCGAGCAGTCCAATCATTGTTGTGATTGAGAAACCATTTTAATCCGTTAAAGTAATTTCGGTTTTTTAAACAATTATCAACTACCGGTATTTAATACTGTTCCCATGAGAACACGGTAATTGTTCGGTAGTCCGCTAAGTTTTTAACGCTATACCCGTGAGAACATAGTGATTGACAACATCCACACCACGAAATACAACTCATTGGAATATATTTCACGATAAAGAGAAAAGGAGTAAGCTGCTACCGTCGAGGGAAAGCATGCAATCGTATCGCAGGAGTGACATCAACCGTACCGCAGTACGTGTTGACCAAAATTCGGTGAAAGGAAAATGGAAGCTATACAGCAATCCATTAGAGAATTAACTGGTGCGGTCAATGCGAGTGTCGAGTTAATCAAAAGGTTAGAAGCTAGAGTGTCCTTGTTGGAACAGAATCCAACTCCTCAGCCTCATTCTTCTTCTTCGGTTTTACAACCGCTCGCGCCCCCCCAAACAGAAAAGGATCTGGAAGAGATAAAGAAGCTCCCAGATTGTGTGAGGGACCGACATGGTCAATTCATTAATTTTTAAGTTTAAGGTTCGTGGCATTTTTATTGTTTCGGGTATTCTTTTCTCCAGTTTCCACGTTAATTTTCATTATTGTGCACTTTAAAAATGTTCAAACGTTTTCACTTCCGAAATTTTCGCGCCTCTTTTCTGTCGCGTGTTATGATTCGCAACCAATAATTTTAATATTTCGGGAAAGTGAAAAGGCAGTGTCTTTTAATTTAAGTTAAAAGAGTTTATTTACTGAGAAAAATGCGCAATCATTAATGTAACATTCACTAATTTTACATTTCTTTTTGTCTATAAATTTATAATTCAACTGTCAACTAAAATTACTTCACAATCAATCAATCAATATCGCCTTTACCTCGCGCTCCACTCTATCGCAGTTTTACTATATCGCGTTTGTACTATCGCAGTTTTATTATATAGTGGTTGTACTATCGCAGTTTTACTATCGCGGTTGTAATAATCCCCCATTAATTCAGCTCGGCTTTATATAGGGTCTCTAGTCATTCAATCCATTTCTCGTACATTGGCGAATGTTCTGACGAGGGCTACCTGGGATATTCGAGCAAGTGCAGTGACGTCACGTTCAGATAATGATCATGCTTGGTGGATTCTTTCGCTTTCGAGTACATTATTTTGTTAATCATGATGTTCTTAATGGTTGTGACAGTAGCTCGCAGAATTATTTGTTAATGTAACACTGCCCCTACCTCAGTCTTTTCGCTCCGAAAAGATGTGTCGCCAGTTGTAGTTAAATCTCCCTGGATGTAATATGGGGCAAGACGGTCCAGATGCACGATTTTCATATTGGCTCTCGGCTTACGGAGCTCCTGTATGCGGTATACGACGTCGTTGATTCGCTTTGTAACTCGGTATGGTCCCTCCCAATTATGCTGCAACTTTGGAGACCTACCCTTTCGCGGTTGCGGGTTATATAGCCACACCAAGTCATCTTGCTGGAAGCCAGCCATGCGGTCAGTAGCCGATACAAAGTGTTTTATATATATATATATATATATATATATATATACATACATATGTATATACATATACATATATATATATATATATATATATATATATACATATACATATATATATATATATATATATACATGTATACATATATATATATATATATATATATATATATATATATATATATATATATATACATATATATATATACACACACATATATATATATATATATATATATATATATATATATATATATATATATATATATATATATATACATATATATATATATATATATACATATATATATATATATATATATATATATATATATATATATATATATATATATATATATATATATATATATATATATATATATAAGTTATCACACTCATCTTCATACTCACCTTTAGCTATCACATTCACCTTCATATGCACCTTTCCGAACGTTGACCGCTAACACCTGTTGAAGTACATTGTTCCGCGCATTTTTGCATACTCGGTAAATATTTGCACGAGCCTACTTACTTGAACCAATGACCCGGTCAAAGCAAAGCATATTGACTATAGGTATTCGTAATTAATGCAAATGTTGCAAATGCTATTGTATGGTACAAATGAATGCGAATGTAGCATAAAATTTTATTGATGATTAAAGTAATTCAATTTAAATCATAAATAGAGGCAAGCAATAAGATTAAGTTAGTTGTAATTAATCGGTGGATTTGTGATTGTCGAATAATAAAGTTTACTTAAAAGCGGAAATATTGTTTTTTTTATAAAACCGAACTGCGATAAACGTAACTGGTGCCCGAGCAGTCCAATCATTGTTGTGATTGAGAACCCATTTTAATCCGTTAAAGTAATTTCGGTTTTTTAAACAATTATCAACTACCGGTATTTAATACTGTTCCCATGAGAACACGGTAATTGTTCGGTAGTCCGCTAAGTTTTTAACGCTATACCCATGAGAACATAGTGATTGACAACATCCACACCACGAAATACAACTCATTGGAATATATTTCACGATAAAGAGAAAAGGAGTAAGCTGCTACCGTCGAGGGAAAGCATGCAATCGTATCGCAGGAGTGACATCAACCGTACCGCAGTAGGTGTTGACCAAAATTCGGTGAAAGGAAAATGGAAGCTATACAGCAATCCATTAGAGAATTAACTGGTGCGGTCAATGCGAGTGTCGAGTTAATCAAAAGGTTAGAAGCTAGAGTGTCCTTGTTGGAACAGAATCCAACTCCTCAGCCTCATTCTTCTTCTTCGGTTTTACAACCGCTCACGCCCCCCCAAACAGAAAAGGATCTGGAAGAGATAAAGAAGCTCCCAGATTGTGTGAGGGACCTTCAGGTTTTTGAAGGAAATCCAGTTCAATACGTGTCCTGGATTCACAACGTTGAATCAATCTTAAACGATTACAGTATTGTGCGCAATAAGCCGATTTATAGGGCAATTTTGCAACACATTCGGCAAAAGATACGAGGGCCAGCAGATGCTGCTCTCATATCGTATAATATATTTGATAATGAGTGGTCTAGCATAAAGAATAATGAAGTGCATTATTCAGATAAACGTGACGTGCGTACACTAGAGCATCAGTTACATTCGATGCAACAAAGAAACAGGAGCGTAGATGAATTTTACGCTGCTGTGAATCATCAACTCTCACTGTTAGTGAATAAAATTAAAACTGAAGATCATTCTAGTGAAACTATCTCTGCGCTCACCGAAAACTATAGAAACAGAGCTTTGGATGTGTTCATTAGAGGATTAAATGGAGATTTGTCGCGAATGTTGGTTATTCAGTAACCCCAAACGCTCCCCGAAGCTTATGCTTCTTGCTTGGAGATTCAGAATCTTAATTTCAGGAATTACCCAATCCATAAAGGACATTTTGCCAATTCAATGTCTGCACCCATTAACCAAATCGAAAATCCCCGATTTAGCCTTAACTCTCCCAAGCCACCATTCCCCCGTCAACAAATAGGTTTTCAGGAACGGAATCAAATCTACAACAGAATGCACAAAGGAGCTATTGCATCAACGCCTCAAAACCACCCACCACCAAGGCCTATTCACCCTAAACCCCCAGTTCCTATGGAAATCGATCCATCCATCCGCACACGCCAAGTGGACTATATCAACAGACCTACTGATGTTCCCAACAAGAGGTCGAACGAGTCTTCGAATTTCCCTAGGAAAGCTCAACGTCTTTACAATTTAGAGGTTCAGGAGCAAGCAGAGGAAGATCACGTTGGAAATTTCTACCATACAGAAGACGCAAATCATGAGGAAGCCACTTATCTGGATCAGCTTGAAGATTCTTTGGAGAATTCCGAAGAGAACCATCTAAATTTTACAATGGACGCCTCTCTAGCGTACCATATATAGAATATACTGACCGAAATGGCCAGATTTTAAAATTTCTTGTAGATACTGGCGCTAATAAAAATTTCATTTCCCCTAAATTAGCTTGTAACTCTAAACCTGTTGAGAAACCGTTTACAATTCGATCCGCTGCCGGACAAATACCCATAGCCAAAAAGGTTCCTGGGCCATTTTTTAAAAGTGTAGGGAACAACACACCCATAGATTTTTACGTTTTACCAGGGCTGAAATCATTCGATGGTATCATTGGAGATGATACATTGAAGGATTTAGAAGCTATTATTAGCAGGAAAAATGACGAACTCGTCATTAAACCTCACATCCGTATTCCATTGAAGGCTAAAGAATCAAGACAAGTAAATATAATCGAATTCAGTTCTGAGCATTTAACCCAGCAGACAAGGCATAAACTGCAATCTTTATTGGATAGATTTTCGAGCCTCTTTGGTCCAATAAGTGATAACGAAATAGTAGACACCGTCATCAGGGCAGAGATCAAAACTTATCCTGTTTGCATGAGAGAAGAAGTCGACAATCAAGTATCGAAGATGCTTGAAGATGGAATAATACGTCCATCTAAGAGTCCGTACAACTCTCCTATATGGGTCGTACCCAAAAAACCTAATTCTGCAGGCGAAAAACAATATAGACTCGTAGTCGATTTTAAGCGACTAAATGCGGTAACAGTGTCTGATACTTACCCAATCCCAGACATTACAAACACTTTGGCAAGTTTCGGGAAGTCGAAATACTTCACCACATTAGACTTAACGTCGGGATTTCATCAGATTAAGATGGAAGAAAGTGATATTGCCAAAACTGCATTTTCAAAAGCCAATGGGAAATACGAATTTACGAGGCTTCCATTCGGACTCAAGAATGCCCCAGCTATCTTCCAAAGGATGATAGATGATGTCCTGAAACAATTCGTTGGGAAGATCTGTTATGTCTAAATAGATGACATTATCATCCTAGGCGAAACAGAAGAAAAACATTTAAGGAATTTGGAAACAGTACTCGCACAATTAACTAAGGCGAATCTGAAAGTTAACCCAGCTAAGTCAACCTTTTTGAAAAAGCAAGTCGAATTTCTGGGATATATCATCTCCCAAGAAGGAATTTTGCCGGATCCTAAGAAAATTTCTGCAATTAAGAACATCAAGCCGCCAACTAATTTAAAAGAGTTAAAGGCATTTCTTGGTCTCGCCTCTTACTATAGAAGATTTATAAGAGACTTTGCAAAGGTCGCAAAACCCTTGACCAATCTGACGAGAGGTAAAAATGCGCAAGTAAAAGCAAACCAAAGCAGGAAAACGGAAATTGAGCTTGGAAAACTGGAACTAAAGGCGTTTAATGACATCAAAGAATTGCTAACATCCTCAGAGGTATTAACATTCCCAGACTTCGAGAAGCCATTTATCTTAACAACGGACGCATCAAATCAGGCGATTGGAGCAGTGTTATCCCAAGGCGATCTGGGAAAAGATAAACCGATTACCTACATTTCTCGTTCGTTAAACAAAACGGAAGAAAATTATGCCACAAACGAGAAGGAAATGTTGGCAATCGTCTGGGCACTGGATAAGCTTCGAACTTATCTGTACGGAGCGAAAAAAGTGAGAATCCTTACGGATCACCAACCACTCACCTTTGCTCTAAGTAACAGAAATCATAATGCAAAACTAAAGCGTTGGAAGGCTCGGATTGAGGAGTTTAACTATGAACTCGTGTATAAACCAGGCAAAACCAACGTCGTGGCTGATGCATTGTCTAGGCTACCAGTTGACCCAATCGAGGTAAATATCCTAACATCTGACCAAGTAACAGCTCATAGCGCAAGCGAGGATAGCTCGGACCTTATACCGCACTGTGAAGTCCCTTTGAATGTATTCAAGAATCAGATAGTTATTTCCGTAGGCAAAGAACTCAGCGCTCATGAACAACCACATCCTAAGTATCATAGACATTACATCCAAGTTAATGATATAAATAAATCTAAATTGGTTGATTTATTGCGTGAGAAGCTAAATCCTAATGTGATTAATGGCATGAAGATCCCAGAAGAATACATTCAACTACTGCAAGAAGTCTATAAGGAACATTTTTCAAACTTCAGAATTCGAATCACGCAAAGAATTGTTCAGGATTTAGCAGACGAAAATAATAAATTACAGGTGATACAACAAGAACATCGTCGAGCGCACAGGAACCATCTTGAAAATAAAGAACAAATTCTGGAAAGGTACTATTTCCCTGGAATGACCAAACTTATTAAGAGGTACACCGCAAATTGTGACATATGCAACTTGAATAAGTATGACCGTCATCCACAAAAACCACATCTACAGGAAACACCAATCCCCAATTATCCAGCCGAAATTCTGCACCTTGATATTTTCGAAATTTCTGGTGAAAAATTTTTATCCTGTATTGACAAATTTAGCAAATTCGGAAAATTTTTCCATATAAAAAACAAATCTGCAGTATATTTTCGTGATAAAATTATAAAAATATTACACTACTTTTCTGTTCCAAAAATCCTAGTCTCAGACAATGAGGGCAGTTTCATCAGTCGCATTATTCTCAACTACTTAGAATCACAACCGTTTATCTAACGCCAACCCAAAAAAGTGAAGTCAATGGTGCGATCGAAAGACTTCACTCTACAATACTGGAGATAGTGAGATGTCTTCAACGTGAATACCCCGACCTTTCCTTGGAAGTAATCGTAAATATAGCTGTGGACAGATATAATAACTCCATACATTCCGTAACTAAAAAAAAACCTGTTGATATATTTTTCGCAAGGGAACAGCGAATTAACTTTCAAAATTTGTTAAACTTTAGGGACAAGCTAAATAGAGACGTAAAACATGAAATCATGCGAAAACAAAAACACCAGTTGAAAAACCACAACGCCAAAAGGGTTAAACCTAAAACATACAAACCCGGTGATACCGTTTTCATTTCCAATAATCAGATTAAGTCTAAAAACAAACCGCTTTTTAAAAAGGAAACAGTCCTTCAAAACAACCAAACCACTATCACCACAGCCACGGGGAAGAAAATCCATAAGTCTGACATCAAACATATTCTTTCTGTTTCAGATTAATCCTGTGCAGCGCGCACGCATCCGTCGACGTTTACGAATACGATAGTCCAATAATAACAATGAGAAAAGGCTTTGGAAAAATAATAGATGGAAATTTCAAGGTCATCCACGTTATTGACCTCAATAAATACGACCAAGTTATAGCATACACGGAATCAATCTTACATCAAAAAATCAACAGATCGAGCATCTTGGTACCTCAACTTCACCATCAACTTTCGGTAATTAAAGGGCTTATTGACCAACTGCGAGATAGGAAAACAGCAAAAACTAAATGGTCCATAAATTGGCTAGGATCAGCCTGGAAATGGATCGCAGGAAGCCCAGACGCTACAGACTGGGACACAATAGTGAAAAGCCAGAACAATATGGTAAATAACAACAATAAGCAGTTCAAAATTAACGAATATGTTACAAGCGTATCTACGCAACTAGTAGATAATTACAATAGAATTGTCTCTGAAATTAGCTCTCATAACAATGACAAATTCGAGCAGATGCTCTTTAACAAAATGCTAATCCTTAAAGATGAAATCCAGGAAATAGTCTTAGCTAGTCAAATGGCAAAAAAGGTATATTAAATTCAAACCTGCTAGGTAACACGGAAATCAATGAAATACTTTCTCAGGTTGAAACCCTTCCTTTTAGCAACGAAATTCAGGCAATTGAATATGCGGAACCTATGATGTTAGTAAAAGGTACCGCCCTGTTGTACGTCATTTGTATACCGAAAACTGAAACCACAGACTACAATCATGTCTTCGTTCGTCCTACCATAAAAAATAATATTAGGATTCATCTGAATTACTCTAGTTTGTTTATAACACAAAAGGAAAAGTAAAGCATTATAGATAAATGCCTCGAGATCCAAGGAATCACCATCTGCCGTAGGGATCAATTGGAAAAACTAAGCCCAAGTGATTGTCTTTCCCAAGTATTAAAAGGAGTAGTCGCATCCTGTGATTACGAATTCTATGATAAGCCGATAATTGAACTCATCAACGGCAATACCTTATATCTCACGAATTTCAGAGGAAACGTTGACTACGGAAATTCAACTAGATTTTTCAACGGTACTTTTCTAATCAACTTCCAGAATGATACACTCCGTGTTAATGAAGTAAGCTACGTTAGCAAAGAGACCACATCATTTCACCCCTTGCCCCCCATCTTAAATAACAATATAACCTTAAACAAAATTAAATTAGATTTTCAATACCTGCACGAATTGCATCTCGATAATGTGAAAAAATTAAGCAACTTATCTTTTGGCAGTACTTTATCTTTAACTTCAGACATTTTTATTCTCGTAATAGTTATAAGTTTGGCAATAATCCTTTTAGTTTTCATCCTTCGCTCAAAACGGTCTAAGCACACGATGCAATCAGATCTAGCCTACTCATATCCTGTCCCAATTAAATTGTCCTTTTGATCTGTGGGACACAGATTTTAAGGAGGGAGGAGTTATCACACTCATCTTCATACTCACCTTTAGCTATCACATTCACCTTCATATGCACCTTTCCGAACGTTGACCGCTAACACCTGTTGAAGTACATTGTTCCGCGCATTTTTGCATACTCGGTAAATATTTGCACGAGCCTACTTACTTGAACCAATGACCCGGTCAAAGCAAAGCATATTGACTATAGGTATTCGTAATTAATGCAAATGTTGCAAATGCTATTGTATGGTACAAATGAATGCGAATGTAGCATAAAATTCTATTGATGATTAAAGTAATTCAATTTAAATCATAAATAGAGGCAAGCAATAAGATTAAGTTAGTTGTAATTAATCGGTGGATTTGTGATTGTCGAATAATAAAGTTTACTTAAAAGCGGAAATATTGTTTTTTTTATAAAACCGAACTGCGATAAACGTAACTTATATATATATATATATATATATATATATATATATATATATATATATATATATATATATATATATACATATACATATATATATATATATATATATATATATATATATATGTATATATATAAATATATATATATATATATATATATATATATATATATATATATATATGAATATCTATATATATGTATATATATATATATATATACATATATATATCTATATATATATATATATATATATATATATATATATATATATATATATATATATATATGCATGTATATATATATATATATATATATATATATATATATATATATATATATATATATATATATATATATATATATATATATATATATATGCATGTATATATATATATATATATATATATATATATATATATATATATATATAATTATATACAGATATATATACATATAGATCTATGTATGTATTGTACATATATTTATTTATTTATTATTATTCTGTCTACGGATTACAATATCTTACAGACTATACAAAAATATCATAACTGATACATAAATTAATTAAACAAAAAAACAGATTTATTTTAAAGATGAATGCATCTATTGATAGGCTCATTAGCCGCATAATTAGTTTTATGAATTTTAATGTCGAACAGTCTATTAGTCCTCAGTGATCTAGGAGGCTCTAAAAAACGAAACGATCTCGTAATTCACTACAATTTATTTTACCTGAAAGAATATTATAAACGAATAATAGAGAATAAGAGGTTCGTCTGTCAGTTAAAGATTGCAAACCAAGAAGCTTACGTCGAGCATCATAAGCTGGGAGATCATTGGGCCAATACACCTTTTTGAGAGCGTATCTAGTTAAATTCCGGTGAACTCGTTCAATTCGATTCGAATATTCAACATAAAAAGGGTTCCAAATGATGGAACAATATTGATTGACGCTGCGAACCAATGCGTGTTTCTCCTTATGAACCCGATCATAGCATAAGATTTCGAAATAATATAATCAACGTGAAAGTTAAAATTAAAATTAGAGTGGAATAATACACCTAAGTCTTTCATTTCTTGCTTGCGTATTAATGCGTTATCGCCGAGCATGTAATTATAGGAAATAGCCTTTATGCTTTTAGAAAATGTTACAACAGAGCACTTGTTGAAATTTAGAGTAAGATTATTAAGAGTACACCAATCAAGGAAACGCGTTAGGTCACTCTGAAGTTTGTGGCAATCAGATGATTGTGCAATTTTAAGGAAGAGTTTCACATCATCAGCAAACATTAAACATTTGGAGAATTTAAAACATTTTGGTAAATCATTAATGAAAATCAGAAAAAGGAGTGGCTCACAATGTGTGCCTTGAAGAATGCCAGAGGTGGCATTTATCAAAATCTCAGAAGTTGTTTTACCTATTTTCACGACAAGTTTTCTGTTAACTAAAAAGCTTTTTATAAATCTAAGCCAAACTTCAGACAAGCCCAATTTACTTAATTTTAAAAGTAGAATATTGTGATCAACTTTATCAAAGGCTTTGGAGAAATCAGTATAGACAACGTCTAATTGCATATAGCATTCTAATGCATCAACAATGTCGCCTGAGATTAATGCCAAATTAGGATAAGTTGACTTTCCCGGCAAGAATTCATGTTGGTAGTCGCATATTGCATTTTTAACGTGATCAAATAATTTGTTCTTAATTATATGATCAAATAATTTCGGAAAAGTACATTGTTTGACAATGGCTCTATAATTAGTTATGATATTACGGTCACCAGATTTGAAAATCGGAATAACATAACAAGTTTTCCAAGACTCTAAGAAAATACCTGATTTAAAGCAAAGATTGAACAGAAAAGCAATGGGCTTAACTATAACGTCGGCACAACGTTTAAAAAATATTGGGGGGAAGTCACCACGTTCAAACTTAAAACTAGGTTTTAAATTTGATATAGCGCAAAGTACATCCTCAGTAGAAACATCAACATTGTCTAAGATACCGACGTTAGGATAGTCAAAACTAGCTATTGAATTAGTGGAAGACAACCCATCATAGTTTTCATAGACAGTCTGAAAACCCCTAGCAAAAAGATTACATGACTCAAGTGAATTATTAGACTTGTCGCCATCAAACTCCATGCTCGACGGAAATCCATTTGTTTTGCGATTAGAATTAGTATAATGCCAAAAAGATGAAGGATTTGCCTTCAAATTACTCTCAATCTTAAATAAGTACTGATTGTATAGAAAATTATGCAAATAATCGAATTCGTTTCGTTTTTGAAAAAAGTATAATCTATCTTCCTCAGAGTTTGATCTTTTAAATTTTTTGAATGCTTTGTTTTTTACATTTTTTAAGTTGGCTAAGTGTGAATTAAATCAAGGAGGTTTATTTCTTAATACTTGATGTTTTTTAGGGACAAAATTGGAAATGGCATGAGAGAACTTATCGCGAATAAATTTTTAAGCATCATTAGGGTCATCAAATGAATCTAAACCCGACCTGTCAACGGTTTTAAACATTTCAATCATCTTTTCAAACTTTGCTTTTGAAAAAATCAAGTTGATCAAAAATATCATCATCCCTAGTTTCATCAAATTTATAAAACTCGAATTTTACTCTAAGTGCTGTGTGATGCATACTGTTATTGAATATTGGTGATAAGTTGCGCTCGCAAGAACATTTTAAATCATTTGTAATATATATTAAATCCACGATTCTATTTAAGTCATTTATAGTACTATTGATGTGCTGAAAATCATTAGATAGCCCATTACCATGGATTCAATATCTGATTTGATATTTAGAGGCAATAAAATTCCATCATCATGAGCCCATAATACATTACCTAAATTAAAGTCCCCAAGAACAATACAATGAATATTTAAACCTAATGAATTAACTATAAACTCTAAGTTATTCAAATGATTCTTGTATACACTTATATGACTATTTGGAGGAATATAAGAAACATAAACAATTACGGCATGCTTTTCATTGAAATTTAGGCGAACGCAAAGTTGTTCAACGGTAGCATTATTTATATGTAGCTGAACGATTGAACTATTGAGATCAGCTCGCACGGCAATTAAAACACCTTCACCTCTCACGAGTCCAGTAGCAAGTGGGCAACGATCGCAACGATAGACATGGTAATAACTACTAAAAATTTCTGCAGTCGAAATACTATCGTGAAGCCATGTTTCGGTCAGAACAATAATATCATATTCACGCAGATGCGAAGCGAGTAATAGCTGCGATATTTTTGTTCAGATACCACCAGCATTTTGATAGTAGATTGAGTAGGCCCTCAGTGAAGATAAAGCCGTGACTTCAATATTGTTCATAGCATATGTCGAAGAATTTGAAGCGATGATTATTTGTTTTTTGGGCGAAGAGAACGCTTCATTGTTTCTGGTTGAAGTGATGTCTGAGGAAGATCCAGCCCAGGTTGGGGAGAGTGCAATAAAGTCTCTTCCGTATGTTGTGGAGGAAGAGCCGTTGGAGATTTCTCTACGTTTTTTGGCTTATCATATGTGATAAACGGACTCAATTTTATAGAAATGGGCCAAATTTCCTTATCAAAAACCTTGCTATATAAAGAAGATGGCACACCCAGCTTGAAGTTGATGAACCGTAGATTCGAAATGATCGCATCTTTTTTAATGAGTTTGTAGCAAGTAAGCATATTTGCATTTACGTTAAGTTTGTTGGCTACGTAATTACGAATAGCATCCGGTTCAGTTTGGATACTAAATTTAGATACATGCAAGTATTTCATTGTATGCACCACATTAAGAGTATCGCAATCTGCTGCAGTACCGAAAATGTTCCTACTCTTATTTAAGGATCGGATTTTTGGTTTTTTGCCAACTGTTGTCCAATTTTTTGCAGTAGATCTTTCGCTGATAGTATCTACAATCTGCTCTATATTGTAATGAATGGGGCGACGCCGCTGGGTGACCACTACCAACACACCTTGCTGCTATGTGGCTTGTCATCCCATGGTGGTTGCGACGTTTGCACATCCCACGTGAATTTTGTCATGGGATGTCAAATGGAAGTTGACAGCCACATGGCAGTGGAGTTTTGGAAGTGTGCCGCTCGCTCTCTGTCGCGGTTGCCTCAGTCGTCGCGAAAAAATTTCCTTGCGAGATGTGCCACTTTTTGGGTTGACCATTTTATTTCAATTTATTTCCTTCGAACAAGCAAATCCCTGACGTGTTTTATATGTATACTCCGTGGACGCGGCAATTCAACGAAGCACCACATAGCGTAAATGGTGACACCTTCATAAGTGATCGATTGCCAGCTCCGAGGTTAGGTGATCGTCATATTGTTCGTGGGTTGGATGCGCTATCCCTGAATGGTGGCATCTACGACAGCAGTGGAAATCAAATGGAATTTCAAATACCTGCAACTTTCCATAAGTTTTGAAATAATGCAAAAACCCACCAAAATTCTAATAGGTTAATGAAATTAATTTGATTCGAAACCTGTTGACAACTTTTTGATTCATCACGCTGTTCGTGGAAATTGGTGACCTAAGACGCTTGATGTGTGATGTTAAACAAACCGGTGAGTTACAGAATATTGTGATTACAACACGGCAAAACTACTTCTGGCCAGATGATGCACTTGTCTATTGCAATTTTAATCAATTGTATAAAATTGATCCACTTACATTACACATGTGGGTGAATATTTCAAAGCATGTACCCAACTCTGTGATGTGGCTATAGAGATTCCCAGCTGTAGGAGAACAGAATATTAAGCAGGCAGCAGAAGACTTAGGAATTAATGTAAGTAGGAGTATTTTCTCAAATAGTGCAGCAAAAGAAGAACACGTTAGAAGAGGCCAGCAAGCAAATGTTTGGTTGGATACGCCACTTTGCGATGGTCACACCACATCAATGGATGTTTTAGGGACCAGCACTCCAGTTGTTACGTTGCCGGGAGAGACACTGGCTTCAAGGGTCGCAGCATCTCAACTAGCTACTCTTGGATGTCCTGAATTGATCGCCGAACTCGACAAGAGTATGAAGAAATTGCCATCAAATTAGGCACTGATTGTGAATATCTGCAAGCAATGCTTGCGAAAGTTTGCGAAGCACGTGTTGAAAGTCCTCTCTTCAATTGCCAACAATATGCCCAAGGACTAGAAAAGTTATTCAACAAAATGTGGGAACGATTTTCGCGATGCGGTCAACCAGATCATGTATCTGCGAATGACAAATAATTCATTTGGTTATATTCAACAATTTTGACAAGTATAATTGCTGACAAAGTAATATCCTGTAAAGAAAATGAGTGAGACGTATTGATACTGTCATTATTGCCAGTACATATAGTTTAAAAATGCATGTAAAGTAGGAGCACCAAAATTCATTCGTTTTATAAGACGGCGCTAGTTAAAATTGAAGATTGAATCGTATTTGAATTAATTTATTGAAAAACCAACAGTTCAGAGGGAAGGGAAAAATAATACATAAATTAAATTTTATTTAATTTTATGAAATTATAATTTTATAACTAAATATATTTTATACAATTAAAAATAAAAATTCATATATTTTTGATATACTATACAACAAACAAGTAATAAAAAAAAAACTTAATACAAACCGCGTTAATACCCAGCCACTAATACGATTAATAACAAAATATATAAGAATATATTAGATTTTGTTTTAAAAATTACATTAAGAAATATGTATAAATAATTTAAAAATTTCTTTCCAATAACTTTTCATAATAATATAAATAATCAATAATCGTTTAAATTTAAGTAACTATAAATCATTTTATTTATATGTAGTTTTAATCATTTTTAAATTCATAATAATCAAATATTATTTTTTTGTATTAAATTTTATAATTCTATATTTTTGATCAAACTTTTCTCAAACTAATTTATTTAAGTTTTCTCATATTCCTTTTACGAGTATATTGAATTTTACAATTCTGAATTTATCATATATTTTATATTTGGGGCAAATTTTTTTTTTTCATAATAATTCACTTAAATTTTATTATATTACTATTATATTAAATTTTATAATTTTATGCTTTATCATATATTTTATATTTTTTTGGTCAAATTTTTTTCAAATTAATGTATTTTTGTTATACTTCTTTTCTATTAATTGTTTTCTCAAATATATAATATGGATTGGTAAACCTTAACCACGACTTTCCTTTCCAGTGGTTCTCTTCTTTCAGGGGAAATAGATTGCAGGGTTTAAGCAAATCCGCTGAGGTTGGTTTCGCGTCGCGCGCGGTACGCGGTACCTTTGTTGGTTTTACCTTTTGATTAACGTAGCTTTCGTCGGGTTTGAGTTAACGTTGTATATTTTTCGTTACCCCGTCGGAAATTCGGGTACGCGAAGTAAAGATTAGATTTTTGTCCTTTGACTGGTTGAATGAAAAAGAATACGGAGTAACGTACAGTAGGTTTCCTCTCCCTATGATTGTGTTTTGTGACGCGTTTGGAAACGGGTATTTATTGGTGGCTGAAAATTGTAGATGAGCGTAATCCATTTGGAGACCCGCGACCGAAATCCTCTCCGATCTAGCTGGCCGACAAGCAGCCACCGCGAAAATGGATTACGGTGCACGGATTGGTTGACCGGTTGGTACCATCCGTTGGCACTACTCAGACTTAACGTCTAGAACCGATGAGAGGTCGGTTCCTTGTTCGGATCAAGACTTTAAAAATCATTACAAATGGCCCCCAACGTGGGGCCAAAAAAAAACATCCTAAGGGGAGAAAAGATTCGCGCCTTCTGACGAGTTGGTCCTTTACGGAGGATGTAAGGTACTTTGGTACTCGAGCCTCACAAACAGGATCAGTGGAGTTGTGTGATACACTCTGGCAGTCGCTTCACGTGAGTTGTAGCTTCCGCTTTCCTTTGTTTGATTTTTTTTGTGACAGAATCCTTCCGATGTGTTGTCCCAGGTTGACCCCTGTAGGGACCTTCTGTTTTCTTGATGGAACTGTCAGCCAGTTGGGGTTTCTCCTGTCGGCCTGGACTCTCAAGAAAATAGAAGGCTACCTTGCCTTTATGCCGCGGAAGGGCTCTACTTATTTCGTATGCGTGATAGACGAGTGGTATCGGTTCAACGTTCGGTGGCGTATGCTGGAGTTGCGGAGCCCGGAATGCTTCCACGGGTCGGGAATTTTGACCGCGTACTAAGCTGTTACGGTCGCTCTACCACTTGTCTCGTCGAGTCATTTAACGTAGTTTAGAGACGATTTTTTGTAATGTATGTGGGTATGGGGTTAATTTTTGTAAATCGACCGAAAGCACCCTTTCTTCGGCAGACTACCGTGCACTCTCATTTCCCTTTGGAGGAGTCGACTGCTGGAAAGGAAAGTCGGCGTCAAAAATTTTTTTCCCCACTATTACTAGCTCGCCACTATCGGCCACTAATATAGTATTAAGCTGTTTGCATTTATATATTAGGGTAATAGTAGAAGTAATTACATTTTGTATTTTTTTTTTCAGTAAAAAACTAGTACCAAACACTCATAGGAAACCTATACAATGGCAACTAAACGGACCCCAGATAAGCGTTGGACCAGATCCAAAACTGTCCAACCAGCTAACTGCAGGATCTGCTTTGAAGACGTAGTGGAGGGCGTACACAGCGTGCGATTGGAGTGCGAACACCTTTTCCATCGTGCCTGTGTCCAACAGCTCCTCCCAACGTCCGAGCTTTGCGCACTGTGCCGGTGACCCATAGAGCGGACCGCCGTAGACGTCCCCCTCGGAACGAACGTCCCAACGTGTGGAGCAGTGGCGACAGGGGTCCCAGAAGCCGAACCGTCCCAATCACTGATGGACTTGCAAGGAGCTGTGGGCGGGGAAGTTCCTACTGCAGTTGTCGCGGCCGAGGTTACACCCGCGCCTTCCACCCACTTCCTTGACACCCTCGTGGCGTTAATGCGAGACATGTCTGAGAGGATTGGCAACTTGGAAGGAAGGTTCCAGAACCTCCCGATGAGCCAACCCCCCAGCCGCGTGAGAACTCCGCTTGGCTGGGAGCCCAATCCCAGTGTGGCTCTGCCCCACTCTCGACCAGCTGATCAATGGACCCTACCTCCAAGGAACTCGGGAATGGACCACAGAGCTCCCGAGTATCGACCACGACACAGCACCGCACCTCCGTTGGTACCTCCATTCCCCGAGGCAGTCCCTTACAGCAGGTCAATCGAAGATGCGATTCCCCCCGGGAACGCATTGACACCTTTCCGAGACCCGACGCCTCGTATCATGGAGAGTTGGCGCCTGAACTTCACGGGTTTCAACTCTATGATATCACCGGACAAGTTCCTTTTCAGGATTCAGGCGTTAGTATCCAGCACACTGGGATAGGTGACTTCTCGGCGTTCCTCCGGCATGCACACCTTTTGTTCAGCGGAGATGCTGCCGACTGGTACTGGAGTTTTAAGGAGTCTGTTACGGATGACCAGCTTTCACCCGGAGTCCACACCACAACCACTAAGGAGATCAGGATGCATGCCATCAACACACCCCAACCCCGCTTGAGCGTCGAGGTAAGAGTTGATCCATTGTATTTTTGTTTTAACTTTAACACAAATACTTTGTTTAACTTTAATACAAAAGAAAAATGGTATTGTTGTATATCAAAGCAATGTTAACTCATCAGTCGAGCTGGAGTAGGGCGTTTAGCTTAGGTATGAAGCAAACGGCAGCAACGGATGACGAACGACATCAGAAGGGGGCCGGTCGACCATCACTCTTCCCAACAAGGATAGCCTATGGAAACGCATCTAACACAAGCGCTCCACAAAGGCTATCACCGACTCGGAAGGCGTTTAAGGGGCCCACTCCTGGTCACCGCACCAGGTAAGGGAATGGATCAACACAACCAGCATCAGGACAGTAAAAATCAAAGCTGAAACCAAATGTTAAATAACCATCAAAACCGTGACGGGATGAATCGCGCAAACAGTAACATCAACATGCGTGGGAATCGCAGTCGTGGACGAATGCAAAATCTTACCTCAGGAGAATTGTCGGCTCCAATTTACACTTCCCTGACTGTGTCTCCGGTGCGACACCAAAACGTGGCGACTTCCAAGTTGGTCAATATTTACGACAAAATACAGGCACCACGACCAAGTACACAAAACACCTGTACTGCGCTCAAGTCGGCCGACATCCGGAAATTCCTAAGTTATTTCACCAAATCCTGACATGCAACTTTTTGTGACGTGCAAACCAAACACTCGCAACATATTAGTAATGACGCGGTGAAATGAAGCGGACAAACATTTCTTTCGGGGACACTATTTCATGACAAGCGATTGAATGCAGGGCGTGCAATTCTAGCGACAGTTAAACGTTTTCAGGATGGAAACACAACTCAAAGGGCGTAAGCTAATTGATCTGGACTAATAGGATTCGCTTTGTATTTACTTTCCGCTGCTAACTCGAAATGTCATTCTGCGATGTCATTCTGCGATGTTCTAGTGACCCACATATTGGGACTGCTCAGCTGATCCGAAATAATGGGTAATGCAGACCAACTCGCATACAACGAACATGGGTGCGGAGCTGAGGTAGTGAAGATGGTTGGTAGCCGCGCTACGAACCGCGCCAAAAGCAGAATGGAAGTTCGTCGTACGAATGGGAGGCCAACCACCTCCAACGTAGCGGGCGTCCGTTAAGGCGAGCCAATTTAAAGGGCTGAGGGATAACGGAGGCCCTCTTTTTTGGGATTGGAACGAGCGAGGGAAGATCGAGGAAAAATCAAAATCTGGAAGCGCGAAAAGGGTGCATCAGCCTGGAAACAACATGATCATCGTTATCACGACGCTCATCATACCGCGGTACAACACCTGTCGCATGGAAGAACAATTTCGGTTGGCGAAAAGCTCATCAGAACGAGAATCCGGCTCCCGAGGTTGGCGCCAGTATCCACGCACAATTGTTTGCTGGGGCCCCAGGTTAGGGATAGCTTAGCGATTATTAGGAAAAAGGTACCTTTTTACTCATTTTTGTTCTACATTTACTTATTAGAATCCACTTGTGTGAATATAGTGTTTTAATTAACATCAAAAATATACTTGTTATTGTTAACGGAAAAGAACCTGGACTGTGCGCGGCGTTCAAGCGGTGAGATTTTCTTTTCCCCTTTCTCAGACTATCATTTTAATTTCAGGAGGTCGTGGGGTGGATAAAAAGGGTAAGTTGGGGGAGGTTTGGGATCTAGTGTGAGAAGAGGAGGTGAAACTTTTATTTTTTTTGTTTTTTCCCTTTGTGCTAGTGTTTAGCTCTCGTGCGCGCGCTGTCGGATCGTTTACTCGCTGACGATCTTATTTTTAAATCCTTCCAGCCTAGGGATAGCGAGTTGGCGCCTGCGCCATCTCCGACGGAGCGAACCGGGCCCGCAAGGCTGGACAGCGCGACAACCCTTGAAGTGGAAGGGTAACAAATTGGCGCCCAACGTGGTTTATTAAGTCGAGTCAAGTTTAGTCGTTAAAGAAGTGGAAGTTTGTGTGATTCAGTGAGTGATAGTGTTTTTCTAGTGGGTGCGTTGGGATAAAAGTGCGAGAATTTGCGGGTTGTTTGGGAGTGAGTGTTTTTTTTTGTGTCTGACTGGTGCATGAGTGATTGGAATTGAGGTTGAGTGGTGGTGATATACATACACCATATAGAGAGTGAGGAGGGTGTTGGGTATTGGGGGAGTAGAGGGAATGAATGATTGCGGATTGAATGTGTCATTAGTGGTAAATTGTGTGTAATTGACTTCTTTTAGCGAGAAAATAAACAATTTGAACTAGAGAATAATCTCTTTTCCTCGCTAGTGTTAATAATAGTGGTACTTATATGTGAAGATAGTAGTGGAATATATATATATATATATATATATATATATATATATATATATATATATATATATAAATAAGTAATACATAAATTTAATATAAATTAGAAATAAGTTGAATATGGCAGGGAAGGGAAGAATGCTGATCAATCGTCTGGCCAGCGACGAGCTCCAATATGAATTGGCTATTAGGGGGCTGCCTGCTGGGACAGTGGATGAAATGCGAGCAAAGTTACGGGTGGCGGTACGGGCGGAAAATTTAAAGAACACGAGTATGGTGAATTTCAAAGAGTACCCTTACACACCTGCAGAGGATATCAGGACGCTGGAGGAAAAATGGGCAGAAGTGAACTCCCTGTTGGAGGGATTCTCGGGTGATAGAGAGTCGGGAGAGTATTGGAAGTTATTGGCCAAGATCGAGTTTTGCCAGCGAAGGTTGGCGAATATCCAAGCTGAGGATCCCGAGGAGAAAAAGATCACCAACAGGTTGGAAAAGGATTTCATGATGGCGTTAGGGGGTCTGGATGTAACAGCGGGTGGCAACTTGGAGGAGATGGAGGAGGAAACGGTTCCTAGAGGCAGAACATCTACACCGAAAGCGAGGTTAACGGGGAAAAAACCAGCGCAAAGCCAGGAGGCAGAGTTAGCGAAGCACCCGGGCTGAAGGCAGGTCCTCCCAAAAGGATCACGGAGAGGGTAGAAGTGGAGAGTGACACGGGAGCGGAGAAACAAGTAGAGGAGCCGAACGCAACCACTGAGGGACGGCTACTTGAATCGGAAGGGCTAGCAGCTTAGGCAGTGGGGGTACATCGGGATGATCTGGGAACAAGCAAGGTTCCAGACGTGTCCAAGTGGGGGATCAAATTCTCCAGCGATTCTCCCGGTTCGGTAAGTGCTTTTCTGGAAAGGGTAGAGGAGCTTCGGTTAACAAAGGGCGTGTCAAAGCCACAGCTGATGAGGATGGCCGCGGAGCTTTTTGAGGGTAAAGCCCTGATTTGGTTTCGATCGGTACGGGAGCGGGTAGCTTCTTGGGATGAACTTTGCCAGGAGCTGCGGACAGAATTTTTACCCCCAAATTACAATAAAAGGCTGTGGGAAGAAATTCGTCAGCGGACGCAAGGGAGGAACGAGTCCATCGGAGTTTACGTGGCCATCATAGATGGACTGTTTCGCAGATTGGGAGAACCCTGTTCGGAAGCCAAGAAGCTGGAGATTTTGCTAGATAATATCAGCCCGTTCTACCAGGTGAAATTATCATTAAGAGAGGTGTCATCGGTTGCGCAGTTGGTGCAGTTGGGACGGAAAATGGAGGCTACTAAGGCGGCGGTTGATGCGTTTGTGCCCCCACCCAGCCGTAGGACGTCAAAGCTATTGGAACCAGATTTAGCCTATGAGGAGGTCCCTACAGTGAGCGAAATAGTTCCGGAGGGCAGATCTGCAGGAGTCAAGTGCTGGAACTGCAATGGTATAGGACACATCTCCCGGGAATGTCGCCAACCACGTAGATGCGTCGGCTGCGGTCGGTCTGGAGCAACAAAATTCACCTGTCCGAATTGCTCTACTCAGCGGGGTCGAGCGCCGGCACAGGCGGGTCCGTCGGGAAACGAGCACGGTGCTCGTTAAGCGGCGAATTGAGCACCGGAGCCGGGAAGGAGTTGGGGGCCTCGGGTACGAGTTTTTTATTTACACATAGTCGGGGGGACGAACGACCACATTTGGAGGTTTGGGTGTTGGGCAAGCGCTTTAAGGGCCTCGTTGACTCGGGGGCGTCCAATACAATTGTCGGGGGAGACGGTTGGTCCGAGATGCGCGAACTGGGGGTGGAGATGATCGCTGTGCAGGATCAGGCGGTGAGCCTAGCCGACAACGGTCAGTGCCCGATAGAGGGGAGGGCTTGGGTACCTTTTCGATTGGAAGGCAGGGTGAAGTGGTTGGAGGTATTGGTGGTACCGGCTCTTGCACACAAAATTATTTTGGGAGTAGATTTTTTTACGGCAGTTTGGGGTCCTGTTGAACCTACGGGATAACAGGTGGGGTTTTGCATGCCATGAGGCGGTGATGTTGGGGGGACATCTACACAGTAGGTCTGTATTGACTCAGACTGAAGAAGAGGAGTTGGCCCAGTTAATTGGGATAGAGTTCCAAAACATGGGGGAGGGGCTGGGTTGCACTAATCTGGTGGAGCACGTCATCAAGACGGATGCAGCGCCCATCAAGCAGCGTTATTATCCGGTCTCTCCTACCATGCAGAAGAACATTAATACGGAGTTGGACGAGATGTTGGCGCTAGGCGTAGTGGAGCCCCCTAAGAGCGCATGGTCTTCCCCGATATTAATGGTGAAGAAGAAGGATGGGTCGTACAGATTCTGTGTAGATTTTCGTAAGGTGAACCAAGTTACCGCACGGGATGCGTATCCCCTTCCGTATATTTCCGCCACTTTAGATAAGCTACGGGATGCAAGGTATCTATCCACCTTGGATATTAAATCAGCTTACTGGCAGGTCCCAGTGGCGGAAGAATTGCGTCAGTTCACGGCGTTTACCATCCCAGGGCGGGGTCTGTTTCAATTTAGGAGAATGCCGTTTGGTCTGTCGAATGCGCCAGTGACCTGGCAGCGCCTAATTGACAGAGTGCTGGGCCCGGAAATGGAACCTTTCATGTTCACATACCTCGACGACATTATTATCGTAACACCCACGTTCAGTCAGCACCTGGAGATTCTCTCCGAAGTATTCAAGCGGCTGCGGTAAGCTTGACTGAGACTATCGCGGGAAAAATGTCATTTCTGCCGAGCCGAGCTGAAATATCTTGGTTATGTGGTGAACGAGAACGGGTTGAATGTCGACCCTGAGAAAGTCAAGAGCATGTTAAAAATACGACGGCCTCATACGGTGAAACAGATCCGACAGTTCCTTGGGATGGTATCGTGGTATCGGAGGTTCATCCCGGATCATGCCTCTTTGGTAGCACCCCTAACCGATTTATTGCGCAAGAATAAGAAATTTGACTGGACCACCGAATGTGAGGAAGCCTTCGAACGCTGTAAATTGAAACTGGCCTCAGCACCCATTTTGACGTGTATTGATTTCAGCATCCCATTCAATGTGCAGACGGATGCCTCAGATGTGGGTGTGGGAGCCGTGTTGAGCCAAACTTTTCCGGAGGGGGAGAAGGTGGTCTGTTATTTGAGCCGCGCTCTGACCAAAGCGGAGCGAAAATATTCAACCACCGAGAGGGAGTGCTTGGCAGTCCTTTGGGCGGTGGAGAAGCTACGCCCGTATATCGAAGGTTCGCATTTCCGCGTAATAACGGACCATCACTCTTTGGTTTGGCTCAACAATCTAAAGGACCCTACGGGGAGGTTGGCTCGCTGGGCTGTCCGTCTGCAACAGTTCGATTATGAGGTAATGCACCGCAAAGGCAGCGAACATTTGGTTCCGGATGCATTATCGAGGTCAGTCACAGTGGAAACGGTGGAGATGGCAAAGAATCAAGGGGATGTTTGGTAAGAGCGAATGAAGGCGAGGATACGCACTAACGGAGAGCTATACTCCAACTGGAGGATCAAGGACGAAGAGTTGCGGAAGCATGTACCGGGACGATATCCTGCGTTAGAAGGAGCCGACTCGTGGAAAAGGGTCTTGCCCAAGGGTGAAAGGCGGGAAGCCCTCATGCGTTGCCATGACCAACCAACGGCGGGTCATATGGGGATCGACATAACGATTCATCGGCTGTCGCAGTTCTATTACTGGCCGAAGATGTCCGCTGACGCCCGTACCTATGTGAACCGATGTAAGGTATGTCAGGCAATCAAGGTGGAAAGGAAGGCTCAGCCTGGTTTTATGGTTTCGCGTGCGGGAGAAGCGACAAGGCCGTGGGAGATGATTTGTGTAGACTTGGTGGGCCCGCTACCTCGATCTACACGCGGACACTGTTATTTTCTGACCGTTCTGGATTATGTGAGTAAGTTTTCTCTACTATTCCCACTACGGAAGGCCACGGCAAGGGAGATCTGCAGGTTATTGGAGGAGCATGTATTCCTGCTGTTTGGAGTTCCGAGGTGGTTAGTGTGCGATAACGGTGTCCAATTTCGCGGGAAGGGCCTACAGCAATTAGTCGAGGGGTACGGAATGCGGATTAAGTTTACTGCGCTATACCATCCCCAGGCAAACCCAGCCGAGCGTAGGAATCAAGACATCAAACGCATGGTACGATCCTACGTGTCGGAAAATCATCGGGACTGGGACCGACAATTGGCAAAAATTGCTTGCGCGCTACGAACATATAGGCACGAAACCATGCGAGTCACTCCCTACTTTTACAATTTTGGCACGGAAATGCGGATTCTTCAGGAGCAGGTGAAGGGCCAGAGCGACCTCAAGAGGAGATGGATCCTGAGCAACGGGCAAGGGAGCTAGAGATACTGCGGACGGAAGTATCGCAGCGTATGCAGGCAGCTGCCGAACAGAACTCTAACCGGTATAATCTCAGGAAGCGGGAGATAGCTTACCAAGTGGGGGACCGAGTATGGAGGAGGAATTATACCATCTCCGATGCATCCAAATTCTACTCAGCCAAGTTGGCTCCTGAGTACTTGGGTCCGTTTAGGATATGGTAGAAAGTGTCCGGTTGGACTTACCAGTTACGGGAGGAAAAAGGCAAAGACGCGGGTACCTGGCACGTCAAGGATTTGAAGCCGTTCATTGAATAGTGGAATAAAGCTAAGTCGCTAATACCGGAGAAAGGGGGAGGAAAGCGGAAATAAAAGGGATAGAACGACACAACAGACATGTAATTTCAATTGCAAATGTTTACCTCTAGATTTAAGTATTCGGAAGTAGTTAAGTTGCTCCGCGCCGTCCGAGTTATCTCCGCGTTGTCGGGGCGTGTTGTTCCGATAGCTGCACGTCGCTGGAACCGCCACATGCAAGACACGCGAACTCCATTTGCGTGGTAGCTTTAATATTTTTTTTTTCTTTTTTTTATCCGCTGGCTTTGTGGGGTCCCGAGTCGTTAGTTTTCCCTTCCGTCACATAGAGTTTGCGATCTAAAAACGAGTAGTGAGACATTAGAATAATCATAGTTATTTAGACAGGTAGTTATAAGATAGGGGATTAGGGATGATTGGTGGAGGGAAAGTTATTTAGACAGGTAGTTATAAGATAGGGGATTAGGGATGATTGGTGGAGGGATAGTTATTTAGACGGGTAGTTATAATATAGGGGATTAGGGATGATTGGTGGAGGGTAATTACAATAAGAAGATTAAGAATAGCACTTGTTAGAAGTAGATAGGTAGTGTCATTAGGGTTGGAGTTAGCAATAAGTGGTATGGCTCATATAATGAAAGGGATAATCACATAAATAGCAAAGCTATATATATATACCCATACAGTTATACTTAAACGCATAGGTCGTTAGGAGGCATAAATAGAGATAGGGATGAAGTTCGATAAGAAGTATTGAGTATTGAATTATGCACAGATTTGGAACTTTATTAAGACATCAGTGCATATTGGAATAGGTTTGGAAATTGAAGGAAGTTGCGAGTAGCCAAGTACTTTAGTAGTGCAGCCGGTAGCAGTAGGGCATAACGAAGGAGTGAATTTCCAGGGAAATTCACTTGAAGTAGGGGGGGGAATGTTACAGATGACCAGCTTTCACCCGGAGTCCACACCACGACCACTAAGGAAATCAGGATGCATGCCATTAACACATCCCAACCCCGCTTGAGCGTCGAGGTAAGAGTTGATCCATTGTATTTTTGTTTTAACTTTAACACAAATACTTTGTTTAACTTTAATACAAAAGAAAAATGGTATTGTTGTATATCAAAGCAATGTTAACTCATCAGTCGAGCTGGAGTAGGGCGTTTAGCTTAGGTATGAAGCAAACGGCAGCAACGGATGACGAACGACATCAGAAGGGGGCCGGTCGACCATCACTCTTCCCAACAAGGATAGCCTATGGAAACGCATCTAACACAAGCGCTCCACAAAGGCTATCACCGACTCGGAAGGCGTTTAAGGGGCCCACTCCTGGTCACCGCACCAGGTAAGGGAATGGATCAACACAACCAGCATCAGGACAGTAAAAATCAAAGCTGAAACCAAATGTTAAATAACCATCAAAACCGTGACGGGATGAATCGCGCAAACAGTAACATCAACATGCGTGGGAATCGCAGTCGTGGACGAATGCAAAATCTTACCTCAGGAGAATTGTCGGCTCCAATTTACACTTCCCTGACTGTGTCTCCGGTGCGACACCAAAACGTGGCGACTTCCAAGTTGGTCAATATTTACGACAAAATACAGGCACCACGACCAAGTACACAAAACACCTGTACTGCGCTCAAGTCGGCCGACATCCGGAAATTCCTAAGTTATTTCACCAAATCCTGACATGCAACTTTTTGTGACGTGCAAACCAAACACTCGCAACATATTAGTAATGACGCGGTGAAATGAAGCGGACAAACATTTCTTTCGGGGACACTATTTCGTGACAAGCGATTGAATGCAGGGCGTGCAATTCTAGTAACAGTTAAACGTTTTCAGGATGGAAACACAACTCAAAGGGCGTAAGCTTATTGATCTGGACTAATAGGATTCGCTTTGTATTTACTTTCCGCTGCTAACTCGAAATGTCATTCTGCGATGTTCTAGTGACCCACATATTGGAACTGCTCAGCTGATCCGAAATAATGGGTAATGCAGACCAACTCGCATACAACGAACATGGGTGCGGAGCTGAGGTAGTGAAGATGGTTGGTAGCCGCGCTACGAACCGCGCCAAAAGCAGAATGGAAGTTCGTCGTACGAATGGGAGGCCAACCACCTCCAATGTAGCGGGCGTCCGTTAAGGCGAGCCAATTTAAAGGGCTGAGGGATAACGGAGGCCCTCTTTTTTGGGATTGGAACGAGCGAGGGAAGATCGAGGAAAAATCAAAATCTGGAAGCGCGAAAAGGGTGCATCAGCCTGGAAACAACATGATCATCGTTATCACGACGCTCATCATACCACGGTACAACACCTGTCGCATGGAAGAACAATTTCGGTTGGCGAAAAGCTCATCAGAACGAAAATCCGGCTCCCGAGGTTGGCGCCAGTATCCACGGACGATTGTTTGCTGAGGCCCCAGGTTAGGGATAGCTTAGCGATTATTAGGAAAAAGGTACCTTTTTACTCATTTTTGTTCTTACATTTACTTATTAGAATCCACTTGTGTGAATATAGTGTTTTAATTAACATCAAAAATATACTTGTTACTGTTAACGGAAAAGAACCTGGACTGTGCACGGCGTTCAAGCGGTGAGATTTTCTTTTCCCCTTTCTCAGACTATCATTTTAATTTCAGGAGGTCGTGGGGTGGATGAAAAGGGTAAGTTGGGGGAGGTTTGGGATCTAGTGTGAGAAGAGGAGGTGAAACTTTTATTTTTTTTTGTTTTTTCCCTTTGTGCTAGTGTTTAGCTCTCGTGCGCACGCTGTCGGATCGTTTACTCGCTGACGATCTTATTTTTAAATCCTTCCAGCCTAGGGACAGCGAGTTGGCGCCTGCGCCGTCTCCGATGGAGCGAACCGGGCCCGCAAGGCTGGACAGCGCGACAACCCTTGAAGTGGAAGGGTAACAAGTCGACGCTGCGTCCCACTTGGGATTCTTTCAGTGCAGCCTTCCACAATCGATTTGGGGATGGCGTCGCTGAAAGAGAACTAAGGGAACAGATAAAGAAACGGAAACAAGGCGCTCACGAACCGTTCGACCAGTACTACACAAGTATAGTGAGATTGAGCACTCGCTTACGAACAACCATGCCCGAGGACGAACAGGTAGAAATAATCAGTGAGAATATGCGTTCGGAGCTTCAGATTAGCCTTCTGCATTTTCCCATCAACACCATACAGGGATTACGCCTCCATGCCCGTAGGCAAGAACAGCTGGATGAGCGGCAAGGTACCTTCCGTCCACAACCTCGTATAACGGGACCAAATCCCCGAAATCATCACACCACGGAGTTGATGGCAGCGGACCACCTACTTGCTAACCCAGTACCAGTACCGAGGAGCGGAGCACCACCGGAGCTTGAGGGGCAAGCAATGATTGATCGACCATCCCTGGAAGCAATCACAAATTCCTTTAGCCTTGACTCAAAGGAGAAAACAGCCTTCACAGTCCCAGGTCGGCCCCTGTATCAATTCGTGACCATGCCATTCGGATTGTGCAATGCCCCTTAGACAATGACGCGCCTTATGGATAAAGTGATACCAACGCATTTACGGCACCAAGTTTTCGTTTACTTGGACGATCTGCTGCTTATAACCGAGACCTTTAATGAACACATCAACCTGCTTCAGGAGATGGCTCTGCACATCCGGAGGGCAGGGTTAACCATCAGCATACAGAAGAGTCAGTTCGTGATGATGGAGGTGAAGTATTTGGGTCACATCATTGGGCATGGCAATATCAAGACCGACCCGGACAAGACTCAAGCGATTGACGTTTTCCCATTACCCAAGATCTCCAAGCAACTACGCCGATTCCTAGGCTTATGCGGATGGTACCAGCGTTTCGTGCGTGACTATGCCACCATTACCACTCCTTTGACCGACATGCTGCGTAAGGGACGTAAGTTCGTCTGGGAAGGGCCCAGCTTGCGAGCCTTTGAAGAGCTAAAGAAGAGTCTGACAACAGCCCCCGTACTGCACAGCCCGGACTTTGGCCAACTGTTCTCAATCCATTGTGACGCAAGTCAACATGGTGTGGGAGCAGTCTTAGTCCAGGTTGCACAAGACGGCGAGGAGAGGCCTATAGCCTTCATGTCCTACAAGCTGAACCAGGCCCAGCGGAACTACACGGTCTCGGAGCAGGAATGCCTGGTGGCTGTGCTGGCAGTGAAACGTTCTCGAGCATATGTAGAGGGACATCCCTTTGAAATCGTCACTGATCATGCGTCACTGAAATGGCTGATGAGCCAAACTGATCTCCACAGCCGCTTGGCCAGATGGGCTTTGAAATTACAGGTGTTTGACTTCACGATAAGACACCGCAAGGGAAGTCAGCACGTGGTACCGGACACATTTTCACGGATGTTCGCCCCTGAAGGAGCCAAGTTGGCCCAGGAGGACGACAGCCCCCTATGGATCGACTTAGACCACCCCGCCTTCAAGTCAGCCTGTAATATCCAGCTGATGAATACGATTCAGAACCAGTTACCGCAGCTGCCAGAATTCCGGGTGACGGAGGGGTTTATATTCAAGCGGACGAGACACGCCTCCGGAGACCCCATTCAATAAGAGGAACAGTGGAAGTTATGGGTGCCCGAAGAACTGAGCTTCGAATTGATTAAGTGGGCTCATGACCACCCACTGAGTGCACACGGCGGTTATGGTCGTACGCTTCGGCGACTGAAGACTTACTTCTTTTGGCCTAAGATGGCGCAGCAAGTGGAAAAGTACGTAGCCACCTGTGAGCTGTGCAAATGCACTAAAGCGCCCAACACTGTTCTTCGGCCCCCGATGGGGAAATTCGAACTACCGGAGCGCGTGTTCCAGCGCCTGTATATAGATCTCATCGGTGCGTACCCTCGCTTGACTTCAGGATACACGGGAGCTGTCGTGGTCCTGGACCACTTGTCCAAATTTCCGATTGTGGAACCTCTTCGAAACCTGCACACCGGTCCCATAGTCAGTTTTCTGGAAAATCGCGTTTTCCATATATTTGGAGTACCGGAGAAGCTGGTCTCTGACAACGGAGTTCAGTTCACCTCGTCTAGATCTCGGGAACTAATGGAAAAGTATGGCACTACGCACCAGCGGACTGCCGTTTATTCCCCACAAGCCAATGCGTCCGAGCGGTTGAACCGCACCCTCATAGCCGCCATTCGGGCCTACGTCCAACCGGATCAGAAGGATTGGGACCGCAGGATTTTTGCCATCACCTGTGCCCTGCGTCCGTC
>OZ017738.1:267920951-267948451 GCA_963969285.1 Odontomyia ornata | reverse complement strand
GTTCTTATCTAGCTTGGCAGTGTAGTGCCGACCTGCTTCACTTTGTCTAAAATTCCGTCGGTAGATTTCGACGTCTGCCTTGAAGCCAGAAGGATAGGATCGCAGATTGTACCGCTCCTCCCCCACCCGCCTACTGTCCTTCAATCCTCTCCCGGATTTGTTCTCGTAGAATTTGGAGTTTCTCGTGCGGCTCCAGCACCACTATTGGGTCTTCCAAACCTTTCAACTGCCATAATAGCCAGTACGAGTTTCCGTGGCAAATCATATGCTGGCCGAACACGGCAAAGTATGGGGAGATGCCTGTGGTGGAGTGATAAGACGGACGCAGGGCACAGGTGATGGCAAAAATCCTGCGGTCCCAATCCTTCTGATCCGGTTGGACGTAGGCCCGAATGGCGGCTATGAGGGTGCGGTTCAACCGCTCGGACGCATTGGCTTGTGGGGAATAAACGGCAGTCCGCTGGTGCGTAGTGCCATACTTTTCCATTAGTTCCCGAGATCTAGACGAGGTGAACTGAACTCCGTTGTCAGAGACCAGCTTCTCCGGTACTCCAAATATATGGAAAACGCGATTTTCCAGAAAACTGACTATGGGACCGGTGTGCAGGTTTCGAAGAGGTTCCACAATCGGAAATTTGGACAAGTGGTCCAGGACCACGACAGCTCCCGTGTATCCTGAAGTCAAGCGAGGGTACGCACCGATGAGATCTATATACAGGCGCTGGAACACGCGCTCCGGTAGTTCGAATTTCCCCATCGGGGGCCGAAGAACAGTATTGGGCGCTTTAGTGCATTTGCACAGCTCACAGGTGGCTACGTACTTTTCCACTTGCTGCGCCATCTTAGGCCAAAAGAAGTAAGTCTTCAGTCGCCGAAGCGTACGACCATAACCGCCGTGTGCACTCAGTGGGTGGTCATGAGCCCACTTAATCAATTCGAAGCTCAGTTCTTCGGGCACCCATAACTTCCACTGTTCCTCTTATTGAATGGGGTCTCCGGAGGCGTGTCTCGTCCGCTTGAATATAAACCCCTCCGTCACCCGGAATTCTGGCAGCTGCGGTAACTGGTTCTGAATCGTATTCATCAGCTGGATATTACAGGCTGACTTGAAGGCGGGGTGGTCTAAGTCGATCCATAGGGGGCTGTCGTCCTCCTGGGCCAACTTGGCTCCTTCAGGGGCGAACATCCGTGATAATGTGTCCGGTACCACGTGCTGACTTCCCTTGCGGTGTCTTATCGTGAAGTCAAACACCTGTAATTTCAAAGCCCATCTGGCCAAGCGGCTGTGGAGATCAGTTTGGCTCATCAGCCATTTCAGTGACGCATGATCAGTGACGATTTCAAAGGGATGTCCCTCTACATATGCTCGAGAACGTTTCACTGCCAGCACAGCCACCAGGCATTCCTGCTCCGAGACCGTGTAGTTCCGCTGGGCCTGGTTCAGCTTGTAGGACATGAAGGCTATAGGCCTCTCCTCGCCGTCTTGTGCAACCTGGACTAAGACTGCTCCCACACCATGTTGACTTGCGTCACAATGGATTGAGAACAGTTGGCCAAAGTCCGGGCTGTGCAGTACGGGGGCTGTTGTCAGACTCTTCTTTAGCTCTTCAAAGGCTCGCAAGCTGGGCCCTTCCCAGACGAACTTACGTCCCTTACGCAGCATGTCGGTCAAAGGAGTGGTAATGGTGGCATAGTCACGCACGAAACGCTGGTACCATCCGCATAAGCCTAGGAATCGGCGTAGTTGCTTGGAGATCTTGGGTAATGGGAAAACGTCAATCGCTTGAGTCTTGTCCGGGTCGGTCTTGATATTGCCATGCCCAATGATGTGACCCAAATACTTCACCTCCATCATCACGAACTGACTCTTCTGTATGCTGATGGTTAACCCTGCCCTCCGGATGTGCAGAGCCATCTCCTGAAGCAGGTTGATGTGTTCATTAAAGGTCTCGGTTATAAGCAGCAGATCGTCCAAGTAAACGAAAACTTGGTGCCGTAAATGCGTTGGTATCACTTTATCCATAAGGCGCGTCATTGTCTAAGGGGCATTGCACAATCCGAATGGCATGGTCACGAATTGATACAGGGGCCGACCTGGGACTGTGAAGGCTGTTTTCTCCTTTGAGTCAAGGCTAAAGGAATTTGTGGTTGCTTCCAGGGATGGTTGATCAATCATTGCTTGCCCCTCAAGCTCCGGTGGTGCTCCGCTCCTCGGTACTGGTACTGGGTTAGCAAGTAGGTGGTCCGCTGCCATCAACTCCGTGGTGTGATGATTTCGGGGATTTGGTCCCGTTATACGAGGTTGTGGACGGAAGGTACCTTGCCGCTCATCCAGCTGTTCTTGCCTACGGGCATGGAGGCGTAATCCCTGTATGGTGTTGATGGGAAAATGCAGAAGGCTGTTCTGAAGCTCCGAACGCATATTCTCTCTGATTATTTCTACCTGTTCGTCCTCGGGCATGGTTGTTCGTAAGCGAGTGCTCAATCTCACTATACTTGTGTAGTACTGGTCGAACGGTTCGTGAGCGCCTTGTTTCCGTTTCTTTATCTGTTCCCTTAGTTCTCTTTCAGCGACGCCATCCCCAAATCGATTGTGGAAGGCTGCACTGAAAGAATCCCAAGTGGGACGCAGCGTCGACTTGTTACCCTTCCACTTCAAGGGTTGTCGCGCTGTCCAGCCTTGCGGGCCCGGTTCGCTCCATCGGAGACGGCGCAGGCGCCAACTCGCTGTCCCTAGGCTGGAAGGATTTAAAAATAAGATCGTCAGCGAGTAAACGATCCGACAGCGTGCGCACGAGAGCTAAACACTAGCACAAAGGGAAAAAACAAAAAAAAATAAAAGTTTCACCTCCTCTTCTCACACTAGATCCCAAACCTCCCCCAACTTACCCTTTTTATCCACCCCACGACCTCCTGAAATTAAAATGATAGTCTGAGAAAGGGGAAAAGAAAATCTCACCGCTTGAACGCCGTGCACAGTCCAGGTTCTTTTCCGTTAACAGTAACAAGTATATTTTTGATGTTAATTAAAACACTATATTCACACAAGTGGATTCTAATAAGTAAATGTAAGAACAAAAATGAGTAAAAAGGTACCTTTTTCCTAATAATCGCTAAGCTATCCCTAACCTGGGGCCTCAGCAAACAATCGTCCGTGGATACTGGCGCCAACCTCGGGAGCCGGATTTTCGTTCTGATGAGCTTTTCGCCAACCGAAATTGTTCTTCCATGCGACAGGTGTTGTACCGTGGTATGATGAGCGTCGTGATAACGATGATCATGTTGTTTCCAGGCTGATGCACCCTTTTCGCGCTTCCAAATTTTGATTTTTCCTCGATCAACAAATTTGTCTTCAAGATATTAAATGAACATAAAAATTAATTAGCACAAATGCAACACCCATAGAATCACACCAACAGACTCACTGTTACGAACCGCGGCACGCAAAGATTCAAGCGGTATGACTTTCGATAGCCTATACGCCAATATCAGAATATAAATTAGAAAAATTAAGAGCAGCGAAAAATACACACGACTGACTCCAGATTCGTCCAGATTCTTCTTTATATATATAGACACACGTATATATATATATATATATATATATATATATATATATACACTACCGACAAAAAGTTTGGAAGCACCTGTAAATTTTGTGAAAAATTAGAATAAATCGATAATAGTCGATTTAATTTTTTTTTCAGTTCAAAATACAATTATTTTGAATTGTTCTACTGCATTTTGAATAATTGTTGCGGTCTTTATTCAAGGATATTGATGAAAATCACAAAACCAATAAAAATCATAATAACTTAATGTCACTTTGTTTAATTTGCTGAGCACCCTGCAATAATTTTTCTCGCGTCAAAGTTTATTGCAGGTTGACATTACCAGCTGTCGTAAAAAAAGTCGTTCATTATTTGCACTCTGTGAAATTGATATTTTTTGATTTTCTGGTTGTTTAACGTGTGCTTTGTAAAGATATCGGTAATTTCTTTTATTTTGTGTTTAAAATGGGAAAAGGAGAACAATTATCAATTGAAACACGATCGGGTATTATTATTTTAAGAAGTGAAGGATACTCCAAAAGAGAAATTGCAAAAAAAACCCATTATATCGCCTAAGGGAGTTCATTACACCCTTTCGAAGTTGAATAAAATGCGATTCAAAGATGTTTGAATTTCTACAGTAAAGAATTGTCTTGCATCTGCTGGTCTGCGTGGTTGTGTAGCGGTAAAAAAACTATTATTACGGGCAATACAAAAGTCAAAACGACTGAAACGGGCAAAGCAGTATCAACATTGGACAATAGAACAGAGGAAAAGTATTCTATGGACAGATGAGTCCAAATTTGAAATTTTTGGCTCTAATCGACGAGTGTTTGTCCGCCGCAGGCCCCATGAACGAGTATCTGAAAGTTGCTTAGTATCATCGGTAAAACACGGTGGTGGTAACGTTATGGTCTGGGGGTGTTTTGCTGGAACAGCTGTCGGAGATTTTATCAAAATTGACGGAATTATGAGAAAGGAGCAGCATTTGCGAATCTTAAATGATTATCCTTTACCTTCAGGGACACGCATTGTGGGTGAACCATTTGTGTTCCAACAAGATAATGACCCGAACCACACGGCTATGATATGCAAAGCCTTTTTAGAGGAACAAGAAATGAATGGTTTTCTTCAACTGATGGTGTGGCCCCCGCAATCACCTGATCTATCGCCAATAGAAAAATTATGGGATGAGTTGGACTGAAAAGCTAAAGAATGTTTGCCGCAGAGTACTAATCAGCTGTGGCAATATCTGCAGGAAGCTTGGGAACAAATTGATGCCGAATATTTAAATAAATTACTAGCAAGAATGCCTAGCATCTGCCAAGCTGTTATTAAGGCAAAGGGTAGTCACATAGATGAAAATCAATTATTGATTATGTTAGTGTTTGATAAAGAAGGATATTGTTTTTTTTTATAGTTTGGTTTATGATTTAATTAAAAACATAATCGTTACTGTTAAAATAATTCTCTGTCTTTTATTATTTTTCAAATACCAATGTTATTTCAAGTCCTTCCAAACTTTTTGTCGGTAGTGTATATATATATATATATATATATATATATATATATATATATATATATATATACATATATATATATATATATATATATATATATATACATATATATATCTGTTTATAATTATATATATGTATATATATATATATACATATATATATATATATATATATATATATATATATATATATATATATATAGATATATTTATATACATAGATATATATATATATATAAATATATATATATATATATATATATATATATATATATATATATATATATATATATATATATATATATATATATATATATATATATATATATATATATATTGTTACATGTACAAATAATTCTGCGAGCTACTGTCGCAATTGTTTTCACAACAATGAAGAACATCAACAAAACGAATTTACTCGAAACCACGAGAGCCCAACAAGCATGAACAACATCTGAAAGTGAGTCACTGCTCCATTCATTCACTGCTAGAATGTTCCCGCCAATTCACCAATGTACGAGAACTGAGTTGAATGATTAGAGAGTTGAATGATTAAAGGCGAGCTGAATGAATGGGGGGGGTCATTCATTCAACCGCGATAAGAACTGCGATAGTGTGTGGGAAGCGATATTGTTCGAGTAGTAGAAACGTGATTTTCGTTATAGTGAAGTGATTTAGAAGACAATTGCGATAAGAAATTTATGGACAAGTGTTAGATTTTTAATAGTGAAAATTAAAAATAGTGAAAGTGTTAAATTGTTTATTGTGCATTTTTGTAAATAAATAAACTCTTTTAACTTAAATTAAAAGACATTGCGTTTTCACTTTCCCGGAACATTAGAATTATTGGCCGCGAACCAGAAGCACGCGACAGTGGTGTCGAGAAGTGAGAAAGAAAATTTTGAAAGTGAAAACTTTCAAACATTTTTAAAGTGCACAATAGTGTAATTTAACGTAGAACTGGTGGAAAAGTAGCTCAAAAAATAAAAATGCCAGGAAACTTTCATCTAAAAATCGATCAATTGACCATATCGGAGCTCAAGGAGGAGTTGGAACAGCGAAATCTGGCCACACATGGTACAAAAGCCATACTGATTGCACGCTTGCGTGACGCGATCGAGTCGGAAGGCGTGAATCTGGATTCGGGTGAGCTCTCAGATGCGAAAAAACACCGAAATCAAAGGAGCCAGAAAATGCGCTAATGCAAATGTTGATGCTGATGTCATCCAGTTTAACTACGAAGCTAGATGAACAATCAGCGAAGCTAAATCAAGAGTCATCAAGTCTAACTGCGAAGCTAGAAGAACAATCATCCAATTTAACTGCATAGCTAAATGAACAGTCATTCAATTTAGCTGCGAAGCTGGACCAACAAGCGATCGAAATCAAGGAAGTGCAAAAACAGTCAACCGAAATAAAAGCGGAGCTCGGTAGTCTGAACAACCAATTAAATGCGTTGAAGAAAAGGTTTACCACGTCGAGGAGAAGGTCAGCCAAGTTGAGGAGAGAATCAACCATGATATGGAAAACAAGAAAAAGGAATTGAAAGCAGCAAAGGCAGTAGCAACCACCTCACCAGTCCCACTTATAACCGCAGCGCAAAGCTCATCCAGAAATGTGAAAGCACCAATATTCGACGGGCAAACGGTCTGGACTATTTACAAAACCCATTTTGAAGCAGCCGCTCGCATAAATCACTGGAATGAGCAGGAACGAGCAACTGCATTGATTCTTGCTCTAAGAGGCCCAGCTGCCGAGCTGTTGCAGACGATCCCCGTTGAACTGCACTCAAACCCGAATGCTATAATGAATGCGCTCGACATGCGTTATGGAGACGATCATCTGAAGCAGATTTATCGGTCACAGCTAAGGCATCGGGCGCAGAAGCCTGGTAAAACCCTACAACAGCTAGTCCAAGACATTGAGCGACTAGCACTTTTGGCTTACCCAGCCTACGACCCAGAACATCGAGATGATGCAGCGACAGAAGCATTCATCAGCGCACTAAACGACCCGGAATTGCAACAAGCCGTGCGTTTAGCTCAAAAGCAAACGGCTAAGGACGCATTGGCTTACAGTCTGAACTTTGAGGCGGCGAAAAATGTGACTCGTACCATTGCCCGGGTTCGTGAGGTAGTGACAGACGAGTGCAGGTGTGAGCGCTTGGAAATTGAGCGAGACCCGCATGTAAATGGTGCGCCTAGATGCTGGAATTGCGGAGAGAAGGGGCACCTGCAAAGAGACTGCAAGAAGCGAAGAAAACCGAGCTATTGTCCAGGGTGTGCAGCTAGGAGGAGATCCAGACTGAGTCAGGAGCCCAGAATGGAAGCCCTTCAAACAGAGGGGTCGGGAAACATGTAAGAGCCAACTTCGTGGGGCAGAGGTTGGCTAGGAGGATCGACGTCTCCAGCACCACCATCACCGTGTCAAGACTACATCGTGGAGAAGTGGACGTATGCCTTCCGGGTCAAGTTGACGGAGAACACTGCACCATAACAATCGACACTGGTGCAACCCGATCGATTATCCGACCAGACCTAGTTAGACAGCAACAACTTCACAAGGGCAGGAGTTTCTCACTACGGACAGCTACGGGAGAAACTGCACCTGTTTATGGAGAGGTCAACCTCCAGATGCAGTTGGGAGACCTTGTATTCCGCCATAATTTTCTGGTCGCGAACATTATGGATGACTGCATTCTCTGAATGGATTTTCTGCGACCACATGGAATCACGTTGGACTTGGGCAAACGTGTATTGAAATGGCAGAATGTCGAAGTACTGACGGAGGATCCCAGCGTCCGAATTCCCAAGATGAATGTAGTGGTATGTACTGACACTGATGTACCGAATTCTTCCGAAAGCATTGTATGGGCCAAGCTTGATGGTGATTCTGGAGACCACCGATCTTATCTGATAGAGCCAACGAAGACGTCCGCATTGCGCAGTTTGATTGTAGGACGAAGCCTTGTAAGATCTTTAAGGAACGGATATGTGCCGGTGAGAGTCCTTAACACCGCAGACTCAACCACGAGCATCAAAGCGGGAGAAGTCATCGGCAGCTGCCAGCCTGTTTCCACCATCACCACTTTGGAAGCTACTCACTACCATCATTGGAAAAGGAGGCAAGAAACAGACAAAGCCCGGAAATCCACGTCTGCAATATTGAAGCAGGTCAAATTGCCAGTGCAGCTTTCCAAACGAGTCTCTGATCTGGTCACCAAGTACAGTGACATCTTTTCAACAAGCCCGGATGACCAAGGCCGAACGAGTCTGGTAACTCACGTCATAGATACACAGGGAGCCAAGCCGATTCGACAAGCACCGAGATGTCTCCCTAAAGCCAAACAAGGGGAAGTGAGTGGGCTGATCTCGGACATGGAAAAACAAGGCGTTATTGAACCTTCTGTCAGTCCATGGGCCGCGCCAGTAGTTCTAGTCAAGAAAAAGGATGGTAGCACTCGTTTTTGTGTCGACTATAGGCAGCTTAACGACGTCACTAAGAAAGATAGTTACCCGCTCCCACGCATCGATGACATCATGGAAACTTTAGCTGACGCAAAATGGTTTTCTACACTCGATCTCAAGAGTGGCTACTGGCAGGTAGAAATCGACAAGGAGGACCGAGAGACGACCGCATTCTCAGTTGGGACCGGATTGTGGCAGTTTGTGGTGAAGCCATTTGGGCTTTGCAATGCTCCAGCCACTTTCGAACGCCTGATGGAATACGTGCTACGTGGCCTCACCTTGAAAACCTGCTTGGTGTACCTAGATGACATCATTGTCATCGGAAGAACGTTCGAAGAGCATGTGCGGAACTTAGAGGATGTTTTCTCCCGATTGCGACTGGCAAATTTGAAACTTAATCCCGACAAGTGTACCCTTTTCGCAGCTGAAGTAAAATACCTGGCACACGTTGTATCAGCAGAAGGGGTCAAAACAGACCCTGAGAAAATTGAAGCCGTGAAAAGCTGGCCAACACCAAATAACAAGCGCCAACTACGAAGCTTTCTGGGTCTGGCAACCTACTTTTGAAGATTCGTCAAAGACTTTGCCAAAATAGCTAAGTGTCCCCATCAGTTAACCGAGAAAAATCGTCCGTATGTCTGGAACGAACAATGACAGGAAGCCTTTGACACCTTGAAGGAGAAGCTGTGTGAATCACCCGTGCTGGCATACCCGAAACCCGGAAAAATGTTTGTAGTTGACACCGATGCAAGCAACGGCGGTATTGGTACTCTCCCAGCAGATCGATGGCGAAGAAAGAGTCCTCTCGTATTACAGTCGAGTTCTCTCAAACAGTGAGAGGAACTACTGTATGACCAAGAAGGAGCTATTGGCTATAATAGAGGCCAACAAGCAGTTCCACACGTACCTATATGGCCAGAAATTTGTTCTTCGAACGGACCATGCATCACTGAGATGGCTGCTCAACTTCAAAAACCCCGAGGGACAAGTTGCGAGATGGATTGAAAGATTGCAGTCATACGACTACGAAATTGTTCATCGGACGGGCGGAGTTCATGGAAATGCTGACACCCTATCTCGCCGTCCATGTCTCGCTAACTGCAGGCATTCCCGACGAATTGAGGAAAAGGAACCGCCCGTTGATCTGCGATTGATAACGGCCGAATTCGATGAAGGTTGGTCATCGGAGGATATTCGAAACGACATCGGACCATTGCTGGTATGGAAGGAGACGACTGGGCGACCTCAGTGGAAAGACGTTTCAATGCATGGCGCAACCCTGAAAAGCTATTGGGCACAATGGAACTCTCTCGAGGTGGAGGTTGGCGTACTCAAGTGGAAATGGGAAACGACCGATGGCAGCTCCTATAGGATGCAAACTATACTACCCAAAAGCCGAATCCACGATGTGGTTAAGGAAATGCATGAAGGATCGTCGGGAGGCCACCTTGGTGTTAACAAGACCTTAGCGAAATTGCGGGAAAGGTTCTACTGGCTTCACGCTCGAGAAGACGTAGAGGACTGGTGTCGCAGATGCACAATTTCCGCTTTCGTCAAAGGTCCAAAGCGACGACTGAGAGGACAAATGCAAGCCTACAAGGTGGGTGTACCGTTTGAAAGGATTGCTGTTGACATCGCTGGACCCTTTCCTGAATCTGAATGGGGAAATCGATACACGCTGTTTGTAGCCGATTATTTCAGCAAATGGCCCGAGGTCTACCCCATTCCCAACCAGGAAGCAACTACCGTAGCCGAACAGCTAGTGTTAAATTGGGTCAGTAGGTACGGCGTGCCTTGCGAACTACATTCTGATCAAGGCCGAAACTTTGAGTCACTAGTTTTTGGTGAAATGTGTGAGCAGCTCGGAATACGGAAAACGAGGACAACACCGGTGCATCCCCAATCCGATGGAATGGTCGAACGTTTCAACGGCACGCTCAATAAACACCTGGCCAAGATGGTTGACGAGAACCAAAGGGAGTGGGACCGACATATCCCACTATTTTTGATTGCGTCCAGAGCTGCCGAACATGCATCGGCGGGCCAAGCACCAGCAAAAGTCATTTTTGGAAAGACTCCAGCCACTTTTGAACGCCTGATGGAATACGTGCTACGTGGCCTCACCTTGAAAACCTGCTTGGTGTACCTAGATGACATCATTGTCATCGGAAGAACGTTCGAAGAGCATGTGCGGAACTTAGAAGATGTTTTCTCCCGATTGCGACTGGCAAATTTGAAACTTAATCCCGACAAGTGTACCCTTTTCGCAGCTGAAGTAAAATACCTGGCACACGTTGTATCAGCAGAAGGGGTCAAAACAGACCCTGAGAAAATTGAAGCCGTGAAAAGCTGGCCAACACCAAATAACAAGCGCCAACTACGAAGCTTTCTGGGTCTGGCAACCTACTTTTGAAGATTCGTCAAAGACTTTGCCAAAATAGCTAAGTGTCCCCATCAGTTAACCGAGAAAAATCGTCCGTATGTCTGGAACGAACAATGACAGGAAGCCTTTGACACCTTGAAGGAGAAGCTGTGTGAATCACCCGTGCTGGCATACCCGAAACCCGGAAAAATGTTTGTAGTTGACACCGATGCAAGCAACGGCGGTATTGGAGCTGTACTCTCCCAGCAGATCGATGGCGAAGAAAGAGTCCTCTCGTATTACAGTCGAGTTCTCTCAAACAGTGAGAGGAACTACTGTATGACCAAGAAGGAGCTATTGGCTATAATAGAGGCCAACAAGCAGTTCCACACGTACCTATATGGCCAGAAATTTGTTCTTCGAACGGACCATGCATCACTGAGATGGCTGCTCAACTTCAAAAACCCCGAGGGACAAGTTGCGAGATGGATTGAAAGATTGCAGTCATACGACTACGAAATTGTTCATCGGACGGGCGGGATTCATGGAAATGCTGACACCCTATCTCGCCGTCCATGTCTCGCTAACTGCAGGCATTCCCGACGAATTGAGGAAAAGGAACCGCCCGTTGATCTGCGATTGATAACGGCCGAATTCGATGAAGGTTGGTCATCGGAGGATATTCGAAACGACATCGGACCATTGCTGGTATGGAAGGAGACGACTGGGCGACCTCAGTGGAAAGACGTTTCAATGCATGGCGCAACCCTGAAAAGCTATTGGGCACAATGGAACTCTCTCGAGGTGGAGGTTGGCGTACTCAAGTGGAAATGGGAAACGACCGATGGCAGCTCCTATAGGATGCAAACTATACTACCCAAAAGCCGAATCCACGATGTGGTTAAGGAAATGCATGAAGGATCGTCGGGAGGCCACCTTGGTGTTAACAAGACCTTAGCGAAATTGCGGGAAAGGTTCTACTGGCTTCACGCTCGAGAAGACGTAGAGGACTGGTGTCGCAGATGCACAATTTCCGCTTTCGTCAAAGGTCCAAAGCGACGACTGAGAGGACAAATGCAAGCCTACAAGGTGGGTGTACCGTTTGAAAGGATTGCTGTTGACATCGCTGGACCCTTTCCTGAATCTGAATGGGGAAATCGATACACGCTGTTTGTAGCCGATTATTTCAGCAAATGGCCCGAGGTCTACCCCATTCCCAACCAGGAAGCAACTACCGTAGCCGAACAGCTAGTGTTAAATTGGGTCAGTAGGTACGGCGTGCCTTGCGAACTACATTCTGATCAAGGCCGAAACTTTGAGTCACTAGTTTTTGGTGAAATGTGTGAGCAGCTCGGAATACGGAAAACGAGGACAACACCGGTGCATCCCCAATCCGATGGAATGGTCGAACGTTTCAACGGCACGCTCAATAAACACCTGGCCAAGATGGTTGACGAGAACCAAAGGGAGTGGGACCGACATATCCCACTATTTTTGATTGCGTCCAGAGCTGCCGAACATGCATCGGCGGGCCAAGCACCAGCAAAAGTCATTTTTGGAAAGACTATTCGTCTGCCAGCTGAAAGAATGTTCGGGACACCCCTGAGAAACCCCAAACGATCTCGGAGTACGCAAGTGAGCTAAGAGAACGGTTGAACCAGATACATCGGACAGTGCGAAAACACCTCGAATCGGCTACTGACCGCATGAAGACCAGGTATGATCTAAAGGCAAATTCTACTGGCTTCCAGCAAGATGACTTGGTCTGGCTATATAACCCACAGCGACGGAAAGGTAGGTCTCCAAACTTGCAGTATGATTGGGAGGGACCATACCGAGTTACAAAGCGAATCAACGACGTCGTATATCGCATACAAGAACACCGTAAACCGAGAGCCAAAATGAAAATCGTGCATCTGGACCGTCTTGCCCCATATTACATCTAGGGAGAATTGACTACAACTGGCGACACATCTTTTCGGGGCGAAAAGAACTGAGGTGGGGGCAGTGTTACATGTACAAATAATTCTGCGAGCTACTGTCGCAATTGTTTTCACAACAATGAAGAACATCAATAAAACGAATTGACTCGAAACCACGAGAACCCAACAAGCATGAACAACATCTGAAAGTGAGTCACTGCTCCATTCATTCACTGCTGGAATTTTCCCGCTAATTCACCAATGTACGAGAACTGAGTTGAATGATTGGAGACCCTATACAAAGGCGAGCTGAATGAATGGGGGGATCATTCATTCAACCATGATAAGAACTGCGATAGTGTGTGGGGAGCGATATTGTTCGAGTAGTAGAAACGTGATTTTCGTAATAGTGAAGTGATTTAGAAGACAATTGCGATAAGAAATTTATGGACAAGTGTTAGATTTTTAATAGTGAAAATTGAAATTAGTGAAAGTGTTGAATTGTTTATTGTGCATCTTTGTAATTAAATAGACTCTTTTAACTTAAATCAAAAGACATTGCGTTTTCACTTTCCCGGAACATTAAAATTATTGGCCGCGAACCAGAAACACGCGACAATATATATATATATATATATATATATATATATATATATATATATATATATATATATATATATATATATATATATATATATATATATATATATATATATATATATCTGTTTATAACTATATATATGCTGTTACGTTGGCACAATTAATGGCCCCTCTATTTTCAAACATTTAAATACCCCGACGCTGAACTTCGCTTATCCGATGCAAAAACCAACATCATCTCAACGCGGAGACGCAATCCAGCGCGCGTTGATGAAATGACGCGGCTAATGTAATCAGGCGGCTGAAGTTGAAATAACTTGGAGACGCGTTGATGAAATGACGCGGCTGATATAATCAGGCGGCTGAAGACGCGTTGATGAAATGACGCGGCTAATGTAATCAGGCGGCAGAAGACGCGTTGATGAAATGACGCGGCTAATGTAATCAGGCGGCAGAAGACGCGTTGATGAAATGACGCGGCTAATGTAATCAGGCGGCTGAAGTTGAAATAACTTGGAGACGCGTTGATGAAATGACGCGGCTGATGTAATCAATCGGCTGAAGTGGAAATAACTTGGAGACGCGTTGATGAAATGACGCGGCGGTTGAGTCGAGTTAGGGAGAGGATCGGAAGGAGTCGTGGTGAAGGGACATATAATTTTATGGCGTAGCCCCTTTGTAGAAAGAAAAAGCCCTGTGAATCTCAATTCAGAAAGTTAGTAGAAAGATAGCCTCTTTTCGTGTGTGCAATAAAGGATTTTGTGGAATTTATAGTTAGTATTTCCAAGGATTGTGAGTTTGTGTAAATCATAGTCAAATTGTGTATTAATTGTTCGAGACATAGTTGTTCAAAATGGCGTTCGTTGCTTGAATATTCCTTTATAGTTAAATAATTGAGTACTAGGGCGTGATAACTAACGAATATTTGACTATGCGGTAGATACGTGAAATCTGGTAGTGCACAAAAGACATTTCCCAGGGAGGTGAATGGATTCAACAAGTGAAAGTGTTCTAAATTTATTTCTTGTGGTTGAATTTTCAAACGCCATTCTTGGGATAGCATTTTGAACTTGCTTGAGCAAGACGCTGGATCTGTATTCGTAAGTTACGTTTGTCTGGGCGTCAATGGCGTCAATGGCGTCTTGTTGTTGGAGTGAATTTCGGAGTATCCGCAAGTGCACAAGCATTGACATGTCTGTTTGCTGTTAACAGTATTCGAGGAAAGCCATCGAAGTCCTCCGACATAGACTAATCGCATATGAGGAAATTCGGTAATGAGTCAGGAAGTCGTGTCTCTTGGTACAGTTCACGGACAAGCGATTTCAACCCGTCCATGATTTAACGATCCGAATTTGGTGCTCGCATGATAATAATTGATGGAAAACAAATAAAGCTGCGAATTTGTGATACGGCAGGCCAGGAGGCATTCAGGTCAATTATACATTCCTATTAACGGGGTGCAGCAGGAGCTCCGCTTGTGTCTGATATAACCTGTAGAGAAACCTTCAACCACTTGACAACATGGCTTGCAGATGCTAGGTAATATTTCAAATTCGAATATGTTCATAATACTTGAAATCCGAAACAAAAGTGAAAACACAATCTGGCATAGAGACTTTTTATAGATAAGACAAAAATCGTTTTTAAGATGAAACCCAATATTAAACCTGTTGAGACCAAAAGTTGTGGAGATTCATTGTATAAAAATGATTCTAAATTATTTAATGGGTTGATTAAATCATTTATTCTATTTAATGGTATACTTAATTGAATTCACTGTAATTCGGATTCCAGTTTTAAGCTACATTTTAAAATTAAGTTTAATGCGTTTGACAAAGTATACATTTTTCGATAAAGAGGCTGATGAGTGAATCTGTCGATAAGCAAATAATAGGTGGAATCTGTTTAAAAATATAGTGCCGTTTTAGTTTGTATGTAATTATCTCAATTTGAAAAGACTTTAAGACTCACTTGAATATTGTTAGAGCACTGATAAAACATTCCGAAAATAAATGTTCATTTTACAATCAAAACAGCCTAGAAAAATTGAAATAATGAAATAAGTTCAATGTGCTGGATTAAGCCCAGTTTTCATTTTGTTTGATTCAATTCAATTTAATTTCAGGAAGTTACCAGAATCCATGATGCACTGGTGAATATTTTAGTGTGTGTGTGTGCGCGTGTTCGACATTAAGGAGTTCTTTAGAAAAAATTCTTTCTGTCTCTCAACCCACTCCCATACGCGATGAGCTAGCCGTGGAACCAAAAAGATCTCCTCTTCAGTCACCATCATGTGACTTTATGTGGTTCCATAGGGAAACTGTTTTTTGTTTAGTCAGCAACCTTTGCTGAATACCTTTTTTTTGCTGCGAGAGCGACTCCTCAGTTGCTATTACTACATCCATCCTGCTTTTCTTGATAATGCATAGTATATTTTTTTTTATTTTTCCTGAGGAACACCGTCACATAACATGGCGCCCAAATGTTGTACTAAGGCTTTCTTGTTTGGCAATTTAACCTCATCATCTCATTTTGTGCCTTTCATCACTGATGATTATTCAGGCCTCGGTGATGCTTGGTCTGGCAGAGGAGGATTTCGGTTATTGGCTTCTTTGAGACATTCATTATTCATTTTGCTCCTCTTCTCACAGACTGACTCATCACCTGTGTCAGCTTTTTGGAACAGTACCGTTCGCCTGAGGGCTTGCTCTCGCAGCTGGCGCCCCACCAACTAACGTTTGTTTTCTCGCTATCTCTCTTCTCTTTCTCTCTTTCAATTCCCGTGTGTTGTTTCGGCAGCCACTCCAGATTTTCGACCTTTTTGTTGGTTTCGAGGTGGAGTGCGAAGGATCTGTATCGTGTCAGTGTGTTCGCCTTGTAGGTTTGATTATGGCACATGACGTTGATCCGACTGATACTGCGCGCAACCACATTCCCGATCCTTGAGCGGACGCTGGTCTAGAACTATCGACGTTTGTACGTTTTGAATATATATCAAGCTGCAGCAATTGTTTCGTGGAATCCACTTCTGTACTTTTTGCATTCTATCCTTCTTCATCTATATCTCCAGAGGACCTCTTGCCGCTGGCCAACGAAAAGTTGTGACGCAATTGCGTTTTGAAATCGTAGCCAAGTGATCGGATAGACCTCAGGACTTCTAGTATACATATTTAGCTCAACAATTTTTCTATCGTCCTCTCTTATTTTCAGTACGCAGTCTCCTTTCCTGATGCCCACGCGCGCACACACACTCCTTCTAATGAAAAATCAATTGTCGTAAAGTAAAGTAAAGTAGAGTAAAGAGAAAAAGAAAATATACATAATAAACGAAAATTTAGTAATATTAAGGAAATTCTAGAAATAAGAAGAGAAAAAAAAAAGATTTTTGTGTAAAATCATATGATTAAGCGAGTCTTGGGGAGATATATTTCGATGTAAATTTGTACATCTTCCTACGACTCGAGCAAAGCCAATATTGTCAATTGCATCATTCCAATAACTAGGGATCGATAATGACTTCTCCTTTTAGTCAGGAATTTGTACCCTCCTAACTCAACTGGTGTAGGAGTTACTACTTCTGCAGTTATTTGTTTGTTTCCTGCTAAGGTTTTTATGCTGAATATTATATTTTTGAAAGGGAAATCGGTTACACGGTCTTTATCAATTGAAGAAATAGTTGATCCGGTATCGATTAGGGCTTTAATGATATTTTTACCGATTGTAATTTCTATTATAGGGAGTTTATCTCGTTGGAGGCTGAAGATTGAAAATGTTCACTATCAATGGGTGTTAGATTCTGAGATGGTTCTAAATTGTCCACTTCCATAGGTTGCACAGAGGATTAGTGAGAATTTCTAGGCTTAAAGTTCCTTTATTGAGAAGTTTGGTTAAATGGGAAACGTTTTGTTGAAAAGATTGATAATTTTGGGGGATATGTTTGCTGAAAAGTGTTTGGAGGATTATTCTGAAAATAATTGGTTTTGAAATAAGGAGTATATAAATTTCTATTAGTTTCGTTATTTGGGTTTTCCACAAAATTATTGTTGTTCTTAAATCTATTGATATGTTCTGGTACTGGCGGTTGATTGCTATCGTTTCTCTGGAGTTTCCGCTGTTGTTGTCTTCTTTGCTGTTGTTTATGTAACGAAGGTATATGATGTGCTTCTCTGAGACGTCCTCCTATTTTGCATTCTTGGAGTAATTGATAGGTTTCTTCCAATGATATGGGTTGCTTGATATCTATCCAGCAGGCCGTTATATTGTCTACTCTGTCCTTAAATATTTGAAGAATGTTTTCCTCATTCCGCTGAACAGTGAACTGTAGATCAGGCACTTCTATTAGCTCCGTTTTTTTTTGGTTCATCAGCTTCAGGATATTGTTGAGTTGTTCGTATAGGTCGTCAACGTTTCGTCCTTTAGCTAAATAAGCTTGTCGAATAAGATCACCGTAAGATTCTCGAATGCCGCAGTGGATTCTCAATGCCCTTTTCATTGAGGCCCAATCTTTTTGTGGTGTTCTTCGTACTGCATCTGCTGCTTTTCCTCTAACCTTTGTCAGGATAATCCCGAGTATTGTAGACTTGTCAATGTCCTGAGTAACTGAGAGTATTCCTTCAACAGAACTGATGAAATCGATCAGCAAATAAGAGTCCGTGCCTTTACTCCAGGACAATTGGTTTACGTCCGGAATCATGTCCTTAGTAGTGCAGCTGATAAATTCGCGGCTAAATTCGCACCCATATTTGTACCTGCCAGAGTGGTTAGACAGGTGGGTCAGGTGGCCTATGATCTCGAGTCACTTGATGGAAAGCCTTTGGGGACCTATCACGGTCAGGATATCCGGCTGTAAACATTACCAAATAGTCGGCTGTATTGTGGGTCAGGCATGTTTCTGTTTCCTTTTCGCCCTGTCTTCATACTCTGTATTTTCCTTTCTCCCCACTCTCACATTCTTTTTATTGTTGTTAATAGTGTAAACAGAACATATAGGGTTAGTTTTGGCATTAGGTTATAGGTTCTGTACAGTTAGTGATAGGTGTAAATAGTAGTTCGTTTGTAAGTTTTCTTTGCCGAGATCGAGGGCTGGAGGTGGAGATATGTTGTGGTACGAGGAAGGCAGCGCGGATGTTCGCTGACCAAATCAATGCCCCGATATAGTTTTTTTTTCGAAGCCTACCAGTACGGCAATTTTTTTTTTTTGTTGACGGCATAGTTATAACCTTTTAGAATTAAGTTGAGGGATTATCGTATCGTTATCGTTTATCGCCCATATTAAGGGATTATATTATCGTATCGTATTATCGTATCGTATAGCATTATCGTATCGCATTATCATATCGTATAGGATTATCGTATCGAATAACATTATCGTAGCGTTTAGCCATACCGTATCGCTTAGTATTATCGTATCTTTTAGTATTAGCGTATCCTTTAGAATAGCATTATCGTATAGCCGTACCTTAGCGTTAGGTTATCGCTTGTATATAGTGTATTACAGTTTGACCTTGACTTATTGGTTAGTAGTTGGTAGTGCCTGGCTTTGGGAAATGAGACCCTTCTCCAGGGTATGGGACGTCCCCACGTGTTACGTTGGCACAATTAATGGCCCCTCTATTTTCAAACATTTAAATACCCCGACGCTGAACTTCGCTTATCCGATGCAAAAACCAACATCATCTCAACGCGGAGATGCAATCCAGCGCGCGTTGATGAAATGACGCAGCTAATGTAATCAGGCGACTGAAGACGCGTTGATGAAATGACGCGGCTGTTGTAATCAGGCGGCTGAAGTTGAAATAACTTGGAGACGCGTTGATGAAATGACGCGACTGATGTAATCAGGCGGCTGAAGACGCGTTGATGAAATGACGCGGCTAATGTAATCAGGCGGCTGAAGACGCGTTGATGAAATGACGCGGCTAATGTAATCAGGCGGCTGAAGTTGAAATAACTTGGAGACGCGTTGATGAAATGACGCGGCTGATGTAATCAATCGGCTGAAGTGGAAATAACTTGGAGACGCGTTGATGAAATGACGCGGCGGTTGAGTCGAGTTAGGGAGAGGATCGGAAGGAGTCGTGGTGAACGGACGTATAATTTTATGGCGTAGCCCCTTTGTAGAAAGAAAAAGCCCTGTGAATCTCAATTCAGAAAGTTAGTAGAAAGATAGCCTCTTTTCGTGTGTGCAACAAAGGATTTTGTGGAATTTATAGTTAGTATTTCCAAGGATTGTGAGTTTGTGTAAATCATAGTCAAACTGTGTATTAATTGTTCGAGACATAGTTGTTCAAAATGGCGTTCGTTGCTTGAATATTCCTTTATAGTTAAATAATTGAGTACTAGGGCGTGATAACTAACGAATATTTGACTGTGCGGTAGATACGTGAAATCTGGTAGTGCACAAAAGACATTTCCCAGGGAGGTGAATGGATTCAACAAGTGAAAGTGTTCTAAATTTATTTCTTGTGGTTGAATTTTCAAACGCCATTCTTGGGATAGCATTTTGAACTTGCTTGAGCAAGACGCTGGATCTGTATTCGTAAGTTACGTTTGTCTGGGCGTCAATGGCGTCTTGTTGTTGGAGTGAATTTCGGAGTATCCGCAGGTGCACAAGCATTGACATGTCTGTTTGCTGTTAACAGTATTCGAGGAAAGCCATCGAAGTCCTCCGACATAGACTAATCGCATATGAGGAAATTCGGTAATGAGTCAGGAAGTCGTGTCTCTTGGTACAGTTCACGGACAAGCGATTTCAACCCGTCCATGATTTAACGATCCGAATTTGGTGCTCGCATGATAATAATTGATGGAAAACAAATAAAGCTGCGAATTTGTGATACGGCAGGCCAGGAGGCATTCAGGTCAATTATACATTCCTATTAACGGGGTGCAGCAGGAGCTCCGCTTGTGTCTGATATAACCTGTAGAGAAACCTTCAACCACTTGACAACATGGCTTGCAGATGCTTGGTAACATTTCAAATTCGAATATGTTCATAATACTTGAAATCCGAAACAAAAGTGAAAACACAATCTGGCATAGAGACTTTTTATAGATAAGACAAAAATCGTTTTTAAGATGAAACCCAATATTAAACCTGTTGAGACCAAAAATAGTGGAGATTCATTGTATAAAAATGATTCTAAATTATTTAATGGGTTGATTAAATTATTTATTCTATTTAATGGTATACTTAATTGAATTCACTGTAATTCGGATTCCAGTTTTAAGCTACATTTTAAAATTAAGTTTAATGCGTTTGACAAAGTATACATTTTTCGATAAAGAGGCTGATGAGTGAATCTGTCGATAAGCAAATAATAGGTGGAATCTATTTAAAAATATAGTGCCGTTTTAGTTTGTATGTAATTATCTCAATTTGAAAAGACTTTAAGACTCACTTGAATATTGTTAGAGCACTGATAAAACATTCCGAAAATAAATGTTCATTTTACAATCAAAACAGCCTAGAAAAATTGAAATAATGAAATAAGTTCAATGTGCTGGATTAAGCCCAGTTTTCATTTTGTTTGATTCAATTCAATTTAATTTCAGGAAGTTACCAGAATCCATGATGCACTGGTGAATATTTTAGTGTGTGTGTGTGCGCGTGTTCGACATTATGGAGTTCTTTAGAAAAAAATCTTTCGGTCTCTCAACCCACTCCCATACGCGGTGAGCTAGCCGTGGAACCAAAAAGATCTCCTCTTCAGTCACCATCATGTGACTTTATGTGGTTCCATAGGGAAACTGTTTTTTGTTTAGTCAGCAACCTTTGCTGAATACCTTTTTTTTTGCTGCGAGAGCAACTCCTCAGTTGCTATGACTACATACATCCTGTTTTTCTTGATAATGCATATCATGTTTTTTTTTATTTTTCCTGCGGAACACCATCACATAACAATGTATATATATATATAAATATATATATATATATATATATATATATATATATATATATATATATATATATATATATATATATATATATATATATATATATATATTGTTACATGTACAAATAATTACATGTACAAATAATTCTGCGAGCTACTGTCGCAATTGTTTTCATCATCATTAAGAACGTCAACGAATGAATTTACTCGAACCCAACAAGCATGATCAACATCTGCAAGTGACGTCACTCCATTCATGAACTTGCTCGAACCTACCAGGTACCTCTCGGTAGAACATTCGCCCATGTACGAGAAATGGGTGAATAGGTAGAGACCCTATATAAAGGCGAGCTGAATGAATAATAATTCATTCGACCGCGATAGAAAACTGCGATATAGTGGATATAGTAAAGACAATTGATTGTTTGAGTGCAAAGTGATTTTTCGTAATAGTGACGTGATTTAGAAGACAATTGCGATAAGAAATTTATGGACAAGTGTTAGAATTTTAATAGTGAAAATTAAAATTAGTGAAAGTGTTAACTGATTATTGTGCATTTTATTTAATTAAATAAACACTTTTAACTTAAATTAAAAGACATTGCGTTTCCACTTTCCCGGAACGTTAAAATTATTTCCGCGAACCATAACACGCGACAATGGTGTCGAGAAGTGAGATTAAAATTTTGGAAGTGAAAACGTTTAAACAATTTTAAAGTGCACAATTGTGAAAATTAACGTGGAAAAATAGCCAAAACAATAAAAATGCCAGGAAATTTGCATCTTAAAATTAATCAATTGAGCATATTGGAGCTCAAAGAGGAGTTGGAACAACGAAATCTGGCTACACAAGGTACAAAGGCCATACTGATTGCACGCTTGCGTGACGCGATCGAGTCGGAAGGCGTGAATCTGGATTCGGGTGAGCTCTCCGATGCGGAAAAAGGCGCAGAAGGTGGAGAAGTGGACACACCAAAATCAAAGGAGCCAGAAAATGCGCTGATGCAAATGTTGATGCTAATGTCATCCAGTCTGACTGCGAAGCTAGATGAACAATCAACGAAGCTAAATGAACAGTCATCAAGTCTGACTGCGAAGCTAGATGAACAGTCATCCAATTTAACTGCGAAGCTCAATGAACAGTCGTCCAATTTAACGACGAAGCTAGATGAACAATCAGCGAAGATGGACCAACAAGCGATCGTAATCAAGGAAGTGCAAAAACAGTCAACCGAAATAAAAGTGGAGCTCGGTAGCCTGAACAATCAAATTAAATGCGTCGAGGAAAAGGTTTACCAGGTCGAGGAGAAGGTCAGCCAAGTTGAGGAGAAAATCAACTATGAGATCAGCCAGGTTGAAGAGAGAATGAACCATGAGATGGAAAAAGTGAAAAAAGAATTGGAAGCAGCGAAGGCAGTAGTAACCACCTCACCAGCCCCACTTATAACCACAGCGCAAAGCACATCCAGAAATGTCCAAGCACCAATATTCGATGGGAAACGGTCTGGAGTATTTACAAAACCCAGTTTGAAGCTGCCACCAGGGCGAATCGCTGGAATGACCAGGAACGAGCAACTGCATTGATTCTTGCTCTAAGAGGCCCAGCTGCCGAGCTTTTGCGGACGATCCCCGTGGAATTGCACTCAAACCCGAATGCTATAATGAATGCGCTCGACATGCGTTATGGAGACGATCATCTAAAGCAGATTTATCGGTCACAGCTAAGGAATCGGGTGCAGAAGTCTGGTGAGACCCTACAGCAGTTAGCCCAAGACATTGAGCGACTAGCACTTTTGGCTTACCCAGCCTACGACCCAGAACATCGAGATGATGCAGCGACAGAGGCATTCATCAGCGCACTAAAGGACCCGGAATTGCAACAAGCCGTGCGTTTAGCTCAAAAGCAAACGGTTAAGGACGCATTGGCTTACAGTCTGAACTTTGAGGCAGCGAAAAATGTGACTCGTACCACTGCCCGGGTTCGTGAAGTAGTGACAGACGAGTGCAGGTGTGAACGCGTGGAAATTGAGCGAGACCCGCATGTAAATGGTGCGCCTAGATGCTGGAATTGCGGAGAGAAGGGGCACTTGCAAAGAGACTGCAAGAAGCGAAGAAAACCGAGCTATTGTCCAGGGTGTGCAGCTAGGAGGAGATCCAGACCGAGTCAGGAGCACAGAATGGAAGCCCTTCAAACAGAGGGGTCGGGAAACACGTAAGAGCCAACTTCGTGGGGCAGAGGTTGGCTAGGAGGATCGACGTCCCCAGCACCACCATCACCGTGTCAAGACTACATCGTGGAGAAGCAGACTTATGCCTTCCGGCTCAAATTGACGGAGAACACTGCACCATAACAATCGACACTGGTGCAACCCGATCGATTATCCGACCAGACCTAGTTAGACAGCAACAACTTCACAAGGGCAGGAGTTTCTCACTACGGACAGCTACGGGAGAAACTGCACCTGTTCATGGAGAGGTCAACCTCCAGATACAGTTGGGAGACCTTGTGTTCCGACATAATTTTCTGGTCGCGAACATTATGGATGACTGCATTCTCGGAATGGATTTTCTGCGACCACATGGAATCACGTTGGACTTGGGAAAACGTGTCTTGAAATGGCAGAATGTCGAAGTACTGATGGAGGATCCCAGCGTCCAAATCCCCAAGATGAATGTAGTGGTATGTACTGACACTGATGTACCGAATTCTTCCGAAAGCATTGTATGGGCCAAGCTTGATGGTGATTCTGGAGACCACCGATCTTATCTGATAGAGCCAACGAAGACATTCGCATTGCACAGTTTGATTGTAGGACGAAGCCTTGTAAGATCTTTAAGGAACGGATATGTGCCGGTTAGAGTCCTTAACACCGCAGACTCAACCACGAGCATCAAAGCGGGAGAAGTCATCGGCAGCTGCCAGCCTGTTTCCACCATCACCTCTTTGGAAGCTACTAACAACCATCATTGGAAAAGGAGGCAAGGCACAGAAAAAGCCAGGGAATCCACGTCTGCAATATTGAAGCAAGTCAAATTGCCGGTGCAGCTATTCAAACGAGCCTCTGATCTGGTCACCAAGTACAGTGACATCTTCTCAACAAGCCCGGATGACCAAGGCCGAACGAGTTTGGTAACTCACGTCGTAGACACACAGGGAGCCAAGCCGATTCGACAAGCACCAAGACGTCTCCCTATAGCCAAACAAGGAGAAGTGAGCGCGCTGATCTCGGACATGGAAAAACAAGGCATTATCGAACCTTCTGTAAGTCCATGGGCCGCGCCAGTAGTTCTAGTCAAGAAAAAGGATGGTAGCAATCGCTTTTGTGTCGACTATAGGCAGCTTAACGACGTCACTAAGAAAGATAGTTACCCGCTCCCACGCATCGATGACATCATGGACACTTTAGCCGACGCAAAATGGTTTTCTACACTCGATCTCAAGAGTGGCTACTGGCAGGTAGAAATTGACAAGAAGGACCGTGAGAAGACCGCATTTTCAGTTGGGACCGGATTGTGGCAATTTGTGGTGATGCTGTTTGGGCTTTGCAATGCTCCAGCCACTTTCGAACGCTTGATGGAATACGTGCTACGTGGTCTAACCTGGAAAACCTGCTTAGTGTACCTAGATGACATCATCGTCATCGGGAGAACGTTCGAAGAGCATGTGCGGAACTTAGAAGATGTTTTCTCCCGATTGCGACTGGCAAATTTGAAACTTAGTCCCGACAAGTGTACTCTTTTCGCAGATGAAGTAAAATACCTGGGACACGTCGTATCAGCAGAAGGGGTCAAAACAGACCCTGAGAAAATTGAAGCCGTGAAAAGTTGGCCAACACCAAACAACAAGCGCCAACTACGAAGTTTTCTGGGTCTGGCGACCTACTATCGAAGATTCGTCAAAGACTTTGCCAAAAAAGCTAAGTGTCTCCATCAGCTAACCGAGAAAAATCGTCCGTATGTCTGGAATGAACAATGCCAGGCAGCCTTTGAGACCCTGAAGGAAAAGCTATGTGAATCACCCGTACTGGCGTATCCGAAACCCGGAAAAATGTTTGTGGTTGACACCGATGCAAGCAACGGCGGTATTGGAGCTGTACTCTCCCAGCAGATCAATGGCGAAGAAAGAGTCCTCTCGTATTACAGTCGAGTTCTTTCAAAAAGTGAGAGGAACTACTGTGTGACCAGGAAGGAGCTATTGGCTATAATAGAGGCCACCAAGCAGTTCCACAAGTACCTATATGGCCAGAAATTTGTTCTTCGAACGGACCATGCATCATTGAGATGGCTACTTAACTTCAAAAACCCCGAGGGACAAGTTGCGAGATGGATCGAAAGATTGCAGTCATACGACTACGAAATTGTTCATCGAAAGGGCGGAGTTCATGGAAATGCTGACGCCCTATCTCGTCGCCCATGTCCAGCTAACTGCAAGCATTGCCGACGGATTGAGGAAAAGGAACCGCCCGTTGATCTGCGACTGATAACGGCCGAATTCGATGAAGGTTGGTCATCGAAGGAGATTCGAAATGCCCAGCTAGCCGATGAAGACATCGGACCATTGCTCGTATGGAAGGAGACGACTGGGCGACCTGAGTGGAAGGACCTTTCAACGCATGGCGCAACCCTGAAAAGCTATTGGGCACAATGGAACTCCCTTCAGGTGGAGGGTGGTGTACTCAAGCGGAAATGGGAAATGGCGGATGGCAGCTCCTATAGGATGCAAACTATACTACCCAAAAGCCGAATCCACGATGTGGTTAAGGAAATGCATGAAGGATCCTCGGGAGGCCATCTTGGTGTTAACAAAACCTTAGCGAAATTGCGGGAAAGATTCTACTGGCTCCACGCTCGAGAAGACGTAGAGGACTGGTGTCACAGATGCACAATTTGCGCTTCCATCAACGTCCCAAAGCGACGACTGAGAGGACAAATGCAAACCTATAACGTAGGCGTGCCATTCGAAAGGATTGCTGTTGACATCGCTGGAACCTTTCCTGAATCTGAATGGGGAAATCGATACACGCTGGTTGTAGCTGATTATTTCAGCAAGTGGCCCGAGGTCTACCCCATTCCCAACCAGGAAGCAACTACTGTAGCCGAACAGCTAGTGTTAAATTGGGTCAGCAGGTACGGCGTGCCTTGTGAACTACATTCGGATCAAGGCCGAAACTTTGAGTCACTAGTTTTTAGCGAAATGTGCGAGCAGCTGGGAATACGGAAAACGAGGACAACACCGCTGCATCCCCAATCCGATGGAATGGTCGAACGTTTCAACGGCACGCTCAATAAACACCTGGCCAAAATGGTTGCCGAGAACCAAAGGGACTGGGACCGACATATCCCACTATTTTTAATGGCGTATAGAGCCGCTGAACATGCGTCGACGGGCCAAGCCCCAGCCAAAGTCATTTTTGGAAAGACTATTCGTTTGCCAGCCGATTTAAAGTTCGGAACACCCCCTGAGAAACCCCAAACGATCTCGGAGTACGCAAGTGATCTAAGACAACGGTTGAACCAGATACATCGAACAGTGCGAAAACACCTCGAATCGGCTACTGACCGCATGAAGACCAGGTATGATCTAAAGGCAAATTCTACTGGCTTCCAGCAAGATGACTTGGTGTGGCTTTATAACCCGCAACGGCGAAAGGGTAGGTCTCCAAAGTTGCAACATAATTGGGAGGGACCATACCGAGTTACAAAGCGAATCAACGACGTCGTGTACCGGATACAGGAACATCGTAAGCCGAGAGCTAAAATGAAAATCGTGCATCTGGACCGTCTTGCCCCATATTACACCCAGGGAGAACTGACTACAAATGGCGACACATCTTTTCGGGGCGAAAAGAACTGAGGTGGGGGCAGTGTTACATGTACAAATAATTACATGTACAAATAATTCTGCGAGCTACTGTCGCAATTGTTTTCACAATCATTAAGAACGTCAACGAATGAATTTACTCGAACCCAACAAGCATGATCAACATCTGCAAGTGACGTCACTCCATTCATGAACTTGCTCGAACCTACCAGGTACCTCTCGGTAGAACATTCGCCCATGTACGAGAAATGGGTGAATAGGTAGAGACCCTATATAAAGGCGAGCTGAATGAATGGGGAGAATCATTCATTCGACCGCGATAGAAAACTGCGATATAGTGGATATAGTAAAGACAATTGATTG
>OZ017738.1:267885951-267918451 GCA_963969285.1 Odontomyia ornata | reverse complement strand
ATATATATATATATATACATAGTCGTGCCATAAGTTCTGTCACACGTATATGGGCAATTTTTGTATAAATGAAGAAGAGTTTTTGACAAATGAATATATATTTTATTTTGGCATACTAATGGAAGTAAAATAAGCAACAAATTTTTCAAAGTGGCCGCCTTTAGCCTTTACACAGCTCTTTAATCTGTTGGGTCAGTCATCGATAGCAGTACGCACTGTTTCTAGCGGAAAATTAGCTACTGCTTCTGTCAAAGATCGCTTTACGCTCTCGATATTTGGGTGTCGTCTTGTGCACACCATGAACTCTAACTCCGCCCACAGTTTGTAGTCCAGGGGATTCAAATCTGGGCTCCAAGAAGGCCATTCTGTAGCCCTTATAAACTCTGGAATATTGGTTTCCAACCACGCTTGTGTGGTTCGAGCTTTGTGGGCTGGCGCAGAATCTTGCTGGAAAACCCAATGTCGGTTGTTGAATAGCGTAGAGTTCAGCGGCTTCACACATCCCTCCAGGATGTCCGTTTGATAATTTTTCGCTGCAGTTTTTACGCCTTTTTCGCAAAAATGAAGCTCGGTGACCCCTTCGTAGCTGACACCCCACCATACCATGACTGATGCTGGATGATGTCCTCGCTGTACCCTAGTGGCAACTTCTCGGGCTTCTCTGGAGCTGTGGGCATACACCTTATCATTTTGGCGGTTGAAATGTTCCTCCACCATAAAAATTTTTTCATCGGTAAATAAAATTTCTCGATGTTTGTTGTTGCCGTACCACTGAAGGAGCTCTTTCGATCTGGTGCTCCTAATTTGCTTCAACTGCTCAGTCAGCAAATGTCCCGTTGATCGTTGAAAGGCACTCATCCCGAGGTCCGATTTTATGATGCGAGACATACTTCGGGGGGAGATGTTCATCTCTCGAGCCATGATTCGTTGTTTACGAAGCGGATTTCGACGAATTTGACTCTCGACCGCTTTGATGGCAGCAGAAGAACGTACATCACGCGGACGTCCAGAACGAGGTCGATCTTCAATAGTCTGGATCTCGTTATATCTCTGGATCGCATGATGCACAAATCTTTGCGCTATTTTTAACGGGCACAACAACACGATATTGAAATGTTACTCATAAAATAAAGATGTTGCCAATGTGAGAAATTATGTGACAGAATTTATGGCAGGACTATGTATATATCTATAAACATATGTATAGATATATATATATATATATATATATATATATATATATATATATATATATATATACATATAAATATATATATATATATATATATATATATATATATATATATATATATATATATATATATATATGTATATATATATATATATATATATATATATATATATATATATATATATATATCTATATATATTGTACATATACACATATATATACATATATACAAACATATAAATATATATATATATATATACATATATATATATATATATATATATATATATATATATATATATTTATACATATATATTTATACATATATATATAGCGATGTATATTTATATACATATATATACATTTATATATATTTATATATATGTATAGATATATATATATATATATATATATATATATATATATATATATATATATATACATGCATATATATATGTATGTGTATATATACATATATATATATATATATATATATATATATATATATATATATATATATATATATACATATATGTATATGTATATATGTATATGTATATATATATATATATATTTATATATATATATATATATATATATATATATATATATATATATATATCTATATATGCATATATATTTGTATATATATTGATATGTATATATATATATATATATATATATATATATATATATATATATAATGGAAATATATATATATATATATATATATATATATATATATATATATATATATATAATGGAAATATATATATATATATATATAATGGAAATAAAAATTACGTACATTGATATAAATTTTTATTTTAAATAATTAATCAATATTTAGTTGGACCACCCTATGATTTGATCACTGCAGCGACCCTTTTCGACATTCTGGATGGTACTCCTCGGCCTGGCGCCTTCTCACAAAAGACACACCGGGAGTCCCAAACACCTGTGAAAAGGAAATAAAAAGTGAGATTTTCAATCGAGTTTTCCACTCAATCAATTGCATATAAAATAAAAATCGTTCCTATGAACTGAGTCGTATCATAATCTTACCTCAAAATTGGATTCGTCAGACCACAAAATACTCGACCAATCTTCATCCGTGAAATGTTAATATTTTTTCGTCCACTCATAGCGAACTTTCCTATTTTTTCGGACAGCAAAGGCTTCTTCCTAGCTTTACAACCTTTTAAACCAGCTTCTAAAAGCCTTCTTACGGTTAGCGCAGAGATTGGTTTATTGATTTCCTCGGAAAAATTTGCACCCAGCGCGGATGATGTGTGCTTGCGATTTCTGACCGACTCAAGCACCAACTTTCAGTCCTCACGTTCTGTGGTGCGTTTACGGCCAGTTTTTGGCCTATGCAGATGTGATTTTGTGTCTTGTAGCCGCATAATAGTGTACTGCATTGCCCGTCATGAGCATTTCACAAGTTTAGAAATTTGAACTTGTGTTTGAGTAAATAATCACTGAGTACACAAGCTGGTACCACTTTAACTACGGTTGAAGAATACCCACATATCTGCAACGAGGTTTTAATGTACACTGACACGTCTGCAGTATTATCAAGTTTCTTTATATTTGTCATCTCAGGTAGTTTATGACATAAGATAATGTTAAAAATTTACTTTTATCCCCCTTCGTGAATCTGTACTTGCAAGTGCGAAATTTTATTTTCAAAGACTGTCAGAGAGGACTTTCGTGCAGGAAAATAGTGGAAAAGTATGGAGTGAGCTTTTCATCAGTTCGAAAAATTTGGCAAAAGTATCAGGAAGGCGGTTCCATGATCGACAAACGTATGCTCTTATCGCACGAGAAATTCGAATGAACTCGAAAATAACAAGCCGCGCTATCAAAGAAAGCTTGTCCTTAAACGTATCAACAAAAACAATTTGTCAACGATTGCACCGAGAAGAGATAATGAACAAGTTCGCAGTACGATGTCCGCTCATCAGCAATCGTAATCGGATCAAGCGTCAGCAATCGTAATCGGATCAAGCGTCTATGATGTTACCACCACAGTGTTTCACAGTCTTTTAAACATTTATGTACAGAAGCTCCTCGCCTTGCTTCACCCAACCCTACATCGTTGTCTAGTTGCGAGCTGCCCAAATTTACTTTCATCCGACCATAGGACCTTCTTCCAGAAGAAAATGGGTTTATCTACATACATTTTCGCAAAATCCAGACGCTTGATCCGATTACGATTGCTGATGAGCGGACATCGTACTGCGAACTTGTTCATTATCCCTTTTCGGTGCAATCGTTGACAAATTGTTTTTGTTGATACGCTTAAGGACAAGCTTTCTTTGATAGCGCGGCTTGTTATTTTCGAGTTTATTCGAACTTCCATTGCGATAAGAGCATTCTGTCTCCGTATTGAGCGTTTGCGTCCAAGGTCATGTTTGTCGATCATGGAACCGTCTTCCTGATACTTTTGCCAGATTTTTCGAACTGATAAAAAGCTCACTCCATACTTTTCCACTATTTTCCTGCACGATAGTCCTCTCTGACAGTCTTTGACAATAAGATTTCGCACTCGCAAGTACAGTTTATGTTTCCAGTGGGCAGTAAACAGAAGACAACCAAAATCAAAATAAACAAGCTAACACTACTGGAAATGAATGACGTTTCTTTTGCTTACTTCTAGTTGACATGGCTAAGTGCATGCTTTATCGATCTAGTGTTGCCTCGCTTTGGGTGGAAAAAGAAGCGTTTCCATAGTGTGTAATTGATTTTGTCTAGCTTAAAAATCACAATTTTTACAAAAAAATACCAAAGTAAACATGATACACAAATTTTGCTTAAGTTTGCACAAAGCAATATTAAATATGGTAATCCTGCTGAGATGTGGATCTATCTGTAAATAACCTAATTTTGTGTACTTTATTTTGTCCATTATGTGTATATATATGATTTCAACTAGCTGTTGGTTAAGCAAAGTTATTAAAGGAAATTTAAATTTGTTGTTTTAGGATAGTTTCGCTCCTCCGGATGAACTACCCGCTGAAGACGAAGAATATTGAACGGTCTGATCATTGGATGATGTCTACCAACTGCAGAGAACCGGAAGTTATTCTTGTATTTCATATTTGCACTTTACAACTATGTAACATTTGTTGGAGTAAAGAATTGTATGTCTATTCAAATATGTTATTTATATTTCCTTGGTGGGTATTTTTAGTTTGGTTAGTGCAATCAATATGCTCGTATATTATACCTGAAGGTTTTAATTATATTACGACAAAGTCACACCAGAGCAAATGGATGTAATTCGCCACGTTTGTTATGTTAGACTGTAGACGACACGACGATTTAATGTACTCTCCAACAACAGTAAACTCTATTTTCAATTGTCGGAAGATATGTGATGAACGAGCAAACACGTCGCCTTCCGCTTTTCTTTGATAAGCCAGCCAATGGCATAGCTTGCTAAATGTTATGAAAGAGCAGACACGCCGATTTTCGATTAGCGTTCATAAGCCAGCCAATGGTATCGTATGCTAGCATCAAATGATAAGCGCCATCAAGTGCAGAAAGTACACGAAGGACTATAGAAGGAATAGCAGTGAAGTATTTGTCGTGAGTAAATGCAAAACAGCCAATGGAAAGCAACATCAAATGCAAAAAGTATGCAGGGAATATATAAGACAGCAGCGAGTAAATGCAAGGCTGCCAGTTGAAAGCTGCGGAGAGGAGAGTGCTGCACACGACAGTCGTATCAAAAGCTCTCCTCGCTCTTCTGCAAATTATATCCCCTAGTTCCGCTACGAGAATATCGCTTTTTGGCTACGTGTAAATGAGACGAAGCGGGGAGGAAGGGCTTTTGTTGAATGAGAACACACATGCTGGCCTCTTTAGCAGTTTTCCGAGCGAAATTGGAGTAACGGAGACCAGATATAAGCGCTTTTTTGAGTGCTTGGCGGTCAGTAGTGTGTCAGCAGTGCACCGAAAGGGCATGTTTTGCAATAGCTGCAGTTATACTTTAAATGGTGAGGTGTTGATTTAAGCGGTAAACCTCCCTCGGATTTTTGGTGTGCCACACCGCGTAGCCACCGGAATTTAACCGCTTATCTACGTTATTATTGTGTCGAGATGCGACACGTAATAATTACCGATTCGATACCCCAAAGGAGAACTCTGCTCGGCATCTTTACTAACGGGTCATACAGAAATAGAATGCACACATGAAAAAGTAATATAGAGTAACTTTGCCATTTATTAGTGTAAATGGGCACTCCACCATATTTATTTATAATGAATAAAATTATTTCATTAAACAATGCCTCATTACTGCTCTCGTTCAGATGGAAGTAGTAGCAGGTGAGTGTTATGCAAAGGAAGTTATCTCCTCCCGGGACCTTCGGTGTGAATATGGGGTATACATCATATCAAGCCCCCAGTTTGTGCCTGTATACACAGGGTATACTGGTCTTGTAACAAAAATGTATTTATAAACATACACATCCAATAAACATGACGATCAGAATGGGCATGATATCATTTGCAAGGAAAATTTGATACGTTGTTCCAAGAAAAAAATCCCCGTTGGCAGCACCAGCCGGAAAGGCGAATTTCTCGTATGTAGAGTATGATTTCGGAAAAGGATTTGGCTTGCGTACTACTAAACTTCTAACTTCAATTTTCGTAACACCACATGGGTATGTATTGACATAAAAAGAATCTGCCGACGTTTTTATTTTGCTCATTCAATTGAGTTGCACATTTATGGATCAAATGTTGAAAATTGGCAGGTAATAAATGGTTATAAACATATAATTACAGGTGTTGTCCTCACATTTGCTGTTCACACAGTGGTTACCACACAAAGGTGATAATTTGTCGGCTTAAATAGCTCAAATAGATAATTTCAAAAGATTTCCATAAAAGTTTAAACAGCACTTGTGTTGCTATTTATATAAATATTTTCAGTTCTTTTCTGAACTATCAGTGGCCACCACTTTGAATTTTTATTGAAAACGGCTGCTAAAAATATTAAGCTGTAAAGTTTCAACTTTTTCATTTGTCATCCGATTTGCATATTGTTTTTGCAGGTTAAATTATCTTGCTTTAATGACTTATAATTTCAAATTTCCTCGTAATCTGTTGAGAAACTTGGCTGCTAGAGGGCTACAGAAATAAAAAAAAATTTAAGTCACCCCCTTAAACACTTTAAAATATTTTCTTGCGCTGTAAATTTCGAGAGGCACCACTTTTGACCTACGTAGAAAATTTCCTCATTCTAGCTCATGTGGTTCGCAAGGAACCTTAATGTGATGCACGAACAAACGGACGGATTGACGGACAGACAGACCAGTCACGATTTCATAATTTTTTAGGGTATTGTAAAAATATTTTAACAATATCCCAAAAAATGGTTTGCTGTATAAATACCTCCAAGTTAAGTAATTGAAAACGTTTCCATGAAAAATATTCATTATTTCAATTACTACTAAAATAGCGAATAGCGCTTGCCTTCTGGCCTTTGGGGGGCGCCATTTTGAATGCATGCATTTGATTTTGGATTATTTTAAATCTTTGTATGCTAGGACCTCATCAATCAATGTGCCAAATCTCGTTCAAATCAGAGTTTCACTCTAGGCAGGGCAAAATTATTGAATTTTTAGTGAAAATGGCAGCTAAAAAATTAGGTTATAAATTTCGACTTTTTTGTTTTTCATTCGATTTAAGAAAATTTCTGCATAATACAAGAACTTACTACAAAGATCCATAATCTCAAGTTTCATCAAAATTCGTTGCAACATGTGCCCGCTAGAGGACCACGAAAACCCGAAAAAGTCGCATATCTAAAACGCCACCATTTTGAAAATTGCACATGCATGATCACCAAAATGTCAAAGTTTCTAGATCTAATTGATTTCTATCTTAAAATCAAGTTTCATACATCGGATTAAAAATGCAACTTTTAGAAGACTGATGTTTCGAGCTTCAACTGGCCGCCATTTTGTTTCTTGCAACCTGACCTGCAGTTTTTTTACAAAACTCTTTAAGATACTTATAGTTTCGCCGGAGGCGCTGGGGCTGGGGGATCGCTCATCTGGCATTTCCTCTTCCCCTCTCCCCTCCCGCTAGGAAAGGGACTCCCCAGCTTGAAGGCGCCCCACGGCGTAACAAAACGAGACCTGGCCCGAAGTAATGTGTCAAACGGTTCCAGGCTAGGTTCTCAGATTGACAGGAGAGGTGTTAAGTGGGTAGTCCAAGGGTATCCTCCATGGGAGTCCCACACTGCCAGACTCGGTGGGCGTAAATGCCTTCACCTCCCTACCACAAAAAAAAAATAGTTTCTATCAAACTACCGAATTTCATTAACATTGGTTGAAAGCTTTGGTCAAAACTACGAAAACAAATTTTGTACGTTTTTCGACATTTGAGCGGCCGCCATTTTGTTTCAGCCATACCGACTTTGGGGTTTTTATTGTGAGATTGATCACTTACATCAGTGAACCTTTGTACAAAATTTCATCCAAATCGGAGCTATACGTTCGTCAGAACACAAATCACGATTTTTCGTCTAAAATGGCCGCCATTTTGTTTCGCCTGGCCGATATAGCTGGTTGATGAACTTTACCGAGATATTTACTAAATACACCTTTCCTGAAAATTTGGTGAAAATCGGAGCAAAATTGTAACCTATAGCGTGGTCACCAAATTCGTTATATCCCATATATATAGCATATAACATAAATATATATATATATATATATATATATATATATATATATATATATATATATATATATATATATGTATATATATATATATATATATATATATATATATATATATATATATATATATATATATGTATATATATATATATATATATATATATATATATATATATATATATATATATATATATATATATATACAGGGTCTATATAATAGGTAACCGGACTGACCGCAGGAAATCTTTTATTGGCAAAATATGTACAATTTTTCTTTAGAAATCTTCAAAGTAGTCCCCATTGGAGTCGATAAAATGCTGACACCGGATTTTCCAATCCACGAATGCTTTCTTAATAATGTTGTGAACGGTCATCTTATCAATTCCAACCTCATCTGCGATAGCCCAAATACTCAGACGACGATCGCTGTTCAACACATCACGCACTTTTTGCACATTTGTGTCCGTGTGACTCGTTGATGGAGGACGTCATCGCGGCCCTCCCGGCAATTTCTGTGCCACTGAAACACTTGAGTTCTGGAGAGAGCATATTCACCGTAAGCCTCTTGAATCATTTGAAGAGTTTCCGTGGCCGTTTTCTTGAGTTTGACACAAAATTTGATGCTAACACGTTGCTCGATCATACGCTCCATCTTCACTCCGACGACGTAACTGAACACGCACTCCGCTCTCGCTCGATGCTATCTCTCCAAGCGCTTGGAGGCAACTGCTGCAGCCCGGTTCCCTTTACCTAGACCCCCACCACCACTACAGCACCAGATACCGGTTAGTAGACGCTTTGACGGCGCTGGGCGGGCTCAGTCCGGTTACTTATTATTCAGACCCTGAATATATATATATATATATATATATATATATATATATATATATATATATATATATATATAGATATATAGATATATGTACATATATATATAGTATATAACATAAATATATATTTATATGTATGTATGTGTATATATATATATATATATATATATAAATATATATATGTATATATATATATATATATATATATATATATACTTAAGATACTCTCCGCAATAGGTAAATTTCTCTCGGGGCAAACATATCGTAGTGAACTATTGCATTTACGAGTATAGGGCACTTTTTTGTCGCATGGGTTTATTGCCCTGTTCAATAAGTCTGCATATTTTTGTCATAACTTTAATTCATTAATGTTTATCATTTATTCATTTTGTAAAATTCTTAACTGCTAAAAAAGTCTTCAAAAGTATTTTCAACGCTTTTCATTCAGTTAAAAGCCTATAATTGTATATCAGATTTCATTCATATAATTTGCAAAATTCCATTCCAACATGGAAAAACAAGGCGTTATCGAACCTTCTATGAGTCCATGGGCCGCGCCTGTAGTTCTAGTAAAGAATAAGGATGGTAGCACTTGTTTTTGTGTCGACTATAGGCAGCTTAACGACATCACTAAGAAAGATAGTTACCCGCTCCCACGCATCGATGACATCATGGACACTTTAGCCGACGCAAAATGGTTTTCTACACTCGATCTCAAGAGTGGCTACTGGCAGGTAGAAATCGACAAGAAGAACCGAGAGACGACCGAATTTTCAGTTGGAAGTGGATTGTGGCGATTTCTGGTGAAGCCATTTGGGCTTTGCAATGCTCCAGCCACTTTCAAACGCCTGATGGAATACGTTATACGAGGCCTAACCAGAAAAACCTGCTTGGTATACCTAGATGACATCATTGTTATCGGGGGAACGTTCGAAGAGCATGTGCAAAACCTAGAATAGGTTTTCTCCCGATTGCGACTGGCGAATTTGAAACTTAATCCCGACAAGTGTACCCTTTTTGCAGCTGAAGTAAAATACCTGGCACACGTTGTATCAGCAGAAGGGGTCAAAACAGACCCTGAGAAAATCGAAGCCGCGAAAAGCTGGCCAACACCAAATAACAAGCGCCAGCTACGAAGTTTTCTGGGTCTGGCAACCTACTTTTGAAGATTCGTCCAAGACTTTGCCAAAATAGCTAAGTGTCTCCATCAGCTAACCGAGAAAAATCGTCCGTATGTCTGGAATGAACAATGCCAGGAAGCCTTTGAGACCTTGAAGTAGAAGCTGTGTGAATCACCCGTGCTAGCATATCCGAAACCCGGAAAAAGGTTTGTAGTTGACACCGATGCGAGCAACGGTGGTATTGGAGCTGTACTCTCCCAGCAGATCGATGGCGAAGAAAGAGTCCTCTCGTATTACAGTCGAGTTCTCTCAAAAAGTGAGAGGAACTACTGCGTGACCAGGAAGGAGCTATTGGCTATAATAGAGGCCACCAAGCAGTTCCACAAGTACCTATATGGCCAGAAATTTGTTCTTCGAACGGACCATGCATCGCTGAGATGGCTACTTAACTTCAAAAACCCCGAGGGACAAGCTGCGAGATGGATCGAAAGATTGCAGTCATACGACTACGAAATTGTTCATCGGAAGGGTGGAGTTCATGGAATTACTTACGCCCTATCTCGTCGTCCATGTTCAGTTAACTGCAAGCATTGCCGACGGATTGAAGAAAAGGAGCCGACCGTTAATCTGCAAGTGATAACGGCCGAATTTGATGAAGGTTGGCCATCGGAGGAAATTTGAAATGCCTAGTTAGCCGATAAAGACATCGGACCATTGCTCGTATGGAAGGAGACAACTGGGCGACCTGAGTGGAAGGACGTTTCGATGCATGGTGCCACCCTGAAAAGTTATTGGGCACAATGGAACCCCCTTCAGGTGGAGGATGGCGCACTCAAGCGGAAATGGAAAACGGCGGATGGCAGCTCCAACAGGATGCAAACTATACTTCCCATAAGCCGAATCCAAGATGTGGTTAAGGAGATGCACGAAGGATCCTTGGGAGGACACCTTGGTGTTAACAAGACCTTAGCGAAATTGCGGGAAAGGTTCTACTGGCTTCACGCTCGAGAAGACGTAGAGGACTGGTGTCGCAGATGCGCAATTTCCGCTTCCGTCAAAGGTCCAAAGCGACGACTGAGAGGACAAATGCAAGCCTACAAGGTGGGTGTACCGTCTGAAAGGATTGCTGTAGACATCGCAGGACCTTTTCCTGAATTCGAATAGGGTAATCGATACACGCTAGTTGTGGTCGATTATTTCAGCAAGTGGCCCGAGGTCTACCCCATTCCCAACAAGGAAGCAACTACCGTAGCCAAACAGCTAGTGCTTAATTGGATCAGTAGGTATGGCGTACCTTGTGAACTACATTCAGATCAAGGCCGCAACTTCGAGTCAGTAGTTTTTGGTGAAATGTGCGACCTGCTGGGAATACGGAAAACCCCCAATTCGATAGAATGGTCGAATGTTTCAACGGCACGCTCAATAAACACCTGGCCAAGATGGTTGACGAGAACCAAAGACCTACCAATGTTTTGGTAGGTCACCCATTTGTTGGCTGAGTAAGTGAGGTCGAAATTTTGTACATGAAATGCAATTCACCACAACGGTTCTGTAGATGTTTCTACCTTTTAGAATCCAATATCTTTGTCTCGCGATATTCTGTAACGCATGTGCATGTGCAAATCCGCTTGATGGAGATGTGTGTATAAGAGTCGCGTCACAAAATTATTCCCTAGTCACAATCACTAGACTTACGAGTCCTAAGGGATCAAAGATTTGTGAAATATCTGCAAGTATACTTCTTTTGGTGGTTGTACTGTGTTCCTTTAACCCAGTAACTACCGTGAACATGTCTGTGATTGGCCGCCAAATTAGTCCTAAAGTTTTAATTGAGTCGGCATTCAATGTCAAAACATCAAATTTAATGTCGAGTTGTTGATTTGCGATACCATCCACCAATCTTGGATGGTTAGCGCACCACTTGCGCAGATTGAAACCAGCTATTGCCAATAATGATTTAAGCTCGTTCCGCATAGCTACTGCTTCTAGACTATCACTCCCTGTAAGGACATCATTAACATAGAAATCTTGGATTGCGGCAGCTCGTAATGGGAATTGGCTTGCTTCTTTTTCAGCCAGTTTCTTCAAACATTTAATTGCTAGATATGGTGCTGCTTTAGTGCCATATGTGACTGTAGCAAATTTAGAATATTTTATTTTTTCACATGCACTTTTTCTCCACATTATTAGTTGAAGCTGTTGGTCTTCTTTGGCTATGAGAATCTTTCGATACATTTCCGTAATATCTGCTGTGAACACATAGCATTTTAAATGGAACCTAGTGATGATAGTGCTGATATCTTCCTGTACTTTCGGTCCCTTGAGTAGAAGATCATTGAGCGATAAGTTGTTCCTGGTTTTTGCAGAAGCATCAAATACTACTCGTAGCTTCGTAGTACTGCTTTCCGGTTTTAAAACGTAATGATGTGGCAAATAATAATGCGGTCCGATGATTTCTACTCTGGAGATTTCCATCATGTGTCCTAAATCTAGATATTATTGCAAGAACTGGTCATACTGGTTCTTTAGCATCGGTTGCTTGGATAATTTCCTTTCCATGAATAAGAGCCGCTTCTTTGCCAATGCTTTTGAATGAGCGAGAAGTGAGGCATCACCCAACAATAGTGCGTTGACTATGAAACGAGCTGTAGTACCTCGGGAAGTAGTTGCTTTGAAGAATTCTCCGCAAGTTTTGTCAGCGCTGGATAATATGACTGGTCCAGAACATTCTTCCAACTCCCAAAATTTCTGCAACTGACGTTCTAAACTTATATTGGATATTCCGTAAAATGGGATATGGTTTGATACTTTTCCCTAAGATTATCCAGCCCAATGTTGTATTTTGAAGGATCGGTAGACTATCCAACAAATGAATATTTCTCCATAGACCTCCGGCCCCAAAAGAATGTCTATTCTGCCAGGTTTATTGAATGATCGGTTAACCAGCTGAATGTTTTCTGGTATATTCCAATTCTTTGTATCGATGTTTTGCTGCGGGTGATCATTTGTCATTTCAGTAATTGAAAATATTTCTAATATGGTTGAGAACTGTTTGCAAGTTGATTTTAGCGTAATATTGATTTTATCGTTTGCTTTTGCCTTTGTATTGCCAATTCCTGATATATTGATACTAGGATGACTTTTTGGAAATCCAAAAGTCTTTCGCAGTTCTTCGGTTATAAAATTCAATTGTGAACCGGAATCAAGAAGGACACGTGCTCTTATTGGTTTCCCTTCATTGTTATCGATTTCGGCGATTGCTGTTCCTAAAAGAACATATTCATCTGATTCCTTGGATGGGTCTGATAAACTGGTGCTTTGTGTTTCTTTTGTTATCGTTGTTGTGGGCACTTGGTTACGTAAAAGTGTGTTTGCACAACAATTGGGTCCCAATGTCCTTTGGTTGAGATGCCTATTGTTTGTAGCGTAAATACCTGTAGACATTCTTTTGTTGTATCATGCAGTGACCTGAGCGCTGAGGCTGACTCGGTAGCAATAGCTGATTGTGCCATGAGCTTGTCCAGTAATGCATTCACTAGCAATCGTTTTTTGGCATATCGATTGTTTAGCATGTCCCGTACAACGATATAGTTGCTATTGGAAATGGGTAGATGCGTCACGAGCTAAGCTACTTCACCCGTCAAATTCATTTTCAGGTACCAGCATTTTTGACAATTCCCTATTGGCTGATCATGTACCATTTGTTTAAACAGATCTGCGAATTGAGGCCATTTAATATATTCTCCGTCGAATTTCGGAAGTTCTATTTTCGGAAGCTTTAATTGGGAATCATTTGTAGTTACTGTTATGCTGCAGCTAGTCTCAACTTTCTTGATATTGCTATTCAAGTTTATAAGAAGAGATTCACTTTGGTTCTGTAAATCATAGTACTCTTCCAACTTGTAACTTGTAGCATGAATATCTTCCTCAGATTCCCAAATTACGTAGTGGCAATTTTCGATTTCGGCCCATGTTTTGATTACTTTTTCTTTCTTCAGCGCTAAATATTCTATAGGCTGTTTGCGTGCGGGAGAAGTATTGGCTATTAAATATTTTAATGCAGCTTTAAATGCTTCTTGCTTTTTTATAAGTCGAGTTAGATCAGGACTTTAATATTTCGCCATGATATTTTGAACGGGTACGTAATCATCATTTGAGCCAACATTAGATTGCGCCTTTACGTAATAATACAAAGCCGTCACATCTGTTTTAAATTTTCTAACGCTTCTTTCACTGTTTTGTGATAGTCCTTTTGTAAATATGGATGATCAAGGGAGACACCTGTGATTTCCCTTATTTTGTCGTCGTTTGATTCAAATTTTTCCCACAGTTCTTCGACGGCTGCAAGCTGTTCTTCCAAGTAGGAAATAATTTTCCTATCAGGCGATTCAGACTAATAAGTTCTGATGATTTTCTCGATCTCTTTTCCGAGACGAGCTCCTTTCAAAACAATATAAAAAAAAATTGTTCAAAAATACGTATTCGATAATCGATACTATATTTACGAACATTTCGTGGTTAGAGTTCTGACGGGGGGTCACCAATAAACTGTATAAGCTTGCACGAATCAAAAAATAGAAAACTCTATTTTTGATCGTGGCCTTTTACCAAAAATATATGAGCTTGCACAAATCAACAAATAGGAAACTCTATTTTTGATCGTGGCTTTTTACCTTTCTCCTATATGGCAGGAAACTCTACCAATAGGATATTTGCAAAATTGCAACGAGTGGAGTTGAATGCAAACAAATTGTTCTACCTTTCCCTTGAGCTGTTCACACCTTCAACGTGCATAAACAACTCACTATTTTTCTTAACATAACCCTTAAATAGATCACAGAAAAATGCTGACGCTGGAACATAGAAGCACAATAATTTTCCCATACGCGAAAGAAAAGAAATTCCATGACGCGAAAATACTTTGCTGACGCAATTTCTAACTTAAGACAATTTTGCATGGGAAAATTATTGCGGTACGCGTTTCAAGGTTGTAGTATATTTTTACACGAATGGAATTTTGCAAATTATATGAATGAAATCTGATATATAATTATAGGCTTTTAACTGAATGGAAAGCGTTGAAAATACTTTTGAAGACTTTTTTAGCAGTTAAGAATTTTACAAAATGAATAAATGATAAACATTAATGAATTAAAGTTATGACAAAAATATGCAGACTTCTTGAACAGGGCAATAAACCCATGCGACAAAAATGTGCCCTATACTCGTAAATGCAATAGTTCACTACGATATGTTTGCCCCGAGAGAAATTTACCTATTGCGGAGAGTATCTTATGTATATATATATATATATATATATATATATATATATATATATATATATATATATATATATATATATATATATATATATATATATATATATATATATATATATATATATATATATATATAAATATATATATAAATACATATATATATATATATATATATATATATATATATATATATATATATATATATATATATATATATATATATACATAAGATACTCTCCACAATAGGTAAATTTCTCTCGGGGCAAACATATCGTAGTGAACTATTGTATTTACGAGTATAGGGCACATTTTTGTCGCATGGGTTTATTGCCCTGTTCAAGAAGTCTGCATATTTTTGTCATAACTTTAATTCATTAATGTTTATCATTTATTCATTTTGTAAAATTCTTAACTGCTAAAAAAGTCTTCAAAAGTATTTTCAACGCTTTCCATTCAGTCAAAAGCCTATAATTATATATCAGATTTCATTCATATAATTTGCAAAATTCCATTCGTGTAAAAATATACTACAACCTTGAAACGCGTACCGCAATAATTTTCCCATGCAAAATTGTCTTAAGTTAGACATTGCGTCAGCAAAGTATTTTCGCGTCATGGAATTTCTTTTCTTTCGCGTATGGGAAAATTATTGTGCTTCTATGTTCCAGCGTCAGCATTTTTCTGTGATCTATTTAAGGGTTATGTTAAGAAAAATAGTGAGTTGTTTATGCACGTTGAAGGTGTGAACAGCTCAAGGGAAAGGTAGAACAATTTGTTTGCATTCAACTCCACTCGTTGCAATTTTGCAAATATCCTATTGGTAGAGTTTCCTGCCATATAGGAGAAAGGTAAAAAGCCACGATCAAAAATAGAGTTTCCTATTTGTTGATTTGTGCAAGCTCATATATTTTTGGTAAAAGGCCACGATCAAAAATAGAGTTTCCTATTTTTTGATTCGTGCGAGCTTATACAGTTTATTGGTGACCCCCCGTCAGAGCTCTAACCACGAAAAGTTCGTAAATATAGTATCGATTATCGAATACGTATTTTTGAACAATTTTTTTTTATATTTTTTTGAAAGGAGCTCGTCTCGGAAAAGAGATCGAGAAAATCATCAGAACTTGTTAGTCTGAATCGCCTGATAGGAAAACTATTTCCTACTGGGAAGAACAGCTTGCAGCCGTCAAAGAACTGTGGGAAAAATTTGAATCAAACGATCACAAAATAAGGGAAATTACAGGTGTCTCCCTTGATCATCCATATTTACAAAAGGACTATCACAAAACAGTGAAAGAAGCGTTAGAAAATTTAAAACAGAGGTGACGGCTTTGTTATATTACGTAAAGGCGCAATCTAATGTTGGCTCAAACGATGATTACGTACCCGTTCAAAATATCATGGCGAAATATTAAAGTCCTGATCTAACTCGACTTATAAAAAAGCAAGAAGCATTTAAAGCTGCATTAAAATATTTTATAGCCAATACTTCTCCCGCAAGCAAACAGCCTATAGAATATTTAGCGCTGAAGAAAGAAAAAGTAATCAAAACATGGGCCGAAATCGAAAATTGCCACTACGTAATTTGGGAATCTGAGGAAGATATTCATGCTACAAGTTACAAGTTGGAAGAGTACTATGATTTACAGAACCAAAGTGAATCTCTTCTTATAAACTTGAATAGCAATATCAAGAAAGTTGAGACTAGCTGCAGCATAACAGTAACTACAAATGATTCCCAATTAAAGCTTCCGAAAATAGAACTTCCGAAATTCGACGGAGAATATATTAAATGGCCTCAATTCGCAGATCTGTTTAAACAAATGGTACATGATCAGCCAATAGGGAATTGTCAAAAATGCTGGTACCTGAAAATGAATTTGACGGGTGAAGTAGCTAAGCTCGTGACGCATCTACCCATTTCCAATAGCAACTATATCGTTGCACGGGACATGCTAAACAATCGATATGCCAAAAAACGATTGCTAGTGAATGCATTACTGGACAAGCTCATGGCACAATCAGCTATTGCTACCGAGTCAGCCTCAGCGCTCAGGTCACTGCATGATACAACAAAAGAATGTCTACAGGTATTTACGCTACAAACAATAGACATCTCAACCAAAGGACATTGGTACCCAATTGTTGTGCATACACACTTTTACGTAACCAAGTGCCCACAACAACGATAACAAAAGAAACACAAAGCACCAGTTTATCAGACCCATCCAAGGAATCAGATGAATATGTTCTTTTAGGAACAGCAATCGCCGAAATCGATAACAATGAAGGGAAACCAATAAGAGCACGTGTCCTTCTTGATTCCGGTTCACAATTGAATTTTATAACCGAAGAACTGCGAAAGACTTTTGGATTTCCAAAAAGTCATCCTAGTATCAATATATCAGGAATTGGCAATACAAAGGCAAAAGCAAACGATAAAATCAATATTACGCTAAAATCAACTTGCAAACAGTTCTCAACCATATTAGAAATATTTTCAATTACTGAGATAACAAATGATCACCCGCAGCAAAACATCGATACAAAGAATTGGAATATACCAGAAAACATTCAGCTGGTTAACCGATCATTCAATAAACCTGGCAGAATAGACATTCTTTTGGGGCCGGAGGTCTATGGAGAAATATTCATTTGTTGGATAGTCTACCGATCCTTCAAAATACAACATTGGGCTGGATAATCTTAGGGAAAAGTATCAAACCATATCCCATTTTACGGAATATCCAATATAAATTTAGAACGTCAGTTGCAGAAATTTTGGGAGTTGGAAGAATGTTCTGGACCAGTCATATTATCCAGCGCTGACAAAACTTGCGAAGAATTCTTCAAAGAAACTACTTCCCGAGGTACTACAGGTCGTTTCATAGTCAACGCACTATTGTTGGGTGATGCCTCACTTCTCGCTCATTCAAAAGCATTGGCAAAGAAGCGGCTCTTATTCATGGAAAGGAAATTATCCAAGCAACCGATGCTAAAGCACCAGTATGACCAATTCTTGCAATAATATCTAGATTTAGGACACATGATGGAAATCTCCAGAGTAGAAATCATCGGACCGCATTATTATTTGCCACATCATTACGTTTTAAAACCGGAAAGCAGTACTACGAAGCTACGAGTAGTATTTGATGCTTCTGCAAAAACCAGGAACAACTTATCGCTCAATGATCTTCTACTCAAGGGACCGAAAGTACAGGAAGATATCAGCACTGTCATCACTAGGTTCCATTTAAAATGCTATGTGTTCACAGCAGATATTACGGAAATGTATCGAAAGATTCTCATAGCCAAAGAAGACCAACAGCTTCAACTAATAATGTGGAGAAAAAGTGCATGTGAAAAAATAAAATATTCTAAATTTGCTACAGTCACATATGGCACTAAAGCAGCACCATATCTAGCAATTAAATGTTTGAAGAAACTGGCTGAAAAAGAAGCAAGCCAATTCCCATTACGAGCTGCCGCAATCCAAGATTTCTATGTTAATGATGTCCTTACAGGGAGTGATAGTCTAGAAGCAGTAGCTATGCGGAACGAGCTTAAATCATTATTGGCAATAGCTGGTTTCAATCTGCGCAAGTGGTGCGCTAACCATCCAAGATTGGTGGATGGTATCGCAAATCAACAACTCGACATTAAATTTGATGTTTTGACATTGAATGCCGACTCAATTAAAACTTTAGGACTAATTTGGCGGCCAATCACAGATATGTTCACGGTAGTTACTGGTTTAAAGGAACACAGTACAACCACCAAAAGAAGTATACTTGCAGATATTTCACAAATCTTTGATCCCTTAGGACTCGTAAGTCTAGTGATTGTGACTAGGGGATAATTTTGTGACGCGACTCTTATACACACATCTCCATCAAGCGGATTTGCACATGCAGGACCTCAAGCGTTACAGAATATCGCGAGACAAAGATATTGGATTCTAAATGGTAGAAACATCTACAGAACCGTTGTGGTGAATTGCATTTCATGTACAAAATTTCGACCTCACTTACTCTGCCAACAAATGGGTGACCTACCAAAACATTGGTAGGTCTTTGGTTCTCGTCAACCATCTTGGCCAGGTGTTTATTGAGCGTGCCGTTGAAACATTCGACCATTCTATCGAATTGGGGGTTTTCCGTATTCCCAGCAGCTCGCACATTTCACCAAAAACTACTGACTCGAAGTTGCGGCCTTGATCTGAATGTAGTTCACAAGGTACGCCATACCTACTGATCCAATTAAGCACTAGCTGTTCGGCTACGGTAGTTGCTTCCTTGTTGGGAATGGGGTAGACCTCGGGCCACTTGCTGAAATAATCGACCACAACTAGCGTGTATCGATTACCCTATTCGAATTCAGGAAAAGGTCCTGCGATGTCTACAGCAATCCTTTCAGACGGTACACCCACCTTGTAGGCTTGCATTTGTCCTCTCCGTCGTCGCTTTGGACCTTTGACGGAAGCGGAAATTGTGCATCTGCGACACCAGTCCTCTACGTCTTCTCGAGCGTGAAGCCAGTAGAACCTTTCCCGCAATTTCGCTAAGGTCTTGTTAACACCAAGGTGTCCTCCCAAGGATCCTTCGTGCATCTCCTTAACCACATCTTGGATTCGGCTTATGGGAAGTATAGTTTGCATCCTGTTGGAGCTGCCATCCGCCGTTTTCCATTTCCGCTTGAGTACGCCATCCTCCACCTGAAGGGAGTTCCATTGTGCCCAATAACTTTTCAGGGTGGCACCATGCATCGAAACGTCCTTCCACTCAGGTCGCCCAGTTGTCTCCTTCCATACGAGCAATGGTCCGATGTCTTCATCGGCTAACTAGGCATTTCAAATTTCCTCCGATGGCCAACCTTCATCAAATTCGGCCGTTATCACTTGCTGATTAACGGTCGGCTCCTTTTCTTCAATCCGTCGGCAATGCTTGCAGTTAACTGAACATGGACGACAAGATAGGGCGTAAGTAATTCCATGAACTCCACCCTTCCGATGAACAATTTCGTAGTCGTATGACTGCAATCTTTCGATCCATCTCGCAGCTTGTCCCTCGGGGTTTTTGAAGTTAAGTAGCCATCTCAGCGATGCATGGTCCGTTCGAAGAACAAATTTCTGGCCATATAGGTACTTGTGGAACTGCTTGGTGGCCTCTATTATAGCCAATAGCTCCTTCCTGGTCACGCAGTAGTTCCTCTCACTTTTTGAGAGAACTCGACTGTAATACGAGAGGACTCTTTCTTCGCCATCGATCTGCTGGGAGAGTACAGCTCCAATACCGCCGTTGCTTGCATCGGTGTCAACTACAAACCTTTTTCCGGGTTTCGGATATGCTAGCACGGGTGATTCACACAGCTTCTACTTCAAGGTCTCAAAGGCTTCCTGGCATTGTTCATTCCAGACATACGGACGATTTTTCTCGGTTAGCTGATGGAGACAGTTAGCTATTTTGGCAAAGTCTTGGACGAATCTTCAAAAGTAGGTTGCCAGACCCAGAAAACTTCGTAGCTGGCGCTTGTTATTTGGTGTTGGCCAGCTTTTCGCGGCTTCGATTTTCTCAGGGTCTGTTTTGACCCCTTCTGCTGATACAACGTGTGCCAGGTATTTTACTTCAGCTGCAAAAAGGGTACACTTGTCGGGATTAAGTTTCAAATTCGCCAGTCGCAATCGGGAGAAAACCTATTCTAGGTTCTGCACATGCTCTTCGAACGTTCCCCCGATAACAATGATGTCATCTAGGTATACCAAGCAGGTTTTCCTGGTTAGGCCTCGTATAACGTATTCCATCAGGCGTTTGAAAGTGGCTGGAGCATTGCAAAGCCCAAATGGCTTCACCAGAAATCGCCACAATCCACTTCCAACTGAAAATTCGGTCGTCTCTCGGTTCTTCTTGTCGATTTCTACCTGCCAGTAGCCACTCTTGAGATCGAGTGTAGAAAACCATTTTGCGTCGGCTAAAGTGTCCATGATGTCATCGATGCGTGGGAGCGGGTAACTATCTTTCTTAGTGATGTCGTTAAGCTGCCTATAGTCGACACAAAAACAAGTGCTACCATCCTTATTCTTTACTAGAACTACAGGCGCGGCCCATGGACTCATAGAAGGTTCGATAACGCCTTGTTTTTCCATGTTTGAGATCAGTGCACTCACTTCTCCTTGTATGGCTATAGGAAGACGTCTCGGTGCTTCTCGAATTGGCTTGGCTCCCTGTGTATCTATGACGTGAGTTACCATACTCGTTTGCCTCGGTCATCCGGGCTTGTTGAGAAGATGTCACTTTACTTGGTGACCAGATCAGAGGCTCGCTTGAATAGCTGCGCTGGCAATTTGAACTGCTTCAATATTGCAGACGTGGATTTCCGGGCTTTGTCTGCGTCTTGCCTCCTTTTCCAATGATGGTCGTGAGGGGCTTCCAAAGAGGTGATGGTGGAAACAGGCTGGCAGCTGCCGATGACTTCTCCCGCTTTGATGCTCGTGGTTGAGTCTGCGGTGTTAAGGACTCTAACCGGCACGTATCGTCCTACAATCAAACTGCGCAACGCGGACGTTTTCGTTGGCTCTATCAGATAAGATTGGTGGTCTCCAGAATCACCATAAAGCTTGGCCCATACAATGCTTTCGGAAGAATTCGGTACATCAGTGTCGGCATATACTACCACATTCATCTAGGGAATTTGAACGCTGGGATCCTCCACCAATACTTCGACACTACGCCATTTTAATACCCGTTTGACCAAATCTAACGTGATTCCATGTGGTCGCAGAAAATCCATTCAGAGAATGTAGTCATCCATAATGTTCGTGACCAGAAAATTATGTCGGAACACAAGGTCTCCGAACTGTATCTGGAGGTTAATCTCTCCATGGACAGGTGGCGTTTCTCCCGTAGCTGTCCGTAGTGGAAAACTCCTGCCCTTGTGAAGTAGTTGTTGCCTCACTAGGTCTGGTCGGATAATCGATCGGGTTGCACCAGTGTCGATTATTATGGTGCAATGTTCTCCGTCAACTTGACCCGGAAGACATAAGGCCACTTCTCCACGATGTAGTCTTGACACGGTGATGGTGGTGCTGGGGTCGTCGATCTTCCTAGCCAACCTCTGCCCCACGAAGTTGGCTCTTACATGTTTCCCGACCCCTCAGTTTGAAGGGCTTCCATTCTGGGCTCCTGACTCGGTCTAGATCTTCTCCCAGCTGCACACCTGGGACAATAGCTCGGTTTCCTTCGCTTCCTGCAGTCTCTTTGCAGGTGCCCCTTCTCTCCGCAATTCCAGCATCTAGGTGCACCATTTACATGCGGGTGTCGCTCAATTTCGACGCGCTAACACCTGCACTCGTCTGCCACTACCTCGCGAACCCGGGCAGTAGTACGAGTCACATTTTTCGCTGCCTCAAAGTTCAAACTATAAGCCAATGTATTCTTAACCGTTTGCTTTTGAGCTAAACGCACGGCTTGTAGCAGTTCCTGGTCCTTCAATGCACTGATGAATGCTTCTGTTGCTGCGTCACATCGATGTTCTGGGTCGTAAGCTGGGTAAGCCAAAAGTGCCAGTCGCTCAATGTCTTGGCCTAGCTGCTGTAAAATTTCGCCAGACTTCTGCATCCAATGCCGTAGCTGTGACGGATAAATCTGCTTCAGATGATCGTCTCCATAACGCATGTCGAGCGCATTCATTAAAGCAGCCGGGTTTGAGTGCAACTCAACGGGGATCGTCTGCAAAAGCTCGGCAGCTGGGCCTCTTAGAGCAAGAATTAATGCAGTTGCTCGTTCTTGCTCATTCCAGTGATTTATGCGAGCGGCAGCCTCAAACTGGGTTTTGTAAATACTCCAAATCATTTGCCCGTCGAATATTGGTGCTTTCACATTTCTGGATGTGCTTTGCACTGCAATTGTAAGCGAGGCTGGTGAGGTGGTTACTACTGCCTTCGCTGCTTCCAATTCCTTTTTCACTTTTTCCATCTCATGGTTGATTCTCTCCTCGACCTGGCTGATCTCATGGTTGATTCTCTCCTTGACCTGGTATACCTTCTCCTTGACGCATTTAATTTTGTTGTTGAGACTACTAAGCTCCGCTTTTATTTCAGTTGACTGTTTTTCCAAATCTGCCTTCAAATCAGTAGACTGTTTCTCCAGATTGTGTGTTGTGTCTGCTCTGATTTCGAATGCTTGTTGGTCTAGCTTTGATGATTGTTCATTTAGCGTCGCTGATTGTTCATTTAGCTTCGCTGTTAAATTGGATGACTGTTCATTTAGCTTCGCAGTTAAATTGGATGCCTGTTCATTTAGCTTCGCAGTTAAATTGGATGACTGTTGTCGCTGCTCTTGCTGCATCACCATCAACATTTGCATGAGCACATTTTCAGGTTCCTTGGTTTTGGTGTTTCTGCTTTACCACCTTCTGCGCTTTTCTGCAACTGAGGGCTCACCCGAATCCAGATACGCGCCTTCCGATTCAACAACATCACGCAAGCGTGCAATCAGTATGGCCTTTGTACCTTGCGTAGCCAGGTTTTGCTGTTCCACCTCCTCCTTAAGCTCCGACAGGGTCAATTCATTAATTTTTAAGTTTAAGGTTCGTGGCATTTTTATTGTTTCGGGTATTCTTTTCTCCAGTTTCCACGTTAATTTTCACTATTGTGCACTTTAAAAATGTTCAAACGTTTTCACTTCTAAAATGTTCGCACCTCTTTTCTGTCGCGTGTTATGATTCGCAACCAATAATTTTAATGTTTCGGGAAAGTGAAAACGCACTGTCTTTTAATTTAAGTTAAAAGAGTTTATTTACTGAGAAAAATGCGCGATCATTAATGTAACTTTCACTAATTTTACATTTCTTTTTGTCTATAAATTTATAATTCAACTATCAACTAAAATCACTTCACAATCAATCAATCAATATCGCCTTTACCTCGCGCTCCACTCTATCGCAGTTTTACCATATCGCGGTTGTATGTACTATCACAGTTTTATTATATCGCGGTTGTACTATCGCAGTTTTACTATCGTGGTTGTAATAATCCCCCATTCATTCAGCTCGGCTTTATATAGGGTCTCTAGTCATTCAAACCATTTCTCGTACATTGGCGAATGTTCTGACGAGAGCTACCTGGGATATTCGAGCAAGTGCAGTGACGTCACTTTCAGATGTTGATCATGCTTGGTGGATTATTTCGCTTTCGAGTACATTATTTTGTTGATCATGATGTTCTTAATGGTTGTGACAGTAGCTCGCAGAATTATTTGTGAATGTAACACTGCCCCTACCTCAGTCTTTTCGCTCCGAAAAGATGTGTCGCCAGTTGTGGTTAACTCTCCCTGGATGTAATATGGGGCAAGACGGTCCAGATGCACAATTTTCATATTGGCTCTCGGCTTACGGAGTTCCTGTATGAGGTATACGACGTCGTTGATTCGCTTTGTAACTCGGTATGGTCCCTCCCAATTATGCTGCAACCTTGGAGACCTAACATTTCGCGGTTGCGGGTTATATAGCCACACCAAGTCATCTTGCTGGAAGCCAGCCATGCGGTCAGTAGCCGATTCGAGGTGTTTTCGCACTGTCCGATGTATCTGGTTCAACCCATATATATATATATATATATATATATATATATATATATATATATATATATATATATATATATGTATAGATATGCATATACTCGTATATATATACATATATATATATATATATATATATATATATATATATATATATGCACATATATATATATATATATATATATATATATATATATATATATATATATATACATATATATATGCATATATATATATACATATATATACATACATAGATATATACACACATATATATGTATATATATATATATATATATATATATATATATATAGATATATATATATATATATATATATATATATATATATATATATATATATATACATATATATATATATATATATATACACACATATATATATATATATATATACACACACATATATATATATATATATATACACACATATATATATATATATATATATATATATATATATATATATATATATATATATATATATATATATGTGTGTATACATATATATATATATATATATATATATATATATATATATATATATATATATATATATATATATATATATATATATATATATATATATATATAAACATGTTTATATATACATATACATATATATATATATATATATACATATATATATATATATATATATATATATATATATATATATATATATATATATATATATATATATATACAATTCATAATTATATACAGATATATATATACATATTGATCTATGTATATATTGGGTCTGTAACTTAATTCGTGCGGTTTTCTTCAAAATTTGAACGTTTATTTTAGAAAAAAAACTGTACAATAGTATTGTTCAAAGTATTGCCCATCTTAAGCTTTGACCTTTTTCCATCTTTCTGGCAATTTGTGAATCCAATCCCAAAAGAACTGCGCCGGCTTGGCAGCCAAGAATGAATCAAGCCAATTTTTGATATCCTGCTCTGATGTGAACCGTATTCCAGTGAGGGCGTTCTGCATCGATCGGAACAAATGGTAGTCAGAAGGGGCAAGGTCTGGGCTATAAGGCGGCTGGGATGAAACTTCCCATCCACTGTTTTCCAAAAAGTTCTTAACCAGAAAAGCAACGTGGGGCCGAGCGTTGTCATGATGGAAAATTATTGCCTCATTTCTGGTCGCATATTCCGGGCGTTTTTCGGCTACTGCTCTCTTCAAACGGATGAATTGTGTTTGTTAGCGTTCTCCGTTGATGGTTTTACCTTGTTTTAGCAACTCATAATACAGTACGCCGTTCTGATCCCACCAAATACAGAGCATTACCTTCGCGCAATGGATATTCGGCTTTGCCTTGATTTGGCTGGTCGGCCGGATTTCAGATATGATTTTTTGCGCTTGGGGTTGTCATAATGGATCCATTTTTCATCACCAGTAATAATTCGATGCAAAAATGACTTCCTTTCGATGCGTTCCAGCAGCATTTCGGACATGCAAAACCGCTTTTCGACGTCTCTCGGCTTGAGTTCATGTGGAATCCAATTTCCTTGCTTTTGAATATATCCAGCTGCTTTTAAACGTTTTGAAATGGCTGCTTGATTAACACCCAAAGATTCTGCGAGCTCTTCTTGAGTTTGGCAACAATCTTCATCGAGGAATGCTTCCAGTTCTTCATCTTCAAACTTTTTTGGCTGCCCAGGACGTTCATCGTCTTCCAAGCTAAAATCATCACTTTTAAATCGTGCAAACCACTTTTGGCAGGTTCGCTAAGCTAGAGCATGTTCACCATAAACTTCCTCCAAAATACGATGACTTTCGCCAGCAGTTTTCTTCATATTAAAGTAATGAAGAAGAATTCCCCGCAAAGACACTTTTCCAGGAACAAAGTTCGACATATTTGAGTGACAAAAAATTATTGTTGTTAACGCTTCAAATGAATGGCATACACTGAAAAGACGTACAATGACAGTAGCTTTCCAACGCAGGTTCGAAATATTGGAACGATGTAATATTATACAAGTTACCCCATATCTTAGCAAACCGCACGAATTAAGTTATAGACCTAATATATATATATATATATATATATATATATATATATGTATATGTATATATATATATATATATATATATATATATATATATATATATATATATATGTATATTTATACATATATTGTATATATATTGTATATATATATATATATATATATATATTTATATATATATATATATATATATATATATATATATATATATATATATATATATATATATATATATATAGATATATATACGTATATTTATAGATATATACATATATATATATATATGGATATATAGATATATATATATATATGTATATATATATATATATATATATATATATATATATATATATATATATATATGTAGAGATATATATATATATATTTATAAACATATATATATATATATATATATATATATATATATATATATATTTTTATATATATATATATATATATATATATATATATTTTTATATATATATATATATATATATATATATATATATATATATATATATATATACGAGTATATATATATATATATATATATATATATATATATATATATATATATATATATATATAGATAGATTTCTGTATATATATATATATATATATATATATATATATATATATATATATATATATATATATATATATATATATATATATATATATATAGAGCGATGTATATATATATATATATGTGTATATTAATATATATATATATATATATATATATATATATATATATATATCTATCTATATATATATATATATATATAAATACATACATATGCATATATATATATATATATATATATATATATATATATATATATGTATATATATATATATATATATATATATATATATATATATATATATATATATATATATATATATATATGTATATGTGTATATATATCTATATATATGCATAAATATATATATATATATATATATATATATATATATATATATATATATATATATATATATATATATATATATATATATATATATATATATATACATATATATATATATATATATATATATATATATATAAATAGATATAGATATATATATATATATATATATATATATATATATATATATATATATATATATATATATATGCATATATATATATATATATATATATATATATATATATATATATATATATATATATATATATATATGAATATATAAAATGGAAATAAAAATTACTTACATGGATATAAATTTTTATTTTAAATTAAATTAATTAATATTTAGTTGGACCACCCTATGATTTGATTACTACAGCGACCCTTTTCGACGTAAAGTGAACTAATTTCTCACACTCATCTACGGATATTTGATACCATTCTTGTAGGATATGCCGTTTTAGGTCTTCGTTGTTGGTAATTGAATATTTGCGTATCTTCTGCTTCAAATTCAAATTCAATTAAATTCAAAAGCGCTTTATTTAATACCAATCGTTTTAAATTTTTAAAAGAATATAAAGCAAATTCCAAACAATAAAACTATAAAAAAACTTAATGGCCTGAACGGTTCTCTAAATTTATACGTTATCAGTTAAACACATTTAATGGAAAAAATACACTTGCAAATTTAAATTAATTAAGATTATTAGATATTTTTTGATTCAATTGGAAAAAGGAGAAAAAACCAACCAGCATTATTCAAAAATTACTTATACTACTAACACAACAATGAACTTATATCCTATACCTAATATGTTACACCCTAATTCTAAATCACAGGTGTTTGGGACTCCCGGTGTGTCTTTTGTGAGAAGGCGCCAGGCCGAGGAGTACCATCCAGAATGTGTCGTGCCTACTTTCAAACATGGAGGAGGCAGCGTTATGATTTGGGGCTGCATGGCCGCGTCTGGCGTGGGAGAAATGTATTTGTGTGAAGGCCGCATGGACTCTACCAAGTACATAAATGTGCTAGAGAAAGCACTAATGCCATCTTTTACGAAAGCTTTTGGCGACACAAACTTCGATGGAGTAAACTTTCAACAGGATAACGCATCTTGGCAAAATCAGCGCGCACAATCAAATGGTTCCGAGAAAATTCTATCGAAGTTTTGGAGTGACCGGCACAATCCCCAGACCTCAATCCCATAGAGCATCTATGGGGTATATTGAAGCAGAAGGGGGGATGGATCGTAGTAGTCTTTGCGTATAGACGTCTTTTAAATCGCTCCTGTCAAAAGTTTTCAAAAATTAAATTAATTTTGTAAAAACGTTAGTCCGAAGTTAACTTTTATCGGAAAAAATCGTATATTGTCGAAGTAATCGACTCAGGAAATTTCTATCGAATATTTTTACTTCGATTGGTAACGAAAAACAAATTCACAAAGAAAATTTCGCCGCTGGTATGGAGGAGCCCGACGGCTTCCCACCGTTGGGGCAACCTGGGGAAACGACGAATACAAAACTGGCGATAATCACCAAAAGAAAGCATAACGAAGAAAACTCCGCAGATGGAGGGTGCAAGCTGCAAATAATAGCGGACAATCAACAAATGGCCAAATTTCAGAAAGAAAATGATGAACTAAGGCAAGAGATACAGTCTCTCAAGGATCTCTTCAAGAAAGGGATGAAGCCTCAAAAGACGCAGCCACAAAATCAATGCCAACAGGTAACAAAGCCGAAGAAAAGTACAAAGCAAGCAATTCCAGAGGAAGTTCTAAGTGCTGGTGACGCCAACGAGAGCCAAGATAATTTTGCAACGCTGGAGGGATTAACCGAAGATATGGAAATCGAAGAAAACATTGGAGGTAATTTTAATCAAGATAATGACGTTAATTTTATTCAATATTTAAAGAACAAAAATAAGGAGAAAAAACCAGCCCGCAGTTCTGCTGGTTCCTCTGAAAAAGCTTCCAACAAGACAGAAAATTTTCCGCCAATCAACGTGTTCGGACAAACCGGGAAAGATATGGTTCGGCTATTGGCAGCCGAAAATAAACTGGCCAATTTCGAAATCAAAAGTGTTAATGCCGAAAAATTAACTATAAGGACGAAATCACTGGTTGATTTCAAGTCAGCCAAAGATGCGCTGATTTCTGGGGAGGTTCCACACTTCACCTATGCCCCAAAAAGTGAAAAGAATCAGACCTTCTTGTTGAAGGGCTTGGGCAGCGGAGAGGATACGGTCGATCTTCTTCAGGTGCTCAAGGAGGCTGCACCAGATATTGATTTTGTTTCAATCAAAGCCATTGCGACAAGAAGGTCGACCATAGAAAGGAAGAATTTACCACTTTACCTGGTACAAATTGCAAATAAGAGCAGTCCAAGTGCCCTTCAACAAATAAGGTACTTGAATTTCAGAGTGGTGAGGTGGGAACGCCTCCAGAAAAGAGAAGTCAACCAGTGTTACCGGTGTCAAAGATTTGGACATTCGGCTGCCAATTGTGCCATGCACTATCGTTGCGTTAAATGCAAAGACGTTCATGCTCCCGGTGAGTGCAAATTGGCTCAGACGGAGCCTAAAGAAAAATTATACTGCGTTAACTGCGGTGTTTTTGGTCACCCAGCATCATATCGAGGATGATCTCGATATCAAGATGCAAAAGTTAAATTTGCTCCAAAGCAAACACAAGTACACCGTAATATAATACCTTCCAACTTCGTCAAGCCCGGAGTATCATTTGCACTCGCCGCTAGAAGACCAGCAGAAAATGCTGGAAATAATGTAAATAATGTAAGTGGCAATAACGAGCTGCTTCTGAAAATTTACCAGCAACTTAATTCTTTATCGGAGAGAATCGACAAACAAGATTCAAAAATTAACTTTGCTTTTCAGCGTTTAGGTCTTTCAAATGCCTAATAATAACTTGTCATCCAGTCATATTCCCATGGATAGGCTTCGCCTCATATCGATCAACGTCAACCCTATCGTTGCTATACATCGACGTGATTATCTACTTTAATTCATTGTCAAGCAAAAGCCTGACATCATACTTCTCACTGAAACCCACCTCAATTCATGGCATTCCATGGAATTCAAAGATTTTGCATTCGTAAGAAACGATAGGGTAATAGGTGATGGGGGAGGTGGCAACGGGATATTGGTTAGAAGACCCTATTGTTTCCAAAATATTGAAAAAGTCGAATTCAAAAACTTTGAATTTCTTGAAGTGTCCGCCATCAAAATTTCACTGCCAGGTGGGGGTAACCTCTTCGTTATCTCTGCCTATGCAACTGGTCAAAATGTTCTCAAGTTCAAGGAAGAACTCAATTCCTTGTTTGAAATACTCGAATTGAACAGGCTGCATAGTTATTATATTTTTGCCGATGACCTGAATGCCAAGCATACATCATGGCTAAACGCCACCAATAATCCAAGAGGTGTATTCCTGAAATCATGGATAACAGAGAACCAAATTGAATACAGGTGCAACCTATATGGGTCGGAGCTCCCAACATACCCTAGGACTTATTCATATTTGGACCTCTGCATTGCTGACGCAAGACTTGAATTCAGCTTTAATAGTCCTCAACAGAAACTGCAGGTCCTTCCTTACGATAGCGACCATAACGCAATCGTAATGGAAATCAATCATCAAAGGGATGATTTCTTCCTCATTCCAGTTCAACATGAAAACCATCGGTTGAATTTCAAAAAACAGACTGGGGAAAGTTTCAAAAGAAGTTTAATCGCGAGTACTTCTGATGATGGCAACGCTTGCTCAATGGTTCCTAATAACAGAAATCTTACTGACGATGAAAAAGATCTCTATTTGTCGAAGTTAGAGAAGCTGACGTTGGAAACGATTGAGAAAGTTGTTCCCAAGATTAAACATCGAAACAATATGGAAGGATATGAAACACCAACCATCGCAAGGTTGAAAAGATTGAAAAGCCTTCTTCTCACCCGCGTCAACAATATTTATCGACGATTTTTGGACTACAACCATCCCTCGTTGGCTTTGTTGAAATTACACCTGAAGAATGTCCGGAACTTAATCCGTTCATACTTCAGGAGTGAGGTCAGCAATCAATGGGCGGAAAAACTGAGGGGTATTAGCCCACAGGACCCAGATGGCGTTTTCGTGAAAGTGAATAGCTTATTCCGCAGGAAGTCTCGAGTGAAGGTATCGAATCTTGAAGTTGCTTGTGATGAGATAAATCTTCTCGATAGAGCTGGTATCGAAATTGATAGTACGACTCCGGATAGAAATGGAAACAGGATTATATGTGACGGATTGCAGAAACTTGCCCTGATTGGAACACATTTTGAATTGGTTCATCTGCCAAACCCAGGGAGAAGGAATGAAATATTTTCGGAGGTCGTTGAAGCAAAAGTTTCCGACTTCAAATCAAGCCTGAACGGCCAATCAATTCTTCATTTCGATGAAACATTAACATCTGACCTCATACCGACCTTGAATCTTATTGATTATTTTGTCAGCTATGAAGACTTGTGTTTCATATTTCGCAGAACAAACAACAAGAAATCATGTGGTACTGACGGTATTCCAAATATAGTTCTCCGACATTTGCCTGAGGTTGCTATTAGGAATTCTTACATATTGTTCAACAACATGTTGAACAATTCATATTTCCCAAATGAGTGGAAAAAGGCTAAGGTATTTCCGATCTTGAAGAAAGGAAACGAATCTTCATGCCCTAAAAGCTATCGCCCAATCAGCTTGCTGCCTAACATCAGCAAGGTGTTTGAAGTGATACTCAACAGAGCATTAAACTCCCACATTGAGAAATATGAGTTGATGCCG
>OZ017738.1:267628451-267880951 GCA_963969285.1 Odontomyia ornata | reverse complement strand
TTCTGGAGGAACGAGGCCAGTAGTGAGGCAAGTCACAATATACCCGTCTGTAGGGTGGAACGGCTGTGAAATCCAAGGGTTTTCACTCACAGTTACAGATCTTGCGATATGATTCCGAAGAAGTTTCAATATGAAGATATCGACTCTTGTCACTTGAGCGGTTTGATAAATTTTTCTATTCGATATATAATGCTTCCAATCCGTCTCAGGCTTTCTGTACAAACCAGTACATGCACGACGACATTTCCTTTCGAAAACTCTTAATCTTTCCATTGTACTAGCACTCTGGTTGTACCAGATGTGGCATCCGTATGTCAAAACTGGCCTAACCAGGGTCTTGTAACAAATAACTTTGACTTTTTGATCAATGTATCTGGAATGAAAGAGTCGCCGAAGGGCCATGACTACTTTTAGTGCTTTACTGAGCATGATTTTGACATGTTCAGTATAGTACAGATACTGATCGAGATGAACACCGAGGTATCGAACACAGGATTTATGTGGAACTCGTTCTAAACTACCCTCACCAGCCATAATGTGGAAATCCTTCCAATTACGTTTCAGGTCTTGGCTGGCCCCTGCAGCGTTGTCCGAAACAAAATTGTTTCGCACTTCTGCGCATTGATTTTCATTCGCCAATCGTCGGTGTAGAGCTGCACATCATTAAACATTTTTTGAAGATTGCTCTGAACTATTGTAGCTTTTCGGTCTGTTGTAAAGATGATCAGATCATCAGCAAACGCTACCAATGATCGCGTTGGCGAGACATTAAAATCAAAGCTGTTCAATAGCTTGCGAATGAATATTGAGAAAAGCAGGGGCGCAGTAACTGTTCCCTGCTGTAGACCATTCAAGACCTTGAATTCGCGCATTGTTGTCATATTTCCATCAGTTACAACAAACGATTTCCCGTACAACATATTACACATCATGGCGACAAGGTGTCTGGGGAAGTTGTCCTGAAGGAGTTTAAAAACTAGTCCATCTAGCCACACCATATCGAAGGCTTTCTCCATATCAATGAGACATGCTCCAACGCATTGTCTATCATAGTTTCCAACATATGTCTGAGGTTACTTTCGTTATTGCATGTATGGTCGAATGCCTGGCACGAAAACCAAATTGGCAATTCGGCATCAACTCATATTTCTCAATGTGGGCGTTTAATGCTCTGTTGAGTATCGCTTCAAACACCTTGCTGATGTTAGGCAGCAAGCTGATTGGGCGATAGCTTTTAGGGCATGAAGATTCTTTTCCTTTCTTCAAGATCGGAAATACCTTAGCCTTTTTCCACTCATTTGGGAAATATGAATTGTTCAACATGTTGTTGAACAATATGTAAGAATTCCTAATAGCAACCTCAGGCAAATGTCGGAGAACTATATTTGGAATACCGTCAGTACCACATGATTTCTTGTTGTTTGTTCTGCGAAATATGAAACACAAGTCTTCATAGCTGACAAAATAATCAATAAGATTCAAGGTCGGTATGAGGTCAGATGTTAATGTTTCATCGAAATGAAGAATTGATTGGCCGTTCAGGCTTGATTTGAAGTCGGAAACTTTTGCTTCAACGACCTCCGAAAATATTTCATTCCTTCTCCCTGGGTTTGGCAGATGAACCAATTCAAAATGTGTTCCAATCAGGGCAAGTTTCTGCAATCCGTCACATATAATCCTGTTTCCATTTCTATCCGGAGTCGTACTATCAATTTCGATACCAGCTCTATCGAGAAGATTTATCTCATCACAAGCGACTTCAAGATTCGATACCTTCACTCGAGACTTCCTGCGGAATAAGCTATTCACTTTCGCGAAAACGCCATCTGGGTCCTGTGGGCTAATACCCCTCAGTTTTTCCGCCCATTGATTGCTGACCTCACTCCTGAAGTATGAACGAATTAAGTTCCGGACATTCTTCAGGTGTAATTTCAACAAAGCCAACGAGGGATGGTTGTAGTCCAAAAATCGTCGATAAATATTGTTGACGCGGGTGAGAAGAAGGCTTTTCAATCTTTTCAACCTTGCGATGGTTGGTGTTTCATATCCTTCCATATTGTTTCAATGTTTAATCGTGGGAACAACTTTCTCAATCGTTTCCAACGTCAGCTTCTCTAATTTATCAACAAATAGAGATCTATTTCATCGTCAGTTAGATTTCTGTTATTAGCAACCATTGAGCAAGCGTTGCCATCATCAGAAGAGGGACATTTCTTCTGGTACTCGCGATTAAACTTCTTTTGAAACTTTCCCCAGTCTGTTTTTTGAAATTCAACCGATGGTTTTCATGTTGAACTGGAATGAGGAAGAAATCATCCCTTTGATGATTGATTTCCATTACGATTGCGTTATGGTCGCTATCGTAAGGAAGCACCTGCAGTTTCTGTTGAGGACTATTAAAGCTGAATTCAAGTCTTGCGTCAGCAATGCAGAGGTCCAAATATGAATAAGTCCTAGGGTATGTTGGGAGCTTCGACCCATATAGGTTGCACCTGTATTCAATTTGGTTCTCTGTTATCCATGATTTCAGGAATACACCTCTTGGATTATTGGTGGCGTTTAGCCATGATGTATGCTTGGCATTCAGGTCATCGGCAAAAATATAATAACTATGCAGCCTGTTCAGTTCGAGTATTTCAAACAAGGAATTGAGTTCTTCCTTGAACTTGAGAACATTTTGACCAGTTGCATAGGCAGAGATAACGAAGAGGTTACCCCCACCTGGCAGTGAAATTTTGATGACGGACACTTCAAGAAATTCAAAGTTTTTGAATTCGACTTTTTCAATATTTTGGAAACAATAGGGTCTTCTAACCAATATCCCGTTGCCATCTCCCCCATCACCTATTACCCTATCGTTTCTTACGAATGCAAAATCTTTGAATTCCATGGAATGCCATGAATTGAGGTGGGTTTCAGTGAGAAGTATGATGTCAGGCTTTTGCTTGACAATGAATTCAAGGAGATAATCACGTCGATGTATAGCAACGATAGGGTTGACGTTGATCGATATGAGGCGAAGCCTATCCATGGAAATATGACTGGATGACAAGTTATTATTAGGCATTCGAAAGACCTAAACGCTGAAAAGCAAAGTTAATTTTTGAATCTTGTTTGTCGATTCTCTCCGATAAAGAATTAAGTTGCTGGTAAATTTTCAGAAGCAGCTCGTTATTGCCACTTACATTATTTACATTATTTCCAGCATTTTCTGCTGGTCTTCTAGCGGCGAGTGCAAATGATACTCCGGGCTTGACGAAGTTGGAAGGTATTATATTACGGTGTACTTGTGTTTGCTTTGGAGCAAATTTAACTTTTGCATCTTGATATCGAGATCATCCTCGATATGATGCTGGGTGACCAAAAACACCGCAGTTAACGCAGTATAATTTTTCTTTAGGCTCCGTCTGAGCCAATTTGCACTCACCGGGAGCATGAACGTCTTTGCATTTAACGCAACGATAGTGCATGGCACAATTGGCAGCCGAATGTCCAAATCTTTGACACCGGTAACACTGGTTGACTTCTCTTTTCTGGAGGCGTTCCCACCTCACCACTCTGAAATTCAAGTACCTTATTTGTTGAAGGGCACTTGGACTGCTCTTATTTGCAATTTGTACCAGGTAAAGTGGTAAATTCTTCCTTTCTATGGTCGACCTTCTTGTCGCAATGGCTTTGATTGAAACAAAATCAATATCTGGTGCAGCCTCCTTGAGCACATGAAGAAGATCGACCGTATCCTCTCCGCTGCCCAAACCCTTCAACAAGAAGGTCTGATTCTTTTCACTTTTTGGGGCATAGGTGAAGTGTGGAACCTCCCCAGAAATCAGCGCATCTTTGGCTGACTTGAAATCAACCAGTGATTTCGTCCTTATAGTTAATTTTTCGGCATTAACACTTTTGATTTCGAAATTGGCCAGTTTATTTTCGGCTGCCAATAGCCGAACCATATCTTTCCCGGTTTGTCCGAACACGTTGATTGGCGGAAAATTTTCTGTCTTGTTGGAAGCTTTTTCAGAGGAACCAGCATAACTGCGGGCTGGTTTTTTCTCCTTATTTTTGTTCTTTAAATATTGAATAAAATTAACGTCATTATCTTGATTAAAATTACCTCCAATGTTTTCTTCGATTTCCATATCTTCGGTTAATCCCTCCAGCGCTGCAAAATTATCTTGGCTCTCGTTGGCGTCACCAGCACTTAGAACTTCCTCTCGAATTACTTGCTTTGTACTTTTCTTCGGCTTTGTTACCTGTTGGCATTGATTTTGTGGCTGCGTCTTTTGAGGCTTCATCCCTTTCTTGAAGAGATCCTTGAGAGACTGTATCTCTTGCCTTAGTTCATCATTTTCTTTCTGAAATTTGGCCATTTGTTGATTGTCCGCTATTATTTGCAGCTTGCACCCTCCATCTGCGGAGTTTTCTTCGTTATGCTTTCTTTTGGTGATTATCGCCAGTTTCGTATTCGTCGTTTCCCTAGGTTGCCCCAACGGTGGGAAGCCGTCGGGCTCCTCCATACCAGCGGCGAAATTTTCTTTGTGAATTTGTTTTTCGTTACCAATCGAAGTAAAAATATTCGATAGAAATTTCCTGAGTCGATTACTTCGACAATATACGATTTTTTCCGATAAAAATTAACTTCGGACTAACGTTTTTAAAAAATTAATTTAATTTTTGAAAACTTTTGACAGGAGAGATTTAAAAGACGTCTTTACGCACAGACTACTACGATCCGTCCCCCCTTTCGCTTCAATATACCCCATAGATGCTCTATGGGATTGAGGTCTGGGGATTGTGCCGGTCACTCCAAAACTTCGATAGAATTTTCTCGGAACCATTTGATTGTGCGCGCTGATTTTGCCAAGATGCGTTATCCTGTTGAAAGTTTACTCCATCGAAGTTTGTGTCGCCAAAAGCTTTCGTAAAAGATGGCATTAGTGCTTTCTCTAGCACATTTATGTACTTGGTAGAGTCCATGCGGCCTTCACACAAATACATTTCTCCCACGCCAGACGCGGCCATGCAGCCCCAAATCATAACGCTGCCTCCTCCATGTTTGAAAGTGGGCACGACACATTCTGGATGGTACTCCTCGGTCTGGCGCCTTCTCACAAAAGACACACCGGGAGTCCCAAACACCTGTGAAAAGGAAATAAAAATCGAGTTTTCCACTCAATCGATATTGATTGCATATAAAATAAAAATCATTCCTATGAACTGAGTCGTATCATAATCTTACCTCAAAATTGGATTCGTCAGACCACAAAATATTCGGCCAATCTTCATCCGTGAAATAATATTTTTTCGTCCACTCATAGCGAACTTTCCTATTTTTTCAGACAGCAAAGGCTTCTTCCTAGCTTTGCAACCTTTTAAACCAGCTTCTAAAAGCCTTCTTACGGTTGGCGCAGAGATTGGTTTATTGATTTCCTCGGAAAAATTTGCACCCAGCGCGGATGATGTGTGCTTGCGATTTCTGACCGACTCAAGCACCAACTTTCAGTCCTCACGTTCTGTGGTGCGTTTACGGCCAGTTTTTGGCCTATGCAGATGTGATTTTGTGTCTTGTAGCCGCATAATAGTGTACTGCATTGCCCGTCATGAGCATTTCACAAGTTTAGAAATTTGAACTTGTGTTTGAGTAAATAATCACTGAGTACACAAGCTGGTACCACTTTAACTACGGTTGAAGAATACCCACATATCTGCAACGAGGTTTTAATGTACACTGACACGTCTGCAGTATTATCAAGTTTCTTTATATTTGTCATCTCAGGTAGTTTATGACATAAGATAATGTTAAAAATTTACTTTTATCCCCCTTCGTGAATCTGTACTTGCAAGTGCGAAATTTTATTTTCTAAGATTGTCAGAGAGGACTTTCGTGCAGGAAAATAGTGGAAAAGTATGGAGTGAGCTTTTCATCAGTTCAAAAAATCTGGCAAAAGTATCAGGAAGGCGGTTCCATGATCGACAAACGTGGCCTTGGACGCAAACGCTTAATGCCTACACAGGATGCCCTTATCGTACGAGAAATTCGAATAAACTCGAAAATAGCAAGCCGCGCTATCAAAGAAAGCTTGTCCTTAAGCGTACCAACAAAAACAATTTGTCAACGATTGCACCGAGAAGGGATAATGAACAAGTTTGCAGTACGATGTCCGCTCATCAGCAATCGTAATCGGATCAAGTGTCTGGATTTTGCGAAAATGTATGTAGATAAACCCATTCTCTTCTGAAAGAAGGTCCTATGGTCGGATGAAAGTAAATTCGGGCAGCTCGCAACTAGACAACGATGTAGGGTTGGGTGAAGCAAGGCGAGGGGCTTCTGTACAAAAATGTTTAAAGGACTGTGAAACACTGTGGTGGTAACATCATAGTGTGGGGGTCTTTTGCGCGGTTTGGAGTGGGAGAACTGGTTCACATCAACGGAATAATGAGCACTGACAAATATATTGACGTCCTTTCGGAAAATCTCAAAGCATCCTTGTTGAAAATTGAGTTCGAAAATGATTTCATCTTCCAACAAGATAACGACCCCAAGCATATGGCTAATAAAACACAAACATTTTTCCGCAATCAGGCATTAAATTGCTCGATTGGCCTCATCAGTCTCCGAATTTGAATCAGTCCTTTGGATTTGAAAATAGATAAAACCAACGTGAACTTTAAATATCTACTGGTTGAAGCTTTGCAGACAGCGTGGGAAGTATGCAATGTCGACTACGAGCGGTCATCCATGCCAAGGGAGAACATATGAAGTACTGAGCTTCAATCGAGGAATATTTGTTTTGTTTTAACAGTTTGCTATTTTTGTTCACAGTCCTTTAAACATTTTCGTACAGAAGCTCCTCACCTAGTTCCATCCAATCCTAGATCGTTGTCTAGTCCTTCTTCCAGAAGAAAATGGGTTTATCTACATACATTTTCGCAAAATCCAGACGCTTGATCCGATTACGATTGCTGATGAGCGGCCATCGTACTGCGAACTTGTTCATTATCTCTTCTCGGTGCAATCGTTGACAAATTGTTTTTGTTGATACGTTTAAGGACAAGCTTTCTTTGATAGCGCGGCTTGTTATATTCGAGTTTATTCGAACTTCCCTTGCGATAAGAGCATTCTGTCTCCGTATTGAGCGTTTGCGTCCAAGGTCACGTTTGTCGATCATGGAACCGCCTTCCTGATACTTTTGCCAGATTTTTCAAACTGATGAAAGCTCACTCCATACTTTTCCGCTATTTTCCTGCACGATCGTCCTCTCTGACAGTCTTTGACAATAAGATTTCGCACTCCCAAGAACATTTTCATGTTTCCAGTGGGCAGTAAACAGAAATCAACCAAAATCAAAATAAAACAGCTAACACTACTGGAAATGAATGATGTTTCTTTTGTTTACTTCTAGTTGACATCGCTAAGTGCATGCTTTATCGATCTAGTGTTGCCTTGCTTTGGGTGGAAAAAGAAGTGTTTCCATAGTGTGTAATTGATTTTGTCTAGCTTAAAAATCACAATTTTTACAAAAAAATACCAAAGTAAACATGATACACAAATTTTGCTTAAGTTTGCACAAAGCAATATTAAATATGGTAATCCTGCTGAGATGTGGATCTATCTGTAAATAACCTAATTTTGTGTACTTTGTTTTGTCCATTATGTGTATATATATGATTTCAACTAGCTGTTGGTTAAGCAAAGTTATTAAAGGAAATTTAAATTTGTTGTTTTAGGATAGTTTCGCTCCTCCGGATGAACTACCCGCTGAAGACGAAGAATATTGAACGGTCTGATCATTGGATGATGTCTACCAACTGCAGAGAACCGGAAGTTATTCTTGTATTTCATATTTGCACTTTACAACTATGTAACATTTGTTGGAGTAAAGAATTGTATGTCTATTCAAATATGTTATTTATATTTCCTTGGTGGGTATTTTTAGTTTGGTTAGTGCAATCAATATGCTCGTATATTATACCTGAAGGTTTTAATTATATTACGACAAAGTCACACCAGAGCAAATGGATGTAATTCGCCACGTTTGTTATGTTAGACTGTAGACGACACGACGATTTAATGTACTCTCCAACAACAGTAAACTCTATTTTCAATTGTCGGAAGATATGTGATGAACGAGCAAACACGTCGCCTTCCGCTTTTCTTTGATAAGCCAGCCAATGGCATAGCTTGCTAAATGTTATGAAAGAGCAGACACGCCGATTTTCGATTAGCGTTCATAAGCCAGCCAATGGTATCGTATGCTAGCATCAAATGATAAGCGCCATCAAGTGCAGAAAGTACACGAAGGACTATAGAAGGAATAGCAGTGAAGTATTTGTCGTGAGTAAATGCAAAACAGCCAATGGAAAGCAACATCAAATGCAAAAAGTATGCAGGGAATATATAAGACAGCAGCGAGTAAATGCAAGGCTGCCAGTTGAAAGAGTGCTGCACACGGCAGTTGTATCAAAAGCTCTCCTCGCTCTTCTGCAAATTATATCCCCTAGTTCCACTACGAGAATATCGCTTTTTGGCTACGTGTAAATGAGACGAAGCGGGAGGAAGGGCTTTTGTTGAATGAGAACACACATGCTGGCCTCTTTAGCAGTTTTCCGGGCGAAATTGGAGTAACGGAGACCAGATATAAGCGCTTTTTTGAGTGCTTGGCGGTCAGTAGTGTGTCAGCAGTGCACCGAAAGGGCATGTTTTGCAATAGCTGCAGTTATACTTTAAATGGTGAGGTGATGATTTAAGCGGTAAACCTCCCTCGGAGTTTTGGTGTACCACGCCGCGTAGCCACCGGAATTTAACCGCTTATCTACGTTATAATTGTGTAGAGATGGGGCAGGTAGCAATTACCGATTCGATATCCCAAAGGAGAACTCTGCTCGGCATCTTTACTAACGGGTCATACAGAAATAGAATGCACACATGAAAAAGTAATATAGAGTAACTTTGCCATTTATTAGTGTAAATGGGCACTCCACCATATTTATTTATAATGAATAAAATTATTTCATTAAACAATGCCTCATTACTGCTCTCGTTCAGATGGAAGTAGTAGCAGGTGAGTGTTATGCAAAGGAAGTTATCTCCTCCCGGGACCTTCGGTGTGAATATGGGGTATACATCATATCAAGCCCCCAGTTCGTGCCTGTATACACAGGGTATACTGGTCTTGTAACAAAAATGTATTTATAAACATACACATCCAATAAACATGACGATCAGAATGGGCATGATATCATTTGCAAGGAAAATTTGATACGTTGTTCCAAGAAAAAAATCCCCGTCGGCAGCACCAGCCGGAAAGGTGAATTTCTCGTATGTAGAGTATGATTGCAGAAAAGAATTTGGCTTGCGTACTATTAAACTTCTTACTTCAATTTTCGTAACACCACATGGGTATGTATTGACATAAAAAGAATCTGCCGACGTTTGTATTTAAAGACCCTTTATAGAGGCGCAAATATTTTGCTCATTCAATTGAGTTGCACATTTATGGATCAAATATTGAAAATCGGCAGGTAATAAATGGTTATAAACATATAAATACAGGTGTTGTCCTCACGTTTGCTGTTCACACAGTAGTTACCACACAAAGGTGATAATTTGTCGGCTTAAATAGCTCAAATAGATAATTTCAAAAGATTTCCATAAAAGTTTAAACAGCACTTGCGTTGCTATTAATATAAATATTTTCAGTGCTTTTCTGAACTATCAGGGGCCACCACTTTGAATTTTTATTGAAAACGGCTGCTAAAAATATTAAGCTGTAAAGTTTCAACTTTTTCATTTGTCATCCAATTTGCATATTTTTTGCAAGTTAAATTAACTTGCTTTAATAACTTATAATTTCAAATTTCCTCGTAATCTGTTGAGAAACTTGGCTGCTAGAGGGCTACAGAAATAAAAAAAAATTTAAGTCGCCCCCTTAAACACTTTAAAATATTTTCTTGCGCTGTAAATTTCGAGAGGCACCACTTTTGACCTACGTAGAAAATTTCCTCATTCTATCTCATGTGGTTTGCAAGGAAACTTAATGAGATGCACGAACAAACGGACGGACCAGTCACGATTTCATAATTTTTTAGGGTATTGTAAAAATATTTTAACAATATCCCAAAAAATGGTCTGCTGTATAAATACTTCCAAGTTAAGTAATTGAAAACTTTTCCATGAAAAATATTCATTATTTCAGTTACTACTAAAATAGCGAATAGCGCTTGCCTTCTGGCCTTTGGGGACTGCCATTTTGAATGCATGCATTTGATTTTGGATTATTTTAAATCTTTGTATGCTAGGACCTCATCAATCAATGTGCCAAATCTCGTTCAAATCAGAGTTTCACTCTAGGAAGGGCAAAATTATTCAATTTTTAGTGAAAATGGCAGCTAAAAAATTAGGTTATAAATTTCGGCATCGAATGAAAAATAACATTCGATTTAAGAAAATTTCTGCATAATACAAGAACTTGGTACAAGGATCCATAATCTCAAGTTTCATCAAAATTCGTTGCAAAATGTGCCCGCTAGAGGACCACGAAAACCCGAAAAAGTAGCATATTTAAAACGCCACCATTTTGAAAATTGCTCCTGCATGATCACCAAAATGTCAAAGTTTCTAGATCTAATTGATTTCTATCTTAAAATCAAGTTTCATACATCGGATTAAAAATGCGACTTTTAGAAGACTGATGTTTCGAGCTTCAACTGGCCGCCATTTTGTTTTTTTGCAACGTGACCTGCAGTTTTTTTACATAACTCTTTAAGATACTTATAGTTTCTATCAAAGTACCGAATTTCATTAACATTGGTTGAAAGCTTTGGTCAAAACTACGAAAACAAATTTTGTACGTTTTTCGACATTTGAGCGGCCGCCATTTTGTTTCAGCCATACCGACTTTGGTTTTTTTATTGTGAGATCGATCACTTACATCAGTGAACCTTTGTACCAAATTTCATTCAAATCGGAGCTATACTTTCGTCAGAACACAAATCACGATTTTTCGTCTAAAATGGCCGCCATTTTGTTTCGCCTGGCCCATATAGCTGGTTCATGAACTTAACCGAGATATTTACTCAATACACCTTTCCTGAAAATTTGGTGAAAATCGGAGCAAAATTGTAACCTCTAGCGTGGTCACCAAATTTGTTATATCCCATATATATAGTATATAACATATATATATATATATATATATATATATATATATATATATATATATATATATATATATATATATATATATATATATATATATATATATATATATATATATATATATATAGATATATATATATATATATATATATATATATATATATATATATATATATATATATGTATATACTCGTATTTATATATATATATATATATATATATATATATATATATATATATATATATATATATATATATATATATATGTATATATATATATATACATATATATATATATATATATATATATATATATATATATATATATATATATATATATATATATATATATATATATATATATATACATAAGATACTCTCCGCAATAGGTAAATTTCTCTCGGGGCAAACATATCGTAGTGAACATTTTTATCGCATGGGTTTATTGCCCTGTTCAAGAAGTCTTCATTTTTATATCATAACTTTAATTCATTAATGTTTATCATTTATTCATTTTGTAAAACTCTTAATTGCTAAAAAAGTCTTCAAAAGTATTTACAAAGCTTTCCATGCAGCTAAAAGCCTATAATTGTATATCAGATTTCATTCATATAATTTGCGAAATTCCATTCGTGTAAAAATATACTACAACCTTGAAACGCGTACAGCAATAATTTTCCCATGCAAAATTGTCTTAAGTTAGACATTGCGTCAGCAAAGTATTTTCGCGTCATGGAATTTCTTTTCTTTCGCGTATGGGAAAATTATTGTGCTTCTATGTTCCAGCGTCAGCATTTTTCTGTGATCTATTTAAGGGTTATGTTAAGAAAAATAAAGTGAGTTGTTTATGCACGTTGAAGGTGTGAACAGCTCAAGGGAAAGGTAGAACAATTTGTTTGCATTCAACTCCACTCGTTGCAATTTTGTAAATATCCTATTGGTAGAGTTTCCAGCCATATGGGAGAAAGGGGAAAAGCCACGATCAAAAATAGAGTTTCCTATTTGTTGTCAGAACTCTAACTACGAAAAGTTCGTAAATATAGTATCGATTATCGAATACGTATTTTTGAACAATTTTTTTTTATATTGTTTTGGAAGGAGCAATGGTATCCTTGACCACAGATCAGGCTCGTCTCGGAAAAGAGATCGAAAAAATCATCAGAACTTGTTAGTCTGAATCGCCTGGTAGGAAAACTATTTCCTACTGGGAAGAACAGCTTGCAGCCGTCGAAGAACTGTGGGAAAAATTTGAATCAAACGATCACAAAATAAGGGAAATTACAGGTGTCTTCCTTGATCATCCATATTTACAAAAGGACTATCACAAAACAGTGAAAGAAGCGTTAGAAAAATTTAAAACAGAGGTGACGTCTTTGTTATATTACGTAAAGGCGCAATCATTTCAAGAATCTAATGTTGGCTCAAACGATGATTACGTACCCGTTCAAAATATCATGGCGAAATATTAAAGTCCTGATCTAACTCGACTTGTAAAAAAGCAAGAAGCATTTAAAGCTGTATTAAAATATTTAATAGCCAATACTTCTCCCACAAGCAAACAGCCTATAGGTTATTTAGCGCTGGAGAAAGAAAAAGTAATCAAAACATGGGCCGAAATCGAAAATTGCCACTACGTAATTTGGGAATCTGAGGATGATATTCATGCTACAAGTTACAAGTTGGAAGAGTACTATGATTTACAGAACCAAAGTGAAGCTCTTCTTATAAACTTGAATAGCAATATCAAGAAAGTTGAGATTAGCTGCAGCATAACAGCAATTACAAATGTTTCCCAATTAAAGCTTCCTAAAATAGAACTTCCGAAATTCGACGGAGAATATAGTAAATGGCCTCAATTCGCAGATCTGTTTAAACAAATGGTACATGATCAGCCAATAGGGAATTTTCAAAAATTCTGGTACCTGAAAATGAATTTGACGGGTGAAGCAGCTAAGCTCGTGATGTATCTATCCATTTCCAATAGCAACTATTTCGTTGCATGGGACATGCTAAACAATCGATATGCCAATAAACGATTGCTAGTGAATCCATTACTGGATAAGCTCATGGCGCAACTAGCTATTGCTACCGAGTTAGCCTCAGCACTCAGGTCACTGCATGATACAACAAAAGAATGTCTACAGGTATTTACGCTACAAACAATAGGCATCTCAACCAAAGGACATTGGTACCCAATTGTTGTGCATACAGTTTTAAAGAAGTTAGATAAGACTTCTTATACACTATATGAGCAAACGATTAAATCACCTCGTAAGCTTCCATCATTAGACGAATTGCTAAAGTTTATAGAAATGAGGTTTCAAACACTAGAAACTTTAAACCAAAGATCCGGGTCGTCGAAACAATTGAACAAGCCAGCCAAACAATCATCGCTCGTTGGCAGCAAAACAGTTCCTGAATGTAAGCTTTGCAAAAAGGGCCATGCTATACGAGTATATCATTGCGAAGCGTTCTTAAAACTAATTCCTGCCAAAAGAATCGAAAAGGCTCGAGAATTGGACCTTTGCACAAATTGCCTTAAGAAAAGTCATGTGTACAAAAAGTGCGTGTCCAGAGGCTGCCAAAAATGTGGTAAGAAGCACAACACGCTTTTACGTAACCAAGTGCCCACAACAACAATAACAAAAGAAACACAAAGCACCAGTTTATCAGTCCCATCCAAGGAATCAGATGGATATGTTCTTTTAGGGACAGCAATCGCCGAAATCGATAACAATGAATGGAAACCAATAAGAGCACGTGTCCTTCTTGATTCCGGTTCACAATTGAATTTTATAACCGAAGAACTGCGAGAGACTTTTGGATTTCCAAAAAGTCATCCTAGTATCAATATATCAGGAATTGGCAATACAAAGGCAAAAGCAAACGATAAAATCAATATCACACTAAAATCAACTTGCAAACAGTTCTCAACCATATTAGAAATATTTTCAATTACTGAGATAACAAACGATCACCCGCAGCAATACATCGATACAAAAAGTGGAATATACCAGAAAACATTCACCTGGCAGAATAGACATTCTTTTGGGGGCGGAGGTCTATGGAGAAATTATCGTTTGTTGGATAATCTACCGATCCTTCAAAATACAACATTGGGCTGGATAATCTTGGGAAAAGTATCAAACCATATCCCATTTTACGGAATATCCAATATAAATTTAGAACGTCAGTTGCAGAAATTTTGGGAGTTGGAAGAATGTTCTGGACCAGTCATATTATCCAGCGCTGACAAAACTTGCGAAGAATTCTTCAAAGCAACTACTTCTCGAGGTACTACATGTCGTTTCATAGTCAACGCACTATTGTTGGGTGATGCCTCACTTCTCGCTCATTCAAAAGCATTGCCAAAGAAGCGGCTCTTATCCATGGAAAGGAAATTATCCAAGCAACCGATGCTAAAGCACCAGTATGACCAGTTCTTGCAAGAATATCTAGATTTAGGACACATGATGGAAATCTCCAGAGTAGAAATCATCGGACCGCATTATTATTTGCCACATCATTACGTTTTAAAACCGGAAAGCAGTACTACGAAGCTACGAGTAGTATTTGATGCTTCTGCAAAAACCAGGAACAACTTATCGCTCAATGATCTTCTACTCAAGGGACCGAAAGTACAGGAAGATATCAGCACTATCATCACTAGGTTCCGTTTAAAATACTATGTGTTCACTGCAGATATTTCGGAAACGTATCGAACGATTCTCATAGCCAAAGAAGACCAACAGATTCAACTAATAATGTGGAGAAAAAGTGCATGTGAAAAAATAAAATATTATAAACTTGCTACGGTCACATATGGTACTAAAGCAGCACCATATCGAGCAATTAAATATTTGAAGAAACTGGCTGAAAAAGAAGCAAGCCAATTCCCATAACGAGCTGCCGCAATCCAAATTTCTATGTTGATAATGTCCTTACAGGGAGTGATAATCTAGATGAAGCAGTAGCTATGCGGAACGAGCTTAAATCATTATTGGCAACAGCTGGTTTCAATCTGCACAAGTGGTGCGCTAACCATCCAAAATTGGTGGATGGTATCGCAAATCAACAACTCGGCATTAAATTTGATGTTTTGACATTGGATGTTAACTCAATTAAAACTTTAGGACTAACTTGGCGGCCAATCACAGACATGTTCACGGTAGTTACTGGTTTAAAGAAACACAGTATAACCACCAAAAGAAGTATACTTGCAGATATTTCACAAATCTTTGATCCCTTTGGGCTCGTAAGTCTAGTGATTTTAACAGGGAAACTCATTATGCAGAAGTTATGGAAGTCAAAGGTTGACTGGGATGAAGATATTCCAGAAGAGCTTCGATTGACTTGGCGAAAGTATAGAGAAGAATTACGGGGCCTGAATGAAATCTATACTCCAAGATACATGTTCAGTGACCACGAAAAAATTGATATGCAAATTCACGCCTTTGCAGACGCTAGTTTAGAGGCCTATGGCACGGCCGTTTATATAAGATGGAAAGATAAACGCGGAAAGATTACAGTCAAATTGCTTTGCGCGAAATCGAGAGTTGCTCCAATCAATCCTACTTACATCCTCAGATCGGAACTATGTGCAGCGAAGTTGGCGGCCAAATTGGTAAAGCAAGTCAAGTCACCAGCTAATATAAAAACGAATGCAACATTCTACTCTCTGACTCACTCATCGTCATTAACTGAATTAGAGGTGATTCATCTATTCGGAAGACATTTGTCGCGAATCGAGTCGTAGCGATACAATAAACGACGTCGACAAAAGAGTGGTTATATGTTCCTACTAAAGATAACCCAGCCGATCTTGTTTAACGATGACTTTTGCCCGAGCAGTTAAAACGGTCCAAACTATGGTTTGACGGTTCAGCGTTCTTAAAATTGCCCAAACTCTAACCTAGATGATGACGAAGAGACAAAAGTTAACAAACAGATTGCGACGACTACAACTGATTCTCATACACATCCACTGTATTCAATCGACCATGGAAATTCATCCCAGAAGCCGTCGCGGGATATGGCTTACGTAAATCGAGCGATGAGGAACTTAAAAAACAGAAGCCAAAACGTTTAGTCATATTATCTGTCAACCGAAGAATTAAATGATGTCCTCAAAATTACCATCAGAAAAGTTCAACGAAGTAGCTTCCAGGATGAAATGTCCGCTCTGACGGTGGGTCAAGCAGTTGTGAAATCAAGTAAGCTTCGCACTCTTGCACCTTTCAAACGTACAGATAATATCATCCGAGTCGGAGGAAGATTAAGAGCAGCAGAAATCAGTTACGATGCAAAACACCCCATGGTGTTACTAGGAGATAATTTTGTGACACGACTCTTACTCACACATCTCCATCAAGTGAATTTACACATGCAGGACCTCAAGCGTTACAGAATATCGCGAGACAAAGATATTGGATTCTAAACGGTAGAAACATCTGCAGAACCGTTGTGGTGAATTGCGTTTCATGTACAAAATTTCGACCTCACTTACTCAGCCAACAAATGGGTGAGCTACCAAAACATTGGTTGGTCTTTGGTTCTCGTCAACCATCTTGGCCAGGTGTTTATTGAGCGTGCCGTTGAAACGTTCGACCATTCCATCGGATTGGGGGTTTTCCGTATTCCCAGTAGCTCGCACATTTCACCAAAAACTACTGACTCGAAGTTGCGGCCTTGATCTGAATGTAGTTCACAAGGTACGCCATACCTACTGACCCAATTAAACACTAGCTGTTCGGCTACGGTAGTTGCTTCCTGGTTGGGAATGGGGTAGACCTCGGGCCACTTGCTGAAATAATCGGCCACAACCAGCGTGTATCGATTACCCCATTCGGATTCAAGAAAAGGTCCTGCGATGTCAACAGCAATCCTTTCAAACGGTACACCCAAGTTGTAGGTTTGCATTTGTCCTCTCAGTCGTCGCTTTGGACCCTTGACGGAAGCTGAAATTGTGCATCTGCGACACCAGTCCTCTACGTCTTCTCGAGCGTGAAGCCAGTAGAACCTTTCCCGCAATTTCGCTAAGGTCTTGTTAACACCAAGGTTTTGTGAGGATTTTTCTTTCTTAGGTCACGAACGAGGAAGGAACCGAACTCTCATCGATTCTAGACGTTAAGTCTGAGTCGTGCCAACGAATTTTACCAACCGGTCAACCAATCCGTGCACCGTAATCCATTTTCGCGGTGGCTGCTTGTCGGCCAGCTAGATCGGAGAGGATTTGGGTCGCGGGTCTTAAAATGGATTACGCTCATTTACATTTTTCAGCCACCATTAAACGCCCGTTTCAAACGCGTCGAAAACACAATCATACAGAGAATAAACCTACTTTACGTTACTCCGTATTTCTTCATCAATCCAGTCATAGAACAAAATCTAATCTCCTTTTCGCATTCCCGAATTTTACCGATGCGGTACCGAAAAATACTCTACGTTAACGTGAAACCGACGAAAGCTACGCTAAAGAAAAAGGCAAACCAACAAAGGTACCGCTCGCGACGCGAAACCGACCTCAGCGGATTTTTTCAAACCCTACCCTCTCCCCGGCATACTTACCCTGCACTCTCACTGGCTCTGGAAAAGAAGGACCACTGGAAAGGAAAGTCTGAGTTACCCTAGCAATTCATGATTTTTATTCGTTTGCGAATGATATTGGCATATTATTAATGGTCGAATACAATATTGACGAGATTCAATATTACATAAATCGAAAAATTAAGTAACTGGGGGGGGAAAACTTGTATGCACAATTTTCACTAAGTGTATGGATATAGTCAAAACGGTCCAATTAAGAATTAAATTGATTTTATAGAAACTTTTAAATATTCATCATTATCTCATGAGTTAGATAAATATTATACAAAAATATACGTACATAATTAATTTCTCGAAATTTCTCGAATGTTGACAAGAAAAGTTATTGTAAGTGACTTTTGACAAAGCAGCAAAAATAATTTGTCACTTCGTTTACTTATACATATATGCAAATTAATAATTGAATTCAGCACATTTTCTTCACTTTGAATCAATTACTTTACTTCAATAAAAATATTAATAAATTTATGATTATATATTCTCCCGTTTTTTTTTATGAAAGCCATGTGCATATTATTTTGCTCTTAATTTTATAAGTCTTGTTTGAAATTAAATCAAGTACTAGCATTTATAAGAATATTTTCATGCACTATTGGTGCATGCATGCAAACTCTACATGTAAGTAGTAAATAATATTTCCCCAATTCAAGGTTGTTCCCTAGTTTCTGCTTTCTTGCTCATTGTAAAAAAAATTCTATTTGGGAAACAAAACCTTAACATTAAGACAATTCAAGCTTAATACAAAAAAGTGAAAACTTAATAGAACCTTATAGTAAATAAACTGCTAATTGAACCCTAAAGAATATAAATGACATTTTTTTTTGTATTTAGTGAACAATAATCGCTGGGATTTTTCGCTATTGTGTCCTCATCGTTAGGAATATTTCGTAACATGTAACTTAATTTTTCGTTTTAAAGCTAGCATAAATGACAAACGTATCACCACCAAATATATCGAGTTTAATAATCGTTAAAAAAATGTACGAGCTAATGTCTAATGAAAATATATGCATAAAAATTGATCAATTTTGGAACATAATTTTTGTTTGAAGTTAAAAAGTAATTTAAAATTGTAAAATCTTTCAAACTAAATGCAGTTTTTTTCCTTTTTTTGAATTTCAAAGGATCATTAGAGACTCACAAAAATTTGAGCGGGATGGATTTTCGATTGCGTTTAAATTTAGAAATATCTTGAGCAGGATGATTACGGACTGCTTTTATTGAGATAGATTTAGGGGTGCGGAAAAAATTGGTTTCGATAGCAAATCTTCTGTTCCTGAGTCATCTGGGAAAACCGGAATTAAAAGACGAATAAATACATTGTGCTACGCCGAAAAAACTAGTTTGTAAAAAAAAAAGAAGGACGATCATTGAATTTTTTTGATTGTTGAAGAGGAGATGACTATAGAAGATGCCATATCAAAATTGAGTAATCGTAGGGATGGACACCTTCAGTCAGACGTGCTTGGTCGCGTAAACCAAGTCGATCTTTGATTTGTTTTAAACTTATGTCGTTTAACTTCATTCGAAAACTATATCTGCTAGTCTTGAAGTGTATCAAATTGGATTTGACGCAAATATTCGTACTAAGTCTGATTTCGAAACATACACTTGCTTCCTTTGCATGAATCATATCATTGTTGCTACCATATCCACCTAGTATATTGTGCATCCCGGTCTTTTGCGTCTTCTCATCCTTTAATGAATGCGTGTTATGTTCACTTGATGGCACTATTCAATCCTTCTTTAAGATCCTATTGTAGGCAATAGAAAATCGTAGGAAATGTATCAAGCAAACTTTGTGCTTGACTTGAATTTTACCCTGATCTGGCGTATAATATATTTTAAAGGCCAATTTATTGGCTTTCTATTCCTTGATAATTGATTATCACCCAAAATCACAGTACACATTTAAAATTGTAAATCGGTGTAAAGATTGTTGGTCGGAGCGGGCTAAATACTTCCAAGTGCCGGAATATGAATCACATCGGTTTGGGCTCGTAAACGTTCAATAGTATTCACGTCATAGGTTAAACACTAGCCCGCTGAACAAACCATTTACCAAAAACCGCCCAATGCTTTATTTAATGGATATAATTGAATGGATGAAACCTCGCACTCTTCAGTGAAACCAGCGCGAACACTACCAAGATCTCTGTTTATTCGGCATTTTCTCAATTAACTGTTTCTAATCATCACAAACGCGAAACGCCCCACCAAAAAAATCATCCGCACTAAAGCCAGAGTGAAAAACCAACCATTTTAAATGCCTTTCCTTTTTGTCTTTTTTTTTATTTTTGAAAAACACTGTTCAACCGTTTTTTGAATATTACTTTTTATATTCCATATTAATGTTTATCGTGTTAAATTGAATTAAGTTTATTACTTGCCGAAACAACCGATACAAAAAAATATACGCGAATTATTTTTATCTTATCTAAGTTACGTGTAATTCGCAATTTTCATGTCATGAGAAATGTGCACCGCACCGTATAAGCAACAAATTGATAACACTTACTGCGTCCTTCATGCTTCAATAGCGTGTCTCTATACTCATCTTTGAAGTTAATTGCTTCTTCAATTCTTACCTTAGGCGCTTCACCAGGATGCTTCTCTGCGTACGTAAAAATCAATTCACATGGCCAACCGGTGTCCGTTTCAAAACTGTATTCTCCTGTACTTATTGATGCCTTGAACTTGTTGACAGGTCACATTTCAAGAACTCCCCTTTCACCACAGTCTGTCGATTCTAGGGCTTCAATTCCACTGGCCTGATCCTCCCTGGACGTCTCAGTGAGGACCTTATAAAGACATGAATTTGATAACCTAAATCCGCTCGCGTTCCAAATAAATTATCAACTTACTTGCTGCACCAACACTTAATTTTAGAGATTATCTTCAACAAATCTACTTTAATTCACGGCCGTATAATCCTGAACGATTCAAGGGAAAGGAACTCCAAGCTACAACGACCGGTTTGTCTTAAGATTCCTGCCACCTACAACTCCTACTCCTAAGCCCCCACCATGTGGCTGTCACTTCTTTCATATCCCACGACAAAACTGACGTGGGAAGGGAAGCTGTCACAACGAACATGAGAGGGAAAGCCACATGGCTGCAAGGTGTATTGGTAGTGGTCGCCAGCGGCGTCGAATGATTCATTACAGGGCAGTGTGTAATGAATCATGCGACGCCACTGGCGACCACTACTAACACACTTTGCTGCTAGGTGGCTAGTCATTTCACGTTGGTTGCGGCGAGCGCACATCCCACGTCAATTTTGTCGCGGGATGTCAAGAGGATTGGACAGCCACATGGGAGTGAAGTGTGCACGTAGTGGCCGCCACCCATGAAGAAGTCCCGGAGTGTGCCGACAGTTCCACAAAGGGAAAATAGTAACGCTTCGATTCAATCACCAACTGTTGCGACAACAAACCAGGAACTAGTCGGATTGCAGGAATTCGGAGAAAGGCAAGAAGAATCCTCGTACGAGCCACCCGAAAAGAAACATTAATTGGTAAGTCGGCGAATGCAAAGTTTGTTTTTCCGCTTCGAATTAAAATAACATTTTAGTAATGGTTAAACTAACCGCGGATATCATCAATCAATCTATGCAGTATATAAATCCATGCAGAGAACGTGAACTAGATCTACGAGGATACAAAACACCGCAAATAGAAAATTTGGGAGCTACACTTGACCAATTCGATACTATAGACTTCTCTGATAATGATCTACGCAAACGTGACGGATTTCAGTATTTGCCTAGATTAAAGTGCCTGCTATTAAACAACAACCGGATAATATGAATCGACGATTACTTGCATCAATCTATCCCCAATTTGGAGTCAGTAGTTCTTACTGGTAACAATATTCAAGAGTTGGGCGATTTGGAACCACTCACGCACCTCAAAAAGCTGGAAACATTGTGCTTGCTTGTAAACCCCGTATCTACGAAGCCATATTACAGTGAGTATGTTGCATACAAGTTAAATCCGATCCAATCTGAAGGACATATGAATTAAACAACGGTAAATGACGATGTTACATGCCAGTCTAACCAGAGACGCAGCAGAAAGTCTCCTGCAAGACTCCTATGCTTAGTAATTCGTCAATAGCAGATAGAATGAGGGTTATAATAGAATAATCAAAACAATATTCGCTTTTGATATAACAAAATTTATTTAGCTAATTCAATTATAAAGGCTAAAGATGCAACATATGCATCAATGCTGTTATAGCATGAATGAAAGTAGAAATGCATGAATATTTGAAAGAATTTCATAGTGATGTTATTACAAATTTATTGAATGATGGAAACGATAGTGTGCCTTCTTATACTAAATGTTAACTTCACCCACTTGCAGTGTATTCAACAGGCCCCGACATTAACCAATTGTATTGTTTAGCCAGTGAATTTCAATTAAATTTTCGAGTTATGCTTCCCTTCTTTTCATCAAGGGTCAAAATTCCATTTAGCAAGTCATTGTTTAACGCCCACTTTGGGGTTTCTTACTCTTTTTAGTAACTTACAAAAATACAAAGATTTAAATTAAAGAATTCACCAATATCAATGAACATAATCTATCTGTTCAAAAATGAATTGGTATTCCAATTATTGGGAATACTTGACTTAAGCAGTAATTAGTGTATAGTAGTAACAAATAATACAAATAATAATAAAAAATAATTCTAAACATAAGAATAGCAATAACAAATAATACAAATAATAATAAGAAATGATTCTAAACATAAGAATAGCAATAATACATAATACAAATAATAATAAGAAATAATACGACCCATATTACTAACTTACAAATAAACTACAAATGATAATAAGCAATAATACGAACCATGTCAATGAATAATCAATAACACAAATAATAATACAAAATAATACGAACCCTATTCATAACTAAAAAAAATAATAATAAAAAAAGAATACGAACCATATTAATAAGTAACAAATAATAACAAGAAATAAAAGGAACCATGTTAATAATGAAAAAATAATACAAACAATCATAAGTGCTAACAAAATATGATACCCGTAAGAAATGTTTAATAACATAAGCGCAGCGACCCCCTTATATCATTTTTGGTTTGGACGCTACTCAATAAATTATACGGCATTGTCAATTCACAAAGCATTTATTTTGGATTTTTTTACATTTTTTTGAAATTTATCCCAAACATAAACAAAGGAATTTGAGAAAATCAGTGATGGCATTATTTGGACTATGAAAACTGCTGTAATATTTAAAACATATTCAACCTTTTTTCATAAAATGTTAATGTTTCCGACAAATTAGTTTTAAAGCAGTTAGTTGAAAGACAAAACTACAAAGAGCTTTAAATTCACTAACTTAAACTCAAGGCTCCAAACAAATCATTTTCATTTGTGGCAGCAATATGAAATTTGAGCCCTTTGTTTGCAACATTAGATTAATTGAGTAGGTTTATGATTATTGATTGATATGAAATACATACATTAGTGCGAATTTATTTTCAAAAAGACACTTCAATTGAAATTTCGATTTTGCTAAAATTTGTTCGCTTTAATTAAGAAGCGATATCAACTATCATCTAGAATTCTAGGGTTATCTAAACGAAGTAGGAAGTGATTTTAATTTCATTTGGCGAACGTATTCGAATTTATCATCTAACATATCCTGAGGATATTACCAAAGAAATATTATTTTTCGTGTTTAATTTTTAGTCATAAATGTTTGCAGACAAATTCATATGTATCATATAAATATTTTCCAATAAGTGGATATGAAACGCTTCAATAAAAAAACATGAATTGCTAACTAACAACACGACTTTCCTTTCCAGTGGTTCTTCCTTTCAGCGGGAGATAGAGTGCAGGGTAGGTATGCCGTCGCGAGGGTAGGGTTTGAGAAAATCCGCTGAGGTCGGTGTCGCGTCGCGCGACTTATGTAAGGTTCTTTTATTCGAAATAAAAAAACACAACTTTTAAAAGCTATACTTAGAATTTTATTTCATCCCGTTCTGTAATAACTAACTTTCCTACATTTGTTCACTTAACATTACACTTAGTCTACCTCAACAATATGACCTACATTACAAATATTGCTTATTAATATCGATCAGCACTTTTGCAATTGATTCTAGTATTAGCATTTACGTTATAAAATTGTACAATTGCAAGAATGCTGATTACAAGAATTCATTTAAATGATAATTGTTGATATTGGAAAAAATGCAATTTTACATTGTGAAATTTTATGGTTGCGAGATTGCTGATCATAATAATAGATTTTAACTAGGTTAACCAGTTGACTGGAAGTTCATTTGCCCTTGGGGTCAAATTGATATCAAATGTTCTATGTGGTGATGACGTCGTTGATGAAGCAATTGGGGTGTCACTTATTGGAGGTATATGCATCAATGACGTCACCCCTCCCTCCTTTGATTGAGAACTCTCCTGAGTTTTCTGCTTAAGAGTAGATTTAAGTAAATCGTATTTTCCTTTCAAGTACAAGTACGCAATTATTAATAAAATGATAGTTAATGAAATTGATGCAAAAGTTGACACAGCAAAATATTCACTTTATCTTTTATGATATTTTAGTTCGTTTATTTGCTCAATATTTTCGACTTGTCGCAACACCAATTCGTCAAAACTCAATTGATTTATACTTTCATTTAGTTTAAAACTTGATTGAATAACAAAATTTTGTTTGAAAGTCTTTAGATTATTAGAATATATTTGACCACCAATGTTCACATTACATTTATGAAAATTTACAATATAGTTTCCTTCTAAGTATAATGTTCTATCATCACAAGTACTATTGAGGTATGTTCTATTTGCGTTTTTTAACAATACTGATCCTGGTTCTATTTCTATAACTTCCATTTGATAATTCTTGGTTTTCATACAGTTGTTTTGAAATATACATAGGTCACATTTTTTCAAACTGTTCTTATTAGCATTGGTTTCATAATTATAACATATATTATTTATTTTCAAGATTTCTTGAGTACGAAACGAAAGCTGTTGGTGATTCTTATTTACCATTGGCGTAATTAGTGATCGTTCAGCATTAACAGTCTCTCTTGGAATTCTTATAGCAAACAATAGTTTATTTTTCTTATAACTAGCTGCACCTAATCTTATATTTTCCAGTTTATATAAATCGATGTGGTATCGAACAATTTCTTCGCTAGTTAGAATGTTACTACTCATAATCCTCAATCTAGCGGATGCGATGTTATTTTGTATATGTTCAACATTATCACCCAAAATTTAGATTTTCAACATCATATCCAAGTAAATAAGATGGTTGTAAATTTTTTCGTTTGTTGCTCTAACATCATTAAATCTTTCAAGTAATTTACTTCGATCTGATTCAATAATTTCTTTCAATTTGAAAAATGTTGCGTTAAAATGATTGTTAATTGCGATGTTTTTATTTATCGTCCCAATTGTGTTGTGAGTGTTTTCGTCAATTGTCCTCAAATGTTCTTCAATCTCAGTCCTGTCGTTATCGTCCATTGTCCCGTATAACCATTTAAGTGTTTATGAATTTTTGTATCAAAACCTTAAGGTTTTTGAAATAAATAAGTTTCTTTAGTCCTTCGTAATTCTCATTAATCCCTGCATGTCCTGTTTCTTTCTTGTGGTACCTGGCTATATGTTTAAATGTGTCCTCTTCCGTCTTCATATCCTTGGCATGATATGCACATCTAGAAAATTTTATACTTTTGTTAAAAAGTTCGATCAGTTTTTGCTGGACCAATTTATATTCGTGGTCTGGAAGCTCGGAAAAAATTCCTACTTTGCCACCTGTAAGTAACCTTCGGAACACATCAGACATATCATGATTTTTAATATCATCCAGACTTATAAAAATTTTGCGCTTATTATTGATAGTTTCGATTTCTTTTGTTTTGCGATCCGTTAAAATGATCTGAGTATTGAAACGATTCACTACTGTGTCTAGAATAGGAAAATGGTCATTGAGTTCGTCCTGTTGTGAATGAATGGTCACATTAGTGCTCATATTATCGTCTTCTTCTCTGTTTTTGCTCAATGTATTGATTTCTCCTGTTTCCGCGTTAATTCTACTCATAAAATCGGCCGCTTTGTTCTCTTTTCCTTTGATATAGTTTATATTTATATCATATTCTCCCAGTCTTAGCAACCACCTTTGAAGCCTTGGGTTAATATCCTTACCCTTATTTTTAGTTTGCAACCACCTGAGAGGTTGATGGTCCGTCATCAAGTCGAAAGGTCTTCCGTATAAATAGGGTCTGAAATAAGTACAAGCCCAAACGATCGCCAAAAGCTCCTTCTCTGTAGTACAATACTTTCTTTCGTGATCGTTGAGGGTTCTGCTAGCATAACTTATTGGATGTTCATCTTGTGTAAGAACAGCTCCTATTGCAAAATCGCTCGCATCCGTAACTAACTTAAACTTTCTATTGAAATCAGGGTACCTTAGAATTGGGGCCTCAGTTAACATTCGTTTCAACTTTTGGAATGCGTCAATATATTGAGGATCGTTTTTGTTAATTTTGCAGTTTTTTTTGAGGTATTTTGTCATTCCTTGGGCAACCTTTGCATAATCTTTTACAAATTTCCTATAATAACCAGTCATCCCTAAAAACGATTTGATTTGTTTTGGTGTTTCGGGAAGTCTTAATTTTTGGATATTTTCAATTTTGTCCATATTTGGTTTTACCCCTTCTGTTGTAAGAATATGTCCCAAATATTCAGTAGTTCTCGCAAAAAATCGACATTTATCAATTTGGATTTTCAGATTATTTGATCTTAATCTGTTGAATACTTGTAGGATACTCAACTTGTGTTCCTCGATGGAAGTACTAAATATCAAAATATCATCTAAGTACACTACGCAAATCTGATTTATATAATCTCTTAGAACAGAATTAATAAGTCGTTGAAATGTTGCCGAAGCATTCTTCAATCCAAACGGCATCCTCACAAATTCATAATGCCCTAAAGGCGTCGAAAATGCTGTTTTCTTTCTATCCTCTTCTTTAATCAACACCTGATGAAAACCCTTGGCGAGATCCAGTGTTGTGAAGTACTGAGCTCTGCCCAGTTTTTCCAATATAGTCTCAATATTAGGGGTAGGGAACTTATCGCTTATAGTCTCCTCGTTGAGATTCCTATAATCAATAACGATTCTCCACTTCTTCTTGCCAGAATTATCTATTTTCTTGGGAACTATTCACAAGGGTGAATTATATGGTGAATTGCTTTCCTTGATGATACCCTGCTCCAACATTTCCTTCATTTGTTTATTGATTTCCTCCTCGTGAACCTGGGGGTACCTATAGATTCTTGAGTAAATGGGTCTATTGGTTTTTGTGACAATTTCATGCTGAATTTCGTGAGTGTGGGTTAACTTCTGTCCCTCCTGAAAAAATAAATCTTTGTTTTTCCCAATCAAGGTAATTAGAGTGTCTTTCTTTTCAGAGTTCATATCTTCCCTCAAAAGTTTATCGAGAATATTTTGGTCATCGGTGAATTCTCCTAACACATTTACATCCTCAAAAGTGTAAGGACAAGAGTACAAAAATTTTGTTCGTACATTATGAATTTCAATATAACCCTCTTCTAAATTTATGGTTGCCTGCATTGGTTTCAGTAAATTCTGACCAATGAGACCATCAAAATTCTTATTTTTGAGAGTTGTGAGTTTCCAACTCATGAGGTTTTTCTCATTAAATTCTTCTGGAAGCTCCGTAATAATTTCCTGCGTAACTTCAGTTGCACCATTAAGTGTATTAAAGCGGATAACGTCCTGTAAATTTTCGCGTTTATATTTAGGTAATTTATTTTTATCTAACAGGGTTGTGGTCGAACCAGTGTCGATAAGGCATTTGATTCTTTCACCACCAACAGTCAGTTCTACTATCGGTAGATCCTGTTGCGAGGCGGTAATTGAAAATTTACTTCCCCATTCAAATGATCGACTTCCATTGGTTCAATGCGTCTAGATTGTCTGAAGTTTGTTCCATTAAATTGATTTCGAAACTGCCCTGAACTTGATTGACCGAAATTGTTGTTTCTTCGGAATTGTCCCGAATCAGAGTAATTCACATTTCCTCTGAATGTACCATTATTTTCATTTCTCCCGAATTCCTTCCTATAATTTTGTCGGAATCCGTTATCTCTATCAAAGTGGTAATTGCGTCTCTGTCTGTCGTTGAACTGTCTACGGAGTCCAGTCTCATCTAATAAATAATAGGCTTCTCTCAAGGTTTAAAGTCCCTACTATAAATTACACTAGCCAGATGTTGGTCGATACCGTCCAAAAATATCTTTAAAATTATCGACTCATTAGAGGCAGGTGAAAATTCCACTGGCTTATTGTTGTTAAACTCATACTTAGTGTTAAGCTTATCTAAAATATTTCTTAGTATACGGTAAAATTCACTTACATTATGATTCTTCGTGTTGATAGCCTGATGATGCAAATTGTGGTCCGATTCCCTGATTCCGAAGTTTTTTATTAGTTCCACCTTCACTTTTACCCAGCTTGGATGGGCTCCCAACGTTCGAATTGCTTGTAATGCTGCTCCTTGGATCTTATTTAGGATGTATCTGTTGTAGACGTACTCCTGTAGGGCAGCATTATCCCGAAACATGGGAAGTATAAGTTCCACTTCCCGGATAAATGATGAAAGATCGTAGTTCCTGTTGCCACAAAATTCCTTGATTGCCGCTGCCTCCTTAAGCAACTCTGTAGCAGAGATGCTGAACTGCTGATGTGATGGATTTGCCATTCTATTTTATAATATTTTTTGTTTTCTTCTTTTATTTTCTTTTCACTGTTTTGGTTTTCGGTACCAAGGGACCTTTGTTAGCTACCACTTTCTTTTTTAAAAGGGTAGGAGTGAATTCTCGGAAAATTCAGCTCAAGGCAATGCTAGCCTTCCATTATAAGTCTTTTTGACTTGCTTTATACACTGTTTTGGTTTATGGTACCAAGGGACCTTTGTTAGCTACCTCTTTTTTTTTTTTTTTTTTTTTTTAAAAAAAGGGTAGGAGCGAATTCTTGGAAATATTCAGCTCAAGGCAATGCAAAGCCTTATGAGTTATTACCGGGATATTTTCACTTTTTTTTTTTTTAAAACGAATACTTTCACTGTCAATCTTTGGATTGACTGCTTACCGACTGCGCCACTTATGTAAGGTTCTTTTATTCGAAATAAAAAAAACACAACTTTTAAAAGCTATACTTAGAATTTTATTTCATCCCGTTCTGTGATCAATTAATAACTAACTTTCATACATTTGTTCACTTAACATTACACTTAGTCTACCTCAACAATATGACCTACATTACAAACATTGCTTATTAATATCGATCAGCACTTTTGCAATTGATTCTAGTATTAGCATTTACGTTATGAAATTGTACAATTGCAAGAATGCTGATTACAAGAATTCATTTTAATGATAATTGTTGATATTGGAAAAAATGCAATTTTACATTGTGAAATTTTATGGTTGCGAGATTGCTGATCATAATAATAGATTTTAACTAGGTTAACCAATCGACTGGAAGTTCATTTGCACTTGGGGTCAAATTGATATCAAATGTTCTATGTGGTGATGACGTCGTTGATGAAGCAATTGGAGTGTCACTTATTGGAGGTATATGCATCAATGACGTCACCCGCGCGGTACGCGGTACCTTTGTTGTTTTGCCTTTTATGAGCGTAGCTTTCGTCGGGTTGAGTTAGCGTAGCATATTTTTCGGTACCGCATCGGAAATTCGGGAACGCGAAATAAAAATTAGATTTTTGTCCTTGACTGATTAAATGAAGAAATACGGAGTAACCTAAAGTAGGTTTCCTCTCCGTATGGTTTTGTTTTGTGACGCGTTTGAAAACGGGCATGTATTGGTGGCTGAAGATTGTAGATGAGCGTAATCCATTCGGAGACCCGCGACCGAAATTTTCTTCGATCTAGCTGGCCGACCAGCAGCCACCGCGTGAATGGATTACGGTGCACGGATTGGTTCACCGGTTGGTACAATTCGTTGGCACTACTCAGACTTAACGTCTAGAACCGATGACAGGTCGGTTCCTCGTTCGGACGTAGAATTCAAATCATTACAAATGGCGCCCAACGTGAGGCCAAAACATCCTAAGGGGATAAAAGATTCGCGTCTTCTGACGATTTGGTCCTTTACGGAGGATGTAAGGTACTTTGGTACTCGAGCCTCACAGACAGGAGCAGTGGAGTTCTGTGATACACACTAGCGGTCGCTTCACGTGAGTTGTAGCTTCCGCTCTCCTTTGTTTGATTTTTTTTTCGCGACAGAATCCTTTCGAATGCTTCGACGCATCGGGAATTTTGACCGCGTACAAAGCCGTTACGGTAGCTCTACCACTTGTCTCGTCGAGTCAGTTAACGTAGTTTAGAGAAAGTTTTGCAATGTATGTGGGTTTAGGGGTAAATTTTTGTAAATCAGCCGAAAGCACCCTTTCGCCAGCAGACTACCACGCACTCTCATTTCCCTTTGGAGGAGTTGACTGCTGGAAAGGAAAGTGTGTATCAAAAAAAAAAAAGTTTTTTCCCTATTGTACAGAAATAGCTCGCCACTATCGGCCACTAACATATTTCTAAGCTTTCATATATATATATTAGGTTGGTAGTAGGAATAATTTACCTTTCTGTTTTTTTAGGAACACATAGCACCAACCACACACAGCAAAAACAAACATGGCAACGAAGCGGACCCCAGATAATCGTTGGACCAGATCCAAAACGGTCCAATCAGCTAACTGCGGGATCTGCTTTGAAGACGTAGTGGAGGGCGTACACAGCGTGCAATTGGAGTGCGGACACCTGTTCCATCATGCCTGTGTCCAACAGCTCCTCCTAACGTCCGAGCTTCCCACTATGCCGGCGGCCCATAGAGCGGATCGCCGTAGACTTCCCCCTTGGAACGCCCGTCCCAACGCGTGGAGCAGTGGCAACAGGGGTCCCAGATGCCGAACCGCCCCAGTCACTGATGGACTTGCAAGGAGCCGTGGGCGGTGAAGTTTCTGCTGCAGTTTTCGTGGCCGAGGTTACATCCGCGCCATCCACCCACTCCGTTGACACCCTCGTTGACACCCTCGAGATATGTCTGAGAGGATTGGCAACTTGGAGGGTAGGCTCCAGAACCTCCCGATGAGCCAACCACCCAGCCGCGTGAGAACTCTGCTTGGCTGGGAGCCCAACCCCAGTGTGGCTATGCCCCACTCTCGACCATCTGATCAATGGACCCTACCTCCAAGGAACTCGGGAAAGGACCCCAGAGCTCCCGAGTATCGACCACGACACAGCACCGCACCCCCGTTGGTAACTCCAGTCCCCAAGGCAGTCCCTTACAACAGGTCAATCGAAGATGTGATTCCCCCCGGGAACGCATTGACACCTTTCCGAGACCCGACGCCTCGTATCATGGAGAGTTGGCGCCTGAACTTCACGGTTTTCAACGCGATGATATCAGCGGACTGGTTCCTTTTCAGGATTCAGGCGTTAGTATCTAGCACCCTGGGAGGTGATTTCTCGGCACCTTCTGTTCAGCGGAGATGCTGCCGACTGGTACTGGAGTTTTAAGGAGTCGACGCCACGTCCCACTTGGGATTCTTTCAGTGCAGCCTTCCGCAATCGATTTGATGACAGCTTCACTGAAAGAGAACTAAGGGAACAAATAAAGGAACGGAAACAAGGCGCTCACGAACCGTTCGACCAGTACTACACAAGCATAGTGAGATTGAGCACTCGCTTACGAACAACCATGCCCGAGGACGAACTGGTAGAAATAATCAGAGAGAATATGCATTGGGAGCTTCAAAACAGCCTTCTGCATTTTCCCATCAACACCATACAGGGATTACGCCTCCATTCCCGTAGGCAAGAACAGCTGGATGAGCGGCGAGGTACCTTCCGTCCACAACCTCGCATAACGGGACCAAATCCCCGAAATCGTCACACCGCGGAGTTGATGGCAGCGGACCACTTACTTGCTGACCCAGTACCAGTACCGAGGAGCGGAGCACCACAGGGCTTGAGGACCCAGCAATGACCGATCGACCATCCCTTGAAGCAATAACAAGCCCGACGGTCTGTTGGAACTGCCGACAAACGGGGCATCGGTTCTATGCATGTCCAGCGGAACCAACGCTCTTCTGTTACCGATGCGGGAAGGCAGACAGGTACGCACCTGATTGCGTAAATTGCAAATTGCGAAAAAACTTGCCAGCGAGTGCCGCGACCACACGTCGGCACTCCTAAAACCCGGACGAACCAATGCTGACCTCATCACTAGCTATGATCAAGCCCCAGACATGACTCCAATTCTGCTGACTCGCACCGCCAACCACCGTTCTCCCGAAGTTCCACAACCGACGCCATCCTTTGTCGGGCGGACGGCAGTGGAGTTACACACAATAGATGTGGGGGATGCTAAGCCCATAAACCAGAGACATTTTGCCATATCTCCGCCGAAGGAAAAGTTTTTATATGCCGAAGGAAAAGTTTTATATGCTAGCATTAGGCGTGATCGAAGAATCGCAGAGCGCGTGGGCTTCCCCGGTCACCTTAGTTGTCAAGCCAAGCAAGGTCCGGCTATGCTTAGATGCCAGACGCTTGAACGCCGTCACTGTCAAGGACGCATACCCTCTACCGTTGATTGAAGGCATTTTGAGTCGGTTGCCTAAAGCCCATTACACCACGAGTTTAGACCTCAAGGACGCCTTCTGGCAAATTCCTTTAGACCCTGGCTCAAAGGAGAAAACAGCCTTCGCAGTCCCAGGTCGGCCCCTGCATCAATTTGTGACCATGCCATTTGGATTATGCAATGCCCCTCAAACAATGAAGCGCCTTATGGATAAGGTGATACCACCACATTTGCGGCACCAAGTTTTCGTTTACCTGGACCATCTGCTGCTTATAACCGAAACCTTTAACGATCACATCGACCTGCTTCAGGAGGTGGCTCTGCACATCCGGAGGGCAGGGTTAACCATCAACATACAGAAGAGTCAGTTCGTGATGACGGAGGTGAAGTATTTGGGTCACATCATTGGGCATGGCAATATCAAGACCGATCCGGACAAGACTCAAGCGATTGACGCTTTTCCATTACCCAAAACCACCAAGCAGTTACGCCAATTCCTAGGCTTATGCGGATGGTACCAGCGTTTCGTGCGTGACTATGCCACCATTACCACTCCTTTCACCGACATGCTGCGTAAGGGACGTAAGTTCGTCTGGGAAGCGCCCAGCTTGCGAGCCTTTGAAGAGCTAAAGAAGAGTTTGACAACAGCCCCCGTACTGCACAGCCCGGACTTTGGCAAACCGTTCTCAATCCATTGTGACGCGAGTCAACATGGGGTGGGAGCAGTCTTAGTCCAGTTTGCACAAGACGGCGAGGAGAGACCTATAGCCTTCATGTCCCACAAGCTGAACCAGGCCCAGCGGAACTACACGGTCTCGGAGCAGGAATGCCTGGCGGCTGTGCTGGCAGTGAAACGTTTTCGAGCATATGTAGAGGGACATCCCTTTGAAATCGTCACTGATCATGCGTCACTGAAATGGCTGATGAGCCAAACTGATCTCCACGGCCGCTTGGCCAGATGGGCTTTGAAATTACAGGCGTTTGACTTCACGATAAGACACCGCAAGGGAAGTCAGCACGTGGTACCGGACACACTATCAAGGATGTTCGCCCCTGAAGGAGCCAAGTTGGCCCAGGAGGTCGACAGCCCCCTATGGATCGACTTGGACCATCCCGCCTTCAAGTCAGCATGTTATATCCAGCTGATGAATACGATTCAGGACCAGTTGCCACAGCTGCCAGAACTACGGGTGACGGTGGGATTTATATACAAGCGGACGAGACACGCCTCCGGAGACCCCATTCAATAAGAGGAACAGTGGAAGTTATGGGTGCCCGAAGAACTGACATGCGAATTGATTAAGCGTGCTCATGACCACCCATTGAGTGCACACGGCGGTTATGATCGTACGCTTCGGCGACTGAAGACTTACTTCTTTTGGCCTAAGATGGCGCAGCAAGTGAAAATGTATGTAGCCGCTTGTGAGCTGTGCAAATGCACTAAAGCGCCCAATTCTGCTCTTCGGCCCCCGATGGGAAAATTCGAACTACCGGAGCGCGTGTTCCAGTGCCTGTATATAGATCTCATCGGTCCGTACCCTCGCTCGACTTCAAGATACACGGGAGCTGTCGTGTCCTGAACCAATTGTCCAAATTTCCGATTGTGGAACCTCTTCGAAACCTGCACACCGGTCCCATAGTAAGTTTTCTGGAAAATCGCGTTTTCCATATATTTGGAGTACCGGAGAAGCTGGTCTCCGATAACGGAGTTCAGTTCACCTCGTCTAGATCTCGGGAAATAATGGAAAAGTATGGCATTACGCATCAGTGGACTGCCGTTTATTCTCCGCAAGCCGATGCGTCCAAGCGGTTGAATCGCACCCTCATAGCCGCCATTCGGGCCTACGTCCAACCGGATCAGAAGGATTGGGACCGCAGGATTTTCGCCATCACCTGTGCCCTGCGTACATCCTATCACGCCACCACAGGCATTTCCCCATACTTTGCCATGTTCGGCCAGCATATGATTTGCCACGAAAACTCGTACCGGCTATTGCGGCAGTTGAAGGGTTTGGAAGACCCAATAGTGGTACTGGAGCCGCACGAGAAACTCCAAATTCTACGAGAACAAATCCGGGAGAGGATTGAAGACAGTAGACGGGTGGGGGAGGCGCGGTACAATCTGCGATCCCATCCTTCTGGCTTCAAGGCAGGCGACGAAAATTACCGACGGAATTTTAGACAAAGTGAAGCAGGTCGGTACTACACTGCCAAGCTAGACAAGAAGTTCGTGAAGTGTCGAGTCTTACAAGTTTTAAGTCCCACGCGATACCTTATTGTGGACATGTCCGGAAGGGAGCTTACCATGCTAATGACCTACGACGCTGAGAGAAAAAAAAAGAAAAAAAAAACATCATAGGGCCAAGCAGCGTTTCCTTCAGTCTCCCCATGCCTGGTAGGCATCGTGGACACAGCCCTGTAATGAATCATGCGACACCGCTGGCGACCACTACTAACACACTTTGCTGCTAGGTGGCTTGCCATTTCACGTTGGTTGCGACGAGCGCACATCCCACGTCAATTTTGTCGCGGGATGTCAAGAGGATTTGACAGCCACATGGGAGTGAAGTGCACGTAGTGGCCGCCACCCATGAAGAAGTCCCGGAGTGTGCCGACAGTTCCACAAAGGGAAAATAGTAACGCTTCGATTCGATCACCAACTGTTGCGACAACAAACCAGGAACTAGTTGGATTGCAGGAATTTGGAGAAAGGCAAGAAGAATCCGTGTACGAGCCACCCGAAAAGAAACATTAATTGGTAAGTCGGCGAATGCAAGGTTGGTTTTTCCGCTTCGAATTAAAATAACATTTTAGTAATGGTTAAACTAACCGCGGATATCATCAATCAATCTATGCAGTATATAAATCCATGCAGAGAACGTGAACTAGATCTACGAGGATACAAAACACCGCAAATAGAAAATTTGGGAGCTACACTTGACCAATTCGATACTATAGACTTCTCTGATAATGATCTACGCAAACGTGACGGATTTCCGTATTTGCCTAGATTAAAGTGCCTGCTATTAAACAACAACCGGATAATATGAATCGACGATTACTTGCATCAATCTATCCCCAATTTGGAGTCAGTAGTTCTTACTGGTAACAATATTCAAGAGTTGGGCGATTTGGAACCACTCACGCACCTCAAAAAGCTGGAAACATTGTGCTTGCTTGCAAACCCCGTATCTACGAAGCCATATTACAGTGAGTATGTTGCATACAAGTTAAATCCGATCCAATCTGAAGGACATATGAATTAAACAACGGTAAATGACGATGTTACATGCCAGTCTAACCAGAGACGCAGCAGAAAGTCTCCTGCAAGACTCCTATGCTTAGTAATTCGTCAATAGTAGATAGAATGAGGGTTATAATAGAATAATCAAAACAATATTCGCTTTTGATATAACAAAATTTATTTAGCTAATTCAATTATAAAGGCTAAAGATGCAACATATGCATCAAATCTGTTATAGCATGAATGAAAGTAGAAATGCATGAATATTTGAAAGAATTTCATAGTGATGTTATTACAAATTTATTGAATGATGGAAACGATAGTGTGCCTTCTTATACTAAATGTTAACTTCACCCCCTTGCAGTGTATTCAACAGGCCCCGACATTAACCAATTGTATTGTTTAGCCAGTGAATTTCAATTAAATTTTCGAGTTATGCTTCCCTTATTTTCATCAAGATTCAAAATTCCATTTAGCAAGTCATTGTTTAACGCCCACTTTGGGGTTTCTTACTCTTTTTAGTAACTTACAAAAATACAAAGATTTAAATTAAAGAATTCACCAATATCAATGAACATAATCTATCTGTTCAAAAATGAATTGGTATTCCAATTATTGGGAATACTTGACTTAAGCAGTAATTAGTGTATAGTAGTAACAAATAATACAAATAATAATAAAAAATAATTCTAAACATAAGAATAGCAATAACAAATAATACAAATAATAATAAGAAATAATTCTAAGCATAAGAATAGCAATAATAAATAATACAAATAATAATAAGAAATAATACGACCCATATTACTAACTTACAAATAAACTACAAATGATAATAAGCAATAATACGAACCATGTCAATGAATAATCAATAACACAAATAATAATACAAAATAATACGAACCCTATTCATAACTAAAAAAAAATAATAATAAAAAAAGAATACGAACCATATTAATAAGTAACAAATAATAACAAGAAATAAAAGGAACCATGTTAATAATGAAAAAATAATACAAACAATCATAAGTACTAACAAAATATGATACCCGTAAGAAATGTTTAATAACATAAGCGCAGCGACCCCCTTATATCATTTTTGGTTTGGACGCTACTCAATAAATTATACGGCATTGTCAATTCACAAAGCATTTATTTTGGATTTTTTTACATTTTTTTGAAATTAATCCCAAACATAAACAAAGGAATTTGAGAAAATAAGTGATGGCATTATTTGAACTATGAAAACTGCTGTAATATTTAAAACATATTCAACCATTTTTCATAAAATGTTAATGTTTCCGACAAATTAGTTTTAAAGCAGTTAGTTGAAAGACAAAACTACAAAGAGCTTTAAATTCACTAACTTAAACTCAAGGCTCCAAACAAATCATTTTCATTTGTGGCAGCAATATGAAATTTGAGCCCTTTGTTTGCAACATTAGATTAATTGAGTAGGTTTATGATTATTGATTGATATGAAATACATACATTAGTGCGAATTTATTTTCAAAAAGACACTTCAATTGAAATTTCGATTTTGCTAAAATTTGTTCGCTTTAATTAAGAAGCGATATCAACTATCATCTAGAATTCTAGGGTTATCTAAACGAAGTAGGAAGTGATTTTAATTTCATTTGGCGAACGTATTCGAATTTATCATCTAACATATCCTGAGGATATTACCAAAGAAATATTATTTTTCGTGTTTAATTTTTAGTCATAAATGTTTGCAGACAAATTCATATGTATCATATAAACATTTTCCAATAAGTGGATATGAAACGCTTCAATAAAAAAACATGAATTGCTAACTAACAACACGACTTTCCTTTCCAGTGGTTCTTCCTTTCAGCGGGAGATAGAGTGCAGGGTAGGTATGCCGTCGCGAGGGTAGGGTTTGAGAAAATCCGCTGAGGTCGGTGTCGCGTCGCGCGACTTATGTAAGGTTCTTTTATTCGAAATAAAAAAAACACAACTTTTAAAAGCTATACTTAGAATTTTATTTCTTCCCGTTCTTTGATCAATTAATAACTAACTTTTCTACATTTGTTCACTTAACATTACACTTAGTCTACCTCAACAATATGACCTACATTACAAATATTGCTTATTAATATCGATCAGCACTTTTGCAATTGATTCTAGTATTAGTATTTACGTTATAAAATTGTACAATTGCAAGAATGCTGATTACAAGAATTCATTTAAATGATAATTGTTGAAATTGGAAAAAATGCAATTTTACATTGTGAAATTTTATGGTTGCGAGATTGCTGATCATAATAATAGATTTTAACTAGGTTAACCAGTTGACTGGAAGTTCATTTGCCCTTGGGGTCAAATTGATATCAAATGTTCTATGTGGTGATGACGTCGTTGATGAAGCAATTGGAGTGTCACTTATTGGAGGTATATGCATCAATGACGTCACCCCTCCCTCCTTTGATTGAGAACTCTCCTGAGTTTTCTGCTTAAGAGTAGATTTAAGTAAATCGTATTTTCCTTTCAAGTACAAGTACGCAATTATTAATAAAATGATAGTTAATGAAATTGATGCAAAAGTTGACACAGCAAAATATTCACTTTTTCTTTTATGATATTTTAGTTCGTTTATTTGCTCAATATTTTCGACTTGTCGCAACACCAATTCGTCAAAACTCAATTGATTTATACTTTCATTTAGTTTAAAACTTGATTGAATAACAAAATTTTGTTTGAAAGTCTTTAGATTATTAGAATATATTTGACCACCAATGTTCACATTACATTTATGAAAATTTACAATATAGTTTCCTTCTAAGTATAATGTTCTATCATCACAAGTACTATTGAGGTATGTTCTATTTGCGTTTTTTAACAATATTGATCCTGGTTCTATTTCTATAACTTCCATTTGATAATTCTTGGTTTTCATACAGTTGTTTTGAAATATACATAGGTCACATTTTTTCAAACTGTTCTTAATAGCATTGGGTTCATAATTATAACATATATTATTTATTTTCAAGATTTCTTGAGTACGAAACGAAAGCTGTTGGTGATTCTTATTTACCATTGGCGTAATTAGTGATCGTTCAGAACAGTGTCTCTTGGAATTCTTATAGCAAACAACAGTTTATTTTTCTTATCACTAGCTGCACCTAATCTTATATTTTCCAGTTTATATAAGTCGATGTGGTATCGAACAATTTCTTCGCTAGTTAGAATGTTACTACTCATAATCCTCAATCTAGCGGATGCGATGTTATTTTGTATATGTTCAACATTATCACCCAAAATTTAGATTTTCAACATCATATCCAAGTAAATAAGATGGTTGTAAATTTTTTCGTTTGTTGCTCTAACATCATTAAATCTTTCAAGTAGTTTACTTCGATCTGATTCAATAATTTCTTTCAATTTGAAAAATGTTGCGTTAAAATGATTGTTAATTGCGATGTTTTATTTATCGTCCCAATTGTGTTGTGAGTGTTTTCGTCAATTGTCCTCAAATGTTCTTCAATCTCAGTCCTGTCGTTATCGTCCATTGTCTCGTATAACCATTTAAGTGTTTATGAATTTTTGTATCAAAACCTTAAGGTTTTTGAAATAAATAAGTTTTTTTAGTCCTTCGTAATTCTCATTAATCCCTGCATGTCCTGTTTCTTTCTTGTGGTACCTGGCTATATGTTTAAATGTGTCCTCTTCCGTCTTCATATCCTTGGCATGATATGCAAATCTAGAAAATTTTATACTTTTGTTAAAAAGTTCGATCAGTTTTTGCTGGACCAATTTATATTCGTGGTCTGGAAGCTCGGAAAAAATTCCTACTTTGCCACCTGTAAGTAACCTTCGGAACACATCAGACATATCATGATTTTTAATATCATCCAGACTTATAAAAATTTTGCGCTTATTATTGATAGTTTCGATTTCTTTTGTTTTGCGATCCGTTAAAATGATCTGAGTATTGAAACGATTCACTACTGTGTCTAGAATAGGAAAATGGTCATTGAGTTCGTCCTGTTGTGAATGAATGGTCGCATTGGTGCTCATATTATCGTCTTCTTCTCTGTTCTTGCTCAATGTATTGATTTCTCCTGTTTCCGCGTTAATTCTACTCATAAAATCGGCCGCTTTGTTCTCTTTTCCTTTGATATAGTTTATATTTATATCATATTCTCCCAGTCTTAGCAACCACCTTTGAAGCCTTGGGTTAATATCCTTACCCTTATTTTTAGTTTGCAACCACCTGAGAGGTTGATGGTCCGTCATCAAGTCGAAAGGTCTTCCGTATAAATAGGGTCTGAAATAAGTACAAGCCCAAACGATCGCCAAAAGCTCCTTTTCTGTAGTACAATACTTTCTTTCGTGATCGTTGAGGGTTCTGCTAGCATAACTTATTGGATGTTCATCTTGTGTAAGAACAGCTCCTATTGCAAAATTGCTCGCATCCGTAACTAACTTAAGCTTTCTATTGAAATCAGGGTACCTTAGAATTGGGGCCTCAGTTAACATTCGTTTCAACTTTTGGAATGCGTCAATATATTGAGGATCGTTTTTGTTAATTTTGCAGTTTTTTTTGAGGTATTTTGTCATTCCTTGGGCAACCTTTGCATAATCTTTTACAAATTTCCTATAATAACCAGTCATCCCTAAAAACAATTTGATTTGTTTTGGTGTTTCGGGAAGTCTTAATTTTTGGATATTTTCAATTTTGTCCATATTTGGTTTTACCCCTTCTGTTGTAAGAATATGTCCCAAATATTCAGTAGTTCTCGCAAAAAATCGACATTTATCAATTTGGATTTTCAGATTATTTGATCTTAATCTGTTGAATACTTGTTGGATACTCAACTTGTGTTCCTCGATTGAAGTACTAAATATCAAAATATCATCTAAGTACACTACGCAAATCTGATTTATATAATCTCTTAGAACAGAATTAATAAGTCGTTGAAATGTTGCCGGAGCATTCTTCAATCCAAACGGCATCCTCACAAATTCGTAATGCCCTAAAGGCGTCGAAAATGCTGTTTTCTTTCTATCCTCTTCTTTAATCAACACCTGATGAAAACCCTTGGCGAGATCCAGTGTTGTGAAGTACTGAGCTCTGCCCAGTTTTTCCAATATAGTCTCAATATTAGGGGTAGGGAACTTATCGCTTATAGTCTCCTCGTTGAGATTCCTATAATCAATAACGATTCTCCACTTCTTCTTGCCAGAATTATCTATTTTCTTGGGAACTATTCACAAGGGTGAATTATATGGTGAATTGCTTTCCTTGATGATACCCTGCTCCAACATTTCCTTCATTTGTTTATTGATTTCCTCCTCGTGAACCTGGGGGTACCTATAGATTCTTGAGTAAATGGGTCTATTGGTTTTTTTGACAATTTCATGCTGAATTTCGTGAGTGTGGGTTAACTTCTGTCCCTCCTGAAAAAATAAATCTTTGTTTTTCCCAATCAAGGTAATTAGAGTGTTTTTCTTTTCAGAGTTCATATCTTCCCTCAAAAGTTTATCGAGAATATTTTGGTCATCGTTGAATTCTCCTAACACATTTACATCCTCAAAAGTGTAAGGACAAGAGTACAAAAATTTTGTTCGTACATTATGAATTTCAATATAACCCTCTTCTAAATTTATGGTTGCCTGCATTGGTTTCAGTAAATTCTGACCAATGAGACCATCAAAATTCTTATTTTTGAGAGTTGTGAGTTTCCAACTCATGAGATTTTTCTCATTAAATTCTTCTGGAAGCTCCGTAATAATTTCCTGCGTAACTTCAGTTGCACCATTAAGCGTATTAAAGCGGATAACGTCCTGTAAATTTTCGCGTTTATATTTAGGTAATTTATTTTTATCTAACAGGGTTGTGGTCGAACCAGTGTCGATAAGGCATTTGATTCTTTCACCACCAACAGTCAGTTCTACTATCGGTAGATCCTGTTGCGAGGCGGTAATTGAAAATTTACTTCCCCATTCAAATGATCGACTTCCATTGGTTCAATGCGTCTAGATTGTCTGAAGTTTGTTCCATTAAATTGATTTCGAAACTGCCCTGAACTTGATTGACCGAAATTGTTGTTTCTTCGGAATTGTCCCGAATCAGAGTAATTCACATTTCCTCTAAATGTACCATTATTTTCATTTCTCCCGAATTCCTTCCTATAATTTTGTCGGAATCCGTTATCTCTATCAAAGTGGTAATTGCGTCTCTGTCTGTCGTTGAACTGTCTAAGGAGTCCAGTCTCATCTAATAAATAATAGGCTTCTCTCAAGGTTTAAAGTCCCTACTATAAATTACACTAGCCAGATGTTGGTCGAAACCGTCCAAAAATATCTTTAAAATTATCGACTCATTAGAGGCAGGTGAAAATTCCACTGGCTTATTGTTGTTAAACTCATACTTAGTGTTAAGCTTATCTAAAATATTTCTTAGTATACGGCAAAATTCACTTACATTATGATTCTTCGTGTTGATAGCCTGATGATGCAAATTGTGGTCCGATTCCCTGATTCCGAAGTTTTTTATTAGTTCCACCTTCACTTTTACCCAGCTTGGATGGGCTCCCAACGTTCGAATTGCTTGTAATGCTGCTCCTTGGATCTTATTTAGGATGTATCTGTTGTAGACGTACTCCTGTAGGGCAGCATTATCCCGAAACATGGGAAGTATAAGTTCCACTTCCCGGATAAATGATGAAAGATCGTAGTTCCTGTTGCCACAAAATTCCTTGATTGCCGCTGCCTCCTTAAGCAACTCTCTAGCAGAGATGCTGAACTGCTGATGTGATGGATTTGCCATTCTATTTTATAATATTTTTTGTTTTCTTCTTTTATTTTCTTTTCACTGTTTTGGATTTCGGTACCAAGGGACCTTTGTTAGCTACCACTTTCTTTTTTAAAAGGGTAGGAGCGAATTCTCGGAAAATTCAGCTCAAGGCAATGCTAACCTTCCATTATAAGTCTTTTTGACTTGCTTTATACACTGTTTTGGTTTATGGTACCAAGGGACCTTTGTTAGCTACCTCTTTTTTTTTTTTTAAAGGGTAGGAGCGAATTCTTGGAAAATTCAGCTCAAGGCAATGCTAGCCTTCCGTTATAAGTCTTTTTGATTTTTTTTTGCACTGTTTTGGTTTATGGTACCAAGGGACCTTTGTTAGCTACCTCTTTTGTTTTTTTTTTAAAAAAGGGTAGGAGCGAATTCTTGGAAAATTCAGCTCAAGGCAATGCAAAGCCTTATGAGTTATTACCGGGATATTTTCACTTTTTTTTTTTTAAAACGAATATTTTCACTGTCAATCTTTGGATTGACTGCTTACCGACTGCGCCACTTGTGTAAGGTTCTTTTATTCGAAATAAAAAAAAACACAACTTTTAAAAGCTATACTTAGAATTTTATTTCATCCCGTTCTGTGATCAATTAATAACTAACTTTCATACATTTGTTCACTTAACATTACACTTAGTCTACCTCAACAATATGACCTACATTACAAACATTGCTTATTAATATCGATCAGCACTTTTGCAATTGATTCTAGTATTAACATTTACGTTATGAAATTGTACAATTGCAAGAATGCTGATTACAAGAATTCATTTTAATGATAATTGTTGATATTGGAAAAAATGCAATTTTACATTGTGAAATTTTATGGTTGCGAGATTGCTGATCATAATAATAGATTTTAACTAGGTTAACCAGTTGACTGGAAGTTCATTTGCACTTGGGGTCAAATTGATATCAAATGTTCTATGTGGTGATGACGTCGTTGATGAAGCAATTGGAGTGTCACTTATTGGAGGTATATGCATCAATGACGTCACCCGCGCGGTACGCGGTACCTTTGTTGTTTTGCCTTTTATGAGCGTAGCTTTCGTCGGGTTGAGTTAGCGTAGCATATTTTTCGGTACCGCGTCGGAAATTCGGGAACGCGAAGTAAAAATTAGATTTTTGTCCTTGACTGATTAAATGAAGAAATACGGAGTAACCTAAAGTAGGTTTCCTCTCCGTATGGTTTTGTTTTGTGACGCGTTTGAAAACGGGCATGTATTGGTGGCTGAAGATTGTAGATGAGCGTAATCCATTCGGAGACCCGCGACCGAAATCTTCTTCGATCTAGCTGGCCGACAAGCAGCCACCGCGTGAATGGATTACGGTGCACGGATTGGTTCACCGGTTGGTACGATTCGTTGGCACTACTCAGACTTAACGTCTAGAACCGATGACAGGTCGGTTCCTCGTTCGGACGTAGAATTCAAATCATTACAAATGGCGCCCAACGTGAGGCCAAAACATCCTAAGGGGATAAAAGATTCGCGTCTTCTGACGATTTGGTCCTTTACGGAGGATGTAAGGTACTTTGGTACTCGAGCCTCACAGACAGGAGCAGTGGAGTTGTGTGATACACACTAGCGGTCGCTTCACGTGAGTTGTAGCTTCCGCTCTCCTTTGTTTAATTTTTTTTTCGCGACAGAATCCTTTCGAATGCTTCGACGCATCGGGAATTTTGACCGCGTACAAAGCCGTTACGGTAGCTCTACCACTTGTCTCGTCGAGTCAGTTAACGTAGTTTAGAGAAAGTTTTGTAATGTATGTGGGTTTAGGGATAAATTTTTGTAAATCGGCCGAAAGCACCCTTTCTCCGGCAGACTAACACGCACTCTCATTTTCCTTTGGAGGAGTTGACTGCTGGAAAGGAAAGTGTGTATCAAAAAAAAAAAAAAATTTTGTTTCCCTATTGTACAGAAATAGCTCGCCACTATCGGCCACTAACATATTTCTAAGCTTTCATATATATATTAGGTTGGTAGTCGGAATAATTTACCTTTCTGTTGTTTTTTGGAACACATAGCACCAACCACACACAGCAAAAACAAACATGGCAACGAAGCGGACCCCAGATAAGCGTTGGACCAGATCCAAAACGGTCCAATCAGTTAACTGCGGAGGGCGTACACAGCGTGCGATTGGAGTGCGGACACCTGTTCCATCATGCCTGTGTCCAACAGCTCCTCCTAACGTCCGAGCTTCCCACTATGCCGGCGACCCATAGAGCGGACCGCCGTAGACTTCCCCCTTGGAACGCCCGTCCCAACGCGTGGAGCAGTGGCGACAGGGGTCCCAGATGCCGAACCGCTCCAGTCACTGATGGACTTGCAAGGAGCCGTGGGCGGTGAAGTTTCTGCTGCAGTTTTTGCGGCCGAGGTTACATCCGCGCCTTCCACCCACTCCGTTGACACCCTCGTTGACACCCTCGAGATATGTCTGAGAGGATTGGCAACTTGGAGGGTAGGCTCCAGAGCCTCCCGATGAGCCAACCACCCAGCGGCGTGAGAACTCTGCTTGGCTGGGAGCCCAACCCCAGTGTGGCTATGCCCCACTCTCGACCATCTGATCAATGGACCCTACCTCCAAGGAACTCGGGAATGGACCCCAGAGCTCCCGAGTATCGACCACAACACAGCACCGCACCCCCGTTGGTACCTCCAGTCCCCGAGGCAGTCCCTTACAACAGGTCAATCGAAGATGCGATTCCCCCCGGGAACGCATTGACACCTTTCCGAGACCCGACGCCTCGTATCATGGAGAGTTGGCGCCTGAACTTCACGGTTTTCAACGCGATGATATCAGCGGACCGGTTCCTTTTCAGGATTCAGGCGTTAGCATCTAGCACCCTGGGAGGTGATTTCTTGGCCTTCCTCCGGCATGCACACCTTCTGTTCAGCGGAGATGCTGCCGACTGGTACTGGAGTTTTAAGGAGTCGACGCCACGTCCCACTTGGGATTCTTTCAGTGCAGCCTTCCGCAATCGATTTGATGACGGCTTCACTGAAAGAGAACTAAGGGAACAAATAAAGGAACGGAAACAAGGCGCTCACGAACCGTTCGACCAGTACTACACAAGCATAGTGAGATTGAGCACTCGCTTACGAACAACCATGCCCGAGGACGAACTGGTAGAAATAATCAGAGAGAATATGCATTGGGAGCTTCAAAACAGCCTTCTGCATTTTCTCATCAACACCATACAGGGATTACGCCTCCATTCCCGTAGGCAAGAACAGCTGGATGAGCGGCGAGGTACCTTCCGTCCACAACCTCGCATAACGGGACCAAATCCCCGAAATCGTCACACCGCGGAGTTGATGGCAGCGGACCACTTACTTGCTGACCCAGTACCAGTACCGAGGAGCGGAGCACCACAGGAGCTTGAGGACCCTTGAAACAATAACAAGCCCGACGGTCTGTTGGAACTGCCGACAAACGGGGCATCGGTTCTATGCATGTCCAGCGGAACCAACGCTCTTCTGTTACCGATGCGGGAAGGCAGACAGGTACGCACCTGATTGCGTAAATTGCAAATTGCGAAAAAACTTGCCAGCGAGTGCCGCGACCACACGTCGGCACTCCTAAAACCCGGACGAACCAATGCTGACCTCATCACTAGCTATGATCAAGCCCCAGACATGACTCCAATCCTGCTGACTCGCACCGCCAAACACCGTTCTCCCGAAGTTCCACAACCGACGCAATCCTTTATCGGGCGGACGGCACTGGTGTTACACACAATAGATGTGGGGGATGCTAAGCCCATAAACCAGAGACATTTTGCCATATCTCCGCCGAAGGAAAAGTTTTTATATGCCGAAGTTGATCGAATGCTAGCATTAGGCGTGATCGAAGAATTGCAGAGCGCGTGGGCTTCCCCGTTCACCTTAGTTGTCAAGCCGAGCAAGGTCCGGCTATGCTTAGATGCCAGACGCTTGAACGCCGTCACTGTCAAGGACGCATACCCTCTACCGTTGATTGAAGGCATTTTGAGTCGGTTGCCTAAAGCCCATTACACCACGAGTTTAGACCTCAAGGACGCCTTCTGGCAAATTCCTTTAGACCCTGGCTCAAAGGAGAAAACAGCCTTCGCAGTCCCAGGTCGGCCCCTGCATCAATTTGTGACCATGCCATTTGGATTATGCAATGCCCCTCAAACAATGAAGCGCCTTATGGATAAGGTGATACCACCACATTTGCGGCACCAAGTTTTCGTTTACCTGGACCATCTGCTGCTTATAACCGAAACCTTTAACGATCACATCGACCTGCTTCAGGAGGTGGCTCTGCACATCTGGAGGGCAGGGTTAACCATCAACATACAGAAGAGTCAGTTCGTGATGACGGAGGTGAAGTACTTGGGTCACATCATTGGGCATGGCAATATCAAGACCGATCCGGACAAGACTCAAGCGATTGACGCTTTTCCATTACCCAAAACCACCAAGCAGTTACGCCGATTACTAGGCTTATGTGGATGGTACCAGCGTTTCGTGCGTGACTATGCCACCATTACCACTCCTTTCACCGACATGCTGCGTAAGGGACGTAAGTTCGTCTGGGAAGCGCCCAGCTTGCGAGCCTTTGAAGAGCTAAAGAAGAGTTTGACAACAGCCCCCGTACTGCACAGCCCGGACTTTGGCAAACCGTTCTCAATCCATTGTGACGCGAGTCAACATGGGGTGGGAGCAGTCTTAGTCCAGTTTGCACAAGACGGCGAGGAGAGACCTATAGCCTTCATGTCCCACATGCTGAACCAGGCCCAGCGGAACTACACGGTCTTGGAGCAGGAATGCCTGGCGGCTGTGCTGGCAGTGAAACGTTTTCGAGCATATGTAGAGGGACATCCCTTTGAAATCGTCACTGATCATGCGTCACTGAAATGGCTGATGAGCCAAACTGATCTCCACGGCCGCTTGGCCAGATGGGCTTTGAAATTACAGGCGTTTGACTTCACGATAAGACACCGCAAGGGAAGTCAGCACGTGGTACCGGACACACTATCAAGGATGTTCGCCCCTGAAGGAGCCAAGTTGGCCCAGGAGGTCGACAGCCCCCTATGGATCGACTTGGACCATCCCGCCTTCAAGTCAGCATGTTATATCCAGCTGATGAATACGATTCAGGACCAGTTGCCACAGCTGCCAGAACTACGGGTGACGGTGGGATTTATATACAAGCGGACGAGACACGCCTCCGGAGACCCCATTCAATAAGAGGAACAGTGGAAGTTATGGGTGCCCGAAGAACTGACATGCGAATTGATTAAGCGTGCTCATGACCACCCATTGAGTGCACACGGCGGTTATGATCGTACGCTTTGGCGACTGCAGACTTACTTCTTTTGGCCTAAGATGGCGCAGCAAGTGAAAATGTATGTAGCCGCTTGTGAGCTGTGCAAATGCACTAAAGCGCCCAATTCTGCTCTTCGGCCCCCGATGGGAAAATTCGAACTACCGGAGCGCGTGTTCCAGCGCCTGTATATAGATCTCATCGGTCCGTACCCTCGCTCGACTTCGAGATACACGGGAGCTGTCGTGGTCCTGAACCAATTGTCCAAATTTCCGATTGTGGAACCTCTTCGAAACCTGCACACCGGTCCCATAGTAAGTTTTCTGGAAAATCGCGTTTTCCATATATTTGGAGTACCGGAGAAGCTGGTCTCCGATAACGGAGTTCAGTTCACCTTGTCTAGATTTCGGGAAATAATGAAAAACTATGGCATTACGCATCAGCGGACTGCCATTTATTCTCCGTAAGCCAATGCGTCCAAGCGGTTGAATCGCACCCTCATAGCCGCCATTCGGGCCTACGTCCAACCGGATCAGAAGGATTGGGACCGCAGGATTTTCGCCATCACCTGTGCCCTGCGTACATCCTATCACGCCACCACAGGCATTTCCCCATACTTTGCCGTGTTCGGCCAGCATATGATTTGCCACGGAAACTCGTACCGGCTATTGCGGCAGTTGAAGGGTTTGAAAGACCCAATAGTGGTACTGGAGCCGCACGAGAAACTCCAAATTCTACGAGAACAAATCCGGGAGATGATTGAAGACAGTAGACGGGTGGGGGAGGCGCGGTACAATCTGCGATCCCATCCTTCTGGCTTCAAGGCAGGCGACGAAAATTACCGACGAAATTTTAGACAAAGTGAAGCAGGTCGGTACTACACTGCCAAGCTAGACAAGAAGTTCGTGAAGTGTCGAGTCTTACAAGTTTTAAGTCCCACGCGATACCTTATTGTGGACATGTCCGGAAGGGAGCTTACCATGCTAATGACCTACGACGCTGAGAGAAAAAAAAAGAAAAAAAAACATCATAGGGCCAAGCAGCGTTTCCTTCAGTCTCCCCATGCCTGGTAGGCATCGTGGACACAGCCCTGTAATGAATCATGCGACACCGCTGGTGACCACTACTAACACACTTTGCTGCTAGGTGGCTTGCCATTTCACGTTGGTTGCGACGAGCGCACATCCCACGTCAATTTTGTCGCGGGATGTCAAGAGGATTTGACAGCCACATGGGAGTGAAGTGCACGTAGTGGCCGCCACCCATGAAGAAGTCCCGGAGTGTGCCGACAGTTCCACAAAGGGAAAATAGTAACGCTTCGATTCGATCACCAACTGTTGCGACAACAAACCAGGAACTAGTTGGATTGCAGGAATTCGGAGAAAGGCAAGAAGAATCCGTGTACGAGCCACCCGAAAAGAAACATTAATTGGTAAGTCGGCGAATGCAAGGTTGGTTTTTCCGCTTCGAATTAAAATAACATTTTAGTAATGGTTAAACTAACCGCGGATATCATCAATCAATCTATGCAGTATATAAATCCATGCAGAGAACGTGAACTAGATCTACGAGGATACAAAACACCGCAAATAGAAAATTTGGGAGCTACACTTGACCAATTCGATACTATAGACTTGTCTGATAATGATCTACGCAAACGTGACGGATTTCCGTATTTGCCTAGATTAAAGTGCCTGCTATTAAACAACAACCGGATAATATGAATCGACGATTACTTGCATCAATCTATCCCCAATTTGGAGTCAGTAGTTCATACTGGTAACAATATTCAAGAGTTGGGCGATTTGGAACCACTCACGCACCTCAAAAAGCTGGAAACATTGTGCTTGCTTGTAAACCCCGTATCTACGAAGCCATATTACAGTGAGTATGTTGCATACAAGTTAAATCCAATCCAATCTGAAGAACATATGAATTAAACAACGGTAAATGACGATGTTACATGCCAGTCTAACCAGAGACGCAGCAGAAAGTCTCCTGCAAGACTCCTATGCTTAGTAATTCGTCAATAGTAGATAGAATGAGGGTTATAATAGAATAATCAAAACAATATTCGCTTTTGATATAACAAAATTTATTTAGCTAATTCAATTATAAAGGCTAAAGATGCAACATATGCATCAATGCTGTTATAGCATGAATGAAAGTAGAAATGCATGAATATTTGAAAGAATTTCATAGTGATGTTATTACAAATTTATTGAATGATGGAAACGATAGTGTGCCTTCTTATACTAAATGTTAACTTCACCCACTTGCAGTGTATTCAACAGGCCCCGACATTAACCAATTGTATTGTTTAGCCAGTGAATTTCAATTAAATTTTCGAGTTATGCTTCCCTTCTTTTCATCAAGGGTCAAAATTCCATTTAGCAAGTCATTGTTTAACGCCCACTTTGGGGTTTCTTACTCTTTTTAGTAACTTACAAAAATACAAAGATTTAAATTAAAGAATTCACCAATATCAATGAACATAATCTATCTGTTCAAAAATGAATTGGTATTCCAATTATTGGGAATACTTGACTTAAGCAGTAATTAGTGTATAGTAGTAACAAATAATACAAATAATAATAAAAAATAATTCTAAACATAAGAATAGCAATAACAAATAATAATAAGAAATAATTCTAAACATAAGAATAGCAATAATAAAAAATACAAATAATAATAAGAAATAATACGACCCATATTACTAACTTACAAATAAACTACAAATGATAATAAGCAATAATACGAACCATATCAATGAATAACCAATAACACAAATAATAATACAAAATAATACGAACCCTATTCATAACTAAAAAAAAATAATAATAAAAAAAGAATACGAACCATATTAATAAGTAACAAATAATAACAAGAAATAAAAGGAACCATGTTAATAATGAAAAAATAATACAAACAATCATAAGTACTAACAAAATATGATACCCGTAAGAAATGTTTAATAACATAAGCGCAGCGACCCCCTTATATCATTTTTGGTTTGGACGCTACTCAATAAATTATACGGCATTGTCAATTCACAAAGCATTTATTTTGGATTTTTTTACATTTTTTTGAAATTAATCCCAAACATAAACAAAGGAATTTGAGAAAATAAGTGATGGCATTATTTGAACTATGAAAACTGCTGTAATATTTAAAACATATTCAACCTTTTTTCATAAAATGTTAATGTTTCCGACAAATTAGTTTTAAAGCAGTTAGTTGAAAGACAAAACTACAAAGAGCTTTAAATTCACTAACTTAAACTCAAGGCTCCAAACAAATCATTTTCATTTGTGGCAGCAATATGAAATTTGAGCGCTTTGTTTGCAACATTAGATTAATTGAGTAGGTTTATGATTATTGATTCATATGAAATACATACATTAGTGCGAATTTATTTTCAAAAAGACACTTCAATTGAAATTTCGATTTTGTTAAAATTTGTTCGCTTTAATTAAGAAGCGATATCAACTATCATCTAGAATTCTAGGGTTATCTAAACGAAGTAGGAAGTGATTTTAATTTCATTTGGCGAACGTATTCGAATTTATCATCTAACATATCGTGAGGATATTACCAAAGAAATATTATTTTTCGTGTTTAATTTTTAGTCATAAATGTTTGCAGACAAATTCATATGTATCATATAAATATTTTCCAATAAGTGGATATGAAACGCTTCAATAAAAAAACATGAATTGCTAACTAACAACACGACTTTCCTTTCCAGTGGTTCTTCCTTTCAGCGGGAGATAGAGTGCAGGGTAGGTATGCCGTCGCGAGGGTAGGGTTTGAGAAAATCCGCTGAGGTCGGTGTCGCGTCGCGCGACTTATGTAAGGTTCTTTTATTCGAAATAAAAAAAACACAACTTTTAAAAGCTATACTTAGAATTTTATTTCATCCCGTTCTGTAATAACTAACTTTCCTACATTTGTTCACTTAACATTACACTTAGTCTACCTCAACAATATGACCTACATTACAAATATTGCTTATTAATATCGATCAGCACTTTTGCGATTGATTCTAGTATTAGCATTTACGTTATAAAATTGTACAATTGCAAGAATGCTGATTACAAGAATTCATTTAAATGATAATTGTTGAAATTGGAAAAAATGCAATTTTACATTGTGAAATTTTATGGTTGCGAGATTGCTGATCATAATAATAGATTTTAACTAGGTTAACCAGTTGACTGGAAGTTCATTTGCACTTGGGGTCAAATTGATATCAAATGTTCTATGTGGTGATGACGTCGTTGATGAAGCAATTGGGGTGTCACTTATTGGAGGTATATGCATCAATGACGTCACCCCTCCCTCCTTTGATTGAGAACTCTCCTGAGTTTTCTGCTTAAGAGTAGATTTAAGTAAATCGTATTTTCCTTTCAAGTACAAGTACGCAATTATTAATAAAATGATAGTTAATGAAATTGATGCAAAAGTTGACACAGCAAAATATTCACTTTTTCTTTTATGATATTTTAGTTCGTTTATTTGCTCAATATTTTCGACTTGTCGCAACACCAATTCGTCAAAACTCAATTGATTTATACTTTCATTTAGTTTAAAACTTGATTGAATAACAAAATTTTGTTTGAAAGTCTTTAGATTATTAGAATATATTTGACCACCAATGTTCACATTACATTTATGAAAATTTACAATATAGTTTCCTTCTAAGTATAATGTTCTATCATCACAAGTACTATTGAGGTATGTTCTATTTGCGTTTTTTAACAATACTGATCCTGGTTCTATTTCTATAACTTCCATTTGATAATTCTTGGTTTTCATACAGTTGTTTTGAGATATACATAGGTCACATTTTTTCAAACTGTTCTTATTAGCATTGGTTTCATAATTATAACATATATTATTTATTTTCAAGATTTCTTGAGTACGAAACGAAAGCTGTTGGTGATTCTTATTTACCATTGGCGTAATTAGTGATCGTTCAGCATTAACAGTGTCTCTTGGAATTCTTATAGCAAACAATAGTTTATTTTTCTTATAACTAGCTGCACCTAATCTTATATTTTCCAGTTTATATAAGTCGATGTGGTATCGAACAATTTCTTCGCTAGTTAGAATGTTACTACTCATAATCCTCAATCTAGCGGATGCGATGTTATTTTGTATATGTTCAACATTATCATCCAAAATTTAGATTTTCAACATCATATCCAAGTAAATAAGATGGTTGTAAATTTTTTCGTTTGTTGCTCTAACATCATTAAATCTTTCAAGTAATTTACTTCGATCTGATTCAATAATTTCTTTCAATTTGAAAAATGTTGTGTTAAGATGATTGTTAATTGCGATGTTTTTATTTATCGTCCCAATTGTGTTGTGAGTGTTTTCGTCAATTGTCCTCAAATGTTCTTCAATCTCAGTCCTGTCGTTATCGTCCATTGTCCCGTATAACCATTTAAGTGTTTATGAATTTTTGTATCAAAACCTTAAGGTTTTTGAAATAAATAAGTTTCTTTAGTCCTTCGTAATTCTCATTAATCCCTGCATGTCCTGTTTCTTTCTTGTGGTACCTGGCTATATGTTTAAATGTGTCCTCTTCCGTCTTCATATCCTTGGCATGATATGCACATCTAGAAAATTTTATACTTTTGTTAAAAAGTTCGATCAGTTTTTGCTGGACCAATTTATATTCGTGGTCTGGAAGCTCGGAAAAAATTCCTACTTTGCCACCTGTAAGTAACCTTCGGAACACATCAGACATATCATGATTTTTAATATCATCCAGACTTATAAAAATTTTGCGCTTATTATTGATAGTTTCGATTTCTTTTGTTTTGCGATCCGTTAAAATGATCTGAGTATTGAAACGATTCACTACTGTGTCTAGAATAGGAAAATGGTCATTGAGTTCGTCCTGTTGTGAATGAATGGTCGCATTAGTGCTCATATTATCGTCTTCTTCTCTGTTCTTGCTCAATGTATTGATTTCTCCTGTTTCCGCGTTAATTCTACTCATAAAATCGGCCGCTTTGTTCTCTTTTCCTTTGATATAGTTTATATGTATATCATATTCTCCCAGTCTTAGCAACCACCTTTGAAGCCTTGGGTTAATATCCTTACCCTTATTTTTAGTTTGCAACCACCTGAGAGGTTGATGGTCCGTCATCAAGTCGAAAGGTCTTCCGTATAAATAGGGTCTGAAATAAGTACAAGCCCAAACGATCGCCAAAAGCTCCTTCTCTGTAGTACAATACTTTCTTTCGTGATCGTTGAGGGTTCTGCTAGCATAACTTATTGGATGTTCATCTTGTGTAAGAACAGCTTCTATTGCAAAATCGCTCGCATCCGTAACTAACTTAAACTTTCTATTGAAATCAGGGTACCTTAGAATTGGGGCCTCAGTTAACATTCGTTTCAACTTTTGGAATGCGTCAATATATTGAGGATCGTTTTTGTTAATTTTGCAGTTTTTTTTGAGGTATTTTGTCATTCCTTGGGCAACCTTTGCATAATCTTTTACAAATTTCCTATAATAACCAGTCATCCCTAAAAACAATTTGATTTGTTTTGGTGTTTCGGGAAGTCTTAATTTTTGGATATTTTCAATTTTGTCCATATTTGGTTTTACCCCTTCTGTTGTAAGAATATGTCCCAAATATTCAGTAGTTCTCGCAAAAAATCGACATTTATCAATTTGGATTTTCAGATTATGTGATCTTAATCTGTTGAATACTTGTTGGATACTCAACTTGTGTTCCTCGATTGAAGTACTAAATATCAAAATATCATCTAAGTACACTACGCAAATCTGATTTATATAATCTCTTAGAACAGAATTAATAAGTTGTTGAAATGTTGCCGGAGCATTCTTCAATCCAAACGGCATCCTCACAAATTCGTAATGCCCTAAAGGCGTCGAAAATGCTGTTTTCTTTCTATCCTCTTCTTTTATCAACACCTGATGAAAACCCTTGGCAAGATCCAGTGTTGTGAAGTATTGAGCCCTGCCCAGTTTTTCCAATATAGTCTCAATATTAGGGATGGGGAACTTATCGCTTATAGTCTCCTCGTTGAGACTCCTATAATCAATAACGATTCTCCAATTCTTCTTGCCAGAATTATCTATTTTCTTGGGAACTATCCACAAGGGTGAATTATATGGTGAATTGCTTTCCTTGATGATACCCTGCTCCAACATTTCCTTCATTTGTTTATTGATTTCCTCCTCGTGAACCTGGGGGTACCTATAGATTCTTGAGTAAATGGGTCTATTGGTTTTTGTGACAATTTCATGCTGAATTTCGTGAGTGTGGGTTAACTTCTGTCCCTCCTGAAAAAATAAATCTTTGTTTTTCCCAATCAAGGTAATTAGAGTGTCTTTCTTTTCAGAGTTCATATCTTCCCTCAAAAGTTTATCGAGAATATTTTGGTCATCGGTGAATTCTCCTAACACATTTACATCCTCAAAAATGTAAGGACAAGAGTACAAAAATTTTGTTCGTACATTATGAATTTCAATATAACCCTCTTCTAAATTTATGGTTGCCTGCATTGGTTTCAGTAAATTCTGACCAATGAGACCATCAAAATTCTTATTTTTGAGAGTTGTGAGTTTCCAACTCATGAGATTTTTCTCATTAAATTCTTCTGGAAGCTCCGTAATAATTTCCTGCGTAACTTCAGTTGCACCATTAAGTGTATTAAAGCGGATAACGTCCTGTAAATTTTCGCGTTTATATTTAGGTAATTTATTTTTATCTAACAGGGTTGTGGTCGAACCAGTGTCGATAAGGCATTTGATTCTTTCACCACCAACAGTCAGTTCTACTATCGGTAGATCCTGTTGCGAGGCGGTAATTGAAAATTTACTTCCCCATTCAAATGATCGACTTCCATTGGTTCAATGCGTCTAGATTGTCTGAAGTTTGTTCCATTAAATTGATTTCGAAACTGCCCTGAACTTTGTCACCCTTCCGCCTCAAGGGTAGACGCGCGGTCCAGCCTTGCGGGCCCGGTTCGCTCCGTCGGAGACGGCGCAGGTGCCAACTCGCTAACCCTAGGCTGGACCGCGCGTCTACCCTTGAGGCGGAAGGGTGACAATTGGCGCCCAACGTGGGGCATCGTAAGTCAAGTGGTGAAAGTGATAGTGTGCAAATTGTAAAGTGAAGGAGTGAGAAATAGTGGGCCAGTGGTGTAGTGCGAGTGCAAGTGAAGTGTTAATTTGCGGGAGTGTGAAGTAAAGGGTGGAAAGGGTGATTGTGCGTGCTAAGTGTGAATTTGCGGGTGTTTGTGGTTTCAATTTTAAGTGAAAAGTGCGATATTTTTGGAATAGAAGTGCGAACGAGTCTGAATTTAGAGTGTTTGAGGAGATAGTGCGATAGAGGGTGACTGTGGATAGTGAGTCGTATGTTGAGTGGTGGGTAAGGTAGTGAGTGAAATTGCGTGAGTTGGAGACTGAATTAAGTGATTCTGTTTGTGGGTTGTGTGGATGACTTAGAGTGCTTGCTTAAGGTTATGTGAGTAGATTGATTGTTTGTTTTGTGTGGAAAATTGTGTGAGTGGAGGCAATTAGTTCGAGATTGTGTAAACAAAGTTCTATAAATAAAACAAAACTTTTGAAGCAGATAATTGTTTGGAATATTAGAATAAGTGCTAGAGTTAGATTTATTTTTCCTGCACACACCAGAAGGATGGCGAAAACGATAAGAATCCTGGTGGATAGGCTCGCGAAGGATGAGCTGGTGTATGAGCTGGCAATCCGGGAGGAGCCAGAAGGAACGGTCGACGATATGAGGCGCCGTCTAAGGAAGGCTTTGAAGTCAGAACAAGATGCCAATGAGAGCTTCGTGGATTTACAGGCCTACCCATTCACTCCAGCAGAGGATATTGAAGCGGTTTCGAATAAATTAGAGGAAATCCTGACTCTGACTAGGAATTTCAAAGGGAACAAGGAATGCTCCGATTTCCTAAAAATTAGGAACAAAATCGGGTATGCGTTGCGCCGTTGGGAGTACGTACCCACTACGGATCCTGACCTTGTAGGACAGGCAAAGAAATTAAAGAGGGGGTTGTTGATGGCGTTAGGGGACCTGATAGACAAGGCTGAAGGTGAGGGCGGCGAAGGGAAAGAGTGTACAACACTAGCTCAGGGGTCAGCAGAACCAGTGGAAAGGGAGCGCAAGCAACCACCACTAACCAGCGTGGCCGGACCGTCCAGGAGGATGGAGCAGGAGGAACCCGAAAGGAGGAATTTGTCGGCCATCACTGAGGAACTGGAACCTCGAACCCCGGAACTGCGGCATGGACCCGTATATTCTACCCCGCGGGTGGAACAGGATCTGAGGAAGCCACCAGACATAGCCAAATGGGGTATTCGGTTCTCCAGTGACTCTCCAGGGTCAGTAAACGCCTTTTTGGAGAGGGTAGAGGAGATCCGAGTGGCCAAAGGAGTATCTCAGGACCAACTTTTCCGAATGGCAGCGGAACTCTTCGAGGGCAAAGCCTTGGTGTGGTTTAGGTCAGCCAAGGATCAGGTTGCAAACTGGGAGGAGCTATGTCGAGAACTCAAGGAGGAGTTTCTACCACCAAACTATGAAGACCAGTTGTTGGAGGAAATTCGTCATCGCACCCAAGGTAGAGACGAATCAATCGGTGTGTACGTGGCTGTCATGGATGGGTTGTTTAGATGGTTGAACGAGCCATATACGGAGGTAGAGAAAATGAAGATTTTACGTAAAAACATAAGCCCCTTTTACCAGACACGATTATCCCTGAGGAAAGTTGCCACGGTCTCCGAGTTGATTACCCTGGGACGAGAGCTGGAGGAAACTCGGGCGACGGTAGAAGCCTTCGTGCCTCCTCCGGATGGACGGACGACTAGACTGTTAGAACCAGACTTGGCCTACGTGGAGGCTTACCCTCTGGATGCGGTGGCTTCTGCCAGCAATATACAGCGTGGCGCTTGTTGGACATGTGGTGGGACAGGCCATTTTGCGCGAGAGTGCCAAGAGCCTCGAAGATGTTTTGGCTGCGGAAGAAGGGGGGTAGTTAAGACAAGGTGTCCGAATTGTTCACCAAGTGCGGCGACTACTCGGCAGCCAGTAAGCCAACCTCTTGCCACGTCATCGGGAAACGGTCGCGGTGCCCAGTAGGCGGCGTACTGGGTACCACCTCTACCAATAAAAGAAAGGCTGCAAGCGGAAGGATATCCTATGTATTCACTCAGGAGTCAGGAGATGTGCGCCCCCATCTCTCCGTGGATATTATGGGGAATAAGTTTACCGGCTTGGTGGACTCAGGTGCCTCCACTACTATTGCAGGTAAGGAAGGATAGGGGTAGAGCTGGGGTCAACGGCACAAGAGGCAGTTCGCTTAGCAGATGAGGGGCAGTGTAAGGTGTTGGGAAAAGTTTTAGTCCCGATTAAATTGCAGAGGAGGACAAGGTGGCTAGAAATGTTGGTGGCCCCTTCGCTACCCCATGGTCTGATTTTGGGGGTAGACTTTTTGAGGGAATTCGGAATTACCCTTAATCTCCGGCATGAGCGATGGGATTTCGTTAGCGAAGTCACCCCAACAGCAGGCCACTTGCATAGCAGGTCCATCCTCCTTCACCCAGACGAATTGCGTTTGGAGGAGATGGTGAATGGTGAGTTCTCGCGTATGGGAGAAGGGCTGGGGTGTACCTCCTTGGTGGAGCACGTCATTAAGACGGATGCGATGCCCATCAAGCAGAGATATTATCCAGTCTCACCAGCCCTCCAAAAGCACATCAACGCGGAATTGGAGGAAATGTTGAGTCTGGGGGTGGTCGAGCCTTCTTCCAGCGCGTGGTCCTCGCCTATCCTAATGGTAAAGAAGAAGGATGGAAGTTACCGATTCTGTGTGGATTTCCGAAAAGTTAATAAAGTGACCGAAAAAGACGCCTACCCCCTTCCCTATATATCAGCCACCCTGGACAAACTGCGGGATGCCAGGTACTTGTCTACGCTAGACATTAAATCAGCGTACTGGCAGGTGCCCGTGCAGAAGGAGTCTCGACAGTTCACCGCTTTCACCATACCCGGGAGGGGATTATTCCAGTTCTGTAGAATGCCTTTTGGACTGTCAAATGCACCGGCTACCTGGCAGCGCTTGATCGACCGTGTTTTAGGCCCGGAGTTAGAGCCCTATGTCTTCACATACCTCGACGACATAATCATCGTGACGAAGACCTTCGAGAAACACTTGGAGATTTTGAAGGAAGTGTTTAGGCGTCTGAGGGACGCCGGGCTGAAACTCTCGCGGGACAAGTGCTATATCTGTCGGTCGCAATTGCGCTACCTAGGGTATGTAGTCGATGGGAACGGATTGAGCGCAGACCCTGAAAAGGTTGAAAGTGTTATGAATATCCCCAGGCCACAAAGCGTGAAGCAGATTCGGCAGTTCCTGGGTATGGTATCGTGGTACCGTCGGTTTATCCCAGACCATGCCTCTCTGGTAGCGCCTTTAACAGGGCTCCTGCGCAAGGATAAAAAAATGCAATGGTCTCCGGAGTGCGAATTAGCGTTCAACAGGTGTAAGTTGAAATTAGCGTCAGCCCCAATATTGTCTTGTCCCGACTTCAGTTTGCCTTTTAACGTACAGACAGACGCATCAGATGTCGGACTGGGGGCGGTATTGAGCCAGGCCTTCCCAGAGGGAGAGCGGGTAATCTGCTACTTAAGCCGGTCGCTGAGTAGGGCCGAAAGGAAATATTCCACGACGGAAAAAGAGTACCTAGCCGTCCTTTGGGCAGTAGAAAAGCTTCGGCCCTATATCGAAGGAACGAAATTCAACGTGATCACGGATCACCATTCCCTGGTCTGGCTGCACAATCTAAAGGACCCCACGGGTCAGCTGACTCGGTGGGCCGTGCGGCTCCAGCAGTTCGATTTTAATGTGATACATCGAAAAGGGAAAGAGCATTTGGTGCCGGACGCGCTCTCAAGATCAGTCCCGGAGGTAGGGACCATTGAAAGCGACAGTCCACCAAACGACAAATGGATACAGGGGATGATGGACAAAGTACGAGGCAATCCAGACCAATTTGCAGACTGGCGGGTGGAGAGAGATATCCTATGGAAAAGAATCCCAAACCGACATGCGGAACCCAGTGGGAATTTCTGGAAGCAGGTAGTGCCAAAGTCGGATAGAAGTAAAGTCCTCCAAGAGTGCCACGACGATCCCACTGCCGGCCACATGGGCGTAAGTCGTACTTACGACCGAATTGCTCAGAGATTCTTTTGGCCCAAGATGCGTTCTGATGTTCAACGGTATGTCTCAAGATGTAAGGTGTGTCAGTCTACTAAGGTGGAGCGACAGCAACCCTTTGGAACAATGGCCACGCGAGCTGGTCAAGCAAGGGAGCCCTGGGAAACTATTTGCATCGATCTGGTGGGACCTTTGCCTCGGTCAACACAGGGGCATACTCATATCCTGACCGTAGTGGATTATTTTTCCAAATTCTCTTTGATTTTTCCATTACGGCAGGCCACGGTGGCACAAGTGTCGAAGATTCTAGAAGATAGAGTATTTTTGCTGTTCGGAGTGCCTGCAACAGTGGTATGTGACAACGGCGTGCAGTTCAAGTCAAAGGAGCTGCAAGCGCTGCTGTCAGCCTATGGTATGGATGTGCAATATACCGCGTTCTATCACCCTCAGGCTAATCCAGCGGAAAGGATCAATCAAAACATTAAACGGATGCTGCGGGCCTATGTGGGAGAAAACCATCGAAAGTGGGACCGAGACTTAGGGCGAATCGGATGTGCGTTACGTACATACACACATGAAGTTATGGGGAGCACGCCTTATTTCGTCAACTTCGGTCGAGAGATGGTAGTCTCCCGGAAGAGGCCAGTTCAGCCAACGGAAGAGAATACTTTGAGGGATCCCTTGAAAAGGGCCGAGAAGCTAAGGATGGTCCGGGATGAGGTACTGAAACACCTCAAGGAAGCTGCAGGCAAGAATACGCAGCGATACAATTTAAGGAATAGACCTCCACCATTTAAAATCGGTGACTTGGTATGGAGGCGGAACTATGCCCTGTCAGATGCGGCTCAATTCTATTCGGCAAAGCTGGCACCCGAATATCTGGGGCCATATCGAATCGCAAACCGCGAGTCCGCATCTTCTTTCACCTTGACGGATATAGGCGGCCGAAATGCAGGCGTCTGGCACGCGAAGGATTTAAAACGCTACGTTGAGTAGCGATACCATCGTAGGGAGGTTCCAACAAAAAAAAAAAGTAGAACAAGTAACAAACCGAGGGAAACAAAGACGTGAGTAATAAAATGAAGAAAGCTAAATGGACGGCACAACATTAAAAATTTTTGAAAAGTAAAAGAAAATGTTACCATAAGCCGGTCCAGGTGACGGTTGTAGCTTGGCGGGGCGTCGTTGTTTTTTTTTCCTCCTTCCGGCGTTGTTAGACGTTTTTTTTTTAGTTTTTTTTTTCCCTTCGCACTTCGTTTGAGTTTACTTTCCTTGTTTCCTTTATTCTTCCGCATTTGTCTGTTTAACTCCGGCCCACCTAAAATAGTTTAGCTTGAATTAGATAAGGATTTTCCTTTAATTAGGAACGTTAGTAATGGGAAGGTAGTTTAACCCACTTTTCCTCCAGGAATACGCTGGGACAGGCAACGATAATAGGGATGATTGGTGGAGGGATAGTTATTTAGGCAGGCAGTTATAAGATAGGGGACTAGGGATGATTGATGGAGGGTAATTACCATAAAAGGATTATCACATTAAAACTATATACATATATATATATACCCATACCGTTTTACTTAGACGCACAGGTAGAGAGGAGGCATAAATAGAGTTAGGGATAAAGCTCGATAAGAAGTAGGGAGTAGGGAATTGGCCACAGTTTTGGAATTTTATTAAGATATTGGAGTATATGGGAATAGGTTTGGAAATTGAAGGAAGTTGCAAGTAACCTGTTACTTTAGAAGTACAGCCGGTAGCAGTAGGACATAGCTAAGGAGTGAATTTCCAGGGAAATTCACTTGAAGTAGGGGGGGAATGTTACGGGTGACTAGCTTTCATCCGGGGACCACACCACGACCACTAAGGAGATCGGGATGGATGTCATTTACACACCCCAAACCCGCTTGAGCATCGAGGTAGCAGTTGACCCATTGTATTTTTCTTTCGACACTAATACTACTCTCATACAAAAGAAGGAAATGTTATTGTTATATAATTCAAATTGTTATATAATACAGAAGAAAAATGTTATTTTTGTATGATAAACAATATTATTTATCCGTCGAGCTAGAGTAGGGCGTTAATTTAGGTAGGGAGCAAACGGCAGCAACGGACGACGAACGACATCAGAAGGGGGCCGGTCGACGAACACTCTTCCCAACAAGGATAACCTATGGCAACGCATCTAACGCAAGCGCTCCACAAAGGCTAGCACCTACTCGGAAGGCGATAAGGGGGCCCACTCCTGGTCACTGCACTAGATGGATCCACCGTAATCAATGGTAATGGCAACAGCAAAACCGAGAAGAGATGCAGCGCGCCAAACGGAAACATACACCGGCGAGGCTACTGTAAAATATATGGAGTGTCGTTACGAATGCAAAGACTTACCTCGGGGAACTTGCCGTCGCCAATTTACATCTTCCTGACGGCGTCTCTGGTGCGACGCCAAGACGAGGCGAATCCCAAACTGAACAACACTCGCGATGTAATGCAGGCATCACGACCAGGTACACATATCACCTGTACCACGCCAAGTCGACTTTCGGAAATCTTTTAATCTTCTTCTCACTAATTCCCGACATTCAGCTTTATCGCAACCAATCACCTACCACACATAAGTAATGAAGCGGACAAACATTTCGTTCGGGGACGCCATTCCGTCATTCATTTAACAACCGGAACACTGACTTGCGGGCCAACCACGTACACTGATGAACTAACAAGCGAGCGAATGCAGGGCGTGCGATTCTACCGACAAACACACGTTTTTCAGGAGGGAAATAGATTTAATGGCGAAAACTAATTGACCGAAATCGCGTTTATTTACACTTTAGGCTGACAACTACAAAATGTCATTCGGCGATGACATTTTAGGATGATTCAGTGACCCACATATTGGGACTGCTCAGCTGATCCCAAAATAATGGGTAATACAGTCCAACTCGCGTGCAGCAACCATGGGTGCGGAGCCGAGGTGTCGAAGATGGTTGGTGGCCGCGCTACGAACCACGCCAAAAAGAAAGAAAGAGCTCGTCGTATGAATGGGAGGCCAACCACCTCCAATGTAGCGGACGCCCGTTAAGGCGAACAAATTTAAAGGGCTGAGGACTAACGGAGGCCCTATTTTTTCGATTTAAATTCACGGCAGAAAGTTCGGAGGATTGAGGATTGGCAGCGAAAAAAATAAGGTGATTGGAACCAAGAACAATTCGTCATCGTCATCACGGCAATTAGCGAAACTAGAGAAGAACCATTTCGTTCAGCGAGGAGCTGAACAAAACGAGGATCCGGCTCCCAAGATTGGCGGAAATAATCAGGCGATCGTTTGCTGGGGCCCCAAGAAAAGATAGTGTAGCGAGATTAGGGAAAAGGTACCTATTTATTTTGTTTCTTCTTCTAGATTACTTCTGTTTATATACTAATTCCATTGAAATCGATTTGTGTGAATATAACGAATTATAAACCCGGAAATCTTCTGATTATTATTATTGGAAAGAAGTATTTTTTTGATTGTGCGCGGCGCTCAAGCGGGGAGTTGTTCTTTTCCTCGTTTCGGTTCAACAGTTTTTCTTTCAGGAGGTCGTGGTGTGGTTGAACGGGGTAGTTTGGACAGGCTAGGGACGGGAGTAAGTGAAACGTTTACATTTCTTTTCCTTCCCTTTAGGTGCTACGGGTAAACCCTCGTGCGTGCGCGGACGGATCGTCAACTCGCTGACGATCCGATTGTTGAATCCATCCAGCCTAGGGTTAGCGAGTTGGTGCCTGCGCCGTCTCCGACGGAGCGAACCGGGCCCGCAAGGCTGGACCGCGCGTCTACCCTTGAGGCGGAAGGGTGACAACTTGATTGACCGAAATTGTTGTTTCTTCAGAATTGTCCCGAATCAGAGTAATTTACATTTCCTCTGAATGTACCATTATTTTCATTTCTCCCGAATTCCTTCCTATAATTTTGTCGGAATCCGTTATCTCTATCAAAGTGGTAATTGCGTCTCTGTCTGTCGTTGAACTGTCTAAGGAGTCCAGTCTCATCTAATAAATAATAGGCTTCTCTCAATGTTTTAATGTCCCTACTATAAATTACACTAGCCAGATGTTGGTCGAAACCGTCCAAAAATATCTTTAAAATTATCGACTCATTAGAGGCTGGTGAAAATTCCACTGGCTTATTGTTGTTAAACTCATACTTAGTGTTAAGCTTATCTAAAATATTTCTTAGTATACGGCAAAATTCACTTACATTATGATTCTTCGTGTTGATAGCCTGATGATGCAAATTGTGGTCCGATTCCCTGATTCCGAAGTTTTTTATTAGTTCCACCTTCACTTTTACGCAGCTTGGATGGGCTCCCAACGTTCGAATTGCTTGTAATGCTGCTCCTTGGATCTTATTTAGGATTATCTGTTGTAGACGTACTCCTGTAGGGCAGCATTATTCCGAAACATGGGAAGTATAAGTTCTACTTCCCGGATAAATGATGAAAGATCGTAGTTCCTGTTGCCACAAAATTCCTTGATTGCCGCTGCCTCCTTAAGCAACTCTGTAGCAGAGATGCTGAACTGCTGATGTGATGGATTTGCCATTCTATTTTATAATATTTTTTGTTTTCTTCTTTTATTTTCTTTTCACTGTTTTGGTTTTCGGTACCAAGGGACCTTTGTTAGCTACCACTTTCTTTTTTAAAAGGGTAGGAGCGAATTCTCGGAAAATTCAGCTCAAGGCAATGCTAGCCCTCCATTATAAGTCTTTTTGACTTGCTTTATACACTGTTTTGGTTTATGGTACCAAGGGACCTTTGTTAGCTACCTCTTTTTTTTTTTTAAAGGGTAGGAGCGAATTCTTGGAAAATTCAGCTCAAGGCAATGCTAGCCTTCCGTTATAAGTCTTTTTGATTTTTTTTGCACTGTTTTGGTTTATGGTACCAAGGGACCTTTGTTAGCTACCTCTTTTGTTTTTTTTTTAAAAAAGGGTAGGAGCGAATTCTTGGAAAATTCAGCTCAAAGGCAATGCAAAGCCTTATGAGTTATTACCGGGATATTATCACTTTTTGTTTTTTAAAACGAATATTTTCACTGTCAATCTTTGGATTGACTGCTTACCGACTGCGCCACTTGTGTAAGGTTCTTTTATTCGAAATAAAAAAAACACAACTTTTAAAAGCTATACTTAGAATTTTATTTCATCCCGTTCTGTGATCAATTAATAACTAACTTTCATACATTTGTTCACTTAACATTACACTTAGTCTACCTCAACAATATGACCTACATTACAAACATTGCTTATTAATATCGATCAGCACTTTTGCAATTGATTCTAGTATTAGCATTTACGTTATGAAATTGTACAATTGCAAGAATGCTGATTACAAGAATTCATTTTAATGATAATTGTTGATATTGGGAAAAATGCAATTTTACATTGTGAAATTTTATGGTTGCGAGATTGCTGATCATAATAATAGATTTTAACTAGGTTAACCAGTTGACTGGAAGTTCATTTGCACTTGGGGTCAAATTGATATCAAATGTTCTATGTGGTGATGACGTCGTTGATGAAGCAATTGGAGTGTCACTCATTGGAGGTATATGCATCAATGACGTCACCCGCGCGGTACGCGGTACCTTTGTTGTTTTGCCTTTTATGAGCGTAGCTTTCGTCGGGTTGAGTTAGCGTAGCATATTTTTCGGTACCGCGTCGGAAATTCGGGAACGCGAAGTAAAAATTAGATTTTTGTCCTTGACTGATTAAATGAAGAAATACGGAGTAACGTAAAGTAGGTTTCCTCTCCGTATGGTTTTGTTTTGTGACGCGTTTGAAAACGGGCATGTATTGGTGGCTGAAGATTGTAGATGAGCGTAATCCATTCGGAGACCCGCGACCGAAATCTTCTTCGATCTAGCTGGCCGACAAGCAGCCACCGCGTGAATGGATTACGGTGCACGGATTGGTTCACCGGTTGGTACGATTCGTTGGCACTACTCAGACTTAACGTCTAGAACCGATGACAGGTCGGTTCCTCGTTCGGACGTAGAATTCAAATCATTACAAATGGCGCCCAACGTGGGGCCAAAACATCCTAAGGGGATAAAAGATTCGCGTCTTCTGACGATTTGGTCCTTTACGGAGGATGTAAGGTACTTTGGTACTCGAGCCTCACAGACAGGAGCAGTGGAGTTGTGTGATACACACTAGCGGTCGCTTCACGTGAGTTGTAGCTTCCGCTCTCCTTTGTTTGATTTTTTTTTCGCGACAGAATCCTTTCGAATGCTTCGACGCGTCGGGAATTTTGACCGCGTACAAAGCCGTTACGGTAGCTCTACCACTTGTCTCGTCGAGTCAGTTAACGTAGTTTAGAGAAAGTTTTGTAATGTATGTGGGTTTAGGGATAAATTTTTGTAAATCGGCCGAAAGCACCCTTTCTCCGGCAGACTAACACGCACTCTCATTTCCCTTTGGAGGAGTTGACTGCTGGAAAGGAAAGTGTGTATCAAAAAAAAAAAAGTTTTTTCCCTATTGTACAGAAATAGCTCGCCACTATCGGCCACTAACATATTTCTAAGCTTTCATATATATATATTAGGTTGGTAGTAGGAATAATTTACCTTTCTGTTGTTTTTTGGAACACATAGCACCAACCACACACAGCAAAAACAAACATGGCAACGAAGCGGACCCCAGATAAGCGTTGGACCAGATCCAAAACGGTCCAATCAGCTAACTGCGGGATCTGCTTTGAAGACGTAGTGGAGGGCGTACACAGCGTGCGATTGGAGTGCGGACACCTGTTCCATCATGCCTGTGTCCAACAGCTCCTCCTAACGTCCGAGCTTCCCACTATGCCGGCGACCCATAGAGCGGACCACCGTAGACTTCCCCCTTGGAACGCCCGTCCCAACGCGTGGAGCAGTGGCGACAGGGGTCCCAGATGCCGAACCACCCCAGTCACTGATGGACTTGCAAGGAGCCGTGGGCGGTGAAGTTTCTGCTGCAGTTTTTGCGGCCGAGGTTACATCCGCGCCTTCCGACCACTCCGTTGACACCCTCGTTGACACCCTCGAGATATGTCTGAGAGGATTGGCAACTTGGAGGGTAGGCTCCAGAGCCTCCCGATGAGCCAACCACCCAGCCGCGTGAGAACTCCGCTTGGCTGGGAGCCCAACCCCAGTGTGGCTATGCCCCACTCTCGGGGCATCGGTTCTATGCATGTCCAGCGGAACCAACGCTCTTCTGTTACCGATGCGGGAAGGCAGACAGGTTCGCACCTGATTGCGTAAATTGCAAATTGCGAAAAAACTTGCCAGCGAGTGCCGCGACCACACGTCGGCACTCCTAAAACCCGGACGAACCAATGCTGACCTCATCACTAGCTATGATCAAGCCCCAGACATGACTCCAATTCTGCTGACTCGCACCGCCAAACACCGTTCTCCCGAAGTTCCACAACCGACGCCATCCTTTGTCGGGCGGACGGCACTGGTGTTACACACAATAGATGTGGGGGATGCTAAGCCCATAAAACAGAGACAGTTTGCCATATCTCCGCCGAAGGAAAAGTTTTTATATGCCGAAGTTGATCGAATGCTAGCATTAGGCGTGATCGAAGAATCGCAGAGCGCGTGGGCTTCCCCGGTCACCTTAGTTGTCAAGCCGAGCAAGGTCCGGCTATGCTTAGATGCCAGACGCTTGAACGCCGTCACTGTCAAGGACGCATACCCTCTACCGTTGATTGAAGGCATTTTGAGTATCAATTCGTGACCATGCCATTCGGATTGTGCAATGCCCCTCAAACAATGAAGCGCCTTATGGATAAGGTGATACCACCACATTTGCGGCACCAAGTTTTCGTTTACCTGGACCATCTGCTGCTTATAACCAAAACCTTTAACGATCACATCGACCTGCTTCAGGAGGTGGCTCTGCACATCCGGAGGGCAGGGATAACCATCAACATACAGAAGAGTCAGTTCGTGATGACGGAGGTGAAGTATTTGGGTCACATCATTGGGCATGGCAATATCAAGACCGATGCGGACAAGACTCAAGCGATTGACGCTTTTCCATTACCCAAAACCACCAAGCAGTTACGCCAATTCCTAGGCTTATGCGGATGGTACCAGCGTTTCGTGCGTGACTATGCCACCATTACCACTCCTTTGACCGACATGCTGCGTAAGGGACGTAAGTTCGTCTGGGAAGAGCCCAGCTTGCGAGCCTTTGAAGAGCTAAAGAAGAGTTTGACAACAGCCCCCGTACTGCACAGCCCGGACTTTGCCAAACCGTTCTCAGTCCATTGTGACGCGAGCCAAAGGGGTGGGAGCAGTCTTAGTCCAGTTTGCACAAGACGGCGAGGAGACCCCTATAGCCTTCATGTCCCACAAGCTGAACCAGGCCCAGCGGAACTACACGGTCTCGGAGCAGGAATGCCTGGCGGCTGTGCTGGAAGTGAAACGTTTTCGAGCATATGTAGAGGGACATCCCTTTGAAATCGTCACTGATCATGCGTCACTGAAATGGCTGATGAGCCAAACTGATCTCCACGGCCGCTTGGCCAGATGGGCTTTGAAATTACAGGCGTTTGACTTCACGATAAGACACCGCAAGGGAAGTCAGCACGTGGTACCGGACACACTATCAAGGATGTTTGCCCCTGAAGGAGCCAAGTTGGCCAAGGAGGCCGACAGCCCCATATGGATCGACTTGGACCATCCCGCCTTCAAGTCAGCATGTTATATCCAGCTGATGAATACGATTCAGGACCAGTTGCCACAGCTGCCAGAACTACGGGTGACGGTGGGATTTATATACAAGCGGACGAGACACGCCTCCGGAGACCCCATTCAATAAGAGGAACAGTGGAAGTTATGGGTGCCCGAAGAACTGACATGCGAATTGATTAAGTGTGCTCATGACCACCCATTGAGTGCACACGGCAGTTATAATCGTACGCTTCGGCGACTGAAGACTTACTTCTTTTGGCCTAAGATGGCGCAGCAAGTGAAAATGTATGTAGCCGCTTGTGAGCTGTGCAAATGCACTAAAGCGCCCAATTCTGCTCTTCGGCCCCCGATGGGAAAATTTGAACTACCGGAGCGCGTGTTCCAGTGCCTGTATATAGATCTCATCGGTCCGTACCCTCGCTCGACTTCGAGATACACGGGAGCTGTCATGGTCCTGAACCAATTGTCCAAATTTCCGATTGTGGAACCTCTTCGAAACCTGCTCACCGGTCCCATAGTAAGTTTTCTGGAAAATCGCGTTTTCCATATATTTGGAGTACCGGAGAAGCTGGTCTCCGATAACGGAGTTCAGTTCACCTCGTCTAGATCTCGGGAAATAATGGAAAAGTATGGCATTACGCATCAGTGGACTGCCGTTTATTCTCCGCAAGCCGATGCGTCCAAGCGGTTGAATCGCACCCTCATAGCCGCCATTCGGGCCTACGTCCAACCGGATCAGAAGGATTGGGACCGCAGGATTTTCGCCATCACCTGTGCCCTGCGTACATCCTATCACGCCACCACAGGCATTTCCCCATACTTTGCCATGTTCGGCCAGCATATGATTTGCCACGAAAACTCGTACCGGCTATTGCGGCAGTTGAAGGGTTTGGAAAACCCAATAGTGGTACTGGAGCCGCACGAGAAACTCCAAATTCTACGAGAACAAATCCGGGAGAGGATTGAAGACAGTAGACAGGTGGGGGAGGCGCGGTACAATCTGCGATCCCATCCTTCTGGCTTCAAGGCAGGCGACGAAAATTACCGACGCAATTTTAGACAAAGTGAAGCAGGTCGGCACTACACTGCCAAGCTAGACAAGAAGTTCGTGAAGTGTCGAGTCTTACAAGTTTTAAGTCCCACGCGATACCTCATTGTGGACATGTCCGGAAGGGAGCTGGGAGTTTACCATGCTAATGACCTACGACGCTGAGAGAAAAAAAAAAGAAAAAAAAACATCATAGGGCCAAGTAGCGTTTCCTTCAGTCTCCCCATGCCTGGTAGGCATCGTGGACACTGCCCTGTAATGAATCATGCGACGCCGCTGGCGACCACTACTAACACACTTTGCTGCTAGGTGGCTTGCCATTTCACGTTGGTTGCGACGAGCGCACATCCCACGTCAATTTTGTCGTGGGATGTCAAGAAGATTTGACAGCCACATGGGAGTGAAGTGCACGTAGTGGCCGCCACCCATGAAGAAGTCCCGGAGTGTGCCGACAGTTCCACAAAGGGAAAATAGTAACGCTTCGATTCGATCACCAACTGTTGCGACAACAAACCAGGAACTAGTTGGATTGCAGGAATTCGGAGAAAGGCAAGAAGAATCCGTGTACGAGCCACCCGAAAAGAAACATTAATTGGTAAGTCGGCGAATGCAAGGTTGGTTTTTCCGCTTCGAATTAAAATAACATTTTAGTAATGGTTAAACTAACCGCGGATATCATCAATCAATCTATGCAGTATATAAATCCATGCAAAGAACGTGAACTAGATCTACGAGGATACAAAACACCGCAAATAGAAAATTTGGGAGCTACACTTGACCAATTCGATACTATAGACTTCTCTGATAATGATCTACGCAAACGTGACGGATTTCCGTATTTGCCTAGATTAAAGTGCCTGCTATTAAACAACAACCGGATAATATGAATCGACGATTACTTGCATCAATCTATCCCCAATTTGGAGTCAGTAGTTCTTACTGGTAACAATATTCAAGAGTTGGGCGATTTGGAACCACTCACGCACCTCAAAAAGCTGGAAACATTGTGCTTGCTTGTAAACCCCGTATCTACGAAGCCATATTACAGTGAGTATGTTGCATACAAGTTAAATCCGATCCAATCTGAAGGACATATGAATTAAACAACGGTAAATGACGATGTTACATGCCAGTCTAACCAGAGACGCAGCAGAAAGTCTCCTGCAAGACTCCTATGCTTAGTAATTCGTCAATAGTAGATAGAATGAGGGTTATAATAGAATAATCAAAACAATATTCGCTTTTGATATAACAAAATTTATTTAGCTAATTCAATTATAAAGGCTAAAGATGCAACATATGCATCAAATCTGTTATAGCATGAATGAAAGTAGAAATGCATGAATATTTGAAAGAATTTCATAGTGATGTTATTACAAATTTATTGAATGATGGAAACGATAGTGTGCCTTCTTATACTAAATGTTAACTTCACCCACTTGCAGTGTATTCAACAGGCCCCGACATTAACCAATTGTATTGTTTAGCCAGTGAATTTCAATTAAATTTTCGAGTTATGCTTCCCTTATTTTCATCAAGATTCAAAATTCCATTTAGCAAGTCATTGTTTAACGCCCACTTTGGGGTTTCTTACTCTTTTTAGTAACTTACAAAAATACAAAGATTTAAATTAAAGAATTCATCAATATCAATGAACGTAATCTATCTGTTCAAAAATGAATTGGTATTCCAATTATTGGGAATACTTGACTTAAGCAGTAATTAGTGTATAGTAGTAACAAATAATACAAATAATAATAAAAAATAATTCTAAACATAAGAATAGCAATAATAAATAATACAAATAATAAAAAGAAATATTACGACCAATATTACTAACTTACAAATAAACTACAAATGATAATAAGCAATAATACGAACCATGTCAATGAATAACCAATAACACAAATAATAATACAAAATAATACGAACCCTATTCATAACTAAAAAAAAAATAATAATAAAAAAAGAATACGAACCATATTAATAAGTAACAAATAATAACAAGAAATAAAAGGAACCATGTTAATAATGAAAAAATAATACAAACAATCATAAGTACTAACAAAATATGATACCCGTAAGAAATGTTTAATAACATAAGCGCAGTGACCCCCTTTTATCATTTTTGGTTTGGACGCTACTCAATAAATTATATGGCATTGTCAATTCACAAAGCATTTATTTTGGATTTTTTTGCATTTTTTTGAAATTAATCCCAAACATAAACAAAGGAATTTGAGAAAATAAGTGATGGCATTATTTGGACTATGAAAACTGCTGTAATATTTAAAACATATTCAACCTTTTTCCATAAAATGTTAATGTTTCCGACAAATTAGTTTTAAAGCAGTTAGTTGAAAGACAAAACTACAAAGAACTTTAAATTCGCTAACTTAAACTCAAGGCTCCAAGCAAATCATTTTCATTTGTGGCAGCAATATGAAATTGGAGCCCTTTGTTTGCAACATTAGATTAATTGAGTAGGTTTATGATTATTGATTGATATGAAATACATACATTAGTGCGAATTTATTTTCAAAAAGACACTTCAATTGAAATTTCGATTTTGCTAAAATTTGTTCGCTTTAATTAAGAAGCGATATCAACTATCATCTAGAATTCTAGGGTTATCTAAACGAAGTAGGAAGTGATTTTAATTCCATTTGGCGAACGTATTCGAATTTATCATCTAACATATCCTGAGGATATTACCAAAGAAATATTATTTTTCGTGTTTAATTTTTAGTCATAAATGTTTACAGACAAATTCATATGTATCATATAAATATTTTCCAATAAATGAATATGAAACGCTTCAATAAAAAAACATGAATTGCTAACTAACAACACGACTTTCCTTTCCAGTGGTTCTTCCTTTCAGCGGGAGATAGAGTGCAGGATAGGTATGCCATCACGAGGGTAGGGTTTGAGAAAATCCGCTGAGGTCGGTGTCGCGTCGGGCGCGGGGCCTTTGTTGTTTTGCCTTTTATTAGCGTAGCTTTCGTCGGGTTGAGTTAGCGTAGCATATTTTTCGGTACCGCGTCGGAAATTTGGGAACGCGAAGTAAAAATTAGATTTTTGTCCTTGACTGATTAAATGAAGAAATACGGAGTAACCTAAAGTAGGTTTCCTCTCCGTATGGTTTTGTTTTGTGACACGTATGAAAACGGGCATGTATTGGTGGCTGAAGATTGTAGATGAGCGTAATCCATTCGGAGACCCGCGACCAAAATCCTCTCCGATCTAGCTGGCCGACAAGCAGCCACCGCGTGAATGGATTACGGTGCACGGATTGGTTGACCGGTTGGTACCATCCGATGGCACTACTCAGACTTAACGTCTAGAACTGATGACGGGTCGGTTCCTCGTTCGGACGTAGAATTCAAATCATTATAAGTGTCCACCATACCTACCAGGCATGGGGAGACTGAAGGAAACGCTGCTTGGCCCTATGAGGGCTTTAATTATGTCTCGGCCGGAGAGGTCATGTGACCTGCTTGGTGGCCCTTCCACCGTCATAGGTCTTTGGCATGGTAGACTCCCAGCTTCTCGCCGAACATGTCCGCAATGAGGTATCGCGTGGGACTTAAAACTTGTAAGACTCGACACTTCACGAACTTCTTGTCTAGCTTGGCATTGTAGTGCCGACCTGCTTCACCTTGTCTGAAATTCCGTCGGTAAATTTTGTCGCCTGCCTTGAAGCCAGAAGGATGGGATCGCAGGTTATAACGCTCCTCCCCCGCCCGTCTACTGTCCTTCAATCCTCTCTCGGATTTATTCTCGTAGGATTTGGAGTTTCTCGTGCGGCTCCAGAACCACTATTGGGTCTTCCAAATCCTTCAACTGCCACAATAGCCGGTACGAGTTTCCGTGGCAGATCATATGCTGGCCGAACATGGCAAAGTATGGGGAGATACCTGTGGTGGAGTGGTAAGATGAACGCAGGGCACAGGTGATGGCGAAAATCCTGCGGTCCCAATCCTTCTGATCCGGTTGGACGTAGGCCCGAATGGCGGCTATGAGGGTGCGGTTCAGCCGCTCGGACGCATTGGCTTGCGGAGAATAAACGGCAGTCCGCTGATGAGTAATGCCATACTTGTCCATAAGCTCCCGAAATCTAGCCGAGGTGAACTGAACTCCATTGTCGGAGACCAACTTCTCCGGTACTCCAAATATATGGAAAACGCGATTTTCCAGAATGCTGACTATCGGGCCAGTGTGCAGGTTTCGAATTGGTTCAACAATCGGAAATTTGGACAATTGGTCCAGGACCACGACAGCTCCACGTATATTCCGAAGTCTAGCGAGGGTACGGACCGATGAGATCTATATACAGGCGCTGTAACACCCGCTCCGGTAGCTCGAATTTTCCCATCGGGGTCCGACGAACAGAATTGGGCGCTTTAGTGCATTTGCACAGCTCACAGGCGGCTACATACTTTTTCACTTGCTGCGCCATCTTAAGCCAATAGAAGTAAGTCTTCAGTCGCCGAAGCGTACGACTATAACCGCCGTGTGCACTCAATGGGTGGTCATGAGCCCGTTTAATCAATTCGAAGGTCAGTTCTTCGGGCACCCATAACTTCCACTGTTCCTCTTATTGAATGGCGTCTCCGGAAGCGTGTCCCATCCACTTGTATATAAATCCCTCCATCACCCGTAGTTCTAGCAGCTGTGGCAACTGGTTCCGAATCGTATTCATAAGCTGGGTGTAACATACTGACTTGAAGGCGGGATGGTCCAAGTCGATCCATAGGGGGCTGTCGTCCTCCTTGGCCAACTCGGCTCCTTCAGGGGTGAACATCCTTGATAATGTGTCCGGTACCACGTGCTGACTTCCCTTGCGGTGTCTTATCGTGAAGTCAAACGCCTGTAATTTCCATCTGGCCAAGCGCCCATGGAGATCAGTTTGGCTCATCAGCCATTTCAGAGATGCATGATCAGTGACGGTTTCAAAGGGATGTCCCTCTACATTTGCTCGAAAGCGTTTCACTGCCAGCACAGCCGCCAGGAATTCCTGCTCCGAGACCGTGTAGTTCCACTGGGCCTTAAGCTTGTGGGACATAAAGGCTATAGGCCTCTCCTCGCCGTCTTGTGCAACCTGGACTAAGACTGCTCCCACCCCATGTTGACTCGCGTCACAATGGATTGAGAGCGGTTTGCCAAAGTCCGGGCTGTGCAGTACGGGGGCAATAGTCAGCACTTCTTTAGCCCTTCAAAGGCTCGCAAGCTGGGCCCTTTCCAGACGAACTTACGTCCCTTACGCAGCATGTCGGTCAAAGGAGTGGTAATGGTGGCATAGTCACGCACCAAACGCTGGTACCATCTGCATGAGCTTAGGAATTGGCGTAACTGCTTGGTGGTTTTGGGTAATGGAAAAGCGTCAATCGCTTGAGTCTTGTCCGGGTCGATCTTGATGTTGCCATGCCCAATGATGTGGCCCAAATACTTCACCTCCGTCATCATGAACTGACTCTTCTGTATGTTGATGGTTACCCCTGCCCTCCGGATGTGCAAAGCCACCTCCTGAAGCAGGTCGATGTGTTCGTTAAATGTCTCGGTTATAAGCAGCAGATCGTTCAAGTATACGAGGACCTCGTGCCGTAAATGCAGTGGTATCACCTTATCCATAAGGCACGTCATTGTCTGAGGGGCATTGCACAATCCGAATGGCATGGTCACGAATCGAAACAGTGGCCAACCTGGGACTGTGAAGGCTGTTTTCTCCTTTGAGCCAGGGTCTAAAGGAATTTGCCAGAAAGCGTCCTTGCGGTCTAAACTCGTGATGTAATGGGCTTTAGGCAATCGACTCAAAATGCCTTCAATCAACGGTAGAGGGTATGCGTCTTTGACAGTGACGGCGTTCAAACGTCGAGCATCTAAGCATAGCCGGACCTTGTTCGGCTTGACAACTAAGGTGACCGGGGAAGCCCACGCGCTCTGCGATTCTTTGATCACGCCTAATGGTAGCATTCGATCAACTTCGGCATATAACAATTTCTCCTTCGCCGGAGATATGGCAAAATGTCTCTGTTTTATGGATTTCGCATCTATTGTGTGTAACACCAGGGCCGTCCGGCCAAGACCTTCCTTCTCATGCGATGGAAAAGCCGATATAGCCGAGTCAAGTCGCAGTTGTTGATTCACATCCAGTGCATGTCGTAATGAGTAGGTGGTTGAAGTTTCGTCAGGATCAGTGGTGACGGAATCCAGTGTCGTGCCGGAAAACAGTGCCGGCGCCAAGTTAAATTTTTGAACGAAATCCACCCCTAGGTAAAGATTCTGGGTTAATTGGAGGATAATGTAAAATTCCAGAGGTTTAGTTACTCCTTTAAAGGTGACATCCGTCGTAATTTTCCCCACTACAGAGTGACGAGTTCCGTCCGCCGTGCTTAACCAGGTGGTAAAATGATGGATTTGGTCCGTATGCCTTGCCAGCACCTCTTCTGCAAAATCGGCTGATATGCAATTCACTGGCAATTCACTTCGACTAAACCTGACAATCGCTTTTGCCGGAGGTGAACTGACGCATATGGTCGAACGTCATCCCTCAATAATTCGTCTAAGTGTATTTCCCTCAGCACCTTCCTCGACTGCCTGACCCTTCTCCAGAAGCTTCACATCCAACGCGTGGCTCGCTTCCTTTGCGGTGGGACAGTTGTAACCATCTCCTCATGGAAGATGCGCTGGCGAGTAGCCAAATAATTCCGCAGTCTGACGTGGAAGGGCTTAACATGCCAAGGAACCTTCGCCTCGCTACCATTCCCCTGTGCGTCCGCCTCGAAAAGGGGTGGCGTCAGCTGTGGAACTTCAGGAGAACTGTGTTTGGCGGTGCGAATCAGCAAAGTTAGGGTCATGTCTAGGGCTTGGTCGTAGCTAGTGATGGGGTCAATATTGGTTCGTTTGGGTTCTAGGAGTGCCGGTGGGTGGTCGCGGCACTCGCTGGCAAGTTTTTTTCGATAATAGAAGATCGTCGGTTCCGCTGGACATGCATAGAAACGGTGCCCCGTTTGTCGACAGTTCCAACAGACCGTCGGACTTGTAACTGCTTCGACGAATGGTCGGTCAATCATTGTTTGGAACTCGTGCTCCAGGGGTGCTCCGCTCCTCGGTACTGGTACAACAAGCGATCGAAATCACGGCAGACATCACACAGAAGCTGGAGAAACAGTCAACCGAAATAAAAGCGGAGCTCGGTCATCTGAACAAACAAATTAAAGGCGTCGAGGAAAAGGTTGACCAGGTCGAGGAAAAGGTTTACCAGGTCGAGGAAAGGTCAGCCAGGTCGAGGGAAAGGTCAGCCAGGTCGAAGAGAGAATAAACCATGAGATAGAAAAAGTGAAAAAAGAATTAGAAGCAGCGAAGGCAGTAGTAACCACTTCACCAGTCCCGCTTATAACCGCAGCGCAAAGCACATCCAGTATTGTGCAAGCACCAATATTCGATGGGCAAACGGTTTGGAGTATTTACAAGACCCAGTTTGAAGCTGCCGCAAGGGAAAATCACTGGAATGAGCAAGAACGAGCAACTGCACTGATTCTTGCTCTAAGAGGCCCAGCTGCCGAGCTTTTGCAGACGATCCCCGATGAATTGCACTCAAACCCAAATGCTATAATGAATGCGCTCGACATGCGTTATGGAGACGATCATCTAAAGCAGATGTATCGGTCACAGCTAAGGCATCGGGTGCAGAAGTCTGGTGAAACCTTACAGCAGCTAGCCCAAGACATTGAGCGACTAGCACTTTTGGCTTACCCAGCCTACGACCCAGAACATCGAGATGATGCAGCGACAGAAGCATTCATCAGCGCACTAAAGGACCCGGAATTGCAACAAGCCGTGCGTTTAGCCCAAAAGCAAACGGTTAAGGACGCATTGGCTTACAGTCTGAACTTTGAGGCAGCGAAAAATGCGACTCGTACCACTGCCCGGGTCCGGGAGGTAGTGGCAGACGAGTGCAGGTGTGAGCGCGTGGAGATTGAGCGAGACCCACATGGAAATGGTGCGCCTAGATGCTGGAATCGCGGAGAGAAGGGGCACCTGCAAAGAGACTGCAAGAAGCAAAGAAAACCGAGCTATTGTCCAGGGTGTGCAGCTAGGAGGAGATCCAGACTGAGTCAGGAGCCCAGAATGGAAACCCTTCAAACAGAGGGGTCGGGAAACATGTAAGAGCCAACTTCGTGGGGCAGAAGTTGGCTAGGAGGATCGACGTCCCCAGCACCACCATCACCGTGTCAAGACTACATCGTGGAGAAGCGGACGTATGCCTTCCGGGTCAAGTTGACGGAGAACATTGCACCATAACAATCGACACTGGTGCAACCCGATCGATTATCCGACCAGACCTAGTTAGACAGCAACAACTTCACAAGGGCAGAATTTTCTCACTACGGACAGCTACGGGCGAAACTGCACCTGTCCATGGAGAGGTCAACCTCCAGATACAGTTGGGAGACCTTGTGTTCCGACATAATTTTCTGGTCGCGAACATTTTGGATGACTGCATTCTCGGAATGGATTTTCTGCGACCACATGGAATCACATTGGATTTAGGCAAACGGGTATTGAAATGGCAGAATGTCGAAATACTGATGGAAGATCCCGGCGTCCAAGTTACCAAGATGAATGTAGTGGTATGTACTGACACTGATGTACCGAATTCTTCCGAAAGCATTGTATGGGCCAAGCTTGATGGTGATTCTGGAGACCACCGATCTTATCAGATAGAGCCATCGAAGACGTCCGCATTGCGCAGTTTGATTGTAGGACGAAGCCTTGGAAGATCTTTAAGGAACAGATACGTGCCGGTTAGAGTCCTTAACACCGCAGACTCAACCACGAGCATCAAAGCGGGAGAAGTCATCGGCAGCTGCCAGCCTATTTCCACCATCACCTCTTTGGAAGCTACTCACGACCATCATTGGAGTAGGAGGCAAGACACAGACAAAACCCGGGAATTCACGTCTGCAATATTGAAGCAGATCAAATTGTCAGTGCAGCTATTCAAACGAGCCTCTGATCTGGTCACCAAGTACAGTGACATCTTCTCAACAAGCCCGGATGACCAAGGCCGAACGAGTCTGGTAACTCACGTCATAGATACACAGGGAGCCAAGCCGATTCGACAAGCACCGAGACGTCTCCCTATAGCCAAACAAGGAGAAGTGAGCATGCTGATCTCGGACATGGAAAAACAAGGCGTTATTGAACCTTCTGTCAGTCCATGGGCCGCGCCTGTAGTTCTAGTAAAGAAAAAGGATGGTAGCACTCGCTTTTGTGTCGACTATAGGCAGCTTAACGACGTCACTAAGAAAGATAGTTACCCGCTCCCACGCATCGATGACATCATGGACACTTTAGCCGATGCAAAATGGTTTTCTACATTCGATCTCAAGAGTGGCTATTGGCAGGTAGAAATCGACAAGAAGGACCGAGAGAAGACCGCATTTTCAGTTGGGACCGGATTGTGGCGATTTGTGGTGATGCCGTTTGGGCTCTGCAATGCTCCAGCCACTTTCGAATGCCTGATGGAGTACGTGCTACGTGGCCTCACCTGGAAAACCTGCTTGGTGTACCTAGATGACATCATTGTCATCGGGAGAACGTTCGAAGAGCATGTGCGGAACTTAGAAGAGATTTTCTCTCGATTGCGACTGGCAAATTTGAAACTTTGTCTCGACAAGTGTACCCTTTTCGCAGCTGAAGTAAAATACCTGGGACACGTCGTATCAGCAGAAGGGGTCAAAACAGACCCTGACAAAATTGAAGCCGTGAAAAGCTGGCCAACACCAAATAACAAGCGCCAACTACGAAGTTTTCTGGGTCTGGCAACCTACTATCGAAGATTCGTCAAAGACTTTGCCAAAATAGCCAAGTGTCTCCATCAGTTAACCGAGAAAAATCGTCCATATGTCTGGAATGAACAATGCCAGGCAGCCTTTGAGACCTTGAAGGAGAAGCTATGTGAATCACCCGTGCTGGCATATCCGAACCCCGGAAAAATGTTTGTAGTTGACACCGATGCGAGCAACGGCGGTATTGGAGCTGTACTCTCCCAGCAGATCGATGGCGAAGAAAGAGTCCTCTCGTATTACAGTCGAGTTCTTTCAAAAAGTGAGAGGAACTACTGTGTGACCAGAAAGGAGCTATTGGCTATAATAGAGGCCACCAAGCAGTTCCACGAGTACCTATATGGCCAGAAATTTGTTCTTCGAACGGACCATGCATCACTGAGATGGTTGCTCAACTTCAAAAACCCCGAGGGACAAGTTGCGAGATGGATCGAAAGATTGCAATCATATGACTACGAAATTGTTTATCGGAAGGGTGGAGTTCATGGAAATGCTGACGCCCTATCCCACCGTCCATGTCCAGCTAACTGCAAGCATTGCCGACGGATTGAGGAAAAGGAACCGCTTGTTGATCTGCGATTGATACCGGCGGAATTCGATGAAGGTTGGTCATCGGAGCAGATTCGAAACGCCCAGTTAGCCGATGCAGACATCGGACCATTGCTCGTATGGAAGGAGACAACTGGGCGACCTGAGTGGAAAGACGTTTCAATGCATGGCACAACCCTGAAAAGCTATTGGGCACAATGGAACTCCCTTCAAGTGGAGGGTGGCGTACTCAAGCGGAAATGGGAAACGGCGGATGGTAGCTCCTATAGGATGCAAACTATACTACCCAAAAGCCGAATCCACGATGTGATTAAGGAAATGCATGAAGGATCCTCGGGAGGCCACCTTGGTGTTAACAAGACCTTAACGAAATTGCGGGAAAGGTTCTACTGGCTCCACGCTCGAGAAGACGTAGAGGACTGGTGCCGCAGATGCACAATTTGCGCTTCCGTCAAAGGCCCAAGGCGACGACTGAGAGGACAAATGCAAACCTATAACGTGGGGTACCGTTTGAAAGGATTGCTGTTGACATCGCAGGTCCCTTTCCTGAATCTGAATGGGAAAATCGATATATGCTGGTTGTAGCCGATTATTTCAGCAAGTGGCCTGAGGACTACCCCATTCCCAACCAGGAAGCAGCTACTGTTGCCGAACAGCTAGTGTTAAATTGGGTCAGTAGGATCGGCGTGCCTTGCGAACTACATTCGGATCAAGGCCGAAACTTTGAGTCACTAGTTTTTGGCGAAATGTGCGAGCTGCTCGGAATACGGAAAACGAGGACAACACCGCTGCATCCCCAATCCGATGGAATGGTCGAATGTTTCAACGGCACGCTCAATAAACACCTTGCCAAGATGGTTGACGAGAACCAAAGGGACTGGGACCGACATATCCCACTATTTTTGATGGCGTACAGAGCTGCCAAACATGCATCGACGGGCCAAGCTCCAGCCAAAGTCATTTTTGGAAAGACTATTCGTCTGCCAGCTGATATAAAGTTCGGAACACCCCCCGAGAAACCCCAAACCATCTCGGAGTACGCAAGTGAGCTAAGACAACGGTTGAACCAGATACATCGGACAGTGCGAAAACACCTCGAATCGGCTACTGACCGCATGAAGACCAGGTATGATCTAAAGGCGAATTCTACTGGCTTCCAGCAAGATGACTTGGTGTGGCTTTATAACCCGCAACGGCGAAAGGGTAGGTCTCCAAAGTTGCAACATAATTGGGAGGGACCATACCGAGTTACAAAGCGAATCAACGACGTCGTATACCGGATACAGGAACATCGTAAGCCGAGAGCTAAAATGAAAATCGTGCATCTGGACCGTCTTGCCCCATATTACACCCAGGGAGAACTGACTACAAATGGCGACACATCTTTTCGGGGCGAAAAGAACTGAGGTGGGGGCAGTGTTACATGTACAAATAATTACATGTACAAATAATTCTGCGAGCTACTGTCGCAATTGTTTTCACAATCATTAAGAACGTCGACAACTGAATTTACTCGAGCCCACGAGAACCCAACAAGCATTATCAACATCTGCCCATTAATGCTGGAACGTTCCCGCATATTCACTAATGTACGAGAACTGAATTGAATGATTAGAGACCCTATATAAAGGCGAGCTGAATGAATGGGGGGATTCATTCGACCGTGATAAGAACTGCGATAGTGTGTGGAAAGCGAACAGAAAAGTGTGTTTCGTAATAGTGAAGTAATTTAGAAGACAATTGCGATAATAAATTTATGGACAAGTGTTAGATTTTTTCTTTTTTTAATAGTGACAATTAAAATTAGTGAAAGTGTTAACTGATTATTGTGCATTTTATTTAATTAAATAAACTCTTTTAACTTAAATTAAAAGACATTGCGTTTTCACTTTCCCGGAACGTTAAAATTATAGGCCGCGAACCAATAACACGCGACAATACGTTCGCGGGGTGAGTCGCATCCTCGATGGGCCTGCTGTAAGAGACTGTCTTGGGGACTGTGGGTATCGACGGAGGTGCGGTGCTGTGTCGTGATCGATACTCGGGAGGTCTGGGATCCATTCCCGAGTTCCTTGGAGGGAGGGTCCAATGATCAGCCGGTCTAGAGTGGGGCATAGCCACACTGGGATTGGGCTCCCACCCAGGCGGAGTTCTCACATGGCTGGCGGGTTGGCTAATCTGGAGGTTCTGGAGTCTTCCCTCCAAGTTTCCGATCCTCTCGGACATCACTTGCATTAAGGGCACGAGTGTGTCGATGGAGTTGGTGGAAGGCGCGGTTGGAACCTCGGCCGCGACAACCGCAGCAGGAGCTTCTCCGCCCACGGCTCCTTGCAGGTCCACCAGTGATTGGGGTGGTTCAATATCTTGGGAACCTTTCGCCACTGCTCCACGCGTCTGGACGTGCGTTCCGAGGGGGGCGTCTACGCCGGTCCGCTCTATAGGGCGATGGCATAGTGGACAGAGCTCGGAAGCCAATAGAAGTTGTTGGACGCAGGCGCGATAGAACAGGTGTCCGCACTCCAATCGCACGCTATTTACACCCTCCACTACGTCCTCAAAACAAATCCCGCAGTTAGCGGGTTGGACCATTTTGGATCGGGTCCAACGTTTGTCTGGGGTCTGCTTTGTCGCCATGTTGGGTTTCGCTATTGGTGTTGGTACTAAAAGAAACTGCTGTTAACTACAAACAAACTATAGGTATATATATCGATATATATATATATATATATATATATATATATATATATATATATATATATATATATATACATATATATATATATATATATATATATATATATATATATATATATATATATAGATAAAAAAAGGAACTTATTAATGATTTAGTGGCCAATAGTGGCGAGCTATTGCTATATAAAATTAAAAAAAAAATTATTTTGTGAGCACTTTCCTTTCCAGCAGCGCCGACTCCTCCAAAGGGAAATGAGAGTGCATGGTAGTCTGCCGAGAAAAGGGTGCTTTCGGCCGATTTACGATAATGTATCCCCAAACCCACAAACATTACAAAAACTGCTCTAAACTACGTTAATTGACTCGACGAGACAAGTGTTAGAGCTACCGTAGCAGCTTTGTACGCGGTCAAAATTCCCGACACGTGGAAGCATTCCGGGCTCCGCAACTCCAGCATACGCCACCGAACGTTGAACCGAAACCACTCGTCTATCACGCATAAAAAAAATGAGTAGAATCATTCCGTGACATCAAGGCAAGGTAGCCTTCTATTTTCTTGAGAGTCCAGACCGATAGGAGAAACCCATCTGGCTGACAGTTCCATCAAGAAAATAGAAGGTCCTTACAGGGGTCAACCTGGGACAACACATCGGAAGGATTCTGTCGCAAAAAAAAAAAATCAAACAAAGGAGAGCGGAAGCTACAACTCACGTGAAGCGACTGCCAGTGTATATCACACAACTCCACTGCTCCTGTTTGTGAGGCTCGAGTACCAAGGTACCTTACATGCTCCGTAAAGGACCAAATCGTCAGAAAACGCGAATCTCTTATTCCCTTAGGATGTTTGGCCCCACGTTGGGCACCATTTGTAACGATTTTTCTGTCTTAGGTCACGAATGAGGACGGAACCGACCTCTCATCGATTCTAGACGTTAAGTCTGAGTCGTGCCAATGAATGGTACCAACCGGTCAACCAATCCGTGCACCGTAATCCATTTTCGCGGTGGCTGCTTGTCGGCCAGCTAGATCGGAGAGGATTTCGGTCGCGGGTCTTAAAATTTATTACGCTCATTTACATTTTCCAGCCACCATTAAACTTCCATTTCAAACGCGTCGAAAACGCAATCATACGGAGGAGAAACCTACTTTACGTTACTCCGTATTTCTTCATCAATCCAGTCAAAGAACAAAATGTAATCTCCATTTCGCGTTCCCGAATTTTACCGACGCGGTACCGAAAAATACTCTACGTTAACGTGAAACCGACGAAAGCTACGCTAAGGAAAAAGGCAAACCAACAAAGGTACCGCTCGCGACGCGAAACCGACCTCAGCGGATTTTTTCAAACCCTACCCTCTCCCCGGCATACTTACCCTGCACTCTAACTGCCTCTGGAAAAGAAGGACGACTGGAAAGGAAAGTCTGAGTTACCCTAGCAATTCATGATTTTTATTCGTTTGCAAATGATATTGGCATATTATTAATGGTCGAATACAATTTTGACGAGATTCAATATTACATAAATCGAAAAATTAAGTAACTGGGGGGGGGGGGGGGGGAAACTTGTATGCACAATTTTCACTAAGTGTATGGATATAGTCAAAACGGTCCAGTTAAGAATTAAATTGATTTTATAGAAACTTTTAAATATTAATCATTATCTAATGAGTTAGATAAATATTATACAAAAATATACGTACATAATTAATTTCTCGAAATTTCGCGAATGTTGACAAGAAAAGTTATGGTAAGTGACTTTTGACAAAGCAGCAAAAATAATTAGTCACTTCGTTTACTTATACATATATGCAAATCAATAATTGGATTCAGCACATTTTCTTCACATTGAATCAATTACTTTACTTCAATAAAAATATTAATAAATTTATGATTATATATTCTCCCGTTTTTTTTTATGAAAGCCATGTGCATATTATTTTGCTCTTAGTTTTAAAAGGCTTATTTGAAATTAAATTAAGTACTAGCATTTATAAGAATATTTTCATGCACACTTGGTGCATGCATGCAAACTCTACATGTAAGTAGTAAATCATATTTCCCCAATTCAAGGTTGTTCCCTAGTTCCTGCTTTCTTGCTCATTGTAAAAAACATTCTATTTGGGAAACAAAACCTTAACATTAAGACAATTCAAACTTAATACAAAAAAGTGAAAACTTAATAGAACGTTATAGTAAATAAACTGCTAATTGAACCCTAAAGAATATAAATGACTTTTTTTTTGTATTTAGTGAACAATAATCGCTGGAATTTTTCGCTATTGTGTCCTCATCGTTAGAAATATTTCGTAACATGTAACTTAATTTTTCGTTTTAAAGCTAACATAAATGACAAACGTATCACCACCAAATATATCGAGTTTAATATTCGTTAAAAATATGTACGAGCTAATGTCTAATGAAAAATATATGCATAAAAATTGGATTTGGAGTTTCTCGTGCGGCTCCAGAACCACTATTGGGTCTTGCAAATCCTTCAACTGACGCAATAGCCGGTACGAGTTTCCGTGGCAGATCATATGCTGGCCGAACACGGCAAACTATGGGGAGATACCTGTGGTGGAGTGGTAAGACGAACGCAGGGCACAGGTGATGGCGAAAATCCTGCGGTACCAATCCTTCTGATCCGGTTGGACGTAGGCCCGAATGGCGGCTATGAGGGCGCGGTTCAGCCGCTCGGACGCATTGGCTTGCGGGGAATAAACGGCAGTCCGCTGATGAGTAATGCCATACTTGTCCATTAGCTCCCGAAATCTAGCTGAGGTGAACTGAACTCCATTATCGGAGACCAACTTCTCCGGTACTCCAAATATATGGAAAACACGATTTTCCAGAATGCTGACTATCGGGCCAGTGTGCAGGTTTCGAATTGGTTCAACAATCGGAAATTTGGACAATTGGTCCAGGACCACGACAGCTCCACGTATATTCCGAAGTCTAGCGAGGGTATGGACCGATGAGATCTATATACAGGCGCTGTAACACCCGCTCCGGTAGCTCGAATTTTCCCATCGGGGGCCGAAGAACAGAATTGGGCGCTTTAGTGCATTTGCACAGCTCACAGGCAGCTACATACTTTTTCAATTGCTGCGCCATCTTAGGCCAAAAGAAGTAAGTCTTCAGTCGCCGAAGCGTACGACTATAACCGGCGTGTGCACTCAATGGGTGGTCATGAGCCCGTTTAATCAATTCGAAGGTCAGTTCTTCGGGCACCCATAACTTCCACTGTTCCTCTTATTGAATGGGGTCTCCGAAAGCGTGTCCCATCCACTTGTATATAAATCCCTCCATCACCCGTAGTTCTGGCAGCTGTGGTAACTGGTTCCGAATCGTATTCATTAGTTGGGTATAACATACTGACTTGAAGGCGGGATGGTCCAAGTCGATCCATATGGGGCTGTCATCCTCCTGGGCCAACTCGGCTCCTTCAGGGGTGAACATCCTTGATAATGTGTCCAGTACCACGTGCTGACTTCCCTTGCGGTGGCTTATCGTGAAGTCAAACGCCTCTAATTTCAAGGCCCATCTGGCCAAGAGGCCGTGGAGATCAGTTTGGCTCATCAGCCATTTCAGGGATGCATGGTCAGTGACGGTTTCAAAGTGATGTCCCTCTACATATGCTCGAAAGCGTTTCACAGCCAGCACAGCCGCCAGGCATTCCTGCTCCGAGACCGTGTAGTCCCACTGGACCGGCTTCAGCATGTGGGACATAAAGACTATAGGCCTCTCCTCGCCGTCTTGTGCAACCTGGACTAAGACTGCTCCCACCCCATGTTGACTCGCGTCACAATGGATTGAGAACGGTTTGCCAAAGTCCATGCTGTGCAGTTGGGGGCTGTTGTCAGACTCTTCTTTAGCTCTTCAAAGGCTCGCAAGCTGGGTCCTTTCCAGACGAACTTACGTCGCTTACGTAGCATGTTGGTCAAAGGTGCGGTAATGGTGGCATAGTCAGGTACGAAACGCTGGTACCATCCGCATAAGCCCAGGAATTAGCGTAACTGCTTGGTGGTTTTGGGTAATGGAAAAGCGTCAATCGCTTGAGTCTTGTCCGGGTCGGTCTTGATGTTGCCATGCCCAATGATGTGGCCCAAATACTTCACCTCCGTCATCACGAACTGACTCTTCTGTATGTTGATGGTTACCCCTGCACTCCGGATGTGCAAAACCACTTCCTGAAGCAGGTCGATGTGTTCGTTAAAGGTCTCGGTTATAAGCAGCAGATCGTTCAAGTATACGAAGACCTCGTGCCGTAAATGCGGTGGTATCACCTTATCCATAAGGCACATCATTGTCTGAGGGGCATTCCGCAATCCAAATGGCATGGTCACGAATCGATACAGTGGCCAACCTGGGACTGTGAAGGCTGTTTTCTCCTTTGAGCCAGGGTCTAAAGGAATTTGCCAGAAAGCGTCCTTGAGGTCTAAACTCGTGATGTAATGGGCTTCAGGCAATCGACTCAAAATGCCTTCAAACGACGGTAGAGGGTATGCGTCTTTGACAGTGACGGCGTTCAAACGTCGGGCATCTAAGCATAGCCGGACCTTGTTCGGCTTGACAACTAAGGTGACCGGGGAAGCCCACGTGCTCTGCGATTCTTCGATCACGCCTAATGGTAGCATTCTATCAACTTCGGCATATAACAGCTTTGCCTTCGCCCGAGATATGGCAAAATATCTCTGTTTTATGGATTTCGCATCCCCTACATCTATTGTGTGTAACACCAGGGCCGTCCGGCCAAGACCTTCCTTCTCATGCGATGGAAAAGCCGATATAGCCGAGTCAAGTCGCAGTTGTTGATTCACATCCAGTGCATGTCGTAATGAGTAGGTGGTTGGAGTTTCGTCAGGATCAGTGGTGACGGAGTCCAGTGTCGTGCCGGAAAACAGTGCTGGGGCCAAGTTAAATTTTTGAACGAAATCCACCCCTAGGTAAAGATTCTGGGTTAATTGGAGGATAATGTAAAATTCCAGAGGCTTAGTTACTCCTTTAAAGGTGACATCCGTCGTAATTTTCCCCACTACAGAGTGACGAGTTCCGTCCGCCGTGCTTAACCAGGTGGTAAAATGATGGATTTGGTCCGCATGCCTTGCCAGCACCTCTTCTGCAAAATCGGCTGATATGCAATTCACTGGCAATTCACTTCGACTAAACCTGACAATCGCTTTTGCCGGAGGTGAACTGACGCATATGGTCGAACGTCATCCCTCAATAATTCGTCTAAGTGTATTTCCCTCAGCACCTTCCTCGACTGCCTGACCCTTCTCCAGAAGCTCCACATCCGACGCGTGGCTCTCTTCCTTTGCGGTGGGACAGTTGTAACCATCTCCTCATGGAAGATGCGCTGGCGAGTAGCCAAATAATTCCGCAGTCTGACGTGGAAGGGCTTAACATGCCAAGGAACCTTCGCCTCGCTACCATTCCCCTGTGCGTCCGCCTCGAAAAGGGGTGGTGTCGGCTGTGGAACTTCAGGAGAACTGTGTTTGGCGGTGCGAATCAGCAAAGTTAGGGTCATGTCTAGGGCTTGGTCGTAGCTAGTGATGGGGTCAATATTGGTTCGTTTGGGTTCTAGGAGTGCCGGCGGGTGGTCGCGGCACTCGCTGGCAAGTTTTTTCGTAACTTGCAATCTGCGCAATTAGGTGCATAAGTGTCTGCCTTCCCACACTGGTAACAGAAGATCGTCGGTTCCGCTGGACATGCATAGAAACGATGCCCCGTTTGCCGGCAGTTCTAACAGACCGTCGCACTTGCAACTGCTACGGCGAATGGTCGGTCAATCATTGTTTGGGACTCGTGCTCCAGGGGTGCTCCGCTCCTCGGTACTGGTACTGGGTCAGCCAGTAGGTGGTCCGCTGCCACTAAATCCGCTGTATTATTATTTCGTGGATTGGGTTCCGTTATGCGAGGTTGCGGACGGAAGGTTCCTCGTCGCTCATCTAGCTGTTCTTGCCTACGGGCATGCAGGCGTAATCCTTGTATGGTGCTGATGGGAACATGAAGAAGACTGTTCTGAAGCTCCCAGCGCATATTCTCCCTGATAATTTCCACCAGTTCGTCCTCGGGCATGTGTGTTCGTAACCGAGTGCTTAATCGCAATATACTTGTGTAATACTGGTCGAATGGTTCATGGGTGCCTTGTTTCCGTTTCTTTAGTTGTTACCGTTTTTCTTTTTCAGTGAAGCCGTCGTCAAATCGGTTGCGGAAGGCTGCACAGAAAGAATCCCAATTGGGACGTGGCGTCGATTCTTCAAAACTCCAGTACCAGTCGGCAGCATCTCCGCTGAACAGAAGGTGTGCATGCCGGAGGAAAGCCGAGAAGTCACCTCCCAGGGTGCTGGAGACTAGCACCTGAATACTAAACAGGAACCGGCCCACCGATGTCGTCGAGTTGAAACCAGTGAAGCTAAGGCGCCAACCCTCCGTCACACGAGGCGTAGGGTCTCGGACAGATGTCAGTACATTCGCGGGGTGAATCGCATTCTCGATGGGCCTGCTGTAAGAGACTGTCTTGGGGACTGTGGGTATCAACGGAGGTGCGGTGCTGTGTCGTGGTCGATACTCGGGAGCTCTCTGATCCATTTTCGAGTTCCTTGGAGGGAGGGTCCAATGATCAGCCGGTCTAGAGTGGGGCATAGCAACACTGGGATTTGGCTCCCAGCCAGGCGGAGTTCTCACGTGGCTGGGGGGTTGGCTAATCTGGAGGTTCTGGAGTCTTCCCTCCAAGTTTCCGATCCTCACGGACATCACTTGCATTAAGGCCACGAGTGTGTCGATGGAGTTGGTGGAAGGCGCGGTTGGAACCTCGGCCGTGACAACTGCAGCAGGAACTTCTCCGCCCACGGCTCCTTGCAGGTCCACCAGTGATTGGGGTGGTTCAACATCTTGGGACCCTTTCGCCACTGCTCCACGCGTCTGGACGTGCGTTCCGAGAGGGGCGTCTACGCCGGTCCGCTCTATAGGGCGATGGCATAGTGGACAGAGCTCGGAATTCAGTAGGAGTTGTTGGACGCAGGCGCGATAGAACAGGTGTCCGCACTCCAATCGCACGCTGTTTACACCCTCCACTACGTCCTCAAAACAAATCCCGCAGTTAGCGGGTTGGACCGTTCTGGATCTGGTCCAACGTTTGTCTGGGGTCCACTTTGTCGCCATGTTGGGTTTCGCTATTGGTGTTGGTACTAAAAGAAACTGCTGTTAACTACAAACAAACTATAGGTATATATATATATATAAAAAGGAACTTATTAATGATTTAGTGGCCAATAGTTGTGAGCTATTGCTATATAAAATTAAAAAAAAAAATTTATTTAGTGAGCACTTTCCTTTCCAGCGGCGCCGACTCCTCCAAAGGGAAATGAGAGTGCATGGTAGTCTGCCGAGAAAAGGGTGCTTTCGGCCGATTTACAATAATATATCCCCAAACCCACAAACATTACACAAAAATTGCTCTAAACTACGTTAATTGACTCGACGAGACAAGTGGTAGAGCTACCGTAACAGCTTTGTACGCGGTCAAAATTCCCGACACGTGGAAGCATTCCGGGCTCCGCAACTGCAGCATACGCCACCGAACGTTGAACCGAAACCACTCGTCTATCACGCATAAAAAAAATGAGTAGAATCATTCCGTGACATCAAGGCTCGAGGCTCGAGTACCAAGGTACCTTACGTGCTCCGTAAAGGACCAAATCGTCAGAAAACGCGAATCTCTTATCCCCTTAGGATGTTTGGCCCCACGTTGGGCGCCATTTGTAACGATTTTTCTGTCTTAGGTCACGAACGAGGACGGAACCGACCTCTCATCGGTTCTAGACGTTAAGTCTGAGTCGTGCCAATGAATGGTGCCAACCGGTCAACCAATCCGTGCACCGTAATCCATTTTCGCGGTGGCTGCTTGTCGGCCAGCTAGATCGGAGAGGATTTCGGTCGCGGGTCTTAAAATGTATTACGCTCATTTACATTTTCCAGCCACCATTAAACTTCCATTTCAAACGCGTCAAAAACGCAATCATACGGAGGAGAAACCTACTTTACGTTACTCCGTATTTCTTCATCAATCCAGTCAAAGAACAAAATGTAATCTCCATTTCGCGTTCCCGAATTTTACCGACGCGGTACCGAAAAATACTCTACGTTAACGTGAAACCGACGAAAGCTACGCTAAGGAAAAAGGCAAACCAACAAGGGTACCGCTCGCGACGCGAAACCGACCTCAGCGGATTTTTTCAAACCCTACCCTCTCCCCGGCATACTTACCCTGCACTCTAACTGCCGACTGGAAAGGAAAGTCTGAGTTACCCTAGCAATTCATGATTTTTATTCGTTTGCAAATGATATTGGCATATTATTAATGGTCGAATACAATTTTGACGAGATTCAATATTACATAAATCGAAAAATTAAAAACTTGTATGCACAATTTTCACTAAGTGTATGGATATAGTCAAAACGGTCCAGTTAAGAATTAAATTGATTTTATAGAAACTTTTAAATATTAATCATTATCTAATGAGTTAGATAAATATTATACAAAAATATGCGTACATAATTAATTTCTCGAAATTTCGCGAATGTTGACAAGAAAAGTTATGGTAAGTGACTTTTGACAAAGCAGCAAAAATAATTAGTCACTTCGTTTACTTATACATATATGCAAATTAATAATTGGATTCAGCACATTTTCTTCACATTGAATCAATTACTTTACTTCAATAAAAATATTAATAAATTTATGATTATATATTCTCCCGTTTTTTTATAAAAGCCATGTGCATATTATTTTGCTCTTTATTTTGAAAGGCTTATTTGAAATTAAATTAAGTACTAGCATTTATAAGAATATTTTCATGCACTCTTGGTGCATGCATGCAAACTCTACATGTAAGTAGTAAATCATATTTCCCCAATTCAAGGTTGTTCCCTAGTTTCTGCTTTCTTGCTCATTGTAAAAAAAATTCTATTTGGGAAACAAAACCTTAACATTAAGACAATTCAAACTTAATACAAAAAAGTGAAAACTTAATAGAACCTTATAGTAAATAAACTGCTAATTGAACCCTAAAGAATATAAATGACTTTTTTTTTTGTATTTAGTGAACAATAATCGCTGGAATTTTTCGCTATTGTGTCCTCATCGTTAGGAATATTTCGTAACATGTAACTTAATTTTTCGGTTTAAAGCTAGCATAAATGACAAACGTATCACCACCAAATATATCGAGTTTAATAATCGTTAAAAATATGTACGAGCTAATGTCTAATGAAAAATATATGCATAAAAATTGATCAATTTTGGAACATAATTTTTGTTTGAAGTTAAAAAGTAATTTAAAATTGTAAAATCTTTCAAACTAAATGCAGTTTTTTTCCTTTTTTTGAATTTCAAAGGATCATTAGAGACTCACGAAAATTTGAGCGGGATGGATTTTCGATTGCTTTTAGATTTAGAGATATCTTGAGCAGGATGATTACGGACTGCTTTTATTGAGATAGATTTAGGGGTGCGGAAAAAATTGGTTTTGATAGCAAATCTTCTGTTCCAAATGTTTCTGAGTCATCTGGGAAAACCGGAATTAAAAGACGAATAAATACATTGTGCTACGCCGAAAAAACTAGTTTTGTAAAAAAAAAATGATCGAATTTTTTTGATTGTTGAAGAGGAGATGACTATAGAAGATGCCATATCAAAATTGAGTAATCGTAGGGATGGACACCTTCAGTCAGACGTGCTTGGTCGCGTAAACCAAGTCGATCTTTGACTTGTTTTAAACTTATGTCGTTTAACTTCATTCGAAAACTAAATCTGCTAATCTTGAAGTGTATCAACTTGGATTTGACGCAAATATTCGTACCAAGTCTGATTTCGAAACATACACGTTGCTTCCTTTGCATGAATCATATCATTGTTGCTACCACATCCCCCTTGTATATTGTGCATCCCGATCTGTTGCGTCTTATCATCCTCTAATGAATGCGTGTTTTGTTCACTTGATGGCATTATTCAATCCTTCTTTAAGATCCTATTGTAGGCAATAGAAAATCGCAGGAAATGTATCAAGCAAACTTTGTGCTTGACTTGAATTTTACCCTGGTCTGGCGTAAAATATATTTTAAAGGCTAATTTAGTGGCTTTCTATTCCTTGATAATTGATTATCACCCAAAATCATAGTACACATTTAAAATTGTAAATCGGTGTAAAGATTGTTGATCGGAGTGGGCTAAATACTTCCAAGTGCCGGAATATGAATCACATCGGTTTGGGCTCGTAAACGTTCAATAGTATTCACGTCATAGGTTAAACACTAGCCCGCTGAACAAACCATTTCCCAAAAACCGTCCAGTGCTTTATTTAATGGATATAATTGAATGGATGAAACCTCGCACTCTTCAGTGAAACCAGCGCGAACACTACCAAGATCTCTGTTTATTCGGCATTTTCTCAATTAATTGTTTCTAATCATCACAAACGCAAAATGCCCCACTAAACAAATCATCCGCACTAAAGCCAGAGTGATAAACCAACCATTTTAAATGCCTTTTCTTTTTGTCTTTTTCTTTTTTCTTGCAAAAAACTGTTCAACCGTTTTTTGAATATTACTTTTTATATTCCCTATTAATGTTTATCGTGTTAAATTGAATTAAGTTTATTACTCGCCGAAACAAACGATACACAAAATCATACGGGAATTATTTTTATCTTTCTAAGTTACGTGTAATTCGCAATTTTCATGTCATGAGAAATGTGCACCGCACCGTATAAGCAACAAATTGATTACACTTACTGCGTCCTTCATGCTTCAATAGCGTGTCTCTATACTCATCTTCAAAGTTAATTGCTTCTTCAATTCCTACCTTAGGCGCTTCATCAGGATGCTTCTCTGTGTACGTTAAAAATCAATTCACATGGCCAACCGGTGTCCGTTCCAAAACTGTATTCTCCTGTACTTATTGATGTCTTGAACTTGTTGACAGGTCACATTTCAAGAACTCCCCTTTCACCACAGTCTGTCGATCCTAGGGCTTCAATTCCACTGGCCTGATCCTTCCTGGACGTCTCAGTGAGGACCTTATAAAGACATGAATTTGATAACCTAAATCCGCTCGCGTTCCAAATAAATTATCAACTTACTTGCTGCACCAACACTTAATTTCTGAGATTATCTTCAACAAATCTACTTTAATTCACGGCTGAACGATTCAAGTAAGGAACTCCAAGCTACAACGACCGGTTTGCCTTTAGATTCCTGCTATCTACGACTCCTACTCTTACACCTCCACCATGTGGCTGTCACTTCTTTCACATCCCACGACAAAACTGACGTGGGAAGGGAAGCCGTCACAACGAACATGAGAGGGAAAGCCACGGGGCTGCAAGGTGTATTGGTAGTGGTCGCCAGCGGCGTCGAATGATTCATTACAGGGCAGTGTCCACGATACCTACCAGGCATGGGGAGACTGAAGGAAACGCTGCTTGCCCCTATGAGGGCTTTAATTATGTCTCGGCCGAAGAGGTCGTGCGACCTACTTGGTGGCCCTTTCACCGTCGTAGGTCTTTGGCATGGTAGACTCCCAGCTCCTTGCCGAACATGTCCGCAATGAGGTATTGCGTGGGACTTAAAACTTGTAAGACTCGACACTTCACAAACTTCTTGTCTAGCTTGGCATTGTAGTGCCGACCTGCTTCACTTTGTCTGAAATTCCGTCGGTAAATTTCGTCGCCTGCCTTGAAGCCAGAAGGATGGGATCGCAGGTTATAACGCTCCTCCCCCGCCCGTCTACTATCCTTCAATTCTCTCTGGAGTTTCTCGTGCGGCTCCAGAACCACTATTGGGTCTTCCGAATCCTTCAACTGCCGCAATAGCCGGTACGAGTTTCCGTGGCAGATCATATGCTGGCCGAACACGGCAAAGTATGGGGAGATACCTGTGGTGGAGTGGTAAGACGAACGCAGGGCGCAGGTGATGGCAAAAATCCTGCGGTACCAATCCTTCTGATCCGGTTGGGCGTAGGCCCGTATGGCGGCTATGAGGGTGTGGTTCAGCCACTCGGATGCATTGGCTTGCGGGGAATAAACGGCAGTCCGCTGATGAGTAATGCCATACTTGTCCATTAGCTCCCGAAATCTAGCCGAGGTGAACTGAACTCCATTGTCGGAGACCAACTTCTCCGGTACTCCAAATACATGGAAAACGCGATTTTCCAGAAAGCTGACTATCGGGCCAGTGTGCAGGTTTCGAATTGGTTCAACAATCGGAAATTTGGACAATTGGTCCAGGACCACGACAGCTCCACGTATATTCCGAAGTCTAGCGAGGATACGGACCGATGAGATATATATACAGGCGCTGTAACACGCGCTCCGGTAGCTCGAATTTTCCCATCGGGGGCCGAAGAGCCGAATTGGGCGCTTTAGTGCATTTGCACAGCTCACAGGCGGCTATATGCTTTTTCACTTGCTGCGCCATCTTAGGCCAAAAGAAGTAAGTCTTCAATCACCGAAGCGTATGACTATAACCACCGTGTGCACTCAATGGATGGTCATGAGCCCGTTTAATCAATTCGAAGGTCAGTTCTTCGGGCACCCATAACTTCCACTGTTCCTCTTATTGAATGGGGTCTCCGGAAGCGTGTCCCATCCGCTTGTATATAAATCCCTCCATCACCCGTAGTTCTGGCAGCTGTGGTAACTGGTTCCGAATCGTATTCATCAGTTGGGTATAACATACTGACTTGAAGGCGGGATGGTCCAAGTCGATCCATATGGGGCTGTCGTCCTCCTGGGCCAACTTGTCTCCTTCAGGGGCGAACATCCTTGATTATGTGTCCAGTACCACGTGCTGACTTCCCTTGCGGTGTCTTATCGTGAAGTCAAACGCCTGTAATTTCAAGGCCCATCTGGCCAAGCAACCGTGGAGATCAGTTTGGCTCATCAGCCATTTCAGAGATGCATGATCAGTGACGGTTTCAAAGGGATGTCCCTCCATATATGCTCGAAAGCGTTTCACAGCCAGCACAGCCGCCAGGCATTCCTGCTCCGAGACCGTGTAGTTCCGCTGGACCGGCTTCAGCTTGTGGGACATAAAGGCTATAGGTCTCTCCTCGCCGTCTTGTGCAACCTGGACTAAGACTGCTCCCGCCCCACGTTGACTTGCATCACAATGGATTGAGCACGGTTTGCCAAAGTCCGGGCTGTGCAGTACGGGGACTGTTGTCAGAATCTTCTTTAGCTCTTCAAATGCTCGCAAGCTGGGCCCTTTCCGGACGAACTTACGTCCCTTACGCAGCATGTCGGTCAAAGGTGTGGTAATGGTGGCATAGTCAGGTACAAAACGCTGGTACCATCCGCATAAGCCTAGGAATTGGCGTAACTGCTTGGTAGTTTTGGGTAATGGAAAAGCGTCAATCGCTTGAATCTTGTCCGGGTCGGTCTTGATGTTGCCATGCCCAATGATGTGGCCCAAATACTTCACCTTCGTCATCACGAACTGACTCTTCTGTATGTTGATGGTTACCCCTGCCCTCCGGATGTGCAAAGCCACTTCCTGAAGCAGGTCGATGTGTTCGTTAAAGGTCTCGGTTATAAGCAGCAGATCGTTCAAGTATACGAAGACCTCGTGCCGTAAATGCGGTGGTATCACCTTATCCATAAGGCACGTCATTGTCTGAGGGGCATTGCACAATCCGAATGGCATGGTCACGAATCGATACAGTGGCCAACCTGGGACTGTGAAGGCTGTTTTCTCCTTTGAGCCAGGGTCTAAAGGAATTTGCCAGAAAGCGTCCTTGCGGTCTAAACTCGTGATGTAATGGGCTTCAGGCAATCGACTCAAAATGCCGTCAATCAACGGTAGAGGGTATGCGTCCTTGACAGTGACGGCGTTCAAACGTCGGGCAGCTAAGCATAGCCGGACCTTGTTCGGCTTGACAACTAAGGTGACCGGGGAAGCCCACGCGCTCTGCGATTCTTCGATCACGCCTAATGCTAGCATTCGATCAACTTCAGCATATAATAGCTTTGCCTTCACCGGAGATATGGCAAAATATCTCTGTTTTATAGATTTAGCATCCCCTACATCTATTGTGTGTAACACCAGGGCCGTCGGGCCAAGACCTTCCTTCTCATGCGATGGAAAGGCCGAGTCAAGTCGCAGTTGTTGATTCACATCCAGTGCATGTCGTAATGAGTAGGTGGTTGGAGTTTCGTCAGAATCAGTGGTGACGGAATCCAGTGTCGTGCCGGAAAACAGTGCCGGGGCGAAGTTAAATTTTTGAACGAAATCCACCCCTAGGTAAAGATTCTGGGTTAATTGGAGGATAATGTAAAATTCCAGAGGCTTAGTTACTCCTTTAAAGGTGACATCCGTCGTAATTTTCCCCACTACAGAGTGACGAGTTCCGTCCGCCGTGCTTAACCAGGTGGTAAAATGATGGATTCGGTCCGCATGCCTTGCCAGCACCTCTCCTGCAAAATCGGCTGATATGCAATTCACTGGCAATTCACTTCGACTAAACCTGACAATCGCTTTTGCCGGAGGTGAACTGACGCATATGGTCGAACGTCATCCCTCAATAATTCGTCTAAGTGTATTTCCCTCAGCACCTTCCTCGACTGCCTAACCCTTCTCCAGAAGCTCCACATCCGACGCGTGGCTCGCTTCCTTCGCGGTGGGACAGTTGTAACCATCTCCTCATGGAAGATGCGCTGGCAAGTAGCCAAATAATTCCGCTGTTTGATGTGGAAGGGCTTAACATGCCAAGGAACCTTCGCCTCGCTACCATTCCCCTGCGCGTCCGCCTCGAAAAGGGGTGGCGTCGGCTGTGGAACTTCAGGAGAACTGTGTTCGGCGGTGCGAATCAGTAAAGTTAGGGTCATGTCTAAGGCTTGGTCGTAGCTAGTGATGGGGTCAATATTGGTTCGTTTGGGTTCTAGGAGTGCCGGCGGGTGGTCGCAGCACTCGCTGGCGTTTTTTCGTAACTTGCAATCTGCGCAATCAGGTGCATAAGTGTCTGCCTTCCCACACTGGTAACAGAAGATCGTCGGTTCCGCTGGACATGCATAGAAACGATGCCCCGTTTGCCGGCAGTTCCAACAGACCGTCGCACTTGTAACTGCTTCGGCGAATGGTCGGTCAATCATTGTTTGGGACTCGTGCTCCAGGGGTGCTCCGCTCCTCGGTACTGGTACTGGGTCAGCCAGTAGGTGGTCCGCTGCCACTAAATCCGCTGTATTATTATTTCGTGGATTAGGTCCCGTTATGCGAGGTTGCGGACGGAAGGTTCCTTGTCGCTCATCTAGCTGTTCTTGCCTACGGGCATGCAGGCGTAATCCTTGTATGGTGCTGATGGGAACATGAAGAAGACTGTTCTGAAGCTCCCAGCGCATATTCTCCCTGATAATTTCCACCAGTTCGTCCTCGGGCATGTGTGTTCGTAACCGAGTGCTTAATCGCAATATACTTGTGTAATACTGGTCGAATGGTTCATGGGTGCCTTGTTTCCGTTTCTTTAGTTGTTACCGTTTTTCTTTTTCAGTGAAGCCGTCGTCAAATCGGTTGCGGAAGGCTGCACAGAAAGAATCCCAATTGGAACGTGGCGTCGATTCTTTAAAAATCCAGTACCAGTCGGCAGCATCTCCGCTGAACAGAAGGTGTGCATGCCAGAGGAAAGCCGAGAAGTCACCTCCCAGGGTGCTGGAGACTAGCACCTGAATACTAAACAGGAACCGGCCCACCGATGTCGTCGAGTTGAAACCAGTGAAGCTAAGGCGCCAACCCTCCGTCATACGAGGCGTAGGGTCTCGGACAGGTGTCAATACGTTCGTGGGGTGAATCGCATCCTCGATGGGCCTGCTGTAAGAGACTGTCTTGGGGACTGTGGGTATCAACGGAGGTGCGGTGCTGTGTCGTGGTCGATACTCGGGAGCTCTGGGATCCATTCCCGAGTTCCTTGGAGGGAGGGTCCAATGATCAGCCGGTCTAGAGTGGGGCATAGCCGCACTGGGATTGGGCTCCCAGCCAGGCGGAGTTCTCACGTGGCTGGGGGGTTGGCTAATCTGGAGGTTCTGGAGTCTTCCCTCCAAGTTTCCGATCCTCTCGGACATCACTTGAATTAAGGCCACGAGTATGTCGATGGAGTTGGTGGAAGGCGCGGTTGGAACCTCGGCCGCGACAACTGCAGCAGGAACTTCTCCGCCCACGGCTCCTTGCAGGTCCACCAGTGATTGGGGTGGTTCAACATCTTGGGACCCTTTCGCCACTGCTCCACGCGTCTGGACGTGCGTTCCGAGAGGGGCGTCTACGCCGGTCCGCTCTATAGGGCGACGGCATAGTGGACAGAGCTCGGAAGTCAGTAGGAGTTGTTGGACGCAGGCGCAATGGAACAGGTGTCCGCACTCCAATCGCACGCTGTTTACACCCTCCACTACGTCCTCAAAACAAATCCCGCAGTTAGCGGGTTGGACCGTTTTGGATCGGGTCCAACGTTTGTCTGGGGTCCGCTTTGTCACCATGTTGGGTTTCGCTATTGGTGTTGGTACTAAAAAAAACTGCTGTTGACTACAAACAAACTATAGGTATATATATATATAAAAAGGAACTTATTAATGATTTAGTGGCCGATAGTGGCGAGCTATTGCTATATAAAATTTTAAAAAAAATTTATTTAGTGAGCACTTTCCTTTCCAGCAGCGCCGACTGCTCCAAAGGGAAATGAGAGTGCATGGTAGTCTGCCGAGAAAAGGGTGCTTTCGGCCGATTTACAATAATGTATCCCCAAACTCACAACCATTACAAAAACTGCTCTAAACTACGTTAATTGACTCAACGAGACAAGTGGTAGAGCTACCGTAACAGCTTTGTACGCGGTCAAAATTCCCGACACGTGGAAGCATTCCGGGCTCCGCAACTTCAGCATACGCCACCGAACGTTGAACCGAAACCACTCGTCTATCACGCATAAAAAAAATGAGTAGAATCATACCGCGACATAAAGGCAAGGTAGCCTTCTATTTTCTTGAGAGTCCAGACCGATAGGAGAATTCCATCTGGCTGACAGTTCCATCAAGAAAATAGAAGGTCCTTACAGGGGTCAACCTGGGACAACACATCGGAAGGATTCTGTCGCAAAAAAAAGTCAAACAAAGGAGAGCGGAAGCTACAACTCACGTGAAGCGACTGCCAGTGTGTATCACACAACTCCACTGCTCCTGTTTGTGAGGCTCGAGTACCAAGGTACCTTACATGCTCCGTAAAGGACCAAATCGTCAGAAAACGCGAATCTCTTATCCCCTTAGGATGTTTGGCCCCACGTTGGGCGCCATTTGTAATGATTTTTCTGTCTTAAGTCACGAACGAGGACGGAACTGACCTCTCATCGGTTCTAGACGTTAAGTCTGAGTCGTGCCAATGAATGGTACCAATCGGTCAACCAGTCCGTGCACCGTAATCCATTTTCGCGGTGGCTGCTTGTCGGCCAGCTAGATCGGAGAGGATTTCGGTCGCGGGTCTTAAAATGGATTACGCTCATTTACATTTTCCAGCCACCATTAAACTTCCATTTCAAACGCGTCGAAAACGCAATCATACGGAGGAGAAACCTACTTTACGTTACTCCGTATTTCTTCATCAATTCAGTCAAAGAACAAAATCTAATCTCCATTTCGCGTTCCCGAATTTTAACGACGCGGTACCGAAAAATACTCTACGTTAACGTGAAACCGACGAAAGCTACGCTAAGGAAAAAGGCAAACCAACAAAGGTACCGCTCGCGACGCGAAACCGACCTCAGCGGATTTTTTCAAACCCTACCCTCTCCCCGGCATACTTACCCTGCACTCTAACTGCCTCTGGAAAAGAAGGACGACTGGAAAGGAAAGTCTGAGTTACCCTAGCAATTCATGATTTTTATTCGTTTGCAAATGATATTGGCATATTATTAATGGTCGAATACAATTTTGACGAGATTCAATATTACATAAATCGAAAAATTAAGTAACTGGGGGGGGGGGGGGAAACTTGTATGCACAATGTTCACTAAGTGTATGGATATAGTCAAAACGGTCCAGTTAAGAATTAAATTGATTTTATAGAAACTTTTAAATATTAATCATTATCTAATGAGTTAGATAAATATTATACAAAAATATGCGTACATAATTAATTTCTCGAAATTTCGCGAATGTTGACAAGAAAAGTTATGGTAAGTGACTTTTGACAAAGCAGCAAAAATAATTAGTCACTTCGTTTACTTATACATATATGCAAATTAATAATTGGATTCAGCACATTTTCTTCACATTGAATCAATTACTTTACTTCAATAAAAATATTAATAAATTTATGATTATATATTCTCCCGTTTTTTTTTATGAAAGCCATGTGCATATTATTTTGCCCTTAATTTTGAAAGTCTTATTTGAAATTACATCAAGTACTAGCATTTATAAGAATATTTTCATGCACTCTTGGTGCACGCATGCAAACTCTACATGTAAGTAGTAAATCATATTTCCCCAATTCAAGGTTGTTCCCTAGTTTCTGCTTTCTTGCTCATTGTAGAAAAAATTCTATTTGGGAAACAAAACCTTAACATTAAGACAATTCAAACTTAATACAAAAAAGTGAAAACTTAATTGAACCTTATAGTAAATAAACTGCTAATTGAACCCTAAAGAATATAAATGACTTTTTTTTTTGTATTTAGTGAACAATAATCGCTGGAATTTTTCGCTATTGTGTCCTCATCGTTAAAAATATTTCGTAACATGTAACTTAATTTTTCGTTTTAAAGCTAGCATAAATGACAAATATATCGAGTTTAATAATCGTTAAAAATATGTACGAGCTTATGTCTAATGAAAATATATGCATAAAAATTGATCAATTTTGGAACATAATTTTTGTTTGAAGTTAAAAAGTAATTTAAAATTGTAAAATCTTTCAAAGTAAATGCAGTTTTTTTTCCTTTTTTTGAATTTCAAAGGATCATTAGAGACTCACGAAAATTTGAGCGGGATGGATTTTCGATTGCTTTTAGATTTAGAAATATCTTGAGCAGGATGATTACGGACTGCTTTTATTGAGATAGATTTAGGGGTGCGGAAAAAATTGGTTTTGATAGCAAATCTTCTGTTCCAAATGTTTCTGAGTCATCTGGGAAAACCGGAATTAAAAGACGAACAAATACATTGTGCTACGCCGAAAAAACTAGTTTTGTAAAAAAAAATTATCGAATTTTTTTGATTGTTGAAGAGGAGATGACTATAGAAGATGCCATATCAAAATTGAGTAATCGTAGGGATGGACACCTTCAGTCAGACGTGCTTGGTCGAGTAAACCAAGTCGATCTTTGACTTTTTTAAACTTATGTCGTTTAACTTCATTCGAAAACTAAATCTGCTAGTCTTGAAGTGTATCAAATTGGATTTGACGCAAATATTCGTACTAAGTCTGATTTCGAAACATACACGTTGCTTTCTTTGCATGAATCATATCATTGTTGCTACCATATCCACCTAGTACATTGTGCACCCCGATCTTTTGTGTCTTCTCATCCTTTAATGAATGCGTGTTATGTTCACTTGATGGCACTATTCAATCCTTCTTTAAGATCCTATTGTAGGCAATAGAAAATCGTAGGAAATGTATCAAGCAAACTTTGTGCTTGACTTGAATTTTACCCTGGTCTGGCGTAAAATATATTTTAAAGGCTAATTTATTGGCTTTCTATTCCTTGATAATTGATTATCACCCAAAATCATAGTACACACCCTTTTCACATCAATTTAATGTAAATCTATACGACAAATTTGCTCTACATTTGAAGCTTTATCTAACGTCGCGCGGATATCGATCACTCTTTCGGATGGCTCCGATAGCGTTTTAAATTACTTTTTATGGAATAGTTTGCAGCTACATATAAGTGAGTTGCATATTTTGAATAATAATTAGGCCTGAGGAGAATTAGTGCACACGTCGAAACCACCTTCTTCTAACATTTTTCTTCTCTAATAATTTTTCAGAAAAATTATTATTCAAAATATGCAACTCACTTATATGTAACTGCAAACAATTCTATAAAAAGTAACATAGTACACATTTAAAATTGTAAATCGGTGTAAAGATTGTTGGTCGGAGCGGGCTAAATACTTCCAAGTGCCTGAATATGAATCACATCGGTTTGGGCTCGTAAACGTTCAACAGTATTCACGTCATATGTTAAACACTAGCCCGCTGAACAAACCATTTCCCAAAATCCGTCCAGTGTTTTATTTAATGGATATAATTGAATGGATGAAACCTCGCACTCTTCAGTGAAACCAGCGCGAACACTACCAAGATCTCTGTTTATTCGGCATTTTCTCAATTAATTGTTTCTAATCATTACAAACGCAAAATGCCCCACTAAACAAATCATCCGCACTAAAGCCAGAGTGATAAACCAACCATTTTAAATGCCTTTTCTTTTCGTCTTTTTCTTTTTTTTTGCAAAACACTGTTCAACCGTTTTTTGAATATTACTTTTTATATTCCATATTAATGTTTATCGTCTTAAATTGGATTAAGTTTATTACTTGCCGAAATAACCGATACACAAAATTATACGGGAATTAATTGTAATTCGCAATTTTCATGTCATGAGAAATGTGCACCACACCGTATAAGCAACAAATTGATTACACTTACTGCGTCCTTCATGCTTCAATAGCGTGTCTCTATACTCATCTTCAAAGTTAATTGCTTCTTCAATTCCTACCTTAGGCACTTCACCAGGATGCTTCTCTGTGTATGTAAAAATCAATTCACATGGCCAACCGGTGTCCGTTTCAAAACTGTATTCTCCTGTACTTATTGATGCCTTGAACTTGTTGACAGGTCACATTTCACGAACTCCCCTTTCACCACAGTCTGTCAATCCTAGGGCTTCAATTCCACTGGCCTGATCCTCCCCGGACGTCTCAGTGAGGACCTTATAAAGACATGAATTTAATAAACTAAATACGCTCGCGTTCCAAATAAATTATCAACTTACTTGCTGCACCAACACTTAATTTTTGAGATTATCTTCAACAAATCTACTTTAATTCACGGCCGTATAATCCTGAACGATTCAAGGGAAAGGAACTCCAAGCTACAACGACCGGTTTGCCTTTAGATTCCTGCCATCTACGACTCCTACTCCTAAACCTCCACCATGTGGCTGTCACTTCTTTCACATCCCACGACAAAACTGACGTGGGAAGGGAAACCGTCACAATGAACATGAGAGGGAAAGCCACATGGCTGCAAGGTGTTTTGGTAGTGGTCGCCAGTGGCGTCGAATGATTCATTACAGGGCAGTGTGTAATGAATCATGCGACGCCACTGGCGACCACTACCAACACACTTTGCTGCTAGGTGGCTTGTCATTTCACGTTGGTTGCGACGAGCGCACATCCCAAGTCAATTTTGTCGTGGGATGTCAAGAGGATTTGACAGCCACATGGGAGTGAAGTGTGCACGTAGTGGCCGCCACCCATGAAGAAGTCCCGGAGTGTGCCGACAGTTCCACAAAGGGAAAATAGTAACGCTTCGATTCGATCACCAACTGTTGCGACAACAAACCAGGAACTAGTCGGATTGCAGGAATTTGGAAAAAGGCAAGAAGAATCCGTGTACGAGCCACCCGAAAAGAAACATTAATTGGTAAGTCGGCGAATGCAAAGTTTGTTTTTCCGCTTCGAATTAAAATAACATTTTAGTAATGGTTAAACTAACCGCGGATATCATCAATCAATCTATGCAGTATATAAATCCATGCAGAGAACGTGAACTAGATCTACGAGGATACAAAACACCGCAAATAGAAAATTTGGGAGCTACACTTGACCAATTCGATACTATAGACTTCTCTGATAATGATCTACGCAAACGTGATGGATTTCCGTATTTGCCTAGATTAAAGTTCCTGCTATTAAACAACAACCGGATAATACGAATCGACGATTACTTGCATGAATCTATCCCCAATTTGAAGTCAGTAGTTCTTACTGGTAACAATATTCAAGAGTTGGGCGATTTGGAACCACTCACGCACCTCAAAAAGCTGGAAACATTGTGCTTGCTTGTAAACCCCGTATCTACGAAGCCATATTACAGTGAGTATGTTGCATACAAGTTAAATCCGATCCAATCTGAAGGACATATGAATTAAACAACGGTAAATGACGATGTTACATGCCAGTCTAACCAGAGACGCAGCAGAAAGTCTCCTGCAAGACTCCTATGCTTACTAATTCGTCAATAGTAGATAGAATGAGGGTTATAATAGAATAATCAAAACAATATTCGCTTTTGATATAACAAAATTTATTTAGCTAATTCAATTATAAAGGCTAAAGATGCAACATATGCATCAAATCTGTTATAGCATGAATGAAAGTAGAAATGCATGAATATTTGAAAGAATTTCATAGTGATGTTATTACAAATTTATTGAATGATGGAAACGATAGTGTGCCTTCTTCACTAAATGTTAACTTCACCCACTTGCAGTGTTTTCAACAGGCCCCGACATTAACCAATTGTATTGTTTAGCCAGTGAATTTCAATTAAATTTTCGAGTTATGCTTCCCTTATTTTCATCAAGATTCAAAATTCCATTTAGCAAGTCATTGTTTAACGCCCACTTTGGGGTTTCTTACTCTTTTTAGTAACTTACAAAAATACAAAGATTTAAATTAAAGAATTCACCAATATCAATGAACGTAATCTATCTGTTCAAAAATGAATTGGTATTCCAATTATTGGGAATACTTGACTTAAGCAGTAATTAGTGTATAGTAGTAACAAATAATACAAATAATTATAATAAATAATTCTAAACATAAGAATAGCAATAACAAATAATACAAATAATAATAAGAAATAATTCTAAACATAAGAATAGCAATAATAAATAATACAAATAATAATAAGAAATAATACGACCCATATTACTAACTTACAAATAAACTACAAATGATAATAAGCAATAATACGAACCATGTCAATGAATAATCAATAACACAAATAATAATACAAAATAATACGAACCCTATACATAACTAAAAAAAAATAATAATAAAAAAAGAATACGAACCATATTAATAAGTAACAAATAATAACAAGAAATAAAAGGAACCATGTTAATAATGAAAAAATAATACAAACAATCATAAGTACTAACAAAATATGATACCCGTAAGAAATGTTTAATAACATAAGCGCAGCGACCCCCTTTTATCATTTTTGGTTTGGACGCTACTCAATAAATTATACGGCATTGTCAATTCACAAAGCATTTATTTTGGATTTTTTTACATTTTTTTGAAATTAATCCCCAAACATAAACAAAGGAATTTGAGAAAATAAGTGATGGCATTATTTGGACTATGAAAACTGCTGTAATATTTAAAACATATTCAACCTTTTTTCATAAAATGTTAATGTTTCCGACAAATTAGTTTTAAAGCAGTTAGTTGAAAGACAAAACTACAAGGAACTTTAAATTCACTAACTTAAACTCAAGGCTCCAAACAAATCATTTTCATTTGTGGCAGCAATATGAAATTTGAGCCCTTTGTTTGCAACATTAGATTAATTGAGTAGGTTTATGATTATTGATTGATATGAAATACATACATTAGTGCGAATTTATTTTCAAAAAGACATTTTAATTGAAATTTCGATTTTGCTAAAATTTGTTCGCTTTAATTAAGAAGCGATATCAACTATCATCTAGAATTCTAGGGTTATCTAAACGAAGTAGGAAGTGATTTTAATTTCATTTGGCGAACGTATTCGAATTTATCATCTAACATATCCTGAGGATATTACCAAAGAAATATTATTTTTCGTGTTTAATTTTTAGTCATAAATGTTTACAGACAAATTCATATGTATCATATAAATATTTTCCAATAAGTGGATATGAAACGCTTCAATAAAAAAACATGAATTGCTAACTAACAACACGACTTTCCTTTCCAGTGGTTCTTCCTTTCAGCGGGAGATAGAGTGCAGGGTAGGTATGCCGTCGCGAGGGTAGGGTTTGAGAAAATCCGCTAAGGTCGGTGTCGCGTCGCGCGACTTATGTAAGGTTCTTTTATTCGAAATAAAAAAAAAACACAACTTTTAAAAGCTATACTTAGAATTTTATTTCATCCCGTTCTGTGATCAATTAATAACTAACTTTCATACATTTGTTCACTTAACATTACACTTAGTCTACCTCAACAATATGACCTACATTACAAATATTGCTTATTAATATCGATCAGCACTTTTGCAATTGATTCTAGTATTAGCATTTACGTTATAAAATTGTACAATTGCAAGAATGCTGATTACAAGAATTCATTTAAGTGATAATTGTTGATATTGGAAAAAATGCAATTTTACATTGTGAAATTTTATGGTTGCGAGATTGCTGATCATAATAATAGATTTTAACTAGGTTAACCAGTTGACTGGAAGTTCCTTTGCACTTGGGGTCAAATTGATATCAAATGTTCTATGTGGTGATGACGTCGTTGATGAAGCAATTGGGGTGTCACTTATTGGAGGTATATGCATCAATGACGTCACCCCTCCCTCCTTTGATTGAGAACTCTCCTGAGTTTTCTGCTTAAGAGTAGATTTAAGTAAATCGTATTTTCCTTTCAAGTACAAGTACGCAATTATTAATAAAATGATAGTTAATGAAATTGATGCAAAAGTTGACACAGCAAAATATTCACTTTTTCTTTTATGATATTTTAGTTCGTTTATTTGCTCAATATTTTCGATTTGTCCCAACACCAATTCGTCAAAACTCAATTGATTTATACTTTCATTTAGTTTAAAACTTGATTGAATAACAAAATTTTGTTTGAAAGTCTTTAGATTATTAGAATATATTTGACCACCAATGTTCACATTACATTTATGAAAATTTACAATATAGTTTCCTTCTAAGTATAATGTTCTATCATCACAAGTACTATTGAGGTATGTTCTATTTGCGTTTTTTAACAATATTGATCCTGGTTCTATTTCTATAACTTCCATTTGATAATTCTTGGTTTTCATACAGTTGTTTTGAAATATACATAGGTCACATTTTTTCAAACTGTTCTTATTAGCATTGGTTTCATAATTATAACATATATTATTTATTTTCAAGATTTCTTGAGTACGAAACGAAAGCTGTTGGTGATTCTTATTTACCATTGGCGTAATTAGTGATCGTTCAGCATTAACAGTGTCTCTTGAAATTTTTATAGCAAACAATAGTTTATTTTTCTTATAACTAGCTGCACCTAATCTTATATTTTCCAGTTTATATAAGTCGATGTGGTATCGAACAATTTCTTCGCTAGTTAGAATGTTACTACTCATAATCCTCAATCTAGCGGATGCGATGTTATTTTGTATATGTTCAACATTATCACCCAAAATTTAGATTTTCAACATCATATCCAAGTAAATAAGATGGTTGTAAATTTTTTCGTTTGTTGCTCTAACATCATTAAATCTTTCAAGTAGTTTACTTCGATCTGATTCAATAATTTCTTTCAATTTGAAAAATGTTGCGTTAAAATGATTGTTAATTGCGATGTTTTTATTTATCGTCCCAATTGTGTTGTGAGTGTTTTCGTCAATTGTCCTCAAATGTTCTTCAATCTCAGTCCTGTCGTTATCGTCCATTGTCCCGTATAACCATTTAAGTGTTTATGAATTTTTGTATCAAAACCTTAAGGTTTTTGAAATAAATAAGTTTCTTTAGTCCTTCGTAATTCTCATTAATCCCTGCATGTCCTGTTTCTTTCTTGTGGTACCTGGCTATATGTTTAAATGTGTCCTCTTCCGTCTTCATATCCTTGGCATGATATGCACATCTAGAAAATTTTATACTTTTGTTAAAAAGTTCGATCAGTTTTTGCTGGACCAATTTATATTCGTGGTCTGGAAGCTCGGAAAAAATTCCTACTTTGCCACCTGTAAGTAACCTTCGGAACACATCAGACATATCATGATTTTTAATATCATCCAGACTTATAAAAATTTTGCGCTTATTATTGATAGTTTCGATTTTTTTTGTTTTGCGATCCGTTAAAATGATCTGAGTATTGAAACGATTCACTACTGTGTCTAGAATAGGAAAATGGTCATTGAGTTCGTCCTGTTGTGAATGAATGGTCGCATTAGTGCTCATATTATCGTCTTCTTCTCTGTTTTTGCTCAATGTATTGATTTCTCCTATTTCCGCGTTAATTCTACTCATAAAATCGGCCGCTTTGTTCTCTTTTCCTTTGATATAGTTTATATTTATATCATATTCTCCCAGTCTTAGCAACCCCCTTTGAAGCCTTGGGTTAATATCCTTACCCTTATTTTTAGTTTGCAACCACCTGAGAGGTTGATGGTCCGTCATCAAGTCGAAAGGTCTTCCGTATAAATAGGGTCTGAAATAAGTACAAGCCCAAACGATCGCCAAAAGCTCCTTCTCTGTAGTACAATACTTTCTTTCGTGATCGTTGAGGGTTCTGCTAGCATAACTTATTGGATGTTCATCTTGTGTAAGAACAGCTCCTATTGCAAAATCGCTCGCATCCGTAACTAACTTAAACTTTCTATTGAAATCAGGGTACCTTAGAATTGGGGCCTCAGTTAACATTCGTTTCAACTTTTGGAATGCGTCAATATATTGAGGATCGTTTTTGTTAATTTTGTAGTTTTTTTTGAGGTATTTTGTCATTCCGTGGGCAACCTTTGCATAATCTTTTACAAATTTCCTATAATAACCAGTCATCCCTAAAAACGATTTGATTTGTTTTGGTGTTTCGGGAAGTCTTAATTTTTGGATATTTTCAATTTTGTCCATATTTGGTTTTACCCCTTCTGTTGTAAGAATATGTCCCCAATATTCAGTAGTTCTCGCAAAAAATCGACATTTATCAATTTGGATTTTCAGATTATGTGATCTTAATCTGTTGAATACTTGTTGGATACTCAACTTGTGTTCCTCGATGGAAGTACTAAATATCAAAATATCATCTAAGTACACTACGCAAATCTGATTCATATAATCTCTTAGAACAAAATTAATAAGTCGTTGAAATGTTGCCGGAGCATTCTTCAATCCAAACGGCATCCTCACAAATTCGTAATGCCCTAAAGGCGTCGAAAATGCTGTTTTCTTTCTATCCTCTTCTTTAATCAACACCTGATGAAAACCCTTGGCAAGATCCAGTGTTGTGAAGTACTGAGCCCTGTCCAGTTTTTCCAACATAGTCTCAATATTAGGGATGGGGAACTTATCGCTTATAGTCTCCTCGTTGAGATTCCTTTAATCAATAACGATTCTCCAATTCTTCTTGCCAGAATTATCTTTTTTCTTGGGAACTATCCACAAGGGCGAATTATATGGTGAATTGCTTTCCTTGATGATACCCTGCTCCAACATTTCCTTCATTTGTTTATTGATTTCCTCCTCGTGAACCTGGGGGTACCTATAGATTCTTGAGTAAATGGGTCTATTGGTTTTTGTGACAATTTCATGCTGAATTTCGTGAGTGTGGGTTAACTTCTGTCCCTCCTGAAAAAATAAATCTTTGTTTTTCCCAATCAAGGTAATTAGAGTGTCTTTCTTTTCAGAGTTCATATCTTCCCTCAAAAGTTTATCGAGAATATTTTGGTCATCGGTGAATTCTCCTAACACATTTACATCCTCAAAAGTGTAAGGACAAGAGTACAAAAATTTTGTTCGTACATTATGAATTTCAATATAACCCTCTTCTAAATTTATGGTTGCCTGCATTGGTTTCAGTAAATTCTGACCAATGAGACCATCAAAATTCTTATTTTTGAGAGTTGTGAGTTTCCAACTCATGAGGTTTTTCTCATTAAATTCTTCTGGAAGCTCCGTAATAATTTCCTGCGTAACTTCAGTTGCACCATTAAGCGTATTAAAGCGGATAACGTCCTGTAAATTTTCGCGTTTATATTTAGGTAATTTATTTTTATCTAACAGGGTTGTGGTCGAACCAGTGTCGATAAGGCATTTGATTCTTTCACCACCAACAGTCAGTTCTACTATCGGTAGATCCTGTTGCGAGGCGGTAATTGAAAATTTACTTCCCCATTCAAATGATCGACTTCCATTGGTTCAATGCGTCTAGATTGTCCAGAGTTTGTGCCATTAAATTGATTTCGAAACTGCCCTGAACTTGATTGACCGAAATTGTTGTTTCTTCGGAATTGTCCCGAATCAGAGTAATTTACATTTCCTCTAAATGTACCATTATTTTCATTTCTCCCGAATTCCTTCCTATAATTTTGTCGGAATCCGTTATCTCTATCAAAGTGGTAATTGCGTCTCTGTCTGTCGTTGAACTGTCTACGGAGTCCAGTCTCATCTAATAAATAATAGGCTTCTCTCAATGTTTTAATGTCCCTACTATAAATTACACTAGCCAGATGTTGGTCGATACCGTCCAAAAATATCTTTAAAATTATCGACTCATTAGAGGCAGGTGAAAATTCCACTGGCTTATTGTTGTTAAACTCATACTTAGTGTTAAGCTTATCTAAAATATTTCTTAGTATACGGTAAAATTCATTTACATTATGATTCTTCGTGTTGATAGCCTGGTGTAAATTGTGGTCCGATTCCCTGATTCCGAAGTTTTTTATTAGTTCCACCTTCACTTTTACCCAGCTTGGATGGGCTCCCAACGTTCGAATTGCTTGTAATGCTGCTCCTTGAATCTTATTTAGGATGTATCTGTTGTAGACGTACTCCTGTAGGGCAGCATTATCCCGAAACATGGGAAGTATAAGTTCCACTTCCCGGATAAATGATGAAAGATCGTAGTTCCTGTTGCCACAAAATTCCTTGATTGCCGCTGCCTCCTTAAGCAACTCTGTAGCAGAGATGCTGAACTGCTGATGTGATGGATTTGCCATTCTATTTTATAATATTTTTTGTTTTCTTCTTTTATTTTCTTTTCACTGTTTTGGTTTTCGGTACCAAGGGACCTTTGTTAGCTACCACTTTCTTTTTTAAAAGGGTAGGAGCGAATTCTCGGAAAATTCAGCTCAAGGCAATGCTAGCCCTCCATTATAAGTCTTTTTGACTTGCTTTATACACTGTTTTGGTTTATGGTACCAAGGGACCTTTGTTAGCTACCACTTTCTGTTTTTAAAGGGTAGGAGCAAATTCTTGGAAAATTCAGCTCAAGGCAATGCTAGCCTTCCGTTATAAGTCTTTTTGATTTTTTTTGCACTGTTTTGGTTTATGGTACCAAGGGACCTTTGTTAGCTACCTCTTTTGTTTATTTTTTAAAAAAGGGTAGGAGCGAATTCTTGGAAAATTCAGCTCAAGGCAATGCAAAGCCTTATGAGTTATTACCGGGATATTTTCACCTTTTTTTTTTTTAAAACGAATATTTTCACTGTCAATCTTTGGATTGACTGCTTACCGACTGCGCCACTTGTGTAAGGTTCTTTTATTCGAAATAAAAAAAAACACAACTTTTAAAAGCTATACTTAGAATTTTATTTCATCCCATTCTGTGATCAATTAATAACTAACTTTCATACATTTGTTCACTTAACATTACACTTAGTCTACCTCAACAATATGACCTACATTACAAACATTGCTTATTAATATCGATCAGCACTTTTGCAATTGATTCTAGTATTAGCATTTACGTTATGAAATTGTACAATTGCAAGAATGCTGATTACAAGAATTCATTTTAATGATAATTGTTGATATTGGAAAAAATGCAATTTTACATTGTGAAATTTTATGGTTGCGAGATTGCTGATCATAATAATAGATTTTAACTAGGTTAACCAATCGACTGGAAGTTCATTTGCACTTGGGGTCAAATTGATATCAAATGTTCTATGTGGTGATGACGTCGTTGATGAAGCAATTGGAGTGTCACTTATTGGAGGTATATGCATCAATGACGTCACCCGCGCGGTACGCGGTACCTTTGTTGTTTTGCCTTTTATGAGCGTAGCTTTCGTCGGGTTGAGTTAGCGTAGCATATTTTTCGGTACCGCGTCGGAAATTTGGGAACGCGAAGTAAAAATTAGATTTTTGTCCTTGACTGATTAAATGAAGAAATACGGAGTAACCTAAAGTAGGTTTCCTCTCCGTATGGTTTTGTTTTGTGACGCGTTTGAAAACAGGCATGTATTGGTGGCTGAAGATTGTAGATGAGCGTAATCCATTCGGAGACCCGTGACCGAAATCTTCTTCGATCTAGCTGGCCGACAAGCAGCCACCGCGTGAATGGATTACGGTGCACGGATTGGTTCACCGGTTGGTACGATTCGTTGGCACTACTCAGACTTAACGTCTAGAACCGATGACAGGTCGGTTCCTCGTTCGGACGTAGAATTCAAATCATTACAAATGGCGCCCAACGTGGGGCCAAAACATCCTGAGGGGATAAAAGATTCGCGTCTTCTGACGATTTGGTCCTTTACGGAGGATGTAAGGTACTTTGGTACTCGAGCCTCACAGACAGGAGCAGTGGAGTTGTGTGATACACACTAGCGGTCGCTTCACATGAGTTGTAGCTTCCGCTCTCCTTTGTTTGATTTTTTTTTCGCGACAGAATCCTTTCGAATGCTTCGACGCGTCGGGAATTTTGACCGCGTACAAAGCCGTTACGGTAGCTCTACCACTTGTCTCGTCGAGTCAGTTAACGTAGTTTAGAGAAAGTTTTGTAATGTATGTGAATTTAGGGATAAATTTTTGTAAATCGGCCGAAAGCACCGTTTCTCCGGCAGACTACCACGCACTCTCATTTCCCTTTGGAGGAGTTGACTGCTGGAAAGGAAAGTGTGTATCAAAAAAAAAAATAATTTTTTTCCCTATTGTACAGAAATAGCTCGCCACTATCGGCCACTAACATATTTTGAAACTTTCATATATATATATTAGGTTGGTAGTAGGAATAATTTACCTTTCTGTTTTTTTTTGGAACACATAGCGCCAACCACACACAGCAAAAACAAACATGGCAACGAAGCGGACCCCAGATAAGCGTTGGACCAGATCCAAAACGGTCCAATCAGCTAACTGCGGGATCTGCTTTGAAGACGTAGTGGAGGGCGTACACAGCGTGCGATTGGAGTGCGGACACCTGTTCCATCATGCCTGTATCCAACAGCTCCTCCTAACGTCCGAGCTTCCCACTATGCCGGCGACCCATAGAGCGGACCGCCGTAGACTTCCCCCTTGGAACGCCCGTCCCAACGCGTGGAGCAGTGGCGACAGGGGTCCCAGATGCCGAACCACCCCAGTCACTGATGGACTTGCAAGGAGCCGTGGGCGGTGAAGTTTCTGCTGCAGTTTTTGCGGCCGAGGTTACATCCGCGCCTTCCGACCACTCCGTTGACACCCTCGTTGACACCCTCGAGATATGTCTGAGAGGATTGGCAACTTGGAGGGTAGGCTCCAGAACCTCCCGATGAGCCAACCACCCAGCCGCGTGAGAACTCCGCTTGGCTGGGAGCCTAACCCCAGTGTGGCTATGCCCCACTCTCGACCATCTGATCAATGGACCCTACCTCCAAGGAACTCGGAAATGGACCCCAGAGCTCCCGAGTATCGACCACGACACAGCACCGCACCCCCGTTGGTACCTCCAGTCCCCGAGGCAGTCCCTTACAACAGGTCAATCGAAGATGCGATTCCCCCCGGGAGCGCATTGACACCTTTCCGAGACCCGACGCCTCGTATCATGGAGAGTTGGCGCCTGAACTTCACGGTTTTCAACGCGATGATATCAGCGGACCAGTTCCTTTTCAGGATTCAGGCGTTAGTATCTAGCACCCTGGGAGGTGATTTCTTGGCCTTCCTCCGGCATGCACACCTTCTGTTCAGCGGAGATGCTGCCGACCGGTACTGGAGTTTTAAGGAGTCGACGCCACTTCCCACTTGGGATTCTTTCAGTGCGGCCTTCCGCAATCGATTTGATGACGGCTTCACTGAAAGAGAACTAAGGGAACAAATAAAGGAACGGAAACAAGGCGCTCACGAACCGTTCGACCAGTACTACACAAGCATAGTGAGATTGAGCACTCGCTTACGAACAACCATGCCCGAGGACGAACTGGTAGAAATAATCAGAGAGAATATGCATTGGGAGCTTCAGAACAGCCTTCTGCATTTTCCCATCAACACCATACAGGGATTACGCCTCCATTCCCGTAGGCAAGAACAGCTGGATGAGCGGCGAGGTACCTTGTCACAACCTCGCATAACGGGACCAAATCCCCGAAATCATCACACCGCGGAGTTGATGGCAGCGGACCACTTACTTGCTGACCCAGTACCAGTACCGAGGAGCGAAGCACCACAGGAGCTTGAGGACCCAGCAATGACCGATCGACCATCCCTTGAAGCAATAACAAGCCCGACGGTCTGTTGGAACTGCCGACAAACGGGGCATCGGTTCTATGCATGTCCAGCGGAACCAACGCTCTTCTGTTACCGATGCGGGAAGGCAGACAGGTACGCACCTGATTGCGTAAATTGCAAATTGCGAAAAAACTTGCCAGCGAGTGCCGCGACCACACGTCGGCACTTCTAAAACCCGGACGAACCAATGCTGACCTCATCACTAGCTATGATCAAGCCCCAGACAGGACTCCAATTCTGCTGACTCGCACCGCCAAACACCGTTCTCCTGAAGTTCCACAACCGACGCCATCCTTTGTCGGGTGGACGGCACTGGTGTTACACACAATAGATGTGGGGGATGCTAAGCCCATAAAACAGAGACATTTTGCCATATCTCCGCCGAAGGAAAAGTTTTTATATGCCGAAGTTGATCGAATGCTAGCATTAGGCGTGATCGAAGAACCGCAGAGCGCGTGGGCTTCCCCGGTCACCTTAGTTGTCAAGCCGAGCAATGTCCGGCTATGCTTAGATGCCAGACACTTGAACGCCGTCACTGTCAAGGATGCATACCCTCTACCGTTGATTGAAGGCATTTTGATTCGGTTGCCTAAAGCCCATTACACCACGAGTTTAGACCTCAAGGACACCTTCTGGCAAATTCCTTTAGAACCTGGCTCAAAGGAGAAAACAGCCTTCGCAGTCCCAGGTCGGCCCCCCGCATCAATTCGTGACCATGCCATTCGGATTGTGCAATGCCCCTCAAACAATGAAGCGCCTTATGGATAAGGTGATACCACCACATTTGCGGCACCAAGTTTTCGTTTACCTGGACCATCTGCTGCTTATAACCGAAACCTTTAACGATCACATCGACCTGCTTCAGGAGGTGGCTCTGCACATCCGGAGGGCAGGGTTAACCATCAGCATACAGAAGAGTCAGTTCGTGATGACGGAGGTGAAGTATTTGGGTCACATCATTGGGCATGGCAATATCAAGACCGATCCGGACAAGACTCAAGCGATTGACGCTTTTCCATTACCCAAAACCACCAAGCAGTTACGCCAATTCCTAGGCTTATGCGGATGGTACCAGCGTTTCGTGCGTGACTATGCCACCATTACCACTCCTTTGACCGACATGCTGCGTAAGGGACGTAAGTTCGTCTGGGAAGCGCCCAGCTTGCGAGCCTTTGAAGAGCTAAAGAAGAGTCTGACAACAGCCCCCAACTGCACAGCCCGGACTTTGCCAAACCGTTCTCAGTCCATTGTGACGCGAGTCAACATGGGGTGGGAGCAGTCTTAGTCCAGTTTGCACAAGACGGCGAGGAGACCCCTATAGCCTTCATGTCCCACAATCTGAACCAGGCCCAGCGGAACTACACGGTCTCGGAGCAGGAATGCCTGGCGGCTGTGCTGGCAGTGAAACGTTTTCGAGCATATGTAGAGGGACATCCCTTTGAAATCGTCACTGATCATGCGTCACTGAAATGGCTGATGAGCCAAACTGATCTCCACGGCCGCTTGGCCAGATGGGCTTTGAAATTACAGGCGTTTGACTTCACGATAAGACACCGCAAGGGAAGTCAGCACGTGGTACTGGACACACTATCAAGGATGTTCACCCCTAAAGGAGCCAAGTTGGCCCAGGAGGTCGACAGCCCCCTATGGATCGACTTGGACCATCCCGCCTTCAAGTCAGCATGTTATATCCAGCTGATGAATACGATTCAGGACCAGTTGCCACAGCTGCCAGAACTACGGGTGACGGTGGGATTTATATACAAGCGGACGAGACACGCCTCCGGAGACCCCATTCAATAAGAGGAACAGTGGAAGTTATGGGTGCCCGAAGAACTGACATGCGAATTGATTAAGCGTGCTCATGACCACCCATTGAGTGCACACGGCGGTTATGATCGTACGCTTCGGCGACTGAAGACTTACTTCTTTTGGCCTAAGATGCCGCAGCAAGTGAAAATGTATGTAGCCGCTTGTGAGCTGTGCAAATGCACTAAAGGGCCCAATTCTGCTCTTCGGCCCCCGATGGGAAAATTCGAACTACCGGAGCGCGTGTTCCAGTGCCTGTATATAGATCTCATCGGTCCGTACCCTCGCTCAACTTCGAGATACACGGGAGCTGTCGTGGTCCTGAACCTATTGTCCAAATTTCCGATTGTGGAACCTCTTCGAAACCTGCACACCGGTAAAATATGTCTGGTTTTATCGGATATATTTTATCTCGTTCCTCTCTAGAACAAGATATAAATTTTTTAATATAAAATCCAGAACTGGTAGAGTACCTACTTATCCAAGCGGCTAGGCCGCAGAGATTTCTGGCGTGGAATCTTTAATTCCATTAACGCCATGGTTACTAAATTTTAAACTTTAACTTGCTACAATTAGCAGCAAAGTAAATAGTTTTTATTCGCTACAAACTCGCAGCGATTCGTTTAAAGAAACTCCTTCTAACGCGTATGATCAATAATTGATGTATTTTTCATAACTCCTTTGGTTTATATACAATTTCGTTTCTTACAAGCTAAACAAAAATATGAAATTTATTGGTCATACATTATTACTAAGATGACCCAAATCTTAACTTATTACTCACACTTGAGTATACAAAATATCATACATATGAAATCCATTGGTCATACAATATTACAAAAATGACCCAATTCTTAATTTATTACTCAGAACGACGACACGTTCGAGTATACAAAATATCATGCATATGAACTCACATGATTCATTATTACTTGACCATAAACTCAAGTGTCGTGTGTCAAAGGGAACACCACTTCAGTTCACACCTCAAGCAATGTACGTGAATCATCTTTACTAGCCCATACGTTCAATCGTCGCGTGCCAAAGGGAACACGAGATTTCATTCACACGTTATCAGTGAATGTATTTCTATGGTGAGATTCATGTTACATTCGTTACATTTTAATGTTTATGTTCACTTGATGCTTTTCGAAGTCAAGTGAAGTTTATTGCATTAGGTCAAATGAAATGTGGGTGATATTCATCACATTGATTTAGTATTAATGTGATGAATATCATTTTAATATATGAATGAATTGTTACCTTGTGTTGATATCATTACGTGTGTTTCTATTTAGTTCTGGGTGATACTCATTACATTGATCGGGTATCAATGTAATGAATATCACTCTAATGATTGAATGATTGTCGGATATCATTACACCCTTAACCTCAAGATGAGTGTTAATATATTGAACTTAGTTCTATATCTTAATACGAATCTAAAAAAAAAAATTTTCATTATTTACATATTATTCAATGTTTATATATATTCTTATATTATTTTTAATTTATTCTATATATATATATATATATATATATATATATATATATATATATATATATATATATATATATATATATATATATATATATATATATATTCTCTTTCTTATATCTTTAATTTATTCTATATATATATTTTATTTTACATATTTTTCTTTAGTTTTATAAAAAAAAAAATTTGGTAATTCTTTATAATTAAATGTTCTAATTATCCTTGTAAGTCTTATAATGTTTTTATTATGATACAACGTTATATGCTTTTATTCTTTCTTTATGTATTGCTTTATGGAGTCCATTAATATCAACTGTTACATTACTATTTTCAATGTTTATGACTTTGAAAGGACCTTTGTAAGGAGGTTGATGTTTCTTTCTATTCTCATTTCTGATTAATACTAAATCTCCGATGTTTATGTGTATTGGGTTTGTATGAATTTGATTTTGAACTCTTTTGGATTTAACATTATGTATTATGTTCCTAGCTTTTGTTATGGATGTTCTTAATCTAACCTTTAGCTCTTTTGAATAATCATCAAGATTGTAGACTTTATCCCTATTCTCAATTAAATCATTTGGAAGGTAAGAGAGTTTTCCAAAAATTAGCTCATATGGTGTATAATTTGTGTCTACATGTGGTGTAGTATTATATGCAAAGGTGTAGTACGGAATCCATGTGTCCCATTGCTGGTCATCAGCAAAAGAGTACATATACTCGTTAAGTACGCGATGGTTTCTTTCAACCGAACCCAATGTTTGGTGATGGTATGGAGTAGAAAAAATTTGCTTTATTTTTAGCAATTCACATATATCGCCCATTAGTTTATTTGTAAACTCGGTCCCTAAATAAGATTTGAGTTTTTTAAAATGTCCATATTTTAATATGAATTCTTCTACTAGTCCTTTAGCTATTGTTTGTGACTTCTTATTTTCTATAGGGAAAGCAACTACAAATTTCGTCAATTCGCATTGTAACGTTAATATATATCGGTAGTTATTTGAGATTCTTAATGGACCTACGGTGTCTATTTGTACCGTTTCAAAGCTTGTTGATGGAGTGTCAGTTTTGACCATCCATTCTTTTTTATGTCTTACTTGTTTATTAGTCTGACATGCTGCACAATTTCTTATGTGAACCTTAACCATATTGTTCATATTTTTCCAACAATATCGCTGTTTTAATTTTAGCAATGTCTTGCGAACCCCAAGATGTCCTCCGTGCGGTGAGTTGTGATACTCTTCTATTAGCTTCTTTTGGTTTGTTTTATCTGTTACTTTAGTTGGTGGTTTGTATATCATGATTCAAAGTTTCTTTTGCGTACTTGTTTTATGTTGCAACATATTAAATATTCTTTTAAACATTACTTTGTCTATAGACTCAAAAATAATGTCTTCACAAGATAATGAGAGTTTATTTATACATTCTTGATTCGCGAATCTCATTAGCTTCTCCAAAATCGAAACGAGTTTCGGATATGGATTATCGCCAATTGTCTCATTATTTTTATCTCTTGTGGTAGCATTCTTGATGGAAACGGATTTCGCTTCAGTTACATCGCTACAGTGCACTTCTATAATATCTTTTGTAGGTATAATGGAAACTTTATTTTCTCTGTTATTTTCTCTGTTATTTTCTCTGTTATTTTCTCTGCACAGAATAAATTTTAATTTCATGATAACGGTGATGTCTGACAAACTCGTGCAATCCCAACAATAGAGTTGATCAAGTTCTATCGGTGTCTGGGTGCCCTCGTCGTCGACTATCTTCTTTTCATTTTTAGAGGCCATTTGCCTGGTAATAGCTAATATTTTCTTCTTCGCAGTTTCATCATTTTCTGGAGGTATCATTGCTTTTAAGGTATCAGAGTCTAGCTCGATCCTTGATAATGCATCAGCATTGGTATTCATACTACCTTGTTTATATACAATCGAAAAATCATAATCGGACAGGTCAACATGAATTCTAGTAAGTTTCGATGAAGGATTTTTATGTGTAAACAAAGATACCAGTGGTCTGTGATCAGTCACAACCACAAACTTCCTTCCGTAGTGGTAGGGTCTAAAGAAGTTTATGCCCCAATGTATGGCTAAGAGTTCTTTTTCGATAGTAGGTTTATTAATATCGTGTTTAGCCAAAGATTTACTTGCATAAGAAATTGGTAAATCTTGTCCAATTTCTTCTTGAGATAGAACTGCGCCCAACGCGTAGTTGGAAGCATCAGTCGTTAATATGAAAGGTTTGTCAAAATTTGGATATTGAAGGATTGGAGGTTCTATCAATTTTCTCTTCAAAGTATCGTATGCATTCTGACATTCTTCAGTCCAGCTAAATGTTGCATTCTTCTTTAGTAAAGCATTCAAACACTTCGCCGTCTCAGCAAATTTAGGAATAAAACGCCTGTAATAATTGCAGAAAGCCACAAATCTGCGGACTTCGTCTGCATTTTTCGGGACAGGGTAGTTTTTGATAGTATCATTTTTAGCTGGATCAGTCCTGATTCCTTCATTGGTTATCAAATGACCCAGGTATACCACCTCTGATCTCAAAAATTGGCATTTTTCCGGATTTAATTTTAAATTGTGCTGACGCAGTCTTTGTAGTACTTTACGAAGGTTGTCATTATGATGTTTGATGCTGCAACCGAATACAATAATGTCATCAACATACAGGAATGCTTCGTGACTTAGGCCAGTAAGAGCTATAGTCAACATCCTTTGAAAGCTATTTGATGAAATTTTCAATCCGAATGGTAATCTTTTAAATTGATAGTGTCCATCACTGGTGGAGAATGCCGTCAATGGTCTAGACTCTTTCTCAAGTTCAATTTGATGAAAAGAGCTAGTCATATCCAGCGTAGAGAAGTATTTTGCTCTACCCAACTTGTCTAAGACGTCTTCAAGTCTCGTCAAAGGAAACTTGTCGCTGACAATTTTGTCGTTAAGTCGTCTAAAATCCACAACCAGTCGCCATTTAGCCTTTCCATCTGCACTCTTTTTTGGTACTACCAAAAGAGGTGAGTTGTATGGGCTTATCGATGGTTAAATGATGCCATTTGTTTCAAGGTCCTTAACTTGTTGTAGGATCTCTTCATTTTGGGATTGTAGCAATCTATAATTTTTAATATAAACCGGATTTTTATCTACGGTCTGTAACCTCTGTTTTTAAAAATTATTTGTTTCTAATTTTTCTCCATCCAAATGAAACACATCTTGAAAATTCTCTATTATCTCAAGTAAATTATGCATCGCGGGTCTGTCGAGAATATCTTTGTTTATAACCTCTATAAGTTTCTTGAATCTGTCTTTGGTATATCTTTGTTTTTCCCACTTAAAAATGTTATAGTGTTTTAACGGTTCTACCTCAACATTAAAGTTCCTTATGACGATGTCTTCGTCATTAGTGTTCAATATTCTTACGTGTCGAACCCCTTTTGCAGGTATGATAGTATTTCCTACAAAAACACCCTTTTCTATTTCTGTGTTAAGGATAATACTATCCTCAGAAACTTCTATATTAACAGGGACAATCATCTCAGTTCTTGCTGAAATATTTAGCTGTGAATGTTCCTGTTTTCGTGTGTCCATAGGTAGTATGATATCTTCATCGTTCACGTTGAAGGTTATTGTAAACGTTTCGTAATCGATTTTACATAAATAATGGACCATTAAGTCTCTACCGATGATTCCATCCGTGTTTATTGGAAAATTGCTTTGCACAACGTGGAATGGTTCTTTTAATTTATAATTCCCAATCATTAAGTCAAGATTAGTTGTACCCAGAGATGTAGTTATCTCTTTGGTAATGCCGGTTAACTTAATTTTATTATTAGTATCTATCGTGTTCTCTAAGTTAAAATGAATATTTTCTTTACAAATTGACACATCTGCTCCGGTGTCGATTAAAAATAAGAGATATCTGCCTGAATTACAATTATAGATTCTTACAAAATTTGTACAGTTGTCAGTGATTCTAAATATTTTTCTCTCTAGTTTTGAACTTACTGATCCGGGAGGTTCTGAAAATCCTCTCCGGAGCCTTGCACGTTTCCCTGATCGGTAACAACGTGTACAGTTCTTCGTTCATTATTGTAATTATTCCTATTGCCGTTATTATTATAGTTGTCATTATTCCTATTGCCGTTATTATTATAGTTGTCATTGTAATTATTCCTATAATTGTTCCTTCTATTACGTCCACGAACTCTTTAATTACTATTGTTTTGGTTAGTTTGGTAACGAGTGTTCGTTTCATTACCATTACCACCATTGTTGTTGCTACTGATATAATTGCGATTGCTATTCGCATCATTATTATCTGAATTATATCTTCGACCTCTGTTTTTCTTATAGCGGTTGCCTTGCTTTTTACCTTTTCTATCTGAGCCGTTAGTAAAATGCATCACGCTATTGATAGCTTGCGTGTCTGCATTTTCCAGTTCTTGCGCAAGAGACACGGCTTCAGCAAAGCTTTTTGGTCTTGCCGAGAAAATAGTGCTTCTTAGCTGATCACCTAGTCCGTTTTTGAAAACAGTCAATGCGTAGGTGTCATTCATTTGCGTTATTATTTTCTTCTCGTTAGCGGAAACTTGACTACCTATTTCCTGAATTTGTAGCTGATTAAGTTCATCAACCAAATCCAGAATCTTGTCTTTGTAAGCGCTCACGGAAGATTTTTTCTGGTAAGTGCCGCTCAAAAGTGTGTGGATTTGTGGAACTGTTTTGTTACTTTTGTAACGATTCTGTAATTCTAATTTCAAAGAGTCAAAAGTGGAAACCGAAGTGTTGGCCAAAGAAAGTCTGACGGTGGCACTCAATTTTACATTTACAACAAAGTCTATTAAGCTAGCTTTTGCATTAGCTGATAAAGTTGCGTGTAAAATTTCCAGAATTTTAAGGAAAGGATCTAATTCCTTATATTTGCCATCAAAGACAGGGATCAACTTCATAGCCGTTTCTAGATTAAAATCAGCCATCGTAAAGTTTTCCTCGAGAAATGGTAAACTCAATTCTAAATCCTCGCTAATGGATTCTTCTTTAGTGTCTGTCTCTATAGAGTATCCTTGTTTACTCAGCTGTAGCCAGATTTCTCCTTCTAAGATTGACGATTGAGCCCTGAATTTTAATTTTAGATCTAATACTCTAGAGTCTTCCTCACTACAAACTTTAAGGGTATTATTGAACCTTTCTCTCCTAGCTTTCAATTCTTCTAATTTTGCGTGAAGAGTCTCAAATGTATACAAACTTTTTGCACATTTCTTCAAGTTGCTAAGGATCCTTTCATTTTCAAGCACAATCAGTTCTAACTGCTCCATAAATCAATAATGAGATGCTAAAATTTGATTAGTATAGCATGAAGTCCTTTCAATGATAACGAAAAAAAAAAAATAAGGATAACTATCAATTTAATTTTATGGTCATTTCGATATGCATTCAATTACACATTTATATTCCTATTCAATCTTTTAACAACGTAGTTCTTATTATGTTTGTTGTAGAAGTAAAATATAATTAATCCTATAGTGAATGCACCCGTCGTCACCAACGATTGTTGATACTGCTCCACGAACGTACTTTGCACAGAACAGCTATTCCCCATATTGCTTCCAGTACCTTCGTTCCGGCTTTAGCTCTAATAGTTTCTGCTGTAACCGCTGCTTCTGCTCCCCAACTGATATCCGGATTATTCTGTGAAGCTCTGCTCGTCCGCGCTTTAATTTCGTTCTTCAACCTCCTCTCGGTCGGCGCTTCTTCGGAATCGTTGCTTCAATATCCTGTTTTTTGTTGATTTTCTTCTGCTGATAACGCTCAATACTGCGAGGCTTAGGTCCTCTGTAGTCAGGTGTACCTATCTTTGTAGGTACATAAGGTGGTGCTGGTTGCTCAATCTTCTTCACGGACATCGGTTTGTATTCCTCCGCTTGTTTCACTAATTTCTCAAACACTTCATTAATAACGCGCTTATCCTCTTCTGATAGTCCTTCATTAATCGCATCCTCTTCTTCAAAGTTCGGTAGGGCAGGACCGCCATAAAATATGTCTGGTTTTATCGGATATATTTTATCTCGTTCCTCTCTAGAACAAGATATAAATTTTTTAATATAAAATCCAGAACTGGTAGGGTACCTACTTATCCAAGCGGCTAGGCCGCAGAGATTTCTGGCGTGGAATCTTTAATTCCATTAACGCCATGGTTACTAAATTTTAAACTTTAACTTGCTACAATTAGCAGCAAAGTAAATAGTTTATATTCGCTACAAACTCGCAGCGATTTGTTTAAAGAAACTCCTTCTAACGCGTATGATCAATAATTGATGTATTTTTCATAACTCCTTTGGTTTATATACAATTTCGTTTCTTACAAGCTAAACAAAAATATGAAATTTATTGGTCATACATTATTACTAAGATGACCCAAATCTTAACTTATTACTCACACTTGAGTATACAAAATATCATACATATGAAATCCGTTGGTCATACAATATTACAAAAATGACCCAATTCTTAATTTATTACTCAGAACGACGACACGTTCGAGTATACAAAATATCATGCATATGAACTCACATGATTCATTATTACTTGACCATAAACTCAAGTGTCGTGTGTCAAAGGGAACACCACTTCAGTTCACACCTCAAGCAATGTACGTGAATCATCTTTACTAGCCCATACGTTCAATCGTCGCGTGCCAAAGGGAACACGAGATTTCATTCACACGTTATCAGTGAATGTATTTCTATGGTGAGATTCATGTTACATTCGTTACATTTTAATGTTTATGTTCACTTGATGCTTTTCGAAGTCAAGTGAAATTTATTGCATTAGGTCAAATGAAATGTGGGTGATATTCATCACATTGATTTAGTATTAATGTGATGAATATCATTTTAATATATGAATGAATTGTTACCTTGTGTTGATATCATTACGTGTGTTTCTATTTAGTTCTGGGTGATACTCATTACATTGATCGGGTATCAATGTAATGAATATCACTCTAATGAATGAATGATTGTCGGATATCATTACACCGGTCCCATAGTAAGTTTTCTGGAAAATCGCGTTTTCCATATATTTGGAGTACCGGAGAAGCTGGTCTCCGATAACGGAGTTCAGTTCACCTCGTCTAGATTTCGGGAAATAATGGAAAAGTGTGGCATTACGCAACAGCGGACTGCCGTTTATTCTCCGCAAGCCAATGCGTCCAAGCGGTTGAATCGCACCCGCATAGCCACCATTCGGGCCTACGTCCAACCGGATCAGAAGGATTGGGACCGCAGGATTTTCGCCATCACCTGTGCCCTGCGTACATCCTATCACGCCACCACAGGCATTTCCCCATACTTTGCCGTGTTCGGCCAGCATATGATTTACCACGGAAACTCGTACCAGCTATTGCGGCAGTTGAAGGGTTTGGAAGACCCAATAGTGGTACTGGAGCCGCACAAGAAACTCCAAATTCTACGAGAACAAGTCCGGGAGAAGATTGAAGACAGTAGACGGGTGGGGGAGGTGCGGTACAATCTGCGATCCCATCATTCTGGCTTCAAGGCAGGCAACGAAAATTACCGACGGAATTTTAGACAAAGTGAAGCAGGTCGGCACTACACTGCCAAGCTAGACAAGAAGTTCGTGAAGTGTCGAGTCTTACAAGTTTTAAGTCCCACGCGATACCTCATTGTGGACATGTCCGGAAGGGAGCTGGGAGTTTACCATGCTAATGACCTACGACGCTGAGAGAAAAAAAAGAAAAAAAAACATCATAGGGCCAAGTAGCGTTTCCTTCAGTCTCCCCATGCCTGGTAGGCATCGTGGACACTGCCCTGTAATGAATCATGCGACGCCGCTGGCGACCACTACTAACACACTTTGCTCCTAGGTGGCTTGCCATTTCACGTTGGTTGCGACGAGCGCACATCCCACGTCAATTTTGTCGTGGGATGTCAAGAGGATTTGACAGCCACATGGGAGTGAAGTGTGCACGTAGTGGCCGCCACCCATGAAGAAGTCCCGGAGTGTGCCGACAGTTCCACAAAGGGAAAATAGTAACGCTTCGATTCGATCACCAACTGTTGCGACAACAAACCAGGAACTAGTTGGATTGCAGGAATTTGGAGAACGGCAAGAAGAATCCGTGTACGAGCCACCCGAAAAGAAACATTAATTGGTAAGTCGGCGAATGCAAAGTTTGTTTTTCCGCTTCGAATTAAATTAACATTTTAGTAATGGTTAAACTAACCGCGGATATCATCAATCAATCTATGCAGTATATAAATCCATGCAGAGAACGTGAACTAGATCTACGAGGATACAAAACACCGCAAATAGAAAATTTGGGAGCTACACTTGACCAATTCGATACTATAGACTTCTCTGATAATGATCTACGCAAACGTGACGGATTTCCGTATTTGCCTAGATTAAAGTGCCTGCTATTAAACAATAACCGGATAATACGAATCGACGATTACTTGCATGAATCTATCCCCAATTTGAAGTCAGTAGTTCTTACTGGTAACAATATTCAAAAGTTGGGCGATTTGGAGCCACTCACGCACCTCAAAAAGCTGGAAACATTGTGCTTGCTTGTAAACCCCGTATCTACGAAGCCATATTACAGTGAGTATGTTGCATACAAGTTAAATCCGATCCAATCTGAAGGACATATGAATTAAACAACGGTAAATGACGATGTTACATGCCAGTCTAACCAGAGACGCAGCAGAAAGTCTCCTGCAAGACTCCTATGCTTAGTAATTCGTCAATAGTAGATAGAATGAGGGTTATAATAGAATAATCAAAACAATATTCGCTTTTGATATAACAAAATTTATTTAGCTAATTCAATTATAAAGGCTAAAGATGCAACATATGCATCAATGCTGTTATAGCATGAATGAAAGTAGAAATGCATGAATATTTGAAAGAATTTCATAGTGATGTTATTACCAATTTATTGAATGATGGAAACGATAGTGTGCCTTCTTATACTAAATGTTAACTTCACCCACTTGCAGTGTATTCAACAGGCCCCGACATTAACCAATTGTATTGTTTAGCCAGTGAATTTCAATTAAATTTTCGAGTTATGCTTCCCTTATTTTCATCAAGATTCAAAATTCCATTTAGCAAGTCATTGTTTAACGCCCACTTTGGGGTTTCTTACTCTTTTTAGTAACTTACAAAAATACAAAGATTTAAATTAAAGAATTCACCAATATCAATGAACGTAATCTATCTGTTCAAAAATGAATTGGTATTCCAATTATTGGGAATACTTGACTTAAGCAGTAATTAGTGTATAGTAGTAACAAATAATACAAATAATAATAAAAAATAATTCTAAACATAAGAATAGCAATAACAAATAATACAAATAATAATAAGAAATAATTCTAAACATAAGAATAGCAATAATAAATAATACAAATAATAATACGAAATAATACGACCCATATTACTAACTTACAAATAAACTACAAATGATAATAAGCAATAATACGAACCATGTCAATGAATAACCAATAACACAAATAACAATACAAAATACGAACCCTATTCATAACGAAAAAAAAATAACAATAAAAAAAGAATACGAACCATATTAATAAGTAACAAATAATAACAAGAAATAAAAGGAACCATGTTAATAATGAAAAAATAATACAAACAATCATAAGTACTAACAAAATATTGTCGCGTGTTATTGGTTCGCGGCCTATAATTTTAACGTTCCGGGAAAGTGAAAACGCAATGTCTTTTAATTTAAGTTAAAAGAGTTTATTTAATTAAATAAAATGCACAATAATCAGTTAACACTTTCACTAATTTTAATTGTCACTTTTAAAAAAATCTAACACTTGTCCATAAATTTATTATCGCAATTGTCTTCTCAATTACTTCACTATTACGAAACACACTTTTCCTACTACTCGAATTATTATCGCTTCCCACACACAATCGCAGTTCTTATCGCGGTCGAATGAATGATGATCCCCCCATTCATTCAGCTTGCCTTTATATAGGGTCTCTACCTATTCACCCATTTCTCGTACATTATCGAATGTTCTACCGAGAGGTACCTGGTAGATTCGAGCAAATTAATGAATGGAGTGACGTCATTTGCAGATGTTGATCATGCTTGTTGGGTTCTCGTGGGTTCGAGTAAATTCATTTGTTGACGTTGATTATGAAAACAATTGCGACAGCAGCTCGCAGAATTATTTGTACATGTAATTATTTGTACATGTAACAATATGATACCCGTAAGAAATGTTTAATAACATAAGCGCAGCGACCCCCTTTTATCATTTTTGGTTTGGACGCTACTCAATAAATTATACGGCATTGTCAATTCACAAAGCATTTATTTTGGATTTTTTTACATTTTTTTGAAATTAATCCCCAAACATAAACAAAGGAATTTGAGAAAATAAGTGATGGCATTATTTGGACTATGAAAACTGTTGTAATATTTAAAACATATTCAAACTTTTTTCATAAAATCTTAATGTTTCCGACAAATTAGTTTTAAAGCAGTTAGTTGAAAGACAAAACTACAAAGAACTTTAAATTCACTAACTTAAACTCAAGGCTCCAAACAAATCATTTTCATTTGTGGCAGCAATATGAAATTTGAGCCCTTTGTTTGCAACATTAGATTAATTGATTAGGTTTATGATTATTGATTGATATGAAATACATACATTAGTGCGAATTTATTTTCAAAAAGACATTTTAATTGAAATTTCGATTTTGCTAAAATTTGTTCGCTTTAATTAAGAAGCGATATCAACTATCATCTAGAATTCTAGGGTTATCTAAACGAAGTAGGAAGTGATTTTAATTTCATTTGGCGAACGTATTCGAATTTATCATCTAATATATCCTGAGGATTTACCAAAGAAATATTATTTTTCGTGTTTAATTTTTAGTCATAAATGTTTACAGACAAATTCATATGTATCATATAAATATTTTCCAATAAATGAATATGAAACGCTTCAATAAAAAAACATGAATTGCTAACTAACAACACGACTTTCCTTTCCAGTGGTTCTTCCTTTCAGCGGGAGATAGAGTGCAGGATAGGTATGCCATCGCGAGGGTAGGGTTTGAGAAAATCCGCTGAGGTCAGTGTCGCGTCGGACGCGGGGCCTTTGTTGTTTTGCCTTTTATTGGCGTGGCTTTCGTCGGGTTGAGTTAGCGTAGCATATTTTTCGGTACCGCGTCGGAAATTTGGGAACGCGAAGTAAAAATTAGATTTTTGTCCTTGACTGATTAAATGAAGAAATGCGGAGTAACGTAGAGTAGGTTTCCTCTCCGTATGGTTTTGTTTTGTGACGCGTTTGAAAACGGGCATGTATTGGTGGCTGAAGATTGTAGATGAGCGTAATCCATTCGGAGACCCGCGACCGAAATCCTCTCCGATCTAGCTGGCCGACAAGCAGCCACCGCGTGAATGGATCACGGTGCACGGATTGGTTGACCGGTTGGTACCATCCGTTAGCACTACTCAGACTTAACGTCTAGAACCGATGAGAGGTCGGTTCCTCGTTCGGACGTAGAATTCAAATCATTACAAGTATCCACGATACCTACCAGGCATAGGGAGACTGAAGGAAACGCTTCTTGGCCCTATGAGGGCTTTAATTATGTCTCGGCCGGAGAGGTCGTGTGACCTGCTTGGTGGCCCTTTCACCGTCGTAGGTCTTTGGCATGGTAGACTCCCAGCTCCTTGCCGAACATGTCCGCAATGAGGTATCGCGTGGGACTTAAAGCTTGTAAGACTCGACACTTCACGAACTTCTTGTCTAGCTTGGCATTGTAGTGCCGACCTGCTTCACTTTGTCTGAAATTCCGTCGGTAAATTTTGTCGCCTGCCTTGAAGCCAGAAGGATGGGATCGCAGGTTATAACGCTCCTCCCCCGCCCGTCTACTGTCCTTCAAGCCTCTCTCGGATTTGTTCTTGTAGGATTTGGAGTTTCTCGTGCGGCTCCAGAACCACTATTGGGTCTTCCAAATCCTTCAACTGCCACAATAGCCGGTACGAGTTTCCGTGGCAGATCATATGCTGGCCGAACACGGCAAAGTATGGGAAGATACCTGTGGTGGAGTGGTAAGACGAACGCAAGGCACAGGTGATGGCGAAAATCCTGCGGTCCCAATCCTTCTGATCCAGTTGGACGTAGGCCCGAATGGCGGCTATGAGGATGCGGTTCAGCTGCTCGGACGCATTGGCTTGCGGGGAATAAACGGCAGTCCACTGATGAGTAATGCCATACTTGTCCATTAGCTCCCGAAATCTAGCCGAGGTGAACTGAACTCCATTGTCGGAGACCAACTTCTCCGGTACTCCAAATACATGGAAAACGCGATTTTCCAGAAAGCTGACTATCGGGCCAGTGTGCAGGTTTCGAATTGGTTCAACAATCGGAAATTTGGACAATTGGTCCAGGACCACGACAGCTCCACGTATATTCCGAAGTCTAGCGAGGATACGGACCGATGAGATATATATACAGGCGCTGTAACACGCGCTCCGGTAGCTCGAATTTTCCCATCGGGGGCCGAAGAGCCGAATTGGGCGCTTTAGTGCATTTGCACAGCTCACAGGCGGCTATATGCTTTTTCACTTGCTGCGCCATCTTAGGCCAAAAGAAGTAAGTCTTCAATCACCGAAGCGTATGACTATAACCACCGTGTGCACTCAATGGGTGGTCATGAGCCCGTTTAATCAATTCGAAGGTCAGTTCTTCGGGCACCCATAACTTCCACTGTTCCTCTTATTGAATGGGGTCTTCGGAAGCGTGTCCCATCCACTTGTATATAAATCCCTCCATCACCCGTAGTTCTGGCAGCTGTGGTAACTGGTTCCGAATCGTATTCATCAGCTGGGTGTAACATACTGACTTGAAGGCGGGATGGTGCAAGTCGATCTATAGGGGGCTGACGTCCTCCTGGGCCAACTCGGCTCCTTCAGGGGTGAACATCCTTGATAATGTGTCCCGTACCACGTGCTGACTTCCCTTGCGGTGTCTTACCGTGAAGTCAAACGCCTGTAATTTCAAGGCCCATCTGGCCAAGCGCCCGTGGAGGTCAGTTCGGCTCATCAGCCATTACAGAGATGCATGATCAGTGACGGTTTAAAGGGATGTCCCTCTACATATGCCCGAAAGTGTTTCACAGCCAGCACAGCCGCCAGGCATTCCTGCTCCGAGACCGTGTAGTCCCACTGGACCGGCTTCAGCATGTGGGACATAAAGACTATAGGCCTCTCCTCGCCGTCTTGTGCAACCTGGACTAAGACTGCTCCCACCCCATGTTGACTCGCGTCACAATGGATTGAGAACGGTTTGCCAAAGTCTGGGCTGTGCAGTACGGGGGCTGTTGTCAGACTCTTCTTTAGCTCTTCAAAGGCTCGCAAGCTGGGCCTTTTCCGGACGAACTTACGTCCCTTACGCAGCATGTCGGTCAGAGGAGTGGTAATGGTGGCATAGTCACGTACAAAACGCTGGTACCATCCGCATAAGCCTAGGAATTGGTGTAACTGCTTGGTGGTTTTGGGTAATGGAAAAGCGTCAATCGCTTGAGTCTTGTTCGGGTCGGTCTTGATGTTGCCATGCCCAATGATGTGGCCCAAATACTTCACCTCCGTCATCACGAACTGACTCTTCTGTATGTTGATGGTTAACCCTGCCCTCCGGATGTGCAAAGCCACTTCCTGAAGCAGGTCGATGTGTTCGTTAAAGGTCTCGGTTATAAGCAGCAGATCGTTCAAGTATACGAAGACCTCGTGCCTTAAATGCGGTGGTATCACCTTATCCATAAGGCACGTCATTGTCTGAGGGGCATTGCACAATCCGAATGGCATGGCCACGAATCGATACAGTGGCCAGCTTGGAACTGTGAAGGCTGTTTTCTCCTTTGAGCCAGGGTCTAAAGGAATTTGCCAGAAAGCGTCCTTGAGGTCTAAATTCGTGATGTAATGGGCTTCAGGCAATCGACTCAAAATGCCGTCAATCAACGGTAGAGGAAATGCGTCTTTGACAGTGACGGCGTTCAAACGTCGGGCATCTAAGCATAGCCGGACCTTGTTCGGCTTGACAACTAAGGTGACCGGGGAAGCCCACGTGCTCTGCGATTCTTTGATCACGCCTAATGTTAGCATTAAATCAACTTCGGCATATAACAGCTTTGCCTTCGCCGGAGATATAGCAAAATATGTCTGTTTTATGGATTTAGCATCCCCCACATCTATTGTGTGTAACACCAGGGCCGTCCACCCGAGACCTTCCTTCTCATGCGATGGAAAAGCCGATATAGCCGAGTCAAGTCGCAGTTGTTGATTCACATCCAGTGCATGTTGTAATGAGTAGGTGGTTGGAGTTTCGTCAGGATCAGTGGTGACGGAATCCAGTGTCGTGCCGGAAAACAGTGCCGGGGCCAAGTTAAATTTTTGAACGAAATCCACCCCTAGGTAAAGATTCTGGGTTAATTGGAGGATAATGTAAAATTCCAGAGGTTTAGTTACTCCTTTAAAGGTGACATCCGTCGTAATTTTCCCCACTACAGAGTGACGAGTTCCGTCCGCCGTGCTTAACCAGGTGGTAAAATGATGAATTTGGTCCGCATGCCTTGCCAGCACCTCTCCTGCAAAATCGGCTGATATGCAATTCACTGGCAATTCACCTCGACTAAACCTGACAATCGCTTTTGCCGGAGGTGATCTGACGCATATGGTCGAACGTCATCCCTCAATAATTCGTCTAAGTGTATTTCCCTCAGCACCTTCCTCGACTGCCTGACCCTTCTCCAGAAGCTCCACATCCGACGCGTGGCTCGCTTCCTTTGCGGTGGGACAGTTGTAACCATCTCCTCATGGAAGATGCGCTGGTGAGTAGCCAAATAATTCCGCAGTCTGACGTGGAAGGACTTAACATGCCAAGGAACCTTCGCCTCGCTACCATTTCCCTGCGCGTCTGCCTCGAAAAGGGGTGGCGTCGGCTGTGGAACTTCAGGAGAACTGTGTTTAGCGGTGGGAATCAGCAAAGTTAGGGTCATGTCTAGGGCTTGGTCGTAACTAGTGATGGGGTCAATATTGGTTCGTTTGGGTTCTAGGAGTGCTGGCGGGTGGTCGCGGCACTCGCTGGCAAGTTTTTTCGTGACTTGCAATCTGCGCAATCAGGTGCATAAGTGTCTGCCTTCCCACACCGGTAACAGAAGATCGTCGGTTCCGCTGGACATGCATAGAAACGATGCCCCGTTTGCCGGCAGTTCCAACAGACCGTCGGACTTGTAACTGCTTCGACGAATGGTCGGTCAATCATTGTTTGGAACTCGTGCTCCAGGGGTGCTCCGCTCCTCGGTACTGGTACTGGGTCAGCCAGTAGGTGGTCTGCTGCCACTAACTCCGCTGTATTATTATTTCGTGGATTAGGTCCCGTTATGCGAGGTTGTGGACGGAAGGTTCCTCGCCGCTCATCTAGCTGTTCTTGCCTACGGGCATGGAGGCGTAATCCTTGTATGGTGTTGATGGGAACATGAAGAAGACTGTTCTGAAGCTCCCAGCGCATATTCTCCCTGATCATTTCCACCAGTTCGTCCTCGGGCATGTGTGTTCGTAACCGAGTGCTTAATCGCAATATACTTGTGTGATACTGGTTGAATGGTTTGTGGGCGCCTTGTTTCCGTTTCTTTAGTTGTTCCCGTAGTTCTCTTTCAGTGAAGCCGTCGTCAAATCGGTTGCGGAAGACTGCACAGAAAGAATTCCAATTGGGACGTGGCGTCGATTCTTTAAAAATCCAGTACCAGTCGGCAGCATCTCCGCTGAACAGAAGGTGTGCATGCCGGAGGAAAGCCGAGAAGTCACCTCCCAGGGTGCTGGAGACTAGTGCCTGAATCCTAAACAGGAACCGGTCCACCGATGTTGTCGAGTTGAAACCAGTGAAGCTAAGGCGCCAACCCTCCGTCATACGAGGTGTAGGGTCTCGGACAGGTGTCAATACGTTCGCGGGGTGAATCACATCCTCGATGGGCCTGCTGTAAGAGACTGTTTTGGGGACTGTGGGTATCGAGGGAGGTGCGGTGCTGTGTCGTGGTCGATACTCGGGAGCTCTGGGATCCATTCCCGAGTTCCTTGGAGGGAGGGTCCAATGATCAGCCGGTCTAGAGTGGGGCATAGCCACACTAGGATTGGGCTCCCAGCCAGGCGGAGTTCTCACGTGGCTGGGGGGTTGGCTAATCTGGAGGTTCTGGCGTCTTTCCTCCAAGTTTCCGATCCTCTCGGACATCACTTGCATTAAGGCCACGAGTGTGTCGATGGAGTTGGTGGAAGGCGCGGTTGGAACCTCGGCCGCGACAACTGCAGCAGGAACTTCTCCGCCCACGGTTTCTAGCAGGTCCACCAGTGATTGAGGTGGTTCAACATCTTGGGACCCTTTCGCCACTGCTCCACGCGTCGGGACGTGCGTTCCGAGGGGGGCGTCTACGCCGGTCCGCTCTATAGGGCGACGGCATAGTGGACAGAGCTCGGAAGTCAGTAGGAGTTGTTGGACGCAGGCGCAATGGAACAGGTGTCCGCACTCCAATCGCACGCTGTTTACACCCTCCACTACGTCCTCAAAACAAATCCCGCAGTTAGCAGGTTGGACCATTTTGGATTGGGTCCAACGTTTGTCTGGGGTCCACTTTGTCGCCATGTTGGGTTTCGCTATTGGCGTTGGTACTAAAAGAAACTGCTGTTGACTACAAACAAACTATAGGTATATATATATATATAAAAAGGAACTTATTAATGATTTAGTGGTCGATAGTGGCGAGCTATTGCCATATAAAATTTAAAAAAAAATTTATTTAGTGAGCACTTTCCTTTCCAGCAGCGCCGACTGCTCCAAAGGGAAATGAGAGTGCATGGAAGTCTGCCGAGAAAAGGGTGCTTTCGGCCGATTTACAATAATGTATCCCCAAACCCACAAACATTACAAAAACTGCTCTTAACTACGTTAATTGACTCGACGAGACAAGTGTTAGAGCTACCGTAACAGCTTTGTACGCGGTAAAAATTCCCGTCACGTGGAAGCATTCCGGGCTCCGCAACTTCAGCATACGCCACCGAACGTTGAACCGAAACCACTCGTCTATCACGCATAAAAAAATGAGTAGAATCATTCCGTGACATCAAGGCAAGGTAGCCTTCTATTTTCTTGAGAGTCCAGACCGATAGGAGAAACCCATCTGGCTGACAGTTCCATCAAGAAAATAGAAGGTCCTTACAGGGGTCAACCTGGGACAACACATCGGAAGGATTCTGTCGCAAAAAACAAATCAAACAAAGGAGAGCGGAAGCTACAACTCACGTGAAGCGACTGCCAGTGTGTATCACACAACTCCACTGCTCCTGTTTGTGAGGCTCGAGTACCAAGGTACCTTACATGCTCCGTAAAGGACCAAATCGTCAGAAAACGCGAATCTCTTATTCCCTTAGGATGTTTGGCCCCACGTTGGGCGCCATTTGTAATGATTTTTCTGTCTTAGGTCACGAACGAGGACGGAACTGACCTCTCATCGGTTCTAGACGTTAAGTCTGAGTCGTGCCAATGAATGGTACCAACCGGTCAACCAATCCGTGCACCGTAATCCATTTTCGCGGTGGCTGCTTGTCGGCCAGCTAGATCGGAGAGGATTTCGGTCGCGGGTCTTAAAATGGATAACGCTCATTTACATTTTCCAGCCACCATTAAACGCCCATTTCAAACGCATCGAAAACGCAATCATACGGAGGAGAAACCTACTTTACGTTACTCCGTATTTCTTCATCAATTCAGTCAAAGAACAAAATCTAATCTCCATTTCGCGTTCCCGAATTTTAACGACGCGGTACCGAAAAATACTCTACGTTAACGTGAAACCGACGAAAGCTACGCTAAGGAAAAAGGCAAACCAACAAAGGTACCGCTCGCGACGCGAAACCGACCTCAGCGGATTTTTTCAAACCCTACCCTCTCCCCGGCATACTTACCCTGCACTCTCACTGCCTCTGGAAAAGAAGAACCACTGGAAAGGAAAGTCTGAGTTACCCTAGCAATTCATGATTTTTATTCGTTTGCAAATGATATTGGCATATTACTAATGGTCGAATACAATTTTTCAATATTACATAAATCGAAAATTAAGTAACTGGGGGGGAAAACTTGTATGCACAATTTTCACTAAGTGTATGGATATAGTCAAAACGGTCCAATTAAGAATTAAATTGATTTTATAGAAACTTTTAAATATTAATCATTATCTAATGAGTTAGATAAATATTATACAAAAATATACGTACATAATTAATTTCTCGAAATTTCGCGAATGTTGACAAGAAAAGTTATGGTAAGTGATTTTTGACAAAGCAGCAAAAATAATAAGTCACTTCGTTTACTTACACATATATGCAAATTAATAATTGGATTCAGCACATTTTCTTCACATTGAATCAATTACTTTACTTCAATAAAAATATTAATAAATTTATGATTATATATTCTCCCGTTTTTTTATGAAAGCCATGTGCATATTATTTTGCACTTAATTTTGAAAGTCTTATTTGAAATTAAATCAAGTACTAGCATTTATAAGAATATTTTCATGCACTCTTGGTGCATGCATGCAAACTCTACATGTAAGTAATAAATCATATTTCCCCAATTCAAGGTTGTTCCCTAGTTTCTGCTTTCTTGCTCATTGTAAAAAAAATTCTACTTGGGAAACAAAACCTTAACATTAAGACAATTCAAACTTAATACAAAAAAGTGAAAACTTAATAGAACCTTATAGTAAATAAACTGCTAATTGAACCCTAAAGAATATAAATGACTTTTTTTTTTGTATTTAGTGAACAATAATCGCTGGAATTTTTCGCTATTGTGTCCTCATCGTTAGGAATATTTCGTAACATGTAACTTAATTTTTCGTTTTAAAGCTAGCATAAATGACAAACGTATCACCACCAAATATATCGAGTTTAATAATCGTTAAAAAAATGTACGAGCTAATGTCTAATGAAAATATATGCATAAAAATTGATCAATTTTGGAACATAATTTTTGTTTGAAGTTAAAAAGTAATTTAAAATTGTAAAATCTTTCAAACTAAATGCAGTTTTTTTTCCTTTTTTTTGAATTTCAAAGGATCATTAGAGACTCACGAAAATTTGAGCGGGATGGATTTTCGATTGCTTTTAGATTTAGAAATATCTTGAGCAGGATGATTACGGACTGCTTTTATTGAGATAGATTTAGGGGTGCGGAAAAAATTGGTTTTGATAGGAAATCTTCTGTTTTAAATGTTTCTGAGTCATCTGGGAAAACCGGAATTAAAAGACGAATAAATACATTGTGCTACGCCGAAAAAACTAGTTTTGTAAAAAAAAAAGATGGACGATCATTGAATTTTTTTGATTGTTGAAGAGGAGATGACTATAGAAGATGCCATATCAAAATTGAGTAATCGTAGGGATGGACACTTTCAGTCAGACGTGCTTGGTCGAGTAAACCAAGTTGATCTTTGACTTGTTTTAAACTTATGTCGTTTAACTTCATTCGAAAACTAAATCTGCTAGCCTTGAAGTGTATCAAATTGGATTTGGCGCAAATATTCGTACTAAGTCTGATTTCGAAACATACACGTTGCTTCCTTTGCATGAATCATATCATTTTTGCTACCATATCCACCTAGTATATTGTGCATCCCGATCTTTTGCGTCTTCTCATCCTTTAATGAATGCGTGTTTTGCTCACTTGATGGCACTATTCAATTCTTCTTTAAGATCCTATTGTAGGCAATAGAAAATCGTAGGAAATGTATCAAGCAAACTTTGTGCTTGACTTGAATTTCACTCTGGTCTGGCGTAAAATATATTTTAAAGGCTAATTTATTGGCTTTCTATTCCATGATAATTGATTATCACCCAAAATCATAGTTCACATTTTAAATTGTAAATCGGTGTAAAGATTGTTGGTCGGAGCAGGCTAAATACTTCCAAGTGCCGGAATATGAATCACATTGGTTTGGGCTCGTAAACGTTCAATAGTATTCACGTCATAGGTTAAACACTAGCCCGCTGAACAAACCATTTACCAAAAACTGTCCAGTGCTTTATTTAATGGATATAATTGAATGGATGAAACCTCGCACTGTTCTGTGAAACCAGAGCGAACACTACCAAGATCTCTGTTTATTCGGCATTTTCTCAATTAATTGTTTCTAATCATCACAAACGCAAAATGCCCCACTAAACAAATCATCCGCACTAAAGCCAGAGTGATAAGCCAACAATTTTAAATGCCTTTTCTTTTTGTCTTTTTCTTTTTTTTTGCAAAACACTGTTCAACCGTTTTTTGAATATTACTTTTTATATTCCATATGTATGTTTATCGTGTTAAATTGAATTAAGTTTATTACTCGCCGAAACAACCGATACACAAAATTATACGGGAATTATTTTGATCTTTCTATGTTACATGTAATTTGCAATTTTCATGTCATGAGAAATGTGCACCGCACCGTATGAGCAACAAATTGATTACACATACTGCGTTCTTCGTGCTTCAATAGCGTGTCTCTATACTCATCATCGCAGTGAATTGCTCCTTCAATTCCTACCTTAGGCGCTCCACCAGGATGCTTCTCTGTGTACGTTAAAAATCAATTCACATGGCCAACCGGTGTCCGTTTCAAAACTTTATTCTCCTGTACTTATTGATATCTTGAACTTGTTGACAGGTCACATTTCAAGAACTCCCCTTTCACCACAGTCTGTCGATCCTAGGGCTTCAATTCCACTGGCCTGATCCTCCCTGGACGTCCCGGTTCACCTTTCGATTCGTGCCATCTACGATTCCTACTCCTACACCTCCACCATGTGGCTGTCACTTCTTTCACATCCCACGACACAGCTGACAAGGGATGGGAAGCCAACACAACGAACATGAGAGGGAAAGTCACATGGCAGCAAGGTGTATTGGTAGAGGTCGCCAGCGGCGTCGAATGATTCAATACCGTGCCCTCCCAAGGATCCTTCGTGCATCTCCTTGACCAGATCGTGGATTCGGCTTTTGGGAAGTATAATTTACATTCTGTTGGAGCTGCCATCCGCCGTTTCCCATTTCCGCTTGAGTACGCCATCCTCCACCTGAAGGGAGTTCCATTGTGCCCAATAACTTTTCAGGGTGGCACCATGCATCGAAACGTCCTTCCACTCAGGTCGCCCAGTTGTCTCCTTCCATACGAGCAATGGTCCGATGTCTTCATCGGCTAACTGGGCATTTCAAATTTCCTCCGATGGCCAACCTTCATCGAATTCTGCCGTTTTCACTTGCAGATTAACGGTCGGCTCCTTTTCTTAAATCCGTCGGCAATGCTTGCAGTTAGCTGGACATGGACGACGAGATAGGACGTAGGCAATTCCATGAACTCTGCCCTTTCGATGAACGAATTCGTAGTCGTATGGCTGCAATCTTTTGATCTATCTCGCAACTTGTTCCTCGGGGTTTTTGAAGTTAAGTAGCCATCTCAGCGATGCATTGTCCGTTCGAAGAACAAATTTCTGACCATATAGGTATTTGTGGAACTGCTTAGTTGCCTCTATTATAGCCAATAGCTCCTTCCTGGTCATGCAGTAGTTCCTCTCACTTTTTGAGAGAACTCGACTGTAATACGAGAGTACTCTTTCTTCGCCATCGATCTGCTGAGAGAGTACAGCCCCAATACCGCTATTGCTTGCATCAGTGTCAACTACAAACATTTTTCCGGGTTTTGGGTATGCCAGCACGGGTGATTCACACAGCTTCTCCTTCAAGGTCTCAAAGGCTTCCTGGCATTGTTCATTCCAGACATACGGACGATTTTTCTCGGTTAGCTGATGGAGACAGTTAGCTATTTTGACAAAATCTTTGATGAATCTTCAAAAGTAGGTTGCCAGACCCAGAAAGCTTCGTAGTTGGCGCTTGTTGTTTGGTGTTGACCAGCTTTTCACGGCTTCAATTTTCTCAGGGTCTGTTTTGACCCCTTCTGCTGATGCAACGTGTGACAGGTATTTTACTTCAGCTGCGAAAAGGGTACACTTGTCGGGACTAAGTTTCAAATTCGCTAGTCGCAATCGGGAGAAAACCTCTTCTAAGTTCCGCACATGCTCTTCGAACGTTCCCCCGATAACAATGATGGCATCTAGGAATACCAAGCAGGTTTTTCTGGTTAGGCCTCGTATCACGTATTCCATCAGGCGTTCGAAAGTGGCTGGAGCATTGCAAAGCCCAAATGGCATCACCACAAATCCCCACATTCCGCTCCCAACTGAAAATGCGGTCGTCTCTCGGTCCTTCTTGTCGATTTCTTCCTGCCAGTAGCCACTCTTGAGATCGAGTGTAGAAAACCATTTTACGTCGGCTAAAGTGTCCATGATGGCATCGATGCGTGGGAGCTGGTAACTATCTTTCTAAGTGATGTCGTTAAGCTGCGTATAGTCGACACAAAAACGAGTGCTGCCATCCTTATTCTTTACTAGAACTACTGGCGCGGCCCATGGCCTGATAGAAGGTTCGATAACGCCTTGTTTTTCCATGTCTGAGATCAGTGCACTCACTTCTCCTTGTTTGGCTATAGGAAGACGTCTTGGTGCTTCTCGAATTGGCTTGGCTCCCTGTGCATCTATGACGTGAGTTAGCATACTCGTTTGGCCTCGGTCATCCGGGCTTGTTGAGAAGGTGTCACTGTACTTGGTGACCAGATCAGAGGCTCGCTTGAATAGCTGCGCTGGCAATTTGACCTGCTTCAATATTGCAGACGTGGATTCCTGGGCTTTATCTGCGTCTTGCCTCCTTTTCCAATGATAGTCATGAGGGGCTTCCAAAGAGGTGATGGTGGAAACAGGCTGGCAGCTGCCGATGACTTCTCCCATTTTGATGCTCATAGTTGAGTCTGTGGTGTTAAGGACTCTAACCGGCACGTGTCCGTTCCATATAGATTTTACAAGGCTTCATCCTACAATCAAACTGCGCAATGTGGACGTCTTCTTTGGCTCTACTAAATAAGATTGGTGGTCTCCAGAATCACCATAAAGCTTGGCCCATACAATGCTTTCGGAAGAAGTTGGTACATCAGTGTCGGCATATACTACCACATTCATCTTGGGAATTTGAACACTGGGATCCTCCATCAATACTTGGACACTACGCAATTTTAATACCCGTTTGCCCAAATCCAACGTGATTCCATGTGGTCGCAGAAATTCCATTCCGAGAACGCAGGCATCTATAATGTTCGCGACCAGAAAATCATGTCGGAACGCAAGGTCTCCCAACTGCATCTTGAGGTTGACCTCTCCATGGACAGGTGGCGTCCCGTAGCTGTCCGTAGCGAGAAACTCCTGCCCTTGTGAAGTGGTTGTTGCCTCACTAGGTCTGGGCGGATAATCGACCGGGTTGCACCAGTGTCGATTGTTATGGTGCAATGTTCTCCATCAACTTGACCCGGAAGGTATTAGTCCGCTTCTCCACGATGTAGTCTTGACACGGTGATGGTGGTGCTGGGGACATCAATCTTTCTAGCCAATCTTTGCCCCTCGAAGTTGGCTCTTACATGTTTCCCGACCCCTCAGTTTGAAGGGCTTTCATTTTGGGCTCCTGACTCGGTCTAGATCTTCTCCTAGCTGCACACCCGGGACAATAGCTCGGTTTCCTTCGCTTCCTGCAGTCTCTTTGCAGGTGCCCCATCTCTCCGCAATTCCAGCATCTAGGCGCACCATTTACCTACGGGTGTCGCTCAATTTCGACGCACTCACACCTGCACTCGTCTGCCACTACCTCGCGAACTCGGGCAGTGGTACGAGGCACACTTTTCGCTGCCTCAAAGCTCAAACTACAAGCCAATGCATTCTTAACCATTTGCTTTTGAGCTAAACGCACGGCTTGAAGCAGTTCCTGGTCCTTTAACGCACTGATGAACGCTTCTGTTGCTGCGTCGTATCGATGTTCTGGGTCATAAGCTGAGTAAGCCAAAAGTGCCAGTCGCTCAATGTATTGGGCTAGCTGCTGTAAGGTTTCGCCAGACTTCTGCATCCAATGCCGTAGCTGTGACCGATAAATCTGCTTCAGATGATCGTCTCCATAACGCATGTCGAGCGCATTCATTATAGCAGCCGGGTTTGAGTGCACCTCAAAGGGGATCGTCTGCAAAAGCTCGGCATCTGGACCTCTTAGAGCAAGAATTAATGCAGTTGCTCGTTCCTGCTCATTTCAGTAATTTGCCCTAGCTTCAAACTGGGTTTTGTAAATATTCCAAAGCGTTTGCCCGTCGAATATTGGTGCTTTCACATTTCTGGATGTGCTTTGCGCTGCGATTGTAAGCGGGGCTGGTGAGGTGGTTACTACTGCCTTCACTGTGTAGAGTGTGATAATACACACTATCTAAAAAATAAACACAACTAGAATTAACGAGTCACTCATTCATATTCTAAAACAAATTACCCATTATCATTGTCATTCAAAACCAAAACATGTGACGGTAATTCATTTCCATACACAAACGCCTTGACATTGAATTCAGAGAATGTATACATATCTCAGATTACAAGAAATGTTCTCTACAGTACTTTGCCATCATAAAATGTTTTCCCTTTTGCATTGTACTAAGCTTCATATTGCACCACTGCTAGAAGCACGGCTAAAGATATTGTATTGCATTACACTACTGAATTTTCATTCTTAGTCTTGGCGATTGAGTCATTATAATGTTTGTAACTGATAATTGGAGTATGAATATGCAAAATGAGGATTCGTGAGTTAGCAATTTAGTAAATTGTATTGATGACACATTGGTCACGTGAAGAAGTCTTGTTCACAAATTAGTGATTAAGGAATTTAGAAGTAATTAATTAGGTCATAGATTTTGTATTTAAGGCAATGTAAAACTGATTGGAAAATACAGTCGATCACTGATCGTTTTAAAGTACACTGCCACAATTGGCGTGACTTTTATTCAGTCTTCATTTCTGTATAGGTATTTAAATTGAAGTCCCTTTAAAGTAAATCCCTAAATCTACAATATGGCGATCCTGCCAACTCCTCTTAGGTCGAGCAAATATGGACGGTCTTAAGGAATTGTGGGAAGAACTAAGACCGAAGCAGAGCCCGCCAGAGGAGTACGAGCCCGGACCGGTAGCAGCGAGTCTACCACAATACCATTCAGCCGCAACGGTATCAAAAGAAGTAAAAATGGGTAACAGCTGTTCTACGAACGTAAACGAAAGCATTTTCGTAGAGTATCGACAAGTAACCACAACTGCTGCAATAATTTTTATAGTGTTAATTTGTTTTTATGTGTGCAATCGTATAAATAATAAGTATGTAAACAAAAAAGTAGCCAGGTTAATAAATGTTTAGAAGTGGAATCATTTTTATGTAATGGACTCAGTGAAAACCTTAATTAAAGAAGCAGAGAAAATTTTGGCCAGTGAGAAGAAAAATATTAATAAAGTAGGTAGAGCAGGAACTTTAAAAGAAAAGTTAGAACGTCTGAAGGAAATTGAGAGAAACTTGGGTATCTTGTTCGAAGCAACGAATGAAGATTGTTTAGAGACAAAATTGCAATTCAAGAAAATTGCGAGTGAGTTAGAGCAAATATTAAATAGTAAATTAGAGCAAATCGCAGTTGCACAAAGAACCAAAATGGGTGATTTTGATTTGCACTTGGCGGTCAAGACTATTCCGCTGTTTGACGGAAAGCCGAAAGAACTTAATGCGTTTCTTAAGATGGTAGAATACGTTGACAACACTCTTTCGGATGAGGCAAAACCACAACTAATCAAGTTTGTTTTAAATGTCAAACTGGGGGTGATAACGTACGAACTGCTTTGAGTACTGAGACTCCACGATCTTTCAACGAATTAGAATCCGCTTTGACAATTAGGTTTAAGCCTGCGAATAGATTCGCAAGCATTCACACATCACTAGGTAGTATAGCTCAACTCAACTGTGACCAGTTATAAAGAAAAAATTTTATCATTGGTGAGCGAACTAAATCAATTGCAGCTCAATAAATTCGGCGATAACGTCACACCTGCACAGAAACAGGTTATCTCAAATTTGAACGACAGTTATGCGCTAACTGTATTTAAAAATGGTCTGAACGACCAATATAAAAATATTCCTCTCGCAGCAATATAAAAATATTCTTTTCGCAGCAAGAAATGTTTGAACAATCCTCTAAAAAAAAAAAATGTTCCTTTCGTGTGGGACGAAAACTGTCAACAAGCTTTCGATAATTTGAAGAATAAATTACTTCAACCACCAATTCTTCAATATCCAGATTTCAGCAAACCATTCGTTTTGACTACAGACGCATCAAGCAGTGCTCTAGGAGCAGTGCTCTCACAAGGTGAAATTGGATCAGATTTACCGATATCATCTGCTAGTAAACCCCTTGGCAAGCATGACTTAAACAAGCCAATCATTGAAAAGGAATTACTCGCAATACATTGGGGAATAAATTTCTTCCGCCCGTACCTATACGGTAGAAAGTTTATTGTGGTAACTGACCATAGACCTTTAGTCTCTCTTTTCTCTCAGAAGAATCCATCATCCAAACTAACAAGAATACGACTCGACCTGTCTGACTATGATTTCGAAATCATATTCGAGCAAGGAAAAATGAATTGTAATGCGGATGCCCTGTCGAGAATAAAAATCGATTCCGACATACTGAAGACTATGATACCGCTAGAACGAGATGAGAAGGTGAAAGAGATATTAGCGTTAACTCGGGGAATGTCTGCTAAACAAAAGACAGACTTAAAAGATGAAAATAAAGACGATGAACCCAGGACAACTGTAAAGCCTGATCAACTTTACGTTTGGGATTGCACGTCACTATCGGACATAAGAAATGTCACGAAATTGAAATTTATACTGCGCAATAATCATCAGTTTGAAATTGTCCGGATAAACGGTGATGTAATTGTATACTGTCATGGTGATAAATCTAACGAGAAACAAGTTTCCGTTAATGGCAAGCCTACAGTACTTACAAATACAGGGAAACCTTGTAAAGCAATCTATAACGATAATTCCAGTATGATATACGTATCTACCATGGAGAAGTAATTAGATGAATTAGTTGAAATGAATATTCATGAACCAGCTTTATCAAGTGATGATGAGATATTTGAATTCATGCGTGAGGCTGAATTCAAAAGTATAATTAATATGTTGCAACAAACAAATAAATATAAAGAGCGCGCAATAGTCAGTATAATGATTCATGAACCCCCCAAAAATATAAAGGGTACTGAAGTACAAAATCAGTTAATACGCGAATATCATGATACACCGCAAGAAGGTCACTTAGGTATTAGAAAAACTTTCCTTAAGTTGAAGCAAAGATATTGCTGGAAAAACATGAATAGCATGTTTAAAAGGTATGTCAGCAATTGCGAAAAATGCAAGATGAATAAACAAGTAAGAAACACCAAAGAAAAAAGGGTGAATACTGACACACCAACGACGAGTTTTGAAACCATAGCTATCGACCTTGTCGGACCTCTTAGAATCTCGAATAACTATAGATACATTCTAACTATGCAGTGTGAGCTCACAAAGTTCGTCGTAGCCGCACCTATGAAAACTAAGGATGCGAGAACAGTAGCTTCTACATTAGTTAATGAATTCATACTAAAGTACGGTCATTTCAAAATTTTAAAATCAGACCAAGGTACTGAATTCACTAATAGCTCGATGCAGGAAATCTGTAAACTATTAAAAATCAAGCAAGGTTTTTCCACACCATATCACCACGAAACGTTAGGTGCCGTAGAACGTAACCATAGAGTATTAAATGAATACATTATAGCATTCTCGGAAAATTTTGACTGGGATACGTGGATTTCATATTATAAGTTTGCGTATAATACTACTCCCCATGTAGATAACAATTACTCTCCGTACGAATTAGTATTTGGAAAATTACCTTATCTACTGGATGACATTTTAAACAAAGACAAAAAGTTTTATGATCTAGATAACTATGCTAAAGAATTAAAAATTAGATTGCAATATGCTCTTAGAAAAGCGCGAGAAATGATTGAGATAGTAAAAGAAAAGCGAACAAAAGATACCCAGGCTCATCCAATAAATTTAAAAACAGGAGATTTGGTACTTGTGAAAAAATATAATAGAAAGAAACATGAGACTCCTTATACAGGTCCATACACTGTAATTGAAATTAAAGGCGTTAACATTGTAATAAGTATTGATGGAAAATTAAAAGAAGTTCACAAAAATAATGTAAAATTGTTCAAACATAATTCTAAAATTTGAGTCCACAAAAATAATTTAAAATTGTTCAAATGTAATTCTGAAAATTAATTAATTAAAGTCGATATTTGAGTATTTAAGATAATGAACTTAATTAAGTAAACATGAGTAATATTAATACAATAAAATAAAATTATTTATACATGTTATGTAAAATTAGTAGATAAAAATTTACCATAAATGTTTGTATTATATCTGTAATGTGAATAAGACTCACGATAATTCGAGTGTTTCATACTAAATTTGAATCTAGTACTCCACACTTTTTGGGGTATGGGTGTAGAGTGTGATAATACACACTATTTAAAAATAAACACAATTAGAATTAACGACTCACTCATTCATATTCTAAAACAAATTACCCATTATCATTGTCATTCAAAACCAAAACATGTGACGGTAATTCATTTCCGTACACAAACGCCTTGACATTGAATTCAGAGAATGTATACATATCTCAGATTACAAGAAATGTTCTCTACAGTACTCTGCCATCATAAAATGTTTTCCCTTTTGTATTGTACTAAGCTTCATATTGCACCACTGCTAGAAGCACGGCTAAAGATATTGTATTACATTACACTACTGAATTTTCATTCATAGTCTTGGCGATTGAGTCATTATAATGTTTGTAAATGATAATTGGAGTATGAATATGCAAAATGAGGATTTGTGAGTTAGCAATTTAGTAAATTGTATTGATGACACATTGGTCACGTGAAGAAGTCTTGTTCACAAATTAGTGATTAAGGAATTTAGAAGTAATTAATTAGGTCATAGATTTTGTATTTAAGGCAATGTAAAACTGATTGGAAAATACAGTCGATCACTGATCGTTATAAAGTACACTGCCACAATTGGCGTGACTTTTATTCAGTCTTCATTTCTGTCCCGTTTGAAATATCGGCTCTTCGGATGCCATCAGCGTAGCGCTTGCGCTACATAGGTATTTAAATTGAAGTCCCTTTTAAATTCCCTAAATCAACAATAACTGCTTCCAAATCCTTTTTCACTTTTTCCATCACATGGTTGATTCTCTCCTCGACCTGATATACCTTCTCCTTGACGCATTTAATTTGGTTGTTGAGACTACTAAGCTCCGCTTTTATTTCGATTGACTGTTTTTCCAAATCTGTCTTCAAATCAGTAGACTGTTTCTCCAGCTTGTGTGTGGTGTCTGCCTTGATTTCGAATGCTTGTTGGTCTAGCTTTGATGATTGTTCATTTAGCTCCGCTGATTGTTCATTTAGCTTCGCTGTTAAATTGGATGACTGTTCATTTAGCTTCGCAGTTAAATTGGATGCCTGTTCATTTAGCTTCGCAGTTAAATTGGATGACTGTTGTCGCTGCCCTTGCTGCATCACATTTTCAGGTTCTTTGGTTTTGGTGTTTCTGCTTCACCAACTTCTACGCTTTTTCTGCAACTGAGGGCTCACCCAAATCCAGATACGTGCCTTCCGATTCAATTACATCACGCAAGCCTGCAATCAGTATGGCCTTTGTACATTGCGTAGCCAGGTTTCGCTGTTCCAACTCCACCTTGAGCTCCGACATGGCCAATTCATTAATTTTTAAGTTTAAGGTTCGTGGCATTTTTATTGTTTCGGGTATTTTTTTCACCAGTTTCCAACGTAATTTTCACTATTGTGCACTTTAAAAATGTTTAAACGTTTACATTTCCAAAATTTTCGCGCCTCTTTTCTGTCGCGTGTTATGATTCGCAACTAATAATTTTAATGTCCCGGGAAAGTGAAAACGCAGTGTCTTTTAATTTAGGTTAGAAGAGTTTATTTACTAAGAAAAATGCGCTATCATTAATGTAACTTTCACTAATTTTACATTTCTTTTTGTCTATAAATTTATAATTCAACTGTCAACTAAAATTACTTCACAATCAATCAATCAATATCGCCTTTACCTCGCGCTCCACTCTATCGCAGTTTTACTATATCGCGGTTGTACTATCGCAGTTTTATTATATCGCGGTTGTACTATCGCAGTTTTACTATCGCGGTAGTAATAATCCCCCATTCATTCTGCTCGGCTTTATATAGGGTCTCTAGTCATTCAATCCGTTTCTCGTACATTGGCGAATGTTCTGACGAGAGCTACCTGGGATATCCGAGCAAGTGCAGTGACGTCACTTTCAGATGTTGATCATGCTTGGTGGATTCTTTCGCCCTCGAGTACATTATTTTGTTGATCATGATGTTCTTAATGGCTGTGACAGTAGCTCGCAAAATTATCTGTAAATGTAACACTGCCCCCACCTCAGTCTTTTCGCCCCGAAAAGATGTGTCGCCAGTTGTAGTTAATTCTCCCTGGATGTAATATGGGGCAAGACGGTCCAGGTGCACGATTTTCATATTGGCTCTCAGCTTACGGTGTTCCTGTATGCGGTATACGACGTCGTTGATTCGCTTCGTAACTCGGTATGGTCCCTCCCAAATATGCTGCAACTTTGGAGACCTACCCTTTCGCCGTTGCGAGTTATATAGCCAGACCAAGTCATCTTGCTGAAAGCCAGCCCTGCGGTCAGTAGCCGATTCGAGGTGTTTTCGCACTGTCCGATGTATCTGGTTCCACCCATATGTATATATATATATATATATATATATATATATATATATATATATATATATATATATATATATATATATATATATCTATATACATATATGTATACATATATATACATCCACATATATATATATATATATATATATATATATATATATATATATATATATATATACATCTATATACATATATGTATACATATATATACATCCACATATATATATATATATATATATATATATATATATATATATATATATATATATATATATATATATATGTATATATATATATATATATATATATATATATATATATATATATATATATGTACATGTTTATATATACACACACATACATATGTATATATACATATACATATATATATTTATATATATTTATATTTATATATATATATATATATATATATATATATATATATATATATATATATATATATATATATATGTATATTTATATATATATATACACATATAGATCTATGTATATATCGTACATATATATATATATATATATATATATATATATATATATACATATCTATATATATATATATATATATATATATATATATATATATATATATATATATACATATCTATATATATATATATATATATATATATATATATATATATAGATCTATGTATATATTGTACATATATATATATATATATATATATATATATATATATATATAGATATACGTAAATACATATATATATATATATATATATATATATATATATATATATATATATATATATATATATATATATATATATATATATATATATATCAATATATATATCGGTTTATAATTATATATATGCATATATTTATATATATATATATGTATATATATATATATATATATATATATATATATATATATATATATATATATATATATATATATATATAGATATATGTATATATATATATATATATATATATATATATATATATATATATATATATATATATATATATATATATATATATATACATATATTTAAATATATGTATATATTTATATATATATATATATATATATATATATATATATATATATATATATATATATATAAATAAATATATATGATACAAATTGTAATTATAGTCTTGCATAGTTATTTGAATTATACTTTTCTTAATATTTTGTCGGATATCCTTTCATCTGAATTACTGACTTCAGTCTTTTAGGCATAGAATATACCAATTTTTCAGTAAATTCGCTGCTGATTCTGGCTCACTCCTCCAATATAACATCCTTAAGCTGCGCTTTGCTTGATATCACTCTTTTTCGGATTTTTGTCTCAAGCTCATTCCAAAGATGCTCTATAGGGTTCAAATCAGGGCTTTGAGGCGGTGTAGCAAGCATGCGAGTATTGTACAATAGCCACATTCGAACTTTATGCGCAGTGTGCCTAAGCACAGGGTCATTGTCCTGTTGAAATAAGAAATCTTCTCGCATACCTAATTTGGCTGCACTTTGTTTCATGTTGTTTCGTAGAATCTCTAAATAAGAGTTCTGATCCATAGTATTTTCGATGAATGTCAGATTTCCAACTCCAGCAGCAGCCATGCAACCCCAAACCATAACACCACCGCCTCCATGTTTTAGTGTTTTAAAAGTGTTCTTGGGATTAAATGCTTCTCCTACTTTTCGCCAGACCCTCTTATGCCCATTTACACCAAATATACAAAATTTAGACTCATCCGAAAATAAAACATTATCCCAAAACGTTATTGGTTTGTCAATATATGCTTTTGCAAATGTTATTCTTTTTTGTTTGTTTATGGAACTTACAAGAGGTTTTCTTCTAGGCGTACGAGATGAAAATCCAGCTTCTACGACAGCTCTACGCACAGTTTCTGCGCTAACCTCCTTCTTATCATTAATTCCAAGAACATCGCAAATTTTTCTATAGCTTAGAAATGGATCTTGTTTTACCATTCGCGAAATTTTTCTCTTGTCCTTTGCACTTAGTTTAGATGGACGACCTGTTCGGGGCACATTTTCCACTCTATTTTCCTTCTTAAATCGATTTATCACTTTTTGAATGGTTGACCGGCTTCGCAACGCTAGTTCAGCTATTTCAGAATATGATTTGCTCTGATTTGAATGCAGATTAATATGTGTTTCACGCTCCTTAATACTTAACTCCTTTCGACTCATTTTTTAAAAATTTTATTAAATAAAAGATACACCACGAATACGGACGCGATATTAAAGACAGCGGCCTACGGTTGTTAACTCACTCTGATAATATGTACTTGAAGGATTCCCCTTTTTACAAATAACAGGGCATTTTCTGCAACTGTACCAAGACTTTTGTGGAGTAGAAAAGAGACATTGCCAACAAAAAATTATTGTCTTCAATGATCATTATTGCCGAATCCCTTTAAATTTATGAAAACTTAAATTCAACAGAACTCGTATTATTACCATTTTATAACTTTTGGTTTTCAAATAAAAATATTGATTCAGTAATACAATTTTCAGTTACCGATTCTCTGTACCTTGACTTTTGTGGAAGACTGTATATATATATTTATACATAAAATATATATATTTATACATAAATAAATAAATATATATATATATATATATATATATATATATATATATATATATATATATACTCGTATATATATATATGTGTGTGTGTGTGTGTATATATGTATATATATAAATATATATATATATATATATATATATATATATATATATATATATGTTTATATATATATATATATATATATATATATATATATATATATATATATATATATATTAATTATATATATATATATATATATATATATATATATATATATATATATATATGAGTATATATATAGATATATATATATATATATATATATATATATATATATATATATATATATATATATATATATATATATATATATATATAGATTTATATTTACATACATATATATATATATATATATATATATATATATATATATATACACATGTATATATATACAGATATATATATTTATATATGTGTATATATATATACATACATATATTTACATATATATATACAATATATATATACAGAGGTGGCCAAAAGTGATCGGACAATACAAGAAACAAGCAATAAAATACTTTTACGAGCATAAGCTTTGAAATGAAATAAAAATTTTTCCCTTATATAAAAGTTACTTGTATTCTCAATTAATTGCACAAAAAAATAAAACAGAAATAAAAAGATTTTCACAAGAAAATTAACAACTAATTCAAATTCACATTGCATCAAGTGGACAAAAGTAATCGGACATTTTGAAAAGTGTGAAATTAGTCATTGAAGTTTGGAGCAATTCTTTTCTTTTCATTTCCGAGTTTAAAAGGGAATTCCCCTAATTATATGTTGATATGTGTTTTTCTGATATCAGTCATTTCCTTGTCAGTTTTAAGTGAAGAAAGTTAAACATGGCTAAGAATCGCAAAGAAACCAGTATACATGAAAGAAAAGTTATAATAAAGTTGTATAAAGAGATTAAATCCTTTTCTGAAATATCAAAAATAATTGGAAGAAGTCGTTCGACAGTTTTCGATATCGTGAAACGTTTCAGAAAAAATAATCAGGTGGAAAACGAAATTAGGAGTGGTCGACCATGTAAAGTAACAGAGACAGACGCACGAAAAATCTTAAGAATTGTTAAAAAGAATCCGACTACAACGTCCAGAAGTATTAGGGATCAATTAGCAGATGTAAATGGTACCAATGTTAGTGCCCGGACTATTCGTAGAGCTCTCAGCCGTGCTGGTTATCAAGCGAGAGTACCTCGAAAGAAACCACTAATTAGCAAAGTTAATAAGAAGAAAAGATTATGCTTTGCAAAAGAATTTAAAAGCAAGCCGCTCGACTTTTAGACTCGTATAATATTCTCTGATGAGAGCAAGTTTAATATCTACCACTCCGATATATATATATATATATATATATATATATATATATATATATATATATATATATATATATATATATATATATATATATATATATATATATATATATATATATATATATATATATATATATATATATATATATATATATATATATATATATTTATATATATATATATATATATACGGGTACATATAAATATATATATATATATATATATATATATATATATATATATATATATATATATATATGTATATATATATGTGTGTGTGTATATATGTATATATATATATATATATATATATATATATATATATATATATATATATATATATATATATATATATATAATGGAAAAAAAATTACTTACATTAATATAAATTTTATTTTAAATTAAATTAATCAATATTTAGTTGGACCACCCTATGATTTGATCACTGCAGTGACCCTTTTCGACGTAAAGCGAACTAATTTCTCCCACTCATCTACGGATATTTGATACCGCTCTTGTAGGATATGCCGTTTTAGGTCTTCGTTGTTGGTAATTGAATATTTGCGTATCTTCGGCTTCTCTATATCCCATAGATGCTCTATGGGGTTGGGGTCTGGGGATTGTGCCGGCCACTCCAAAACTTCGATAGAATTTTCTTGGAACCATTTGATTTTGCGTGCTGATTTTTGCCAAGGTGCGTTATCCTGTTGAAAGATTGCAGCGAGAAGGGATAATGAACAAGTTCGCAGTACGATGTCCGCTCATCAGCAATCGTAATCGGATCAAGCGTCTGGATTTTGCGAAAATGTATGTAGATAAACCCATTTTCTTCTGGAACAATTTGGGCAGCTCGCAACTAGACAACGATGTAGGGTTGGGTGAAGCAAGGCGAGGAGCTTCTGTACAAAAATGTTTAAAGGACTGTGAAACACTGTGGTGGTAACATCATAGTGTGGGGGTCTTTTGCGCGGTTTGGAGTGGGAGAACTGGTTCACATCAACGGAATAATGAGCACTGACAAATATATTGACGTCCTTTCGGAAAATCTCAAAGCATCCTTGTTGAAAATTGAGTTCGAAAATGATTTCACCTTCCAACAAGATAACGATCCGAAGCATATGGCGAATAAAACACAAACATTTTTCCGCAATCAGGCATTAAATTGCTCGACTGGCCTCGTCAGTCGCCGAATTTGAATCCGATCGAAAATTTTTGGTCGGTTTTGGATTTGAAAATAGATAAAACCAACGTGAACTTTAAATATCTACTGGTTGAAGCTTTGCAGACAGCGTGGGAAGTATGCAATGTCGACTACGAGCGGTCATCCGTGCCAAAGGAGGACATATGAAGTACTGAGCTTTAATCGAGGAATATTTGTTTTGTTTTAACAGTTTGCTATTTTTGTTCACAGTCCTTTAAACATTTTCGTACAGAAGCTCCGCACCTAGTTTCACCGAATCCTAGATCGTTTTCTAGTTGCGAGCTGCCCAAATTTACTTTCATCCGACCATAGGACCTTCTTCCAAAAGAAAATGGGTTTATCTACATACATTTTCGCAAAATCCAGACGCTTGATCCGATTACGATTGCTGATGAGTGGACATCGTACTGCGAACTTGTTCATTGTCTCTTCTCGGTGCAATCGTTGACAAATTGTTTTTGTTGATATGTTTAAGGACAAGCTTTCTTTGATAGCGCGGCTTGTTATTTTCGAGTTTATTCGAACTTCCCTTGCGATAAGAGCATTCTGTCTGTAATGTGACGCCTACGCCCGGGAATCGAAGTGATTCCGATCCCGAACCCTTGCAACCGGCCAGATGGATATGTCCTCGAAGTGCCAGCGGACTTCATCTGTCGTGCGGATATCGTTGTGCAGAAAATATTTTTTTTTCTGTCCAAATATTTAGATCTGTGGATATAAATATTCGAAATATAGAATTAATCCAAACCCCGGCACATTTCGAGACATAGCCATCTGGAAATGCCCCTCCACCGTGGCCATCGAGAAAACTATGCCACTGGCGACAACTGGAGAGGCACATTGCCGCCATATGGCGTGCCATTCCACACACAGATGTTTTGTCCGAGGTGACAACCTGGGATTTTGACAGCCACATGGCGGCGAAGGAGATTTTCGAGAAGCAATTGCATCTCGCTTGTAGTCTAGCCAAACCAGTTTTAATACACGAACGATCAGCGCAAGAAGATGTCTTGGAGATATTAAGAAAATATCCAAACATAACGTACGTTGTTATTAGAGGATTCATGGGCACCACTGAGGAAGCACCTAAATATTTGGACATTGGATACTATTTAAGTTTAACAGGTTATTTATGCAAGGACAAATCTGATACAGGCGTTCGTAAACTACTTGAAGACGGAACATTGCCTCAGGCTAGAACAGATCGTGACGGTAGGGATGATGAAACAATTCGTATCCATGATATGTAAAATTTGTAATTTTTCATGTTTGTAGCATAATTCGAAACGTAGAAACTCCATCTGCAACCAACAGTCAAGTACCGAGACTACCATTGACATTTGATCTTCCTGTCGTCTAGAATTGTTAGTGGATGGCGATAATAGATACTGATCGACTCTTGTATGAGGAAATTTGCCTAATTGTGGCATGGATTTGGCATTTTGTATTGTCTCTGTCTGAAGGATACGTTGCCAACAAATTGCAGATGTATTGAGGTGAGCAAAGTGCCTGTTTGATTTAAAAGAAACATTCAATTGATTGTTGTATCAATATGAACCAGATGATTAATAGGAGAATGAAATCAGATGAATATATAGATTAACTTTGGCGACTATATCAAATTTGAAATAATGAACGGAGTCGAAAGTAATATTTTTGTATTTAAGTTGAGATTTTTAACGTTGAAGCCTGCGATGCACTGTTTTACATGGACTTCGGAGTTTAATTGTAAAAATATCGGAATATGTTGTTAATATAATTCAACATTAGTATAAGACTATTTCTTTTAGGGATTTTGAAATTAGTAGGGTATTATTCAAGTCTCACTAGCAACTTTTCGACTGGCTCGGAATGGTGCAGCATTGATAGTATATAAAGTTTAGTATACATTTTTCTTATTCAATTGAGACGCGACTTACTTGATGCTGTGTGACCTTATGTGCAAACTATCAAATCAAAAGGTGTATCACTTGTTACGATATATTGCGCTATATAATCTTTTTCATATGTTTTGATCAAAAATTAATCCTTATGTAAACAGCTTGTGAAAAGTGATTTATTTACAATGTTTTGATTAAGTTTACAAGTTTTAATCTCCAGCAATATTGGCTATGTGCTTTTGAGTTTAAAAGGAATTTGAACCTGTTGAATCTGACTCCTTCAGTGGAGCGCTGTATCCCATTCCAGATCAAGGCTTCAGGGTAATCCTGAAATTTGTCATAAGCTGTACACATAGGACTGTTTTATGTACCACCCGTAAACTTGTGATCAATTAAAATATGTTGCCATTCCCTTGAAAATTACTTCAGAATTGTTGCTCCATTCCGAGCCATTGCATCAAGAAAGGTGCCAAAATTGACCACCAATAAAACTGTATAGTATATATGCCCTGTAATATAATAAAAAAAAAAACATAACATTAATATAGCAAACGTAGTTTAATAAACATAATTTTAATCGCAATACTAGGAAAAAAAAAAATATATAAATTTATAAAATAGTTAACTGATTTCCGCCTCACTAGTTTGATGAAACGTGAGAATGTGTATAGTTAAAAACAATTTGTTTTGCTATCGGTGACCAAGGGCATGCATTCTTCTAGCAATCAAATCCTGACTACCTAAATATCGCGATGTACAAAGTGTACAAAGGATACCAAGATGGATTTAATACAACTCAATAAAACCCGAAACTGAATCCAATGATTCGTTTTTTTTGTTTCTGTTTTAATTCTGGATTCACTTTGAAATTTTATAAATATTCCAAATCAAATTAATTTTACCTTATGTTGTTAAACAATATTTTTTAACTCCAAAACCGTCCATCTTGGTTCTTTATAGAAATAATTTAAGTAATAATTTGTTCATTTTGTTTGTTTACAATTATTTATAATTGGAGTGGTTTAGTTGTTTGTATGCAAAATCGATTTGAAAAGCAAAATATACAAATCATTTTTTTGTGCAGACCCCACTAGTCTCCACCAAAGACGCTCCAGTTCTACATAAAGAAGGCAAACGTAATAGTTAATTACATTTACAACTAACAAAATCAAGTATTTTTTTTTATTCAGTTTATCACAGCTTTGACAGATGCTTTATATTCTCACCACCGTAGTTAGTTTAAAAACCTTAATCTCGTCATGTGATAAAGTAAATTTACGATACAGTGGTAAAAACAAAATTAGATTTATTCAAACCACGCCCTATCCCAAGAGTAATTTTCTTAGAAATGTAACACCAAATACCCACTAACCTGCATGGAGAAAAAGAAGCAAAGCACAATTCTTAAAAGATCTGTTTTGAAAACAGAGAAAAAGTGTAACAATAGAAGTTAATTCAATGAAGAAGTGACTGATGTACGGTAAATTTAATCCAATATACTATTCTAATATTTAACAGTAATAATAGTTGTAATTACCATTAAGAAAGACATATAGTAACACCACGTTGAAAGAGAAATTCATGTGAAAATTTCATTAAAATGACGCTTAACGTCTCATTGCAAATTGAAATCGTTTAATAATAATAATATGAATTGCTAAAACGTTAACCACGACTTTCCTTTTCAGTGACTCGTTCTTTTTCAGTGGGAACCGAGAGTGTAGGGTAAGTATGCCGTCGCGAGGGTAGGGTTTCGACAAATCCGCTGAAGTCGGTTTCGCGTCGCGCGCGGTACGCGGTACCTTTGATTGTTTCGTCATTTCATTAGAGTAGTTTTCGTCGGTTTAAGTTCGAGTAGCATGTTTTTCGGTACCGCGTCGGTGATTCGGTAACGCGCCTATGGGATTTTGTAGCGTTTTTGATTTGAGATCTGTGGATAGATCACATCCAGAATTAACGTAACGTAGGTTTCCCGTTCTGGATGAGTAGTTGTTGACGCGTTTGGAAAACGGGCATGTTCAGGTGGCTGAAATATTGTAATTGAGCGTAACCCATTCGGAGACCCGCGACCGAAATCCTCTCCGAACTAGCTGGCCGACAAGCAGTCACCGCGTGAATGGGTTACGGTGCACGGATTGGTTGACCTGTTGGTACCATCCGTTGGCACCACTCAGACTTAACGTCTAGAACCGATGAGAGGTCGGTTCCGCGTTCGATCTGAAAAGTTAAAAAAAAAATCATTACAAATGGCGCCCAACGTGGGGCCCGAAACATCCTAAGGGGGAAAGAACTTCGCGTCTTCTGACGAGTTGGTCCTTTACGGAGGATGTAAGGTACTTTGGTACTCGAGTCCCACTATCAGGAGCAGTGGAGTTGTGTGATACACATTAGAAGTCGCTTCACGTGAGTTGTAACTTCCGCTCTCCTTTGTTTGATTTTTTTTTTCTCGCGACAGAATCCTTCCGATGTGTTGTCCTAGGCTAACCCCTGTAAGGACCTTCTATTTTCTTGATGGAACTGCCAGTCTGATGGGCTTACCTATCAGCATGGACTCTCAAGAAAATAGAAGGCTACCTTGCCTTTATGTCGCGGAAGGATTCTAACTATTTCTTATGCGTGTTAGACGAGTGGTATCGGTTCAACGTTCGGTGGCGTATGCTGGAGTTGCGAAGCCCGGAATGCTTCCACGCGTCGGGATATTTTGACCGCGTACTAAAATCGTTACGGTAGCTCTACCACTTGTCTCGTCGAGTCACTTTAACGTAGTTTAGAGACGGTTTTTTGTAATGTATGTGGGTTTAGGGGATAAATTTCGTAAATCGACCGAAAGCATCCTTTCTTCGGCTGATTACCCCGCACTCTCTTTCCCCGTTGGAGGAGTCGACCACTGAAAAGGAAAGTGTATCAAATAAATTTTTTTTTACGATCATTATATTAATAGCTCGCCACTATCGGCCACTCAATTAATATTAAATTCTTTTTTTTCACTTATATAATAGGAATAAGTATATTTTAGATTTTATATTTTTTTTTCTCTCGTTTCATACTAGCAACCACCCATAATAAACCCACACGAAATGGCAACGAAGCGGACCCCAGACAAGCGTTGGACCAGATCCAAAACGGTCCAACCAGCTAACTGCGGGATCTGTTTCGAGGACGTAGTGGAGGGGGTACACAGCGTGCGATTGGATTGTGGACATCTATTCCATCGTGCCTGTGTACAACAGCTCCTCCTCACGTCAGAGAGTTGCCCATTATGTCGGCGACCCATCGAGGGGTCTGCCCTAGACGTCCCCATCGGAACGCCCCTACCAACGCGCGGAGCAGTGGCGAAAGGAGTTCCAGAGGCCGAACAGTCCCAACCACTTTTAGACCTGCAAGGAGCCGTAGGCGGTAAAGTTCCGGCCGCAAGTGTCGTGTCCGAGGTGACACCCATGCCTTCCGCCCACTCCATTGACACCCTCGTGGCGTTGATGAGGGATATGTCGGAGAGGATCGGCAACCTGGAGGGAAAGCTCCAGAATCTCCCGTTGAGCCAACCACCCAGTCGCGTGAGAACTCCGCTTGGCTGGGAGCCAAATCCCAGTGTGGCGATGCCCCACTCCCGACAATCCGAGCCATGGGTCCCACCTCCAAGGAACTCGGGAATGGATCCCAGAGCTCCCGAATATAGACCACGACACAGTACCGGACCTCCGATGGTACCTCTAGCCCCCGAGGCAGTACAGTACAACAGGTCAACAGAGGATGTGATTCCCCCCGGGAACGCATTGACACTTTTTCGAGACCCGACGCCTCGTATCATGGAGAGTTGGCGCCTGAACTTTACAGGGTTCAACGATATGATATCGGGGGACCGGTTCCTTTTCCGGATTCAGGCGTTGGTATCCAGCACCCTGGGAGGTGATTCCTCGGCCTTCCTCCGGCATGCACATCTTTTGTTCAGCGGCGACGCTGCCGACTGGTACTGGAGCTTTAAAGAATCAACGCCACGTCCCACTTGGCACTCTTTCAGTGCAGCCTTCCGCAATCGATTTGAGGATGGCTTCACTGAGAGAGAGCTAAGGGAGCAAATAAAGAAACGGAAACAGGGCGCTCACGAACCGTTCGACCAGTACTACACAAGTATAGTGAGATTGAGCACTCGCTTGCAAAATACCATGCCCGAGGACGAACTGGTAGAAATTATCAGAGAGAATATGCGCTGGGATCTCCAGAACAGCCTTCTGCATTTTCCCATCAACACCATACAGGGATTGCGCCTCCATGCCCGTAGACAAGAACACTTGGATGAGCGGCGTGGTACCTTCCGTCCACAACCTCGCATAACGGGACCAAATCCCCGAAATCATCACACCGCGGAGTTGATGGCAGCTGACCACCTGCTTGCTGATCCAGTACCAGTACCGAGGAGCGGAGCACCACCGGAGCTTGAGGACCCAGCATTGATTGATCGACCCTCCCTTGAAGCAATTACAAGCCCGACGGTCTGTTGGAACTGCCGACAACCGGGACACCGGTTCTATGCATGTCCAGCGGAGCCAACGCTTTTCTGCTACCGATGCGGGAAGGCCGACACATACGTACCTGACTGTGCTAATTGCAAAGGACGAAAAAACTTGCCACCGAGTGCCGCGACCACCCGTCGGCACTCCTAAACCCCAGACGAACCAATTTAGACACTATCCCTAGCTATGACCAAGCTCCCAACATGACTCCAACTCTGCTGACTCGCACCGCTAACCACAGTTCTCCCGAAGTTCCACAACCGACGCCGTCCTCCGCCGAGGCCAATGCGCAGGGAAATGATAGCGAGACGAAAGTTCCTTGGCATGTAAAACCTTTTCATGTCAGGCTGCGGAATTACTTGGCTACTCGACAGCGCATCTTCCATGAGGAGTTGGCCACAAATGTCCCACCGCGAAGCAAGCGAGCCACGCGTCGGATGCGGAGCTTCTGGAGAAAAGTCAAGCAGTCGAGGAAAGTGTTGAAGGACATATACTTAGACGAATTATTGAGGGATGATGTTCGGCCATATGCGTCAGTACACCTCCTGCAAAAACGAGTATCAGGCTTAGTCGATACGGGAGCCAGTGTGAATTGCATATCTGCCGAGTTTGCAGGGGAGGTACTGGCAAAGCACGCGGACCAAATCCGTCATTTCACCTCCTGGTTAAGCACGGCGGACGGAACTCGTCACCCTGTAGTGGGAAAAATTATGACGGATGTCACCTTTAAAGGAGTAACTAAACCCATGGAATTTTTCATCATACCTCAGTTAACCCAGAATCTTTACCTAGGAGTGGATTCCGTTCGAAAATTTAACTTGGCCCCGGCACTATTTTCCGGTTCGACCCTGGAGTCCGTCACCACCGTTCCTGACCAATCTCAACCCACTAACTTATTACGGCATACACTGGATGTAACTCAGCAACTGCGTCTTGACTCGGCTATATCGGCTTTTCCCTCGCACGAGAAAGAAGGTCTCGGGCGGACTGCCCTGGCGTTCCACACTATAGATGTGGGGGATGCTAAACCCATAAAACAGAGACATTTCGCCATATCTCCGGCGAAGGAAAAATCGTTATATGCCGAAGTGGATCGAATGCTAGCATTAGGCGTAATCGAAGAATCACAGAGCGCGTGGGCTTCCCCAGTCACCTTAGTGGTCAAGCCGAACAAGGTCCGGTTATGCTTAGATGCCAGACGCTTGAACGCCGTCACAGTCAAGGACGCATACCCTCTACCGTTGATTGAAGGCATTCTGAGTCGATTGCCTAAAGCCCATTTCATCACGAGCTTAGACCTCAAGGACGCCTTCTGGCAAATTCCTTTAGACCCTGGTTCAAAGGAGAAAACAGCCTTCACAGTCCCAGGCCGGCCCTTATATCAATTCGTGACCATGCCATTCGGATTGTGTAATGCCCCCCAAACAATGACGCGCCTTATGGATAAGGTGATACCACCTCATTTGCGGCACCAAGTTTTCGTTTACTTGGACGATCTGTTGCTTATAACCGAGACCTTCGATGAACACATCGACCTGCTTCAGGAGGTGGCTCTACACATCCGGAGGGCAAGATTAACCATCAACATAAGGAAGAGCCAGTTCGTGATGACGGAGGTGAAGTATTTAGGTCACATCATTGGGCATGGCCATATCAAGACCGATCCGGAAAAGACTCAAGCGATTGACGTTTTTCCACTACCCAAGACCACCAAACAGTTACGCCGATTCTTAGGTTTATGCGGATGGTACCAGCGTTTTGTACGTGACTAAGCCACCATAACCACTCCTTTGACCGACATGCTGCGTAAAGGACGTAAATTCGTCTGGGAAGAGCCCAGCTTGCGAGCCTTTGAAGAGCTAAAGAAGAGTCTGACTACAGCCCCCGTACTGCACAGCCCGGACTTTGACAAACCGTTCTCAATCCATTGTGACGCGAGTCAACATGGGGTGGGAGCAGTCTTAGTCCAGGTTGCACAAGACGGCGAGGAGAGACCTATAGCCTTCATGTCTCACAAGCTGAACCCAGCCCAGCGAAATTACACGGTCTCCGAGCAGGAATGTTTAGCGGCGGTGTTGGCAGTGAAACGCTTCCGAGCCTATGTGGAGGGACACACCTTTGAAATCGTTACGGATCACGCTTCTCTGAAATGGCTAATGAGCCAGACTGATCTCAACGGCAGATTGGCAAGGTGGGCACTGAAACTACAGGCATTTGACTTCACAATTCGCCACCGAAAAGGAAGCCAGCATGTAGTCCCCGACACCCTATCCAGAATGTTCGCCCCTGAAGGAGCCGAGTTGGTCCAAGAGGACGACAGCCCCCAATTGATCGATCTGGACCATCCTGCCTTCAAGTCAGCAACCTACACACAACTGATTCACACTATCCAGAACCAACTGCCCCAGCTTCCTGAACTGCGGTTGACGGATGGATTTATTTATAAGCGGATGGGACACGCATCCGGAGACCCCATACAAGAAGAAGAACAGTGGAAGTTGTGGGTGCTCGAAGAATTAACCACTGATCTTATCAGACGGGCTCATGACCACCCATCAAGTGCGCACGGCGGATACGGTCGTACACTTAGGCGGTTGAAAACCTGTTTCTTTTGGCCTAAGATGGCACAACAGATAAAAGCGTACGTAGCCTCTTGTGAGCTATGCAAGTGCACTAAAGCACCCAACACCATTCTTCGGCCACCCATGGGTAAGGTTGAGGTCCCCGAACGCGTGTTCCAGCGCTTGTACATTGATCTTATCGGTCCTTACCCTCGATCTGCTTCTGGTCACACGGGAGCTGTCGTGGTCCTGGACCAGCTCTCTAAATTCCCTATCATAGAACCACTACGTAACATGCACACTGGACCTATAATCAGCTTTTTGGAGAACCGAGTCTTTCACATGTTTGGAGTTCCGGAGAAACTTGTCTCCGACAATGGGGTCCAGTTCACCTCCAGCAAGTTCCGAGACCTAATGTCCAAATACGGCATCATCCACCAACGAACTGCCGTCTACTCACCACAAGCCAACGCATCCGAACGACTGAATCGTACGCTCATAGCGGCCATCCGCGCCTATGTCCACCCGAATCAGAAGGACTGGGACCGCAAATTGTCCGCCATCACTAGTGCGCTGCGCTCGTCGTACCACGCCACTACCGGCATTTCGCCGTATTTCGCAGTGTTCGGCCAGTACATGATCTGTCATGGGAGCGCTTACCGGCTATTGCGGCAGCTGAAATCGCTAGAGGACCCAATCGTGGTTCTAGAACCGCACGAAAAGCTCCAACTTCTGCGAGATCAACTGCGGGAGAAGATTGAAGAAAGTAGACGGATGGGAGAGGAGCGGTACAACTTGCGATCTCATCCTTCTGGCTTTAAGGCAGGCGACAAAATATATCGTCGAAACTTCCGAAAGAGCGATGCTACCCGACATTACAATGCCAAACTAGACAAGAAATTCGTGAAGTGTCGAGTCCTACAAGTAATAAGCCCCACCCGATACCTCATCGCGGACATGACTGGTAAAACCCTGGGAATTTACCACGCAAAAGACCTTAGACGATGAAGTGCAACTATTTCCCACGAGAAACCTTGGCTTACCCCAATCTCTGCTTAGACGAAGACCTCCGAATGACACCTGACTCCCTACTATATAGTCACTGTCGAGTCTTCACGAACATGGGTGTAGCCTATTCCTCGGAACCGACCTTCGACCCGCCATGGCCCTAACCAAGACCTTTTATATAGGAGACGGGATCGTAATTACTTCGATTTTGGGGGGGGGGGGGGGAATGTGTAATGTGACGCCTACGCCCGGGAATCGAAGTGATTCCGATCCCGAACCCTTGCAACCGGCCAGATGGATATGTCCTCGAAGTGCCAGCGGACTTCATCTGTCGTGCGGATATCGTTGTGCAGAAAATATTTTTTTTTTCTGTCCAAATATTTAGATCTGTGGATATAAATATTCGAAATATAGAATTAATCCAAACCCCGGCACATTTCGAGACATAGCCATCTGGAAATGCCCCTCCACCGTGGCCATCGAGAAAACTATGCCACTGGCGACAACTGGAGAGGCACATTGCCGCCATATGGCGTGCCATTCCACACACAGATGTTTTGTCCGAGGTGACAACCTGGGATTTTGACAGCCACATGGCGGCGAAGGAGATTTTCGAGAAGCAATTGCATCTCGCTTGTAGTCTAGCCAAACCAGTTTTAATACACGAACGATCAGCGCAAGAAGATGTCTTGGAGATATTAAGAAAATATCCAAACATAACGTACGTTGTTATTAGAGGATTCATGGGCACCACTGAGGAAGCACCTAAATATTTGGACATTGGATACTATTTAAGTTTAACAGGTTATTTATGCAAGGACAAATCTGATACAGGCGTTCGTAAACTACTTGAAGACGGAACATTGCCTCAGGCTAGAACAGATCGTGACGGTAGGGATGATGAAACAATTCGTATCCATGATATGTAAAATTTGTAATTTTTCATGTTTGTAGCATAATTCGAAACGTAGAAACTCCATCTGCAACCAACAGTCAAGTACCGAGACTACCATTGACATTTGATCTTCCTGTCGTCTAGAATTGTTAGTGGATGGCGATAATAGATACTGATCGACTCTTGTATGAGGAAATTTGCCTAATTGTGGCATGGATTTGGCATTTTGTATTGTCTCTGTCTGAAGGATACGTTGCCAACAAATTGCAGATGTATTGAGGTGAGCAAAGTGCCTGTTTGATTTAAAAGAAACATTCAATTGATTGTTGTATCAATATGAACCAGATGATTAATAGGAGAATGAAATCAGATGAATATATAGATTAACTTTGGCGACTATATCAAATTTGAAATAATGAACGGAGTCGAAAGTAATATTTTTGTATTTAAGTTGAGATTTTTAACGTTGAAGCCTGCGATGCACTGTTTTACACGGACTTCGGAGTTTAATTGTAAAAATATCGGAATATGTTGTTAATATAATTCAACATTAGTATAAGACTATTTCTTTTAGGGATTTTGAAATTAGTAGGGTATTATTCAAGTCTCACTAGCAACTTTTCGACTGGCTCGGAATGGTGCAGCATTGATAGTATATAAAGTTTAGTATACATTTTTCTTATTCAATTGAGACGCGACTTACTTGATGCTGTGTGACCTTATGTGCAAACTATCAAATCAAAAGGTGTATCACTTGTTACGATATATTGCGCTATATAATCTTTTTCATATGTTTTGATCAAAAATTAATCCTTATGTAAACAGCTTGTGAAAAGTGATTTATTTACAATGTTTTGATTAAGTTTACAAGTTTTAATCTCCAGCAATATTGGCTATGTGCTTTTGAGTTTAAAAGGAATTTGAACCTGTTGAATCTGACTCCTTCAGTGGAGCGCTGTATCCCATTCCAGATCAAGGCTTCAGGGTAATCCTGAAATTTGTCATAAGCTGTACACATAGGACTGTTTTATGTACCACCCGTAAACTTGTGATCAATTAAAATATGTTGCCATTCCCTTGAAAATTACTTCAGAATTGTTGCTCCGTTTCGAGCCATTGCATCAAGAAAGGTGCCAAAATTGACCACCAATAAAACTGTATAGTATATATGCCCTGTAATATAATAAAAAAAAAAAACATAACATTAATATAGCAAACGTAGTTTAATAAACATAATTTTAATCGCAATACTAGGAAAAAAAAAATATATAAATTTATAAAATAGTTAACTGATTTCCGCCTCACTAGTTTGATGAAACGTGAGAATGTGTATAGTTAAAAACAATTTGTTTTGCTATCGGTGACCAAGGGCATGCATTCTTCTAGCAATCAAATCCTGACTACCTAAATATCGCGATGTACAAAGTGTACAAAGGATACCAAGATGGATTTAATACAACTCAATAAAACCCGAAACTGAATCCTATGATTCGTTTTTTTTTGTTTCTGTTTTAATTCTGGATTCACTTTGAAATTTTATAAATATTCCAAATCAAATTAATTTTACCTTATGTTGTTAAACAATATTTTTTAACTCCAAAACCGTCCATCTTGGTTCTTTATAGAAATAATTTAAGTAATAATTTGTTCATTTTGTTTGTTTACAATTATTTATAATTGGAGTGGTTTAGTTGTTTGTATGCAAAATCGATTTGAAAAGCAAAATATACAAATCATTTTTTTGTGCAGACCCCACTAGTCTCCACCAAAGACGCTCCAGTTCTACATAAAGAAGGCAAACGTAATAGTTAATTACATTTACAACTAACAAAATCAAGTATTTTTTTTTTATTCAGTTTATCACAGCTTTGACAGATGCTTTATATTCTCACCACCGTAGTTAGTTTAAAAACCTTAATCTCGTCATGTGATAAAGTAAATTTACGATACAGTGGTAAAAACAAAATTAGATTTATTCAAACCACGCCCTATCCCAAGAGTAATTTTCTTAGAAATGTAACACCAAATACCCACTAACCTGCATGGAGAAAAAGAAGCAAAGCACAATTCTTAAAAGATCTGTTTTGAAAACAGAGAAAAAGTGTAACAATAGAAGTTAATTCAATGAAGAAGTGACTGATGTACGGTAAATTTAATCCAATATACTATTCTAATATTTAACAGTAATAATAGTTGTAATTACCATTAAGAAAGACATATAGTAACACCACGTTGAAAGAGAAATTCATGTGAAAATTTCATTAAAATGACGCTTAACGTCTCATTGCAAATTGAAATCGTTTAATAATAATAATATGAATTGCTAAAACGTTAACCACGACTTTCCTTTTCAGTGACTCGTTCTTTTTCAGTGGGAACCGAGAGTGTAGGGTAAGTATGCCGTCGCGAGGGTAGGGTTTCGACAAATCCGCTGAAGTCGGTTTCGCGTCGCGCGCGGTACGCGGTACCTTTGATTGTTTCGTCATTTCATTAGAGTAGTTTTCGTCGGTTTAAGTTCGAGTAGCATGTTTTTCGGTACCGCGTCGGTGATTCGGTAACGCGCCTATGGGATTTTGTAGCGTTTTTGATTTGAGATCTGTGGATAGATCACATCCAGAATTAACGTAACGTAGGTTTCCCGTTCTGGATGAGTAGTTGTTGACGCGTTTGGAAAACGGGCATGTTCAGGTGGCTGAAATATTGTAATTGAGCGTAACCCATTCGGAGACCCGCGACCGAAATCCTCTCCGAACTAGCTGGCCGACAAGCAGTCACCGCGTGAATGGGTTACGGTGCACGGATCGGTTGACCTGTTGGTACCATCCGTTGGCACCACTCAGACTTAACGTCTAGAACCGATGAGAGGTCGTTTCCGCGTTCGAACTTGAAAAGTAGAAAATCATTACATGTCTACGTATAGAGCGTTTGCGTCCAAGGTCATGTTTGCCGATCATGGAACCGCCTTCCTGATACTTTTGGCAGATTTTTCGAACTGATGAAAAGCTCACTCCATACTTTTCCGCTATTTTCCTGCACGATAGTCCTCTCTGACAGTCTTTGACAATAAGATTTCGCACTCGCAAGTACAGTTTCATGTTTCCAGTGGGCAGTAAACAGAAAACAACCAAAATTAAAATAAACAAGCTAACACTACTGGAAATGAATGACGTTTCTTTTGTTTACTTCTAGTTGACATGGCTAAGTGCTAAGATTAATAAGAACTGGATGGGCTAAGCTCATATAAAATGCATGAGAGAGCATGCGACCGGTTTCTGCTCTCTGCCAAGCGAACAGTCTGTCATTTCCTCCCCGTCTGCCTCTTCCTGGTCACTTTCTTGCTCCAAAAGCTGACTAGGTGTGAACTAACTGTCAAGTTGACTGATGCAAATTGGACGCCAAATTGGCCAATATGCAAGTTTCGTCGCGAATTTTATCCGATATTAAAACTGTGGAAAGTGTTCGCGATCTTAATTCGTTCCAAGTGTTTAAACATTCGATTGCAGTTTGTGATTCTAGTAACTTTAACGTGTGACACTGTGAAATTAATTTAGAATTTCAAAATGAAATGTGTAGTGCCTTCGTGAAAAAATCATAGTGGAAAAGGATCTGTAGGTGTTTCCTTTCACAAGTGAGTAGTTAATATATTAATGTTTTGCATGTTTTTCATACAATGCTGAAGGTTTTTCAAATAGAAAGCAAATTTTTGGTATTGTATGAAAATTTGTTTACATTGAGCAGCAGCCATGTTTGCTTGTGCAATTTGGCTCTCTCTAAGGTTGTAAACAAGAGCGTAGCAGTAGGAAAAGTGGTCGCAGGGGTTGTTGCAACCATATTGTCACGTGGTTGTCCACTCCAGTATTATTAAATTACTCAATGGCTAAGTGCATGCTTTATCGATCTAGTGTTGCCTTGCTTTGGGTGGAAAAGAAGTGTTTCCATAGTGTGTAATTGATTTTGTCTAGCTCAAAAATCACAATTTTTACAAAAAAATACCAAAGTAAACATGTAACACAAATTTTGCTTAAGTTTGCACAAAGCAATATTAAATATAGTAATCCTGCTGAGATGTAGATCTATTTGTAAATAACCTAATTTTGTGTACTTTATTTTGTCCATTATGTGTATATATATGATTTCAACTAGCTAATGGTTAAGCAAAGTTATTAAAGGAAATTTAAATTTGTTGTTTAAGGATAGTTTGGCTCCTCCGGATGAACTACCCGCTGAAGACGAAGAATATTGAACGGTCTGATCATTGGATGATGTCTACCAACTGCAGAGAACCGGAAGTTATTCTTGTATTTCATATTTGCACTTTACAACTATGTAACATTTGTTGGTGTAAAGAATTGTATGTCTATACAAATATGTTATTTATATTTCCTTGGTGGGTATTTTTAGTTTGGTTAGTGCAATCAATATGCTCGTATATTATACCTGAAGGTTTTAATTATATTACGACAAAGTCACACCAGAGCAAATGGATGTAATTCGCCACGTTTGTTATGTTAGACTATAGACGACACGACGATTTAATGTACTCTCCAACAACAGTAAACTCTATTTTCAATTACCGGAAGAAATGTGATGAACGAGCAAACACGTCGCCTTCCGCTTTTCTTTGATAAGCCAGCCAATGGCATAGTTTGCTAAATGTTATGAAAGAGCAGACACGCCGATTTTCGATAAGCGTTCATAAGCCAGCCAATGGCATCGTATGCTAGCATCAAATGATAAGCGCCATCAAGTGCAGAAAGTACACGAAGGACTATAGAAGGAATAGCAGTGAAGTATTTGTCGTGAGTAAATGCAAAACAGCCAATGGAAAGCAACATCAAATGCAAAAAGTATGCAGGGAATATATAAGACAGCAGCGAGTAAATGCAAGGCTGCCAGTTGAAAGCTGCGGAGAGGAGAGTGCTGCACACGACAGTCGTATCAAAAGCTCTCCTCGCTCTTCTGCAAATTATATCTCCTAGTTCCGCTACGAGAATATCGCTTTTTGGCTACGTGTAAATGAGACGAAGCGGGGAGGAAGGGCTTTTGTTGAATGAGAACACACATGCTGGCCTCTTTAGCAGTTTTCCGGGTGAAATTGGAGTAACAGAGACCAGATATAAGCGCTTTTTTGAGTGCTTGGCGGTCAGTAGTGTGTCAACAGTGCACCGAAAGGGTATGTTTTGCAATAGCTGCAGTTATACTTTAAATGGTGAGGTGTTGATTTAAGCCGTAAACCTCCTTCGGATTTTTGGTGTACCACGCCGCGCAGCCACCGGAATTTAACCGCTTATCTACGTTATAATTGTGTCGAGATGGGACAGGTAACAATTACCGACTCGATACCCCAAAGAAGAACTCTGCTCGGCATCTTTACTAACGGGTCATACAGAAAGAGAATGCACAAATGAAAAAGTAATAATATAGAGTAACTTTGCCATTTATTAGTGTAAATGGGCACTCCACCATATTTATTTATAATGAATAAAATTATTTCATTATACAATGCCTCATTACTGCTCTAGTTCAGATGGAAGTAGTAGCAGGTGAGTGTTATGCAAAGGAAGTTCTCTCCTCCCGGGACCTTCGGTGTGAATATGGGGTATACATCATATCAAGCCCCCAGTTCGTGCCTGTATACACAGGGTATACTGGTCTTGTAACAAAAATGTATTTATAAACATACACATCCAATAAACATGAGGATAAGAATGGGCATGATATCGTTTGCAAGGAAAATTTGATACGTTGTTCCAAGAAAAAAATCCCCGTTGGCAGCACCAGCCGGAAAGGTGAATTTCTCGTATGTAGAGTATGATTTCGGAAAAGGATTTGGCTTGCGTACTACTAAACTTCTAACTTCAATTTTCGTAACACCACATGGGTATGTATTGACATAAAAAGAATCTGCCGATGTTTGTATTAAAAGACCCTTTATAGAGGCGCAAATATTTTTTTCATTCAATTGAGTTGCACATTTATGGATCAAATATTGAAAATCGGCAGGTAATAAATGGTTATAAACATATAAATACAGGTGTTGTCCTCACATTTGCTGTTTACACAGTGGTTACCACACAAAGGTGATAATTTGTCGGCTTAAATAGCTCAAATAGATAATTTCAAAAGATTTTCATGAAAAGTTTAAACAGCACTTGCGTTGCTATTAATATAAATATTTTCAGTGCTTTTCTGAACTATCAGGGGCCACCACTTTGAATTTTTTTTAAGTTGTAAAATTTCAACTTTTTCATTTGTCATCCGATTTGCACCATTTTTTTGCAGGTTAAATTAACTTGCTTTAATAACTTATAATTTCATATTTCCTCGTAATCTGTTGAGAAACTTGGCTGTTAGAGGGCTACAGAAATAAAAAAAAATTTAAGTCACCCCCTTAAACACTTTAAAATATTTTCTTGTGCTGTAAATTTCGAGAGGCACCACTTTTGAACTACGTAGAAGATTTCCTCATTCTAGCTCATGTGGTTTGCAAGGAAACTTAATGTGATGCACGAACAAACGGACGGATCGACGGACAGACAGACCAGTCACGATTTCATAATTTTTTAGGGTATTGTAAAAATATTTTAACAATATCCCAAAAAATGGTCTGCTGTATAAATACTTCCAAGTTAAGTAATTGAAAACGTTTCCATGAAAAATATTCATTATTTCAGTTACTACTAAAATAGCGAATAGCGCTTGCCTTCTGGCTTTTGGGGGCCGCCATTTTGAATACATGCATTTGATTTTGGATTATTTTAAATCTTTGTATGCTAGGACCTCATCAATCAATGTGCCAAATCTCGTTCAAATCAGAGTTTCACTCTAGCAGGGCAAAATTATTCAATTTTTAGTGAAAATGGCAGCTAAAAAATTAGGTTATAAATTTCGACTTTTTTATTTTTCATTCGATTTAAAAAAATTTCTGCATAATACAAGAACTTAGTACAAAAATCCATAATCTCAAGTTTCATCAAAATTCGTTAGAAAATATGCCCGCTAGAGGACCACGAAAACCCGAAAAAGTCGCATATATAAAAAGCCACCATTTTGAAAATTGCACATGCATGATCACCAAAATGTCAAAGTTTCTAGATCTAATTGACTTCGATCTTAAAATCAAGTTTCATACATCGGATTAAAAATGCGACTTTTAGAAGACTGATGTTTCGAGTTTCAAGTGGCCGCTATTTTGATTTTTGCAACCTGACCTGCAGTTTTTTTACATAACTCTTTAGATACTTATAATTTCTATCAAACTACCGAAATTCATTAACATTGGTTGAAAGCTTTGGTCAAAACTACGAAAACAAATTTTGTACGTTTTTCGACATTTGAGCGGCCGCCATTTTGTTTTTTATTGTGAGATTGATCACTTTTATCAGTGAACCTTTGTACCAAATTTTATTCAAATCGGAGCTATACTTTCGTCAGAACAGAAATCACGATTTTTCGTCTAAAATGGACGCCATTTTGTTTCGCCTGGCCCATATAGCTGGTTCATGAACTTAACCGAGATATTTACTCAATACACCTTTCCTGAAAATTTGGTGAAAATTTGAGCAAAATTGTAACCTCTAGCGTGGTCACAAATTTCGTTACATCCCATATATATAGTATATAACATAATATATATATATATATATATATATATATATATATATATATATATATATATATATATATATATATATATATATATATATATATATATATAAGATAGGGCCTACAGCCAAGGACTTGGTGAACTCAACTATGAGTACCATCATAGCTGCTTGCGAGTCTTCCATGCCCCGTCGGAGACCCCGACACGGTAAGCCTCAAGTATACTGGTGGTCAAACGAGATCGCCGAACAAAGAAGCGAATGTCACAGACTTCGGCGAGAGGCCCAGCGGGCGCGAACACGGGAGGAGGCAGACACTAGGCTAGCAGCATACAGGTCCGGCAGGAAATATCTTCACAGGCTTATTAACAAGAGCAAGGCCCGATGCTGGCAAGACCAAGTGGACGATGTAAATAGGGATCCGTGGGGCCTTGGCTACAAGCTGGTCATGGGGAAACTTGGTGCCCTATGGAAGCCTTGTATACATGACGCGGAAAAGATGGACGCGATAGTGCGGGAACTCTTCCCCGCCCATCCCGTCCGTGTTGACGCTGTCCGTGGTGAAACAGCGGTCGAGTGCCCACTCTTCACACAGCTGGAACCGGAGGAGGCAGTCCTCTCCCTGAAAGCGAGGAAGGCTCCAGGTCCAGATGGTGTTCCAGCTGAGATTTTACAGCTCGTCTATCACCATTGTCCTGACTTGCTGCTCAGCACATTCAACGCTTGCCTACGGGACGGGGTTTTCCCGGTACGATGGAAAGTGGCGAGGCTCGTGCTGGTCAGCAAGTGGAAGGGAAATCCCGAATCGCCGTCTGCATACCGCCCGTTATGCATGCTAGACACGGCTGGGAAAGTGCGAGAGAAACTCATCAAGGGAAGACTCACTGACGCGATTCGTGCTGCTGGGGACCTATCTCCTCGGCAGTACGGCTTTAGAGCAGGACGTTCTACCATTGATGCGATTGCAGAGGTGGTGAACGCGGTCCAAAAGGCAGAGGCATATAGTCGCACCAAGCGACGGATCGTCCTGTTGGTGACACTCGACGTCAGGAATGCCTTCAACTCCGCTAGATGGGTGGATATTCTGGACACGCTGGAAAACTCTTTTCAAGTTCCAGAATATCTAATGCGGCTTTTGAGGAAATACCCAAAGGACCGAAGCCTGCTCTACGACACGACACAGGGCCAACGAAGGATAGAAATTACATCGGGTAATGCCCAGGTATCTATCCTTGGTCCGGACCTGTGGAACGTGTCTTATGACGGGCTACTGAGACTTGAGATGCCAGATGAGTCGCGCTTGGTCGGCTATGCGGATGATGTTGCGACTCTGGTCGCCGGACGCACCGTTGAACAAGCGCAACTTAGGCTAGGTATGCTAATGCGCCGAGTGAAGGACTGGATGACTGCTCGCGGGCTCAGTTTAGTACTGGAGAAAACCGAAGTGGTCATCTTGACAAAAAAGAGAATCCCGAGAGTAAGGATGATCAGTATTGGAGATATACAAATCGAATCGAAGCCAGCGGTGAAGTACCTAGGGCTACTGATCGACTCGAAGATGAGTTTCTCTGAGCAAATCAGGGCAACGGCTGAGAAGGCTGCTTCGGGAATATCGGCCCTAAGTCGACTTATGGCCAACGTAGGGGGACCCAGCCCATCAAGAAGACGCCTCTTGATGAGTGCTGTAGGGTCAGTGCTACTGTACGGAGCAGAGGTATGGGGCGACGCTCTCAGCAAGGAGGTATACCGAAAACGATTGGCAGAGGTACAGAGAAGAGGAGCACTGAGAATTGCATCTTCGTATCCAACAGTCTCCGACTCGGCGGTGAGAGTGATTGCAGGCGTGATGCCTATCGCCCTCCTTGCTAGAGAGCGCCGCGCTATTTACCTGCGCCGAAACGAGGATGCGAGGGAGATGGTTGTCCGCGAGGAGAGACAACGCTCGCTCAACGATTGGCAGTAGTCTTGGGTGAATTGCACGAAGGGAAGGTGGACTGCGCGCCTCATCCCGGATGTGAGACCGTGGCTAAATCGAAGGCATGGTGAGACTGACTTCTATCTGACCCAGCTTTTGAGCGGGCATGGGTGTTTTCAGTCTTACCTGCACAAGATCGGTAAGTCACGGTCTCCCGATTGTCGGTTTTGCGCAGGAGAGGAGGACAATGCCTGTCGCACATTTTTTGCGTGTACAAAATGGGTCAGGCTGTGAAGGGAACTCTACAGGGAGACGGGAGAGCTCACCCCGGATAATATAGTTGCGGTGATGCTCGAATCGGTTGACAAATGGAACCAGGTGGCACATTATGCTCGGGCAGTCCTAAAAGATAAAAGGGACTCGCAGCAGCCGGAGGTGCTGGGGCTGGGGGATCGCTCTTCTGGAATTTCCCCTTTCTCTCTCCCCTCTCGCTAGGAAAGGGACTCCCCAGCTTGAAGGCGCCCCACGGCGTAACAAAACGAGACCTGGCCCGAAGTAATGTGTCAAACGGTTCCAGGCTAGGTTCTCAGATTGACAGGGGAGGTGTTTAGTGGGTAGTCCAAGGGTATCCTCCATGGGAGTCCCACACTGCCAGACTCGGCGGGTGTAAATGCCTTCACCTCCCTACCACAAAAAAAAAAAAATCATTTCAAGAATCAAATGTTGGCTCAAACGATGATTACGTACCCGTTCAAAATATTATAGCGAAATATTAAAGTCCTGATCTAGCTCGACTTATAAAAAAGCAAGAAGCATTTAAAGCTGCATTAAAATATTTAATAGCCAATACTTCTCCCACAAGCAAACAGCCTATAGAATATTTAGCGCTGAAGAAAGAAAAAGTAATCAAAACATGGGCTGAAATCGAAAATTGCCACTACGCAATTTGGGAATCTGAGGAAGATATTCATGCTACAAGTTACAAGTTGGAAGAGTACTATGATTTACAGAACCAAAGTGAAGCTCTTCTTATAAACTTGAATAGCAATATCAAGAAAGTTGAGACTAGCTGCAGCATAACAGCAACTACAAATGATTCCCAATTAAAGCTTCCTAAAATAGAACTTCCGAAATTCGACGGAGAATATATTAAATGGCCTCAATTCGCAGATCTGTTTAAGCAAATGGTGCATGATCAGCCAATAGGGAATTGTCAAAAATTCTGGTACCTGAAAATGAATTTGACGGGTGAAGCAGCTAAGCTCGTGACGTATCTATCCATTTCCAATAGCAACTATATCGTTGCATGGGACATGCTAAACAATCGATATGTCAATAAACGATGGCTAGTGAATGCATTACTGGACAAGCTCATGGCACAACCAGCTATTGCTACCGAGTCAGCCTCAGCACTCAGGTCACTGCATGATACAACAAAAGAATGACTACAGGTATTTACGCTACAAACAATTGGCATCTCAACCAAAGGACATTGGGACCCAATTGTTGTGCATACAGTTTTAAAGAAGTTAGATAAGAATTCTTATACACTATATGGGCAAACGATTAAATCACCTCGTAAGCTTCCATCATTAGACGAATTGCTAAAGTTTATAGAAATGAGGTTTCAAACACTAGAAACTTTAAACCAAAGACCCGGGTCGTCGAAACAATTGAACAAGCCAGCCAAACAATCATCGCTCGTTAGCAGCAAAACAGTTCCTGAATGTAAGCTATGCACAAAGGGCCATGCTATACGAGTATATCATTGCGAAGCGTTCTTAAAACTAATTCCTGCAAAAAGAATCGAAAAGGCTCGAGAATTGGACCTTTGCACAAACTGCCTTAAGAAAAGTCATGTGTACAAAAAGTGCGTGTCCAGAGGCTGCCAAAAATGTGGTAAGAAGCACAACACACTTTTACGTAACCAAGTGCCCACAACAACAATAACAAAAGAAACACAAAGCACCAGTTTATCAATCTCATACAAGGAATCAGATGGATATGTTCTTTTAGGAACAGCAATCGCCGAAATCGATAACAATGAAGGGAAACCAATAAGAGCACGTGTCCTTCTTGATTCCGGTTCACAATTGAATTTTATAACCGAACAACTGCGAAAGACTTTGGGATTTCCAAAAAGTCATCCTAGTATCAATATATCAGGAATTGGCAATACAAAGGCAAAAGCAAACGATAAAATCAATATCACACTAAAATCAACTTGCAAACAGTTCTCAACCATATTAGAAATATTTTCAATTACTGAGATAACAAATGATCACCCGCAGCAATACATCGATACAAAGAATTGGAATATACCAGAAAACATTCAGCTGGCTAACCCATCATTCAATAAACCTGGCAGAATAGACATTCTTTTGGGGGCGGAGGTCTATGGAGAAATTATCATTTGTTGGATAGTCTATCGATCCTTCAAAAAAAAAACATTGGGCTGGATAATCTTGGGAAAAGTATCAAACCATATCCCATTTTACGGAATATCCAATATAAATCTAGAACGTCAGTTGCAGAAATTTTGGGAGTTGGAAGAATGTTCTGGACCAGTCATATTATCTAGCGCTGACAAAACTTGCGAAGAATTCTTCAAAGTAACTACTTCCCGAGGTACTACAGGTCGTTTCATAGTCAACGCACTATTGTTGGGTGATGCCTCACTTCTCGCTCATTCAAAAGCATTGGCAAATAAGTGGCTCTTATTCATGGCAAGGAAATTATCTAAGCAACCGATGCGAAAGCACCAGTATGACCAGTTCTTGCAAGCATATCTAGATTTAGGACACATGATGGAAATCTCCAGAGTAGAAATCATCGGACCGCATTATTATTTGCCACATCATTACGTTTTAAAACCGGAAAGCAGTACTACGAAGCTACGAGTAGTATTTGATGATTCTGCAAAAACCAGGAACAACTTATCGGTCAATGATCTTCTACTCAAGGGAGCGAAAGTACAGGAAGATATCAGCACTATCATCACCAGGTTCCGTTTAAAACGCTATGTGTTCACAGCAGATATTACGGAAATGTATCGAAAGATTCTCATAGCCAAAGAAGACCAACAGCTTCAACTAATAATGTGGAGAAAAGTGCATATGAAAAAATAAAATATTATATACTTGCTACATATGGTACTAAGGCAGCACCATATCTAGCAATTATGTGTTTGAAGAAACTGGCTGAAAAAGAAGCAAGCCAATTCCTATTACGAGCTGCCGCAATTCAAATTTCTATGTTGATGATGTCCTTACAGGGAGTGATAATCTAGATGAAGCAGTAGCAATGCGGAACGAGCTTAAATCATTATTGGCAACAGCTGGTTTCAATCTGCACAAGTGGTGCGCTAACCATCCGAAATTGGTGGATGGTATCGCAAATCAACAACTCGACATTAAATTTGATGTTTTGACATTGGATGCTGACTCAATTAAAACTTTAGGACTAATTTGGCGGCCAATCACAGACAGGTTCACGGTAGTTACTGGTTTAAAGGAACACAGTACAACCACCAAAAGAAGTATACTTGCCGATATTTCACAAATCTTTGATCCCTTAGGGCTTGTGAGTCTAGTGATTGTGACAGGGAAACTCATTATGCAGAAGTTATGGAAGTCAAAGGTTGACTGGGATGAAGATATTCCAGAAGAGCTTCAATTGACTTGGCTAAAATATAGAGAAGAAGTACGGGGCCTGAATGAAATCTACTCTCCAAGATACATGTTCAGTGACCACGAAACAATTGATATGCAAATCCACGCCTTTGCGGACGCTAGTTTAGAGGCATATGGCACGGCCGTTTATATAAGATGAAAAGATAAACGCGGAAAGATTACAGTCAAATTGCTTTGCGCGAAATCGAGAGTTGCTCCAATCAAACCTACTTACATCCTCAGATTGAAACTATGTGCCTAATTGGTAAAGCAAGTCAATTCGTCAGCTAATATAAAAACGAATGCAACATTCTATTGGTCTGATTCACTCATCGTCATTAACTGAATTAGAGGTGATCCATCTATTCGGAAGACATTTGTCGCGAATCGAGTCGCAGTGATACAATAAATGACGTCGACAAAAGAGTGGTTATATGTTCCTACTAAAGATAACCCAGCCGATCTTGTTTCACGTGGACTCTTTCCCGAGTTTGATGGTCCAGCGTTCTTAAAATTGCCCGAACTCTAACCTAGATGATGACGAAGAGACAAAAGTTAACAAACAGATTGCGACGACTACAACTGATTCTCATACACATCCACTGTATTCAATCGACCATGGAAATTCATCCCAGAAGCCGTCGCGGGTTATGGCTTACGTAAATCGAGCGATGAGGAACTTAAAAAACAGAAGCCAAAACGTTAAGTCATATTATCTGTCAACCGAAGATTTAAATGATGTCCTCAAAATTATCATCAGAAAAGTTCAACGAAGTAGCTTACAGGATTATTTGTCCGCTTTGACGGTGGGTCAAGAAGTTGTGAAATCAAGTAAGCTTCGCACTCTTGCACCTTTCAAACCTACAGATAATATCATCCAAGTTGGAGGAAGATTAAGAGCAGCAGAAATCAATTACGATGCAAAACACCCCATGGTGTTACTAGGAGATAATTTTGTGACGTGACTCTTACTCACACATCTCCATTGAGCGAATTTACACATGCAGGACTTCAAGCGTTACAGAATATCGCGAGACAAAGATATTGGATTCTTAACGGTAGAAACATCTGCAGAACTGTTGTGGCGAATTGCGTTTCATGTACAAAATTTCGACCTCTCTTACTCAGCCAACAAATGGGTGACCTACCAAAACATTGAGTCCAATTAACAAGACCATTTCTCAACAGTGGCGTAGACTTTTGTGAACCAATTTACACGCACTTCAAAATTCGAGGCAAAATCCCCCAAGAATCGTACATAGCAGTATTTGTCTGTTTTGCAACGAAAGCAATACATTTGGAAGTCGTGTCTGACCTAACTATCGATGCGTTTCTAAATGCACTTAAACGTTTCGCATCCAGAAGAGGAAGGTACGAACACATCTACTGTGATAATGCTCTGAATTACGTTGGCACAATCAACGCAGAATTCAAGTAACAAAGGATGGGCGAAGCCTTGATTAATGAATGTCAGGATATGCAGCATTCACTGATTGAAGTAATAATCGACGCACGTCACGTAACAATAAATCCTAAGGTTATATCACTGCAACAACTGAAAGCCCAGATAGGCTTGATCAAGGAAAATCTGCCACAAGGCTTAGAGCTACCAACCCAAGCAGTATAACATGAATTTACCAGATCGTGCAAATCCAATATTGGATAGAAGGTGAATATTTAATATTTGCCTTAAATATACCACTATTGCTGCTGCCCTAAATATACCACTATTGCTGTACAAGCTTATAAAATTGACGGACAAACGTATCGTAGTGAACTATTACATTTATAGGGCACATTTTTGTCGCATGGCTTTATTGCCCTCTTATCGCCTGCATATTACTTTTATATGCATTATCTCCTTTTAGTCTTCTTATGGCCTTAACTCAATTGCATCGATTACTTATGGTTTTATGATGAAAATGAAAAACGAAGTTTTATTGCATACGCTCGATTGAGAAGTTGGCATTAAAATAGCGTAAGATATTATTTGAAAACGTGAAATTTTTGATTTGAGTCAGTATAATCCCTGTCTTTTTCTCTTATCAGCCGCCTACCAAACGTTTCCAAAGTTTACCCTAATTTTAATCGCGTCTTGATAGCCCAAGAGTACCCCAAAAGCTAGTTAGAGCCCCGCTTATTACTGCTCAAACTTGTTGAGAAAAGTGAAAGAAGATATTTATAATCAAAAGCATTTTTTCGTCTTTTTTGTGGTTGGGTAGTGAATGCCATTGACGCACTAAGTGTGGGGCTCCCATACTCGTGAGCAACTGAACTACCCACTAAACACCTCCCCTGTCAATCAGAGAACCTAGCCTGGAAACGTGTGACACATTACTTCGGGCCAGGTCTCGTTTTGCTACGCCGTGAGATGCCTTCAAGCTGGGGAATCCGTCTTCTAGCGTGAGGGGAGAGAAAGAGGAATTGTCGGACAAACGATCACTCCCATGGTCAAAACTGACAATCAGGGGACCGTGACTTACCAATCTTCTGCAAGTAAGAATGAAAACCACGCCCACAGAAAAGCTGGGTCAAATAAAAGTCAGTTTGACCGCGCCTTCGATTTAGGGACATGGTCAGAATGACGCGGAAGCGCGCAGTCCACCTTTCCTTCGTGCAATTCATCCAAGACTGCTGCCAATCGTTGAGTAAGCGCTGTCTCTCCTCGCGGGCAACCGTCTCCTTCGCCTCGATGCAGGTAAATAGCGCGACGCTTTCTAGCAAAGAGGGCAACTGGTATCACACCTGCGATAACTCTCACCGGTGAATCAGAGACTTTCAGATGTGAAGATGCAATCCTCAGTGCCACTCTTCTCTGTACCTGTGCCAAGCGTTTTCGGTATACCTTCTTACTGAGAGCGTCGCCCTCAGTAAGGAAGTGTATCGAAAACGTATTGGAATATTATTAATTTTTTAACAATAGGAACGAAAATTGAGTTTTACGATGTAGTGGAAAACTATGGGTTACAGAGAAACGTTAAGCATATATCAAACATGCGTAATCAAAAGACCTTCAAGGTGGCATCCAGTATACTAAAATCCAATAATCCGTTTAAAAGTTGTTATGAAAAACCAATAAAAACGTGGATAATCATCTTTTTTGAATTTTTGTTATGTTTCTCATTTGATTATTTTGTTTATGCCATCGGGCCTTACTAGTTTGGTTGAGCAGATGCTTTTCAACTCGCTTGATATATTTTCGGTGTTTAAAATATGTGTGGAAGTAAATGATTTTATCTAGGTGCAGGGTGGGTTAAGCAGGTAAGCCCAAGGTTAAGCCAGGTAGAGGGATATTAGGATTTTGTCTTTTGGGTTGTTGGATGTCCATTTGTTTTAGATCATCTCTCTTCCGTTTTCGTCAGAAAGTGCGTCGAGTGCTGAGAAAATTATGTAGGAATTTTGTTTTTCTAGGATGTGGAGTCTCGGTCCTTTGCTTTGTTTGTGTAACAAGGTTATAGAGCTGGTCATAGCGCCAGGCTGGTGGTTGGTTTTTTAGGTACGTTGCGTAGTCGGAGTCTGCCTTGTTCTGTAAGAAAGATCGTTAGTGCTTTTGTATTTTATCGATTGTTTCCATATTGTCCTTCCTATGTATACAATGTCACAGTCCTTGCATGTCAATTTATATATGCCGCTGTTCTCGTATATGGATGTGTCATACAGTTTTGGCTTTAATTTGTTTCCAATATTGTTGTTAGCTTTGAGTGCAGTTTGTTTTTCTAAGGAAGTTTAATAGTTTACATATCTCTTTGCCTACGTATGTTAATGAAATGAAACCTCAATCAGTTGGAGTTCCTGTTTTTGTTTGTCAATGTCACGTTGTTTGTTTCCGTTATTAATAGCTAATCTGTAAATATTGTTTATTTCGTGGGAGTGGTGTCTCTGCTTCATTGGTCGGTATGCTACTAGTTTATGTTGTGCAGGGTGGTTAGATTTTACGTGTATGACATTACGTACACGAAATATCAAAAGTGTGACCTCTCGTTTGTAAACAAAAATAAACTTTATTATAACCACATTGTACGGAGCTATAGCGTCATGCGTGTGTACACTTTTAAGTATCAATCATGAAACAGAGATTTGAAGTCGTTGCCGACTTAACTGCCAAGATGCTGCCTGGTGGCGGGATTAGAAAATAATGATTAGTGCGTCGCAACTTTGAACTGGGTCCGCACGGTGCTCCCTCCCACTGATCGTTCGCATATCGGAATGTTTTCGCTTTCTACTAGGCGGGTCAGCCCTTGTCCCTGCAGGCGGAGGGTTCACCGGAGTCAGCTGCTGTTTACATGATGGGAGGCGTGCACTGGGTAAAGATGACTATAGTGCCGATGTCCTCACATGATTCTCTTCAGTGGGAGTTACGTTAGGAGCCCTCGATACCGCGGAAGCTTTTGACGGACGCAAGGCTCTCGGTGAATCGGCGATACTGGTTGTGTCAGTAGATTGATGCAAGCTCTTCGAAAGCCGGCTTCAGACGCTCCGTTGACACGTTCCTATGGCGGCCATTAACATCGATCTTGTATAGTAGTTCTGACAGACCCTGCAGCACACGATGAGGTCCTGGGTAAGGTGGCGACAGGGGTTTACGAACTGCATCCACGCGCAGTAAAACATGTGTGCAGCTACTGAGCTTCTTGTTGATGAAGATTGTTCGATCGTTTCGGTGGGCCGTCAGCACTGGTCGGACTTGCGACATATGCTCACAAATTGAGGAGAAAACTATGCGAACTAACCGAAGGAGTGCCAGAACTGATGAAATCACATGGAATCGACAACGTGGCTCCATACAATAGCTATGCACACGATGCATTGATGTCCTCATTGTAACTGGTGCGTTGTCCGAATAACAATCACAATAGTCAGGAGGATATCCAGCGAGGAAACTTTGTTACCGTGATACATAATTGCGGCCTTCAACCTACGGTGCCAGCGTTCGATAATTCCTTTGATGTGGAGTGATACGGTGATGTTCAGATTCTAGTACTTCTGGAGAAAGCGGCGAGAGATTTGAACAGTGATGATTTGAACTCGATGCCCTGGTCTGTCGTGATGAGGCGAGGTGTACCCTAATAGGTGATCCAGTTATTGAATAACGCTTTCGCCATGGTTTCCACCGACTGATCAGCGATGGGGATGGCCTCCGGCCACCTCAAAGCAATACTTAAAACTTTGCAATGGGGTGAGCGACCCAATGATGTCCAAATGGATGTGCTGGAAACGGCCATCGGGCACCGGAAATGGCTGCACCGGATTCATCTGATGACGAATAACCTTCGAGTGCTGGCACGGCATGCACGAACGAGCCAAAACGCGTATGTCCCTCCTATTCGTCCACACATATCTTCTTGCGATAGGCCTACAGGTAGAGTGAGCAGGAGGATGCGTCGGTCTGTGAAAAATTTCGAAAATTTTTTTGTGCAACGAAACCAGGATAAAGGGTCTCAGTCAGCCCAGGGACTCGTCGCAAATCAACTCCTGATACGTACCGCACGAACACTGGATGAGTTTCAACGAGGTATTGTTGTTTCGGAGCAGCTTTTGAAGTTCTATGCCGTTGCTTTACTCTAGCGCGAGCTCATTCTCACTGATAATAGACGGCATCTCAATAGCACTCACACGGGAAAGTTCATCTGCGACCTCTATGCTGACTCCGGAATTGAAACGGAAATCCGTTGTGAATTGCAAAATGTAATTGAGATGCCTGAGCTGGCGCAGCAAGGCTTTGCTAGCGGATTGAGCGAATGCATACGTCAGCGGTTTGTAGTCCGCCAGGACTAATAACGAAGAGACTTCTAGACAGTGTCGGAAATGATGAACACTTGTATAAATAGCGCGCAATTCTCGGTCGTAAAAGCTATACCTTCGACTCGTGTGCAGAGAGTTTCTCTTGGAAAAACACCAACGATTATACACATATTGCAAAATAGAAATTGAATTCCGGTATTCTTCAAATGTAAAAATAATAGTTTTATTCTCAAGAAGATATGCTTGGAGACCGGAAAATTGTACTCAGTCTAAAGCTCAACATCTGTATCAAACGAACTATTAACTTATGGTACCAAACGAGGCATTAAAATATGATTGTATCCATTAAAAAAAAAATTTATACATAATTGTAAAAAATCAAACCTTAACTGATTAATTTGTGATTGTAGTAATTTATAAATGCAACATGGACTTGTAATACATATTGATTAACATTAACTTATGGTACCAAACAAAATACTAAAATATGATACGTTGTTGTATAAAATCAAACCTTAACTCAGTAATTCATAATTGTAGTAATTTATGAATGCAACGTTGACATGTAATACATATCAATTATCAGCGCTGGATGCATTCCAACAAGAAATGGACGTTGAGGAAAGTATTGATGACAATGACCATTTTGTTCTGTACTTGAAACAACAAATAAGGAGAAGAAACTAGCTCGCAGTTCTGCTGGTCCTTCTCAAAAAGTTTTCAAAAATACAGAGAAGGTTCCGTCAACTAACGTGTACACTTTACGTATACCCCAAAAAGTGAGAAGAACCAGACCTTTTTGTTGAAGGGCTTGGACTGCGGAGAAGATCTTCTTCTTCTTCGTCAAAACATTCGCGATAAGAAGATCGAACGGCAGTCCAAGTGCTCTTCAATAAATAAGATACTTGAACTTCCGAGTGGTGAGGTGTAGTGAATAAGTAAATATCAAAGTCCGTGAAGGACTGCAGCGATGGTCTGCTGCCTCGGCAGAGGAAGATGTGGATATCCGCCGAGAATGCCCTTGTCTGGGGACGCGTGAATGCGCTGGCAGGCTAGCATTGCGGTGTCGTGGGGCGGGTTAATTCCCCCAGCACAAGGACCCACTACAAAAGAATTTCGCATTCACGAATTATTGGGTCTCAAAAGAAGGGCGACCGAAGTCGCAAAATTGTAGGCAACTACAAAGAGGGAAAATGACTTGTTCAGAGAACAAGTTGAACAAGTGAAAACGGACAGACTTAGGGTAACCTCGTCGTTACCCGACAAGGCTCATGGCCCACAAATAAGAGTGGGACAACCGGGTGGTGATGGTGCCCCCTCGCACCCGCCCAACCGGATCAAGATCTATATACGTTGCAGTGGCCAAGTATTTCCCTTCTGAGTGGTAAACTCATACAACATAACTTGTATGAGCCTTCCCATCAGAGGAGAAATACCCCGTGACCAATTTATGTCAAAGAGTTATGCAATCGTATCACATAACCCTATGCCATAAAAAGGCACCTTGCTCGGGGCCACTCAACCCGCGATAGTACCTGAAATAAAAAAGGCTGTTATGTGCCCGATGGCTGGCTCATGTCTGGTGGTGAGAGCCTTCCATTGTACCGGGTCCTATACCCGGTCAGAACCGAAGGAAAGGACAGACCGATTTTATTTAAAGTTTAGCACTTCATTGTATTTCCCGACAATTCATTTAACAAACTTAAGTATTTTAAAGTTTCATTGAAACATTAGAAATCCATTTAAAAAACGTAAGTATTTTAAAGTTTCATAGAAACATAATAAATCCATTTAACAAACGTAAGTATTTTAAAGTTTCATAGAAACATAATAGATCCGTTTAACAAACGGAAGTATTTTAAATTTTCATAGAAACATAATAAATCGCTTACTTTAGTAGGTTCACAAAAAGGGGCTATGTTAGCTTATTGGCCAAGGAGGTAGCGCGGGTATAGCAACAAGAGATAACTTCGGTGTTATTGTTGTTTTTAAATTTTTTTTTTCTTCGAATAGATTTGATTTTGATGTTTTTTCTTTATACAGAAATACTAAAATTGACGAAAAAAATTAAAATCGTGCTCTTCTAATAAACAAAAGTCTATCCGTTCACGGAGAAGTCTATATAATTAAAAAGACCAGTAGAATATTAAGTATATGACGTTGTAAAAAGCAAAGAAATATTGTCCAAAATTGTATGTTTATGTTTCAATTTCGTCTTGATTTTATGGTTAGTAGGGTGTGATCGATTGGCAGTATATTTTTTTATTATTTTTAATTATTCAAAAAAAATCCTCACGTCTTTGGGACTTTGCTGAATATCACCAAAAAGCCCAAAGTTCAACTTGATGCGTGTCCGGGTCACGGTCACATGTGTTACGATTTATGTGGTTTGGTTACATTTTATAAATTATTTTATACATCTGATATATTCCCGTAAAGATGTAAAGCTTTTTTCTCTTATTTCCTGCTTTCATATGGTTTACTATTGCTTTTGCGTTTGTAACTTTGTGTTTTATTTTTTTATTATACGTTTAATTGTCTGTTCATTCCACAAATTAGATCAAGATCAGAAAGGAGGCACTTGCAAATAATCTTTTCTGGAAATTGTTACTTTTAATGTCACTGGGTGCTTTTGGGCACGATACACATTTCAAGACACGACGGGACACCGTTTTCCAGGAGGTCCGATACTTGTGAAATATGAATTGAAAATAATTGCTGGCGAAAAACTTCCGCGAAACTAAACTCTGAACACGTTTTCTTGTGGTGGAAATTCTCTGACTTGTAATTTGTGTGGAGCAAAAGCAAAACCACTCCCGCGGATTCGTCAGAAGTCCTCGATTCACTTCAAATTGCTACGGAAATTCAAAATCGACTGACTTCTACAAGTCACAATAAAATGAAAATATGTTTGAGTGTTCTTTGTCGTGAGGTCAAATAGATTCGCAAAGGGATCAACGGTACTCAGTTAGCGGAAAGTAATCCAATCCGAATATGAAATAAAAGTCTTAGGAGCACTGATAAAGACATGCAATTAAGATTCTACAAGTAATAGTAACTTATCCACTTTCCAAGGATGTCCTACAGCAAGCAAAATCGAATACACACCCCGCTCAGCGTTGAAAGCGCGACTATGACTACGATGCATTCCTTTATGTCTCCATTTATGTCAAGGCACCCAGAATTTGAAGAGCTTGAAGTGCTGCCTACTCGATAGCTTCTACTTCGATATTCCTGTCTTAATCGCGGCAACCACAGTACAGCACTCCTAATGAGCAGAGTCCATCATCACCTGGATAATAATTGTATCAACCTGGAATGAAATAAGAAGTTATCACATTACGCTCATCAGCCTTGCACTTATTGGTTTTCTATACACTTGCCTGACCAATGTTGGAACGGAGATGAAAAAAACGGTCTGAATTCTTAACTTTCGCTGATGAGTATGCAATTGTGCATTCACCAATGAGCCATAGGACTCCACGACCAATTGTCCTCTCGCGATGGCACTGCTAGTAGAGAACCTTGAAAAAATAATCGGCTAGCATTTAACTTAAAACAGTACTCAACCTCACAAGCGCTTGGCACTGAATCTTGGCTGCTTTTTGGGTGGATTTCGTTCTCTTCTCAAGACGCCCGAAGACATAAATTCTTCGTTGTCAATTTACACTGACTTTTGGTTGCTTCCGTTCCAGCGCCAACTCTCCTTGCGCTACACTCGCCGCTCTATCACGCTAGCGCACGACTATTTTTCCGTAATCACTCTTCCGACAACGCCGACAACTTTTCAGTCATACACTCTGTAACGCGAGCGAAAAAAGACGATGAAAAAATTTCCTCGCACACCGATTTTCGCGTTTTTCCTATCATACAGAAGAAGCCAGGTTATGGAATCAAGATCAAGGTGACATCCGTCGGCAACCACACTCACATCTTTCACTGTCGCCAACCTCGTAAATACGTCGAGGAACATCGAAACGTGTCAGCCTTTGCGCTGCTGTAAACATACACCAGTGCACTCCTATCTTTTCGATGCAAGCCTCGAATTAGTTTGCATATGGCATTTTTTATATGTGTGGGTGCGCACAATTAACGAGTATAAACGAAAATTTTGGACGAATAAACCGAATTGCTTCTTGGTGGTTGTTTGTGTTTTCAACTAATATTATTATCATACGGTTTTATTGATAAATACGAATTCATTTTCAACGTAAAGAAACAAGAATGAATGATACGTAATAATATATCGCAGATTTTCATTGATAGCACGTTGATTTGAAACAAAATTGGTATGCAAGGTGTTTGTTAGTTCTTGATTATTTTAAAGAAGACATTAGATATTTGAAAAACTAAACTAAACTGAATAACCATTAGTGTCTACTTGTCGCCGCCTATAGCAATATGCGTTTAATCGAACTGTCTTCACTTTTCTAGTAAGAATTCCAATTTCCTTGATCACCATGCTGTAGGGGTGAAGGAGATAGGAAGGTTTTAGAGCAGTTTAATATGCTTCAGGAATATCGGCTCTGAGTCGACTTATGGCCAACGTAGGGGGGCCCAGTCCATCAAGAAGACGCCTCTTTATGAGTGCTGTAGGGTCAGTGCTACTGTACGGAGCAGAGGTATGGGGCGACGCTCTCAGCAAGGAGGTATACCGGAAACGTTTGGCACAGGTGCAGAGAAGAGGAGCACTGAGGATTGCATCTTCGTATCCAACAGTCTCCGACTCGGCGGTGGGAGTGATTGCAGGCGTGATACCTATCGCCCTCCTTGCTAGAGAGCGCCGCGCTATTTACCTGCGCCGAAACGAGGATGCGAGGGAGATAGTTGTCCGCGAAGAGAGACAGCGCTCACTCAACGATTGGCAGCTGTCTTGGGTGAATTGCACGAAGGGGAGGTGGACTGCGCGCCTCATCCCGGATGTGAGACCGTGGTTTAATCGAAGGCATGGTGAGACTGACTTCTATCTGACCCAGCTTTTGAGCGGGTGCGGGTGTTTTCAGTCTTACCTGCACAAAATCGGTAAGTCACGGTCCCCCGATTGTCGGTTTTGCCCAGGAGAGGAGGACAATGCCTGTGACACATTTTTGCGTGTACAAAATGGGTCAGGCTGCGAATGGAACTTTACAGGGAGACGGGGGAGCTCACCCCGGATAGTATAATTGCGGTGATGCTCGAATCGGTTGACAAATGAAACCAGGTGGCACATTATGCTCGGGCAGTCCTAAAAGATAAAAGGGACTCACAGCAGCCGGAGGTGCTGGGGCTGGGGGATCGCTCTTCTGGCAATTCCTCTTCCCCTCCCCCCTCCCGCTAGGAAAGGGACTCCCCAGCTTGAAGGCGCTCCACGGCGCAACAAAACGAGACCTGGCCCGAAGTAATGTGTCAAACGGTTCCAGGCTGGGTTCTCAGGTTGACAGGGGAGGTGTTTAGTGGTTAGTCCAGTCGCGCATGGGAGTCCCACACTCTGTGCATAAATGCATTCACCTCCCTACCACAAAAAAAAATAGGGTAACTGCTCGATTGCTACAGAGGTGGGAATGCCTCCAGAAAAGAGAAGTGAATCATTGTTATCGTTGTCAAAGATTTGGACATTCGGCTGCCAACTGCACCATGCATTATTGATGTGTCAAATACAAGGATGTTCATGTTCCCGGTGAGTGCGAATTGACTCAGACGGAGCCAAAAGAGAAATTATACGGTGTTAACTGCGATGTTTTTGGTCACCCGGCATCATATTGAGGATGCTCCCGATATGAAAATGCGAGAGTAAAATTTGTCCCAAAGCAAACACAGCTACACCGCAGTGTCTTAGCTCCGAACTTTGTCAAGCCCGGAGTATCATTTGCACTCGCCGCTAGAGGGCCAGCAGAAAATGCTCCAAATAATGTAAATAATCCGCATGACTTAGTGTTTAGAGCACTAAGCCCGTCTCTGGTTCGAGTTTTGTTGGCGTCAATGCGATTTAGTGGACGAACTATAAGCCTGTTCAGTTATGATATGCGCTGGTTTAAAATTAGAACGTATCGCAGCTGAGTGGACGACTACACGGCCGAAGCGTGATAATGATCATATCACCTTGTGGAGTGCCGATACATTCGATCATGACAATGAGATACTCTAACGATCTCTAAGTGTAGGCCCGAAAGAGGCTGTAGCGCTACGAAGAAAAAAAAATATAAATAATGTAAGTTGCAATAATGAGCTGCCTTTCAAAATTTACCAGCAACTACATTCTTTTTCGGAGAGAATGGATGAACAAGATACGAAAATTAATTTTGTTTTTCAGCATTTAGGGCTTTCAAATGCCTCAAAATAACTTGTCATCCAGTGCAATTCTCAAGGGTAGGATTCATCTTATCTCGATCAACGTCAACTCTATTGTTACTATGCATCGACGTGATTATCTACTTGAATTCATTGATTAGCAAAAGCCTGGCATCATGCTTTGCACTGAAACTCACCTCAACTCATGGTACTCCATGACATTCAAGGATTTTGAATTCGTCAGAAACGATAAGGTAAACGATGATGGGGGAGGTGGCACCGAGATTTTGGTTCGAAGACCCTATTGTTTCCGAAATATTGTAAAAGTCGAATTCAAAAGCTTTGAATCTCTTGAAATGTCCATTATCAAAATCTCACTGCCAGGTGTAGATAACCTCTTCGTTATCTCTGCCTATGCAACTAGTCGAAATGTTCTCAAGTTCAAGGAGGAGCTCAATTCCTTGTTTGAAATACTTGAATTGAACAGGCTGCACAATTATTATATTCTTGCTGGAGACCTGAACGCCAAGCATACATCATGGCTGAACGCCACCAATAATCCAAGAGGTGTATTCCTGAAATCGAGGATAACAGAGAACCAAATTGAATACAGGTGCAATCTCGGAGTTCTCAACATACCCTAGGACAAATTCATGTTTGGACCTCTGCGTTGCTAACGCAAGACTTGAATTCAGCTTTATTAGTCCTCAACGGAAACTGCAGGTGCTTCTTTATGATAGCGACCATAACGCAATACTAATCGAAATCAATCATCAAGGGGATGATCTCTTCCTCATTCCAGTTCAACATGAAAATTATCGGCTGAATTTAAAAATTTTCGTAGCACAACATGGGTATTTATTATTATTATTATTCTTGCGTTGCTATTAATATAAATATTTTTAATTCTTTTCTGACCCATCAGGGGCCACCACTTTGAATTGTTATTGAAAACGGCTGCTAAAAATATTAAGCTGTAAATTTCAACTTTTTCATTTGTCATCCGTTTCGCATAATTTTTTTGCAGGTTAAATTAACTTGCTGTGATAACTTATAATTTCAACTTTCATCGGAATCTGTTGAGAAAATTGGCTGCTAGAGGGCTACAGAAATAAAAACGTAGAAAATTTCCTCATTCTAGCTCATGTGGTTTGCAAGGAAACTTAATGTGATGCACGAACAAACGGACGGATTGACAGGCTTCGAGACCAGTCACGATTTCATGATTGTATTGTAAAAATATTTTAACAATATTCTTAAAATGGTCTGCTGTATAAATACTTCCAAGTTAAGTAATTTAAAACGATTTCATGAAAAAAAATCATTATTTCAGTTGCTACTAAAAACGCGAATAGCGTTTGCCTTCTGACCTTTGGGGGCCACCATTTTGAATGCATGCATTTGATTTTGGATTATTTTAATTCTTTGTATGCTAAGAACTCATCAATCAATGTGCCGAATCTCGTTCAAATCAGAGTTTCACTCTAGGCAGGGCAAAATTATCAATTTTTAGTGAAAATGGCAGCTTAAAATATTAGGTTTTAAAATTTCGACTTTTTTATTTTTCGTTTGATTTAAAAAAATTTCTGCTTAATACAAGAACTTAGTACAAAGATCTATAATCTCAAGTTTCATCAAAATTCGTTGGAAAATGTGACTACTAGAGAGCCACGAAAACCTGAAAAAGTCGCATTTTTAAACCGCCGCCATTTCGAAAATTGCACATGCATGATCAGCAAAATGTCAAAGTTTCTAGACCTAATTTCTATCTTAAATCAAGTTTCATATACATCGGATCAAAGATGCGACTTTTTAAAGACTTTGAAGTTTTGAGCTTCAACTGGCCGCCATTTTGTTTTTTGCAACCTGACCTCAAGTTTTTTTACAAAACTCTTTAGATATTTATAATTCCTATCAAACTACCGAACTTCATTAATATTGGCTGAAAGCTTTGGTCAAAACTACGAAAACAAATTTTGTACGTTTTTCGACATTTGAACGGCCGCCATTTTGTTTCAGCCATATCGACTTTAGGTTTTTTATTGTGAGATTCATCACATAGATCATTGAACCTTTGTACTAAATTTCATCCAAATTGGAGCTATACTTTGGTCAGAATAGAAATCACGATTTTTCGTCTAAAATGGCCGCCATTTTGTTTCGCCTGGCCGATATAGCTGGTTCATGAACTTAACCGAGATATTTACTCAATACACCTTTCCTGAAAATTTGGTGGAAATCGGAGCAAAATCGCAGCCTCCAGCGTGGTCACAGGTTTCGTTATATCCCATATATATATATATATATATATATATATATATATATATATATATATATATATATATATATATATATATATATATATATATATATATATATATATACAAGGTGTGTTCAAAAAATATCGCGAATTTTGTTTTATTTCAAAAATTATTTATTTATTCATGATTATCTATTTTGTCCCCTTCAAGGTAATCCCCATGAGATATTATACACTTGTGTCAACGGTTTTTCCAATCTTCGAAGCACTTCAAAAAATCATTTTTTTTAAATCTTGTTCAGCTCCTCCTTCGATGCCGTCTTTATCTCGTCAAGCATAGCGTAACGTCGTCCTTTCATGGGCCTCTTCAGTTTAGGAAACAAGAAAAAGTCACAGGGGGCCAGATCTGGGAAATACGGTGGCTGCGGCATCATTAGTGTGTTGTTTTTGCCAAAAAGTCGCGCACAAGCAACGATGTGTGAGCAGGGGCGTTATCGCGGTGCAAAAGCCAATTTTTGTTCTCCCACAAATCCGGGCGTTTCTGGCGGATTGCTTCGCGCAAATTGCGCATAACTTGCAGGTAATATTCCTTATTGACCGTTCTTCCCTGTGGCAAGAACTCATGATGCACCACGCCCCTGCAATCGAAGAAAACTGTCAGCAAAACTTTCACATTCGACCGAACTTGGCGCGCTTTTTTCGGTCTTGGTTCATGCGGCAGCTTCCATTGAGATGATTGAGCTTTGGTTTCCACGTCATAACCATAAACCCACGGTTCGTCACCAGTTATGACCCTCTGGAGCAAATTTGGTTCGTCGCGGACAGAGTTTAACATCTCATTAGCAATGTTCATGCGTTGCTGTTTCTGGTCGCAATTGAGCAATTTTGGTACGAATTTCGCGGCGACCCGTCTCATGCCCAAATCATTGATAAAAATCGAATGGCACGAGCCAATCGATATGTTTAGGTCCTCAGCAACTTCTCTAACGGTGATTCGACGATTGGCCAATACCATTTTCTCCACTTCATTGATTTTTTCGTCTGTTGTTGAAGTGCTCGGGCGTCCGGCACGCTCTTCGTCGTTCACATCTTCTCGGCCTTCTAAAAACATTTTGTACCACCGATAAACGTTGCTTTGGTCCAAGGTAGCTTCTCCGTATGCCACAGTCAACATTCGGAATGCATCCGCGCACTTAATTTCGTTTTTCACACAAAATTTGATACACGTTCTTTGATCCATTTTTTTGAATAAGTAAAAATCGAAGACGATTGAAAACACGTGCAAGTAAAGCAGCTATCACCAATCAAGTGAACATTCAAAATGGCCGAGCTTGTCGGCATAAGTGACAGACATGAGTACCGACATAACGCCACAAAAAAATCGAAATTCGAATATACGTAACCCGCGATAATTCAAAATTCGCGATACTTTTTGAACACACCTTATATATATATATATATATATATATATATATATATATATATATATATATATATATATATATATATATATATATATATATATATATATATATATATATATATATATATATATATATATATATATATATATATATATATATATATATATATATATATATATATATTCAAGGTCTTGAATGGTTTACAGCAGGGGACAGTTACTGTGTCTCTGCTTTTCTCAATGTTCATTCGCAAGCTATCGAACTGCTTTGATTTTAACGTCTCGCCAACGTGATCATTGGTAACGTTTGCTGATGATCTGATCATCTACATGGCAGACCGAAAAGCTACAATAGGTCAAAGCAATTTTCAAAAAATGTTCAATGATGTGCAATTGTACACTGACAATTGGCGAATGAAAATCAATGGGCAGAAGTGCGAAACAATTTTGTTTTGGACAACGCTGCAGGGGGTCAGTCAAGACCCGAAACGTACTTGGAAAGGTTTCCACATCATGGCTGGCGAGGGTATTTCAGAACGGGTTCGACATAAATCCTGTGTTCGATACCGTTGTGTTCATCTCGATCAGTATCTGTACTATACTGAACATGTGAAAATCATGCTCGGTAAGGCACAAAAAGTAGTCGTGACCGTACGAAGACTCTTTCATTCCAGATACATTGATCAAAAGGTCAAAACTATCTGTTACAAGACCCTAGTTAGACCAGTTTACTATTTACTATTTCTTACAGGGTTGTCAACTATTCAGTGCCATCTGTGAGTGAATCGCCACATTTGATCGAATACTTTGCTGTGTAGTGGATCTCATTTGTACTTAACGGTTGATGCCTGTTCTATCTTTTGAGTTACGTTAATACCCATATCGTTTTATAAACACCTAGTTAACCCTAAACACAAACCTAAATTGTGAACTATAGTGTACTTGCTTAGAATTGGGTTTTAGACACACATCTTAGCGTAAACACCTTATTTATTATTGGCTCAAACCTGAAGTGAGTTTGATTTGTACTTGTAATATCTGAAGTGAGTAAAACTTTTATGCAAATATTTATTATACATCTCCATACGTGAACATTTAACGATTTACAAAATGTCGACTTGCGCAGCCCGTAACTGTGTTGATAAAAATAACAAAACCACGTTGGTCACTTGTTACGGCGTCTGTGGCATGCCATTTCATGCCAAATGCGTGGAATTGTCAGGTCCCACCGCGGATGTTATTATGAAGAAGAATACCGAAGTCTACTGGTATTGCGATAACTGTCGCAAATATAATATTACTGCCTACGTTACCCGACTTCAAAAAGCGAAAGCAACTGTCATCACGCTTGCATCCTCCGTTACAAAAATAAAAGACATGCTGGCAAATGCAGAAGAGGAAATAGCGCAACTTTTAGCCGTTGATGATGTGAAACAACAGCCACTTTTGCCTCTGAATCGCAGTCTTTCAAACCCATTACCATTATCGGGTTCGTATGTTAATGGGGATTTCGCGGAGACTAGAGACTTTTGTAACTCTCCAACTGCCACATGTGTCCAATCTTCTTCGACAACACGTACTACCAGAAGCAAATCGAACCCGCCAGTCAAAAATGGAAATAATCAATCCATGCCAGTCACTAATCGTCTTGTTCAAAGCGGAATGAACCAAACATCAATTCAACACCATTTGCTTAGCACCAATTACAATTCAAAGGAGAACCTTCTGCAAGCTCCCAATATTCCGCTACCAAATGCAGAACAAACGTTTCCTTGCTCTTCAAACTCTACACCAATCTTACGTTCTGGTCTCTCGTCAAGAGTGGTGTCACCTCCGCTTCAAATACTTATATCGTGTCTTGCTTTTGATACTCCCGTCTCTGAAATTACAGAGTATATTGTTACGCAACTAGGTTGCTCTCCGCGGTATTTGCATTGCAAAAAGCTAACGCGAGATAGCCAAACGAATCGTATCGTGGCTTCATTTAAAATTACGGGTTCATCTGATATGCAGATTTTGCTTAGCTCTGACTTTTGGCCTCCGGGAATTCTTGTGAAACGTTTCGAACGCCAGTCGCGGAAAAATGTTCGGTCGTCCAGCAGACCTCAAGCGAGAACCTAAATAACCATACTTTTAGTAATTACGTTAATTTTTATTATCAAAATGTCAGAGGTACAAGAACAAAGCTGGACACAATCAATCTTGCATCCCTTCTGGCTAATGATGATATCATAGGTTTAACCGAGACCTGGCTTAATGACGAGATCGTGGACAAAAAAATCTTTCCTCAACACGTAATTTTTAAATATGACCGAGATCGATCTAATTCCGGTAAACGGGATTGTGGAGGTGTGCTAATAGCTGTAAACAACCAGTTGCATTGTAGACTCATCAGTACTTTTGCTCCGTCACCACCAATCGAAGGCGTAGCAGTTCAAATTTCTCTTCACAACTGTTAACTATTTGTCTTCTGTATTTATATTCCCTGTAGAGCTCACTTAAGATCGTATGAAATCCTTTTTAGTGAACTATCGAGCTTTATAATTAATGCTAGCTCCTCCTCGCAGTTTTTAATCTGTGGGGACTTCAATATGCCTCTCGTTAACTGGGATGCAGAAGCTAAATCCATTGCTTCTTCTGATGACCTTTCTATAGCCTTATCCTCATTTTTATCCCTCTGTAATCCTCTTTGTAACAATTAAACTATGTAATGAATGCTTCCAAACGCGTTCTTGACCTAATTTCCTCTAACAACCCTGCTGCAGATCCTGTTTTCCCTGCTGCTTCTCCTTATGTTAAGCCGGACCCTCACCATCCTCCTTTAGAGATCCGATTATCATTGGATCCAATACGTGGCAAGCCTAAGGAGAAACCAAGTCGATTTAACTTCTTCAAGGCTAACAACGAAGGCTTAGCTGCTGATTTTGATGTCATTAATTGGCAAGCCACCCTCAATCTAGACAACCCCAACCTTGCAACACAGAATTCTATGCAGTGCTTAACAGCATCATCCCACTGCATACACCGACCACACGACCACGCAAAAAGCTTCCTTTGTGGTTCACGAGAGAAGTTGAATCTGCTTTGTCCTTGAAGGACTCAGCCAGGAAACGCTACTTACGTTCGAGATCAGAACTGGACCTCTCCAAATTTTGCCACCTACGTACTAATGCAAAAAAGTGTGTAAATCCACAAAGTTATCTTATTTGAGAACAATTGAAGCATCATTTGCTAATAAACCCTAAATCCTTCTGGTCTTATGTCAACTCTTTAAAAGACTCGCGTCGGCATATCAATGCATTGTCATACCAGAACCACTTAGTCTACAATGACCAGGCCATATGCGACATGTTTGCTGACTATTTCTCCGCCATCTATAGCTCCCTAACCTCTACTTCTGATGAAAACCCTCAATCCACTCCAGACTTAATTGTTGACTTATACACTAACCCCTTATAGGTCGCTGAGGCAATTCAGTCCCTGAATTCTAGCAGCGCAGTCGGCCCTGATGGAATCCCTAACATTTTTATCAAATCCCTCTCTTCATCCTTATGTATTCCCCTCGCCCATATCTTTAATTCAAGTCTCGAGAAGGGTATTTTTCCAGACGTTTGGAAATATGCAAATATCCTCCCCATCCATAAAGCGGGTGACCACTCCCAGGCCTCTAATTACAGACCCATTTCACTTCTATCGGGCTTTGGAAAAATCCTGGGACGCATTGTTCACTGTAAACTTTATAATGTTATGCACCCCAACTTATCCGAAAATCAACATGGATTTGTAAAAGGACGTTCTACCGTAACCAACCTAGGGGAATTTATCAACACCGTTGCAATCACACTTGACTTAGGAGGTCAAGTTGATGCGATCTACACTGATTTTGCGAAAGCATTCGATAGTGTGGATCACAACATCCTGATCAACAAGCTCCGCCGTTTCGGCATTCAGGGATCTCTTCTTTCCTGGATTCACTCCTTTCCCTTTCATCGTTCCTGCACGGTTATCTGTAATGGATCTTTGTCACACTCTTTCGTCCCAACTTCTGGTGCTCCATAGGGATCAATTTTAAGTCCACTTCTTTTCAACCTCTTTATTAATGATCTCCCAGCTATCTTCACATCCAACCCCCTTCTATATGCTGATGACCTGAAGATATTTCGAGTCATTAATTCAATTCAGGATTGCCAAGCTCTTCAGGATGACTTAAACTTTTTGTCCTCTTGGTGTAATAGAAATCGACTTCAACTTAACATATCTAAGTGCCTTTCCATGATCTTTACCAATAAAACTTACCCCATTCAATTTTCATACTCTATCCAAAGCTCAGTTCTCGTTTTGGTTGAGAGTTTCAAGAATTTAGGTGTGACATTTGATTCTCAGTTGAAATTCAATGTTAACGTTTTGGAAATAACCAAGAAAGCTTCTCGGATCGCGGGCTTTGTTCTACGTTGCTCTCATAGATGTTTCAGCTTTCAAACCTGTGTTCGGTTATTCGTCATGTTGGCTCGCCCAATCCTTGAGTATGCATGCCAGATATGGTTCCCACATCTTAATTATCTCATAGTGGCGGTTGAATCTGTGCAGCGTAGGTTCTCCCGCACACTTTTCTACAAATACAACATCCCGTATCGCCCTTATGATGATCGCCTGAATTTCCTTGGTCTACCTTCACTGCAGGTAAGGAGGCAATTCCTGGATCAATGCTTCTTATTTAAATTATCGAGAGGCATGTTATCGTCGAAATTATACAACGCCATTAGCATACGTCCCCCTTCTCGCACTAGGTCGTCGCAATACTACGCTATACCGTTTGCCAGAACCGTAACTTACAGTCACTCGCCGATGGTTCGTATGGTAAGAGACCATCTTAATCTCCAGCTTGGTCCTCCTTCTGGCTCATTTGAATCATTTAAAAACATGCTGCGGAGAGTACTCTACGAGCAATGAATTCTTTTGTCGTTAATTTCAGTCACTACTTAATTGTTAACTTTAGATTAATTCTTACATGACATTTATATTTTAACCTTAACACGTAATCTATTAGTTCTATTTTATAATTTGGATTATTAATTCTGTAAAATAGTGATGAAGTAAATAAATAAAAGTTTTGACATACGGATGTCAGATCTGGTACAACCAGAGTGCTAGTACTATGCAAAGATTTAGAGTCTTCCTGCTTATACTGGTTTGTACAGAAAGCCTGAAAAGGATTGGAAGCATTATATATCGAACAAAGTGAACAAGAATTTTTGTTGTGTTTCTTCTTTCTTTTCCTCTTTATTCCTATCATCCAGTATATGAAAACCATTCATTCTCCCATGAGCCATCAAAAATCCCAATTTCGTTCAGTTGCTAACGCTAATGCATGTGGACCCTTTAGTCGGTCACCACTCTCGTGAACAAAATACCTCGTTTACTAAGCCATAATCTAGTCCAGCTCCAAAAAGCAATGACAGGACACTAGTTGACAATAGTGAATATGATACATCTCTGGAAAATTGTGAATCCTTGCCGAACTGAGCAGCCTGGCGTCCACATTCGGGGATGTTTGAATTTCTGATCTTTTGGTGGTTGCTGATCGGGTCTGCTCTTTCATTCCCAAATCCAGTCCGTATCTTTTTGCACTTCACCATCCACCCAATAAATCGTCTCCTGATCATGGAGGTGTTGTTAGTTCGATGTGCTAAAGATAAATGATTGCACCCGCTAAGGAAAGTTGCGCATTTACGGGGAACAAAAAAACTGTTATGGCGTTTCCCAAACGTCACGTTCCTTTTTAAGTCGCACGGACACTGGACTGTTTTTTTACAGTTTTAACAATTTCAATAATTGCCTTTCGACACTCACGAATTGGCGCGGCATTTAGATGTTTTTCCCGAAGCAATACGAATAAACCTATTACTTCCTCGAACTCTTCTTCATCGCCATCCCCTTCCAGTTCCGTCCTCTCCAACCCAAATCATTTGACAATCGTCCACCTTGTCTCAATCTCACTTCATTCCACATTAAGTACACCGGTAAGGTGTTCATACAATGTAAATTTTATGTGGCAGATTTAAATTTTTGAAAACAAAATTGAACTGAAGTAAAGAAAATGAAGAAAATTTTAAGTAGTACTAAAAATTAAATCTCATGAGAAATATAATTAAAGGGAAACATTCAAATTTAATGTAAACGAAAATTGATATAAAATTGCATTTAATATAAAGGGAAATTGATAAAAAATTACATTTAATAATAATAATAATGAGAAAAAAGACTATTTTACAAATGATGATTATGACTGGATATAATGAATTATTTTTCTAAATCTGCCACATAAAATCACAAGTAGGGGATAGGAAGGTTTTCGAGCAGTTGGTTGTGTGACTGCTCGATTAATACAGGGCAGCTAATTTTCTCACGATCCCAAGGCGACGGGGTAGCGAAAAATGAGCTGAAAGATCTTCAGTTAGAGAATCGATTGTTTTCGGGGTCGGAGCGCAGAGTGGGACAAATGAAGAAAACGATTGACAGACGGACAGACTGACACGTATATTTACATTTTGCTGTATGTATGTAAACTTGTGGGTGGTTGAAGCTAAGTACAGACGGAGTAAACAGACGTATATATGTAACTATCAGCGCAGGTCTTTTGCGTGATATACCCCGACTTCTTTCCCCGATAGGTCGGTTAGCTGATACCAATTGGGTCCTATAACCTCGTGTACACGTCTTCCCAGGAAACGCCGGTCTAGCTTGGCGTTGTAATGCCCAGCGGCGTCGCTTTTGTGAAAATTACGCTGAAAAACCTCATCTCCTTCTTTAAAATTAGAAAGTCGTGACATGAGGTCGTACTGCGCCTCTTTTGCACGTCCTGCGACCTTTATCTTCCGTCCGATATGTTGGGGGAGGTCTCACAAACGCTCGTGGGGCTCCAGTGCAACGACAGGATATCCCAAACATTTCAGATGCTGTAAAAGCCTGTATGATTTACCATGGTAAATCACGTGCTGTCCGAAGGCGGCAAAGTAAGGTGAGACACCGGTGACGGAATGATAGGATGACCGCAGAGCGCAAGTGATGGTGAGCAATCTACGGTCCCAATCTTTCTGAGTTGGATGAACATAAGAACGGATCGCGGCTAACAGTGTGCGATTCAAACGTTCAGATGCCTTAGACTGAGGAGATTATATGGGTGTCAGTTGGTGTTTGACGCCGTACTCTTCGAGTAAGCCCTTAAACTACCGAGATGTGAACAGTACTCCGTTGTCCGAGTAAACACTTTCTGGTACCCCGAACACGTGGAATATCCGACTCTCTAATAATTTCACGATGGGTGGAGTGGTGAATTTGCAAAAAGGCTCCACCAGTGGGAGTTTCGAGAGCTGATCTAACACAACGAAAGCTACGATGTATCCCATAGAAGAACGAGGATATGGGCCGAGTAGACCTATGTACAGACGTTGGAATACGCGCTCTGGAGCGTTGAGTTGACCCATTGGAGGTCAAAGAGGCTGGTTGGGTGCTTTAGTGCTTTTACAGGTCTCACAGACGCTCACGTAGTCTTTGACCTGGGATGATATTTTAGACCACAAGAAGTATTTCTTAAGTTGCCGAAGCGTCCGACGGTAAAAACCATGGGCCCTTAAAGGATGTTCGTGTGTGTGGAGGATCAGATTGTGAGTCATTTCCTCCGGTACCCAGAGTTTCCAGGACTCTTCTTCCTGTCCTGGATCACCAGTGGCGTATTCATTTCATCTATAGATGTAGCCATCTATCACTTTCAAATCAGGCAACTGCGTTTGTTGGGTTACGATGGTTAGCCTCAACTCTTTATAACTGTCTGACTCAAAATGTAGGCTGTCCAAATCTATCTCAATAGGGTCCCTGTCATTCGCTGTCTATTCGGCTCCCTCGGGTGAAAACATTTGCGAGAGAGTATCGGGCACGATGTTCTGGGTCCCTTTCCGGTGTTTGATGGAAAACTTGAACCCTTGCAGCTTAAGAGCCCATCGGGCCAGACGTTCATGTAAGTCCGCTTGGTTCATCAACCATTGTAGTGAAACGTGGTCCGTGATGATTTCAAACTGGTGGCCCTCGATGTAGGCTCGCTGCCAAACATTCCTGTTCGGACGCGGTATAGTTTCTTTGGGACGAGTTCAGCTTATTGGACATGAAGGCAATGGGAGCTTCCTCCCCCTCTTCGTTCAATTGCACAAACATGGCTCCCACTCAATGTTGACTTGCGACACAATGAAAGGAGAAGGGCTTCTTAAAGTCGGGGCTGTGCAATACCGGAGCTGATGTTAGGGCTTGTTTTAGCTCTTCAAATGCCTTACGACTGAGCTCGGTTCAAATGAGCTTCCCTTTCCGGAGCATGTCCGACAGGGGTGCTGAAACTGTTGCGTAGTTCCAAGCGAACCTTTGGTACCAACCACACACTCCCAGGAAATGTCGTAGCTGCTTGAGGGGAACTCATCAATCGCCCTTATTTTGTCCGGATCCGTATCGATAGTGCCATGTCCGATCACATGTCCTAGATATTGCACTTCATTCATGCCAAACTTCCTTTTTATGCACGTTGATGGTGAGTCCCACCTTATTGATGTGCAGGGCTACTTCTTGCAGGAGTAGGAAGTGTTTGTCAAATGTTGCCACGATGAGTAGATCATCCAGGTACACGAACACTTGGTGTTTCAGATGAGGTGGAATTACTTTGTCCATCAGCTGGGTCATTGTTTGCAGAGCATTACGCAGGCCAAAAGGCATTGTAGCGAACTGGTGTAATGGTCGTCCGGGCACTGTGAAAGCGGTCTTATCCCTCGATCCCTCATCAAGTGGAATTTGCCAGAATGCATCTTTTAGGTCGAGACTGGTAATGTAATTTGCTTTCGGCAGTCTCCCCAATATTCCACCGGTGAGCGGAAGAAGGTAAGCGTCTTTGATGGTTACTGCATTGACTTGCCCACTTAGTTTTGTGCTGGCGCGGGGTGACCTCTTCTGCGGCAAAAATCCTCTCTTGTGCAGCAATATACCCCTGCAATCTACTATGGTGGGGTTTAAATACACGAGTCTGTCGATGTCGGGATTCTTCAAGCAATACTTGAGGTAGTCGCTTCAGCACTGTCTTTGGGGAAGCCTCCGGAGAAGATGTGGCATCTGTTGCATCGTATGCCAGCAATGGTATCGTCATGTTTGACTCTAGTGGGTTTACTGGCGAGGAACTTGTTGTGGTGGAGCTTTCAGTAGACGGGACGGAGTACCGTTCCGTTACTGAGTCTGTCGCGAGTGCTGCAGGCTGTTGTGAGCACTCGCTTGCAAGTTTTTTGGCTTCTTGCAATTAGTGCAGTTTGATGCATAAGTACCTAGCTTCCCATAGTGAAAGCAAAAAATGTTAGCCTCTGCCTGGCATGCACTGAAACGGTGGTCCATCTGCCGGCAAATCCAACACGTGGTAGCCCGTGTCCTAGGAGCTAGTTCATGTACTTCGGACTGAGGTTCTTGGTCTAAATCGGTGGGTAATGGAGGGAGAGTCTCCGGCGTGCTGACGGTGGTGGGTGGAATGAGACCAGCTGGCGCAGGTAAAGCTGGCATGCGGTGCTTGAGCTCAGCGATTGTGCGTTGCTCTGGCTGCTCTTGTCGGCCAAAGTATTTACCCTGAGATGTGGGCCGCTGTGAATATTGCACCACTTCCAGCTCCTTCGCTGACGCGCGAAGCGCATGCACGTGGCGTGGGGCAAACACCAGTCACTCTTGCAGTTCTGGCCTGATTCCCTCCCAGAAGAGGCTGAGAAACTCAGACTCTGGCGTTGGGACCATCAGACGTTCCAACACATAGCACAGGATTTCGTAATACTCATCTACGGTCTCCTGTACCTGTTGGCGTCTGTTTCGAATCCACTGCATCAGCATGTCATCTCCCTCGACTGGAGTAAACTCCCGCAATGCTGCACGTCCCAATGTTTCCCAATCAAAGGTGGGAAACGTGTCTACAAAACGCCAGAACCACCGAAGAGCTCTCCCAGTAAAGAGCATCTGAGCACAGCGTGTAGCGGCTCTCATGTTCCCTCCTAAGTTCAGTGGGGCCATATTCTCGACCCTTCTCAAAAAGGACCCGATGGTCGTAGGGTCGTCCTGTACCGTAAACACAAGCTTCCAGCTAGCCACTATATGTGCTATCTTGGATGGTGTGATAGCACATGGTGAACGATTACGTTCGTAGCTGGACTGTCCCGGTGCAGCGTCTTCGCGATAAGAAGGCCTACCCTTTCGGTGAGCTCCTGGCTGGGCTGATGTTGGTAAGTCCCAGTTATACCAGGGCATCGAGCCGTGGTCCTGAGCTACCTGTTCGAACAATTTTCGCTGAGGGCTCCAGGCACTCGTATGATTTCGCTGATGCAGCCGTGAAGTCGGGACATCTCCCCTATACCTGTTTTCTGGGGCCATAGGGTTCGTGGCTCCACTGAGCCATCTGCTACAGTTACGAGTGGCTCTACGTAGTCCGCTCTGGCCGATGACGTGAAAGGCTGGGTAGTTGGCTATGTAATAGACAGACACTGTAATTGTTGGCTCATCTGTTCCATAGTTTGCACGACCACCAGCAGCTAAGACATCTCAGACAATGCTGAAGATGAGGGTTTGGTACCGAGTCCGCTGGTTAGTAAGGCTTGGGCTCCACTGTCATCACCGCGCGCGCCCATTGGAGTTGGTGGAGGGAGTCCACATTTGGGCACTGCTCCACTAGCGATGGTGGACTGGGGTTATTCTGTCACTATAGACGTCGGCTCTAGAGGTTGACGACAGAGCGGGCACGTTGAAGATGTTTGCCGTAGCTCGCGTAAGCACAGCTGGTGTAAACGGTGCCCACACGGTAGAGTCTGGCTTGTCGACTCGTCTAAGTCCTCGTGGCAGATGGAACACAGGAGTGTCGGTCCGGCATCCGACCTCAACTTCCTCCTCTCCGGCGTCCACTTTATGGGCATCTCTAAAAACAAAAGAATAAACTTAATTCTATGATAAATCTAAAATTAACGGTATATATGTATAGAATAGGTACGAGGAAAAAGAAGTGGCTGAAAGTGGCGAACTATAAACAATAAAAAAAAGGTGATAATTAAGATAATAAATTTTTACGAAATATCTCAATAATTAATTCGGTCTTTCCATTTCATTTCTTGTCGCAGGCAAGGACACCAATGGTGCGCTCTTCCTCAACTCTACAGGGACTACTCTCTTGAGGTACCATAAGAGTCAGGGTTCAGAAGTGCTCTCTCATACGCAAGTTTTCAACCAGGTACAACTTATCTGCCCAGGGTGAATTCTGACCCGCAAGCAGCGCGTGTCTTATTATGGATAGTCACGAACTAGTTAAGCAGCCAATCACATGAAATCAAAATCCATGTTCTGGAAGACACTTAGGCACCGCTTGGTTTGGGGTGTGGATCAGAAGTCGCCGAAAATATGATATTGGGATAATAACTTCCGAATACTCATAAGGACTTTAATATCATTTGGCCTTAATAGTCATACAATGGTGGTAAGCCACCAAAATATAAGTCAAAAGCAGGTCCAAACGATATTGATGTCCGAGAACAACACAGGTCCGGAAGTGATTAGATTGCTGGGGCACGATTTGTGCAATATCCCTAAGTAGTTACTTACCCGCCAAAATTTTGGACACCTTGTAGAGACGATGGTCTGTCTCGTGCTCAGGACTGATGATACAGCCGGGCATTTCGGGCCCCACGTTGGGCTCCATTTTGTAGTGAAAAGGAAATGAAATGTCCGTGAAGGACTGCAGTGATAGTCAGCTGCCTCGGTGGAAGAGGATGTTAAGATCCGCCGAGAATGGCCCAGGCAGGGGGGACGCGTGAATGCGCTGGCAAGCTAGCGTTGCGGTGTCGTGGGGAAGGTTCTTTCCCCCAGCACAAGGACCCACTACAAAAGAATTTTGCATTCACGAATTCCAACTAAGGGTTAGAAATTGCAGACGAAAAGGATAAATTGGACCTGGGGAAGATAGAGAGACTAAGCCCTTAAGCCGAAGGTCTCTGGTTCAAGTTTCATTGGCGTCAACGAGATTTAGTTCGAGTGGTTTTTCGGATGGGCTCTAAGCCTGTTTAGTTACGATACGTGCTGGCTTTAAATCAGAACGTATCGCAGCTGGGTGGACGGACACACGGCCAAAGCGTGATAATGATTATATCACCTTGTGGAGTGCCGATACATTAGATCAAAGGGGCGAAAGGGGCTGTAGGGCTACGAAGAAGAAGAAGAAGACAGACTGACTCAAGGGGGCTTCGTCGTTGCCTGACGATTCTTATATCCCACAAATATGAGTGGAGCATCCAGATGGAGGTAGTGCTCCCTCGCACCCTCCCAACCGGATCAAGATCCAAACGTAGACGTGGCCATGCGTTTCCCATTTGAGTGAAAAACTAATACAAAAGCACTTTGTATGACTCTTTCCCACAAATGAGAAGCACAAACGTAACAAATTTATGATATAAAGTTATGCAATGAAATCACATAGCCCTGTATAATAAAAGTGCACACGAATGGAAGGCCACTCTTCCCGGCATGAGTCTCTCCTAACAACGAAAAAACGGGTCCTATACCCGGTCAGGTACACCGAAACGGAAAGACCGAGCTTAAATATTTAACAATCTATTTTTATTCTAAATTGATAATTATATTCTCTCATAATCATCGACATAACTTTTCAAGCTTATGTTCTGTTGCAAGTTTAACTACAAAAGCCATGCAGTAAATGTTAGCAAATAATATTATGCATTGTTACTTCATATAATACAAACAAAAGTAAAGCTGCAACGGTTGAAATAAATTGAAACCCGCCTTGAGCTTCTACAAAACTATTCATTTACATAGAACCTCCAGCGGTACATACCCAAGCACAATATTGCGATACGTCTTAAATTGTTATTAATTATTTTATAACTGTATTATGTATTAATTTTGAGATTGCAAGAAATATCGAATAGAATGAATAGACTTAAATAAATATGATATATTTTCTTTCGGCTTTTAAAGAAAACAAGTTGAGTAAGCAGGAGAGTGCTCCTACCAGAAGGTCTTTGTAAACATCCTAGGGTTAGAAACAAGTTTTCTAATGGCGTGAATCGATAACTTGAATTATTCATCCAATACTTAGATATGAAATTGTTCAAATTTATACAAAAGATGCACAGTTTCTTTCATAAGCACAGTGCAGCCGCCATTTTAATCTAGCTTAAATGATTTTTCTGAATGCTCGGCCGATTGAACATGTTCAAGTTAAACACTATTCCTTAAATTTTCATGAAAATTGAAAGAAAATAAAAGTGCCTAAGTCAATTTTAGATATATATAGGGTTTTCCAATAAGAGGTGTTATTTTGAATAGACCTTCTGATTTAACACCTTGCGACTTCTTCCTTTGGAGCCACGTAATAAAGAAGGCCTATGCCAAAAGCCCAGCGTCGATTCAAGATCTCAAAAATGAAACTCGTGAGGCTATCGAGGACAGAGGGCAACCACTTTGCGATTTGGTAATGGAAAATTTCATGAAGGGGATATGGTCATGTAAGCGTGTCGTAGTGGTTATTTGCTCAATGTTAGTTATTGCTATTAACGGCATATCTTCTTCTTTATAATGAAATAAACATTCGATCATTTGTATTAAAAATGGCATTTTTCTTTTAATATCAAAATAGCACCTCTTATTGGAAAACCCTATATCAACCATTAACACGTGTTATTGTTGGTATAATTCCATATAATTGAAATGGCTATAACTCACTTGATTATGATTCGATCTCAATTAAATTTTGTGAACGTATATATCTTATGTTAGTCTATATAATTGCAAAATTTCAAAAAGTTTAAAGGTACCGTTTTGATTTTATGGGCAAAAATGTAAAATCTACAAATCATACTATTATTAACAAAGTTGAGCGAATTTCGACTTCTAAAGTATTTGTTGCCCTTGTACTCATATAGGTCCACGTTCGTGATAATTTTCAGATTTTTCGGCTGAAAGGTGTCCAATCGCGAGGGGGGGGGGGCACAAATTTGGGTACATTTTGCCTTCCCCTGGACCCCCTAATTCATAAAATGATTTTTTATTTCAGATTCTAAAAGTTCTAATCAAGACCTTTCATTTGATACCCCACTCGACTCCCTTTGATGAAAAAAAATTTTTAAGGGCCAATTCGTTATAAGGGGGGACCCCCTTAAACATTTTTTAAATTTTTGTTAAGGCCTTAACTTTTGAGAGACCATCACTTTTGACCTTTTCACAAAGTTTGAGCATTCTAGCTTCTATAGTTTCTGAGGAAATCAGCTGTGACGCACGGTCAGACAGACGGACAGACAGGTCGCGAAACTAGTAGGTCTTTGTAAAAATTTTTTACAAAGACCTAAAAATGAAGAAAATTTTAAGTAGTACTAAAAATTAAATCTCATGAGAAATATAATTAAAGCGAATGGATGAATTATTTTTCTAAATCTGCCACATAAAATCGCCCGATTAATACATTCTGTAATGCTGTTGTTGCGCTGAGCAGCATTCAACTTTTGAGAAACATAGGCTAATAGCCTCTCATCACCATCATCTCCAATTTGTGACAACAAACTCCCCACTGTAGTCATGCTTGCGTCACACTCAATAATAAAGGGCTGAGTGAAATCAGGGTGATGTAATTCCGTGGCATTAACCAGGGCCTCTTTCTATTTGTTAAAAGCGTTTTCAACCTCGTCAGTCCATTGAAATCTTTAAGGATTTTTTAAGATAGTCAGAAATGAGTGATGCAAAAGCAGCATAATTAGGTACAAAATGACGATACCAGCCAGTCATGCCTAAGAAACGTCGCGGTGGTTTTTCGGCGGTGGGAACGAGAAAATCGTTCAAAGCTACGAGCTAAGATAGATCTGTTTTCAATTTACCATCCTTGGCTGTAAATCCTAAATACTTCAGTCCTTTCATACAAAAATGACTTTTATTAACATTTATTGTAAGGCCAGTGTTGCGAAGGCAATCTGCGACTTTAGAGGGTAGAAATAGTTAGAATTCAAAATCTGGCGTAGTAGTCAATAAATCATCCAGGTAAAGAGAGACTATTTCTCTATCCTGTGGTAATAGAGGCTTCATGACTTTATCCATTAGTCAACACATGTGTTGAGGGGCGTTACACAACTCAAATAGCATCAGTTTAAATTGATACATCGCGAGGTTTTTCTTCCAAAGGAATTTGCTAAAAGGCATTTTTAAAATCAATCACAAAATTGAATTTAGTATCATGTAATTGACACAGTAGTCCATCGATGTGAGGAAGAGGATAAGCATCTTTGATGGTAACCTGGTTCACCCTGCGGGAATCCAAACAAAGTTTATCTTTGCCAGGTTTCTTAATTAGTATGACAGGGGAATTCCATGCACTGTTGCTTTCCTCTATCACATCCATGGGCAACATTCTATCCAATTCTCCATACATTAGTTTAAGAATAGTTAGAGATACTGGATAGTGCCTTTGTTTGATGGGTGTAGCATTTTCAAAATCTATTGAAATACGTCCCAAGTTCAATTTATCACAAGATGGAAAGGATCCCTTCACTTGGTCTAATCTATTAGTTTTTTCGAAGATAAGTAAATGAAGCTTAGGATCCGATTTAGGCTTTATTTCTATAATTCTATAATTCCTGGAGCTAATTTGAACTCCCACCAGAAGTCCACTCTAAGATAAAGTTTGTTCCAAATAAAATTTTTGCAAAAGGCCAAGCATTATTAATTTTATGGAGAATGCTATCAACCTGTATTAATTTAATTATTTAATTTATTAATCAACAACTGACATAATGAAGGTATACTTTCCACTATAGGAGCTTGGGTGAAATTGATCTAAATAACTGGCTGAAATTGATCTAAATAACATAATTGTTAGGAGCTTCAATAGTTTCATCATTATGCAACAGAAAAGGATAATTTATCAGCGAGGACCAGTTCGAGGTTTCAACTAGCCTCTCTGGTCATTTTCTTTACATCTCGAACAAGATGTAGTGAAAACTCCAAGTCCACATCGATAGCAAAATAATATTCGATTAGGGTTGGGGCAAACTTAAAATTTATGTCCAATTAAGTCACAATTCCAACACCTAGGTTGACGAACCTCTTTTATACTGTTGAGTGACTCTAATTCTCTTTCTGTAAATGTTTCATCTTTTGAAACTTCTAATTCAGAATGATACTTATTTGGATCTCTATTACTTTGCTTTGATTTCCTTACCAATAACTCAGCTTTTCTTCCGTTAATTCATCCAAGGTTTGACATTCAGAAGGAAAAAGTTATTGCATCAAAGTCGGAATCATACTAGGTAAAAGGATACTAATAAGTTCATTGTCAGGTGTTGAGTTACGTGTTTCTTTTCTTTATATCATAAAGAAATACCTGTTTTCCAGTGCAAGCGCTAGAGCTGTTGGCATCCATTGGTGCCGATATTTCTATTAGTTTGAAATGAAAAGTCTTGCAGATGTTGGCATTTTCGCTTTTTACTTTCAAATGTATTTTCTCTAAAAATTACAATTGCTTAAATACTACTTTCATGTGTGCATAATTCGCTTACACCTAAATGATTCATATAAATTCTCATGGGAATATGATTGACCCTTTCAAGTGGTCAGTATGTCGCGAATACAATTTATTGTACTAAAAACTCATATTCCTAATTGATGCCACGCAACAACTCACTCTAAACATAAATAAATTATTGAGTTGAACTTCCGCATGTGGTTGTTTTTTATAATTTAGGAACGTGACCTACGTAACTTGTATGGTAAGAAGTATTGTTATGATTCATGGATGTAATGCCTGTGGGATTGTTATCCCAGTACACAGGAATAGGTTGACTTCTCTGTAAATTTAAATCAATTGCTGTTCCTTAAAATATCATCAAGACTCTCATGAGTTCCTTGATGTTTTCGTTCAATGGTCTGGAGGATCTCTGAATCAGAATTCCATTGACTGAAAATATTAGACCAAGTAATTTGCGTAGTTTGTTAGTGAAACCAATACTAGGTGCTGGGCTTCCCCAATAAGCAACGCTGTATATTCCAATAATCATCATCTGTTTTTTCGGTTTTTTTCGGTTTTCTATAAAGGAAATCAAGTACCGAAAGTGTTTGATTAGTAGTTTCAAAGATAATTCGACTCTTGCTTAATGGGCTCGAAGAACGATAATTCTTTTTATTTAAAATACTAGAGGAAGACGTTTGAGGAGAAACTCTTTTCTTTTCGTCCGATGAAGTGAAAATCACTACTTAACTAAGAAACCTGCTTTATTAATAATTGTAAAGAATTTCCCATAGTTTTAAATTAAGCAAAGCAGTGCCATTTACAGGAACCTCGGCTGATTCTTCCTCGTCATTCGTTTCTAAACTCTCAGCTTGAAGATGACCATCTGCACGGTCTGCCGTGTTTTTATTACGTGACCTAGTTTAAGGGGTTTCGAGTGGCATTATTAGTTTTATATAGACGAAAAACATAGAGCCTTCTAGACAGTGTCAGAAATGAAGAACCCTGGTATAAAAAGCGAGCACTTCTTGGTTGTAAACGCTATACCTCGACTCGGGTGCAGAGAGTTTTCTTTGGAAAAACGCCAACGAGAGAAATCGACAATTTTGTTCTTGCTCTAACATGGCGCCTACGGCTATGTCGGATGCATCAGTAGTAAGCCTGAGAGGTTTACTTGCCTGATAATGCACGAGTAATGTGGAGTCCGCTAAGCTGAGCCTGAACTTTACGAACGCCTTCTCCGTTCCGGGGTATACTTAATTGTCGTCCTGTCTACTTTTTTGTTGTCTCTACATAATTTGTTGAGAGGGGCCTGAAGCACCGCGGTGTTGCGGATAAACTGCCATAAAAGTTATAATTTGCCCGATATACTCTATTTCGATCAAGCCAAACTCGCACTTAGAGACATTAATGACGACCCCGAAGCTCGATAGATGTTGACATACTACTCGTAGATGCTTTAAATGCTCCTCCTCCGATTTTGACGCGATAAACGCGTCATCGCGCTGTCGGAGCACCTCGTCCATAAATTGCTGACAGGTCTGCGCTGCGTTTTGAAGACCAAACGTCATTAGGCCCAAACGGAGTCGTGACCGCCATTTTTGGTATGTCTTCCATTCGCTATTGAAATTTGGTGGAACGCGCACAGTAAGTCAATCTTTGAGAAAACGCGCATCCCATTTAAGTTCACGGAAATATCCTCGATGTGCCGCATTGGATATTTATCCGGGACTGTAGTGGCGTTAAGGCAATGATAGTCTCCGTTTGGCCCCCATGTGCCTTCTTTCTTTGGGACGAGGTGCAAAAAACTTGCCTATGGGCTCTTGGATGGTGTACAGAAACCTTTATCCAGCAGAAATTGGGTTTTTTTTCGTGTTACACTTAGCTTGTCTTAGCTTACCGGGGGCCCGTAGTTATTCTACATTGCTCAATCTGCACACACGACGCTGTGTCTGGTGTGCCGATACTGGCTATACGATTTGCAATGACCGCTAATTCTTCGAGGCTACTTCGCTCGTTCACGGCGCGAATGCTGGGGGAGGCGTTGCAGCCATAATGATTTTGTGAGGTTATCTGGAATGGATTTTCCTGCGGAGCACTGCAGGTGACGCAAAAACTGGAACGTTCACATATCCTCCATCTCAAGATCAAAGAGCACTTGACGCGTCCTTTCCTCGTCAGTGATGCCAAAAACAGCCAGCAGTCTTCCTTTCAGGGTTTCGTATTTACCGTTCTCGGGTGGACGATGTCTGCAATCTGCGAAAGAGTTGGCATGTCCAATTCAGCCACAATTTTGTCGAAACGCGCTGCTTCCTAGCTAATTTTTCCCCTGCGGAACTGGGCTACAACGCGCAAGAACCATAACGTTGGTTTGGTGTGCCAGAAAGGTGGCAATTTGACCATGATGGTGGCGTTGATGTCTGTGGAGGCTCAGTCAACATTTCCTTCATCGACATCGATTTTATGCGCGTGCATTTTTAGGGTTTTGTAAAATAATTTTACAAAACCCTACTAGTTTCGCGACCAGTCTGTCCGTCTGTCCGTCCGTCCGTCCGTGTGTCACAGCAGTTTTTCTCGGAAACTACTTAAGCTAGAAACATCAAATTTTGTGTGTAGGTGTAAAGTGGTGATCTCTTCAAAGTTCAACTACAAAAAAATTTTCTAAGGTATTTAAGGGGGGTCTCCCCATATAGGAGAGACCCCCCGAAAAAAAATTTCATTGAAGGTAGCCGATATGGGTATCAAATGAAAGGTCTTGATGAGAACTTTTCAAAACAGGTCTTAGTTTGGCAAAATTTGCTTCGAGGGGCACACAGGGAGGGGAAATACACGAAAAATTTGTGTCCCCCCCCCCCTCGCGATTGGACACTTGTGATCCGAAAAATCTGAAAAAAATCAGGAATGTAATCCTTGGTGAGTACAACAACAACAAATACGTGAGAAGACGCAATTCACTCAACTTTGTTAGTAGTAGTATGATTTATCGATTTCATGTTTTCTTGAATAAAATCTTAACCGTACCCTTAAATTCAATGAAATTCAGTTCGTGGATTGATCTATCCTGAAAGTTTCATAAAGATTGAATCATATTTAGCGATGTTATAGCGGTTTGAATTTTCCTGTATTACTATGGAACAATATGCGCTGCATTTATTACTATGGCGACATATGGCTATGGAACAACATGCGCTTTTTACCGACTCAGACACTACAGTTTTGCTAGGATTTTCATGAAAATTTCAGGAATGATAGGTGTCATGAATATCTTTGAGAACCGGTTCAGCTAGTGGTATCAGTAATCGTAAAACAAAATAGTGGCTGTTTTAAATGCGAAGATTGAATAATTTTGAGTTATTTTTTCCCAACTTCAACGTTTAAGGTGCATGCTTTGAACACTTGATTCAATTTAATGAATGACTGAAGATGAATACCTGCATTTAATGCTCATAAGTGAAACAAGTCAAGGAGGTGGGAGAAAGCTCCTAGCAAAAGGGTTTTGTAACCATTCTAGGATTCGAAAAAATTGGCCATTAATCGATGATAACAGTACAGGAGAGTGGCCCCTGAAAAAAAAATTCATCAAACGTAGCCGATATGAGTATGAAATAAAAGTTTCCATGGTAGCTTTTCAGAACAGTTGTTAAACTGTCAGTTTTTGCTTCAGTGGGGGTGCAGGGGGGAAATACATGAAAAATGTGTTTCCTCCGTCGCGGATGGACATCTGAAATAATTATCAAGGGAGATGTTTATGAGAATAACAATTCTAAAAACCTCAGAAGTCGAAATTCGTTCAACTTTGTTAATAATAGTATGATCTTCGTATTTCATATTTTCTCCAATAAAATCGCCTTTGACATGTTTCTTGATTTGATTCGATCTGGTGACTGCATTTTGTAAATTGAATACAAAACCCTTCTGACATGAGCGTAGGTCTGTTTACCCAACTTGTTTTTTGTGGTTTATCGGCTGCAGTGTGTCTTGCATGTGTAGGTTGTTCCTGCGGCAGTTGGTTAATGGCTAGTTCAGTGTCGATTACTAGTCATTCTGGGTCTTTATTGTGATTTGTGTTAGAAACTAAATTTCAGTTCGTCATCTAACAGCTCCATTACCTGTGTCGTAAAAATAGGTTTTGATAAATTTACAATCCGTGGATATAAGGCTCTCTTCGTTGGAGTGGTTGTTGCGTTTTGTTTTATCACCAATTTGTCAAGCTTTTTTGTTATGGTCTCTGGTTTATTTTTGAGCTAAATATCAATGTTTTGTCTCATTTCACTATAGAATTGTAGAAAGTTTTCAGTTTGTATAGTGTTAGTTGATTGTAAGTGTGAATGTAGGAGTTGCCGGTTGATTTTGTCCTTTCTTATGCATAGAACAATAGGCGAAGTATTTGTGTACTACGTTGTGTGTCTCGTGCTGCGATTGTGTTTTGGATAATTACGATTTTTGCAAATGTTGGTGTTATATTATTTTTTAAATACTATTGAGCCATATTTTTGCTATGGTTCGATGAAGTCGTAGGATGAGGTTGTGGAACGATCGCAACAGTTTTGTTTGGCTGGCAATGTTGTAGTCAATTATTTTGGTCATTGATATCTGCATGCCGATTTTCTTGTATTTTGAAAAATCGTCTGGCCTTGCCCTTTTAAGTGAGCAGACGCGTTTTGACCCCTCCGAGTCATCTTCAGTGTCTTTTTATTGTTTATTAAAATAAAAGATGGGTGCTGTGGGTTGCATAGCTTTTGCAAAATTCTATTCGTTTATCCAGTTGAAAATCAAGTAGATAAATTTCAAACTCGTAAGAGTTATAAAGAAACTCTTAATACAGCTTAACAAGCCATGTACATGAAAGCTCGACTACCACATACATGACAACATGTAGGCTGACTTTACTCGCCAACTCATTTGGCGGTATATGAATAAATGTGGAAGTGTCGACAAAAGTCAAGATTTTGTACGGTGTCTGGTTGAGTTTCAACGCTGAACAGAACTGAACAACGCAGAACATCGTAGCGTTGCAGACATTAGTCTGTGAATGCGGTGACTTCCGCGGTTGCAACAGAATGGCACCCAAATGAGGCTGTTTGTTATTGGTTCCAGATATATTATATTTTATTTCTCTCAATTTAAAGTTTTAAATTTTCGATTTGGTGGGCTTGAGTACCTAGAGTGACTGATTTGAAAAGTCGTTCGGGCATTCCAGGGAAATTTTTTCTTTTCCTTTATTTGCGACGATTTTAGTCATTATTTTCGATTTTTTTGTTATAGATTTTTGATCACGGGATTTGCCGCAGTTGCAGTGGTGCCTACTGTGCTGATTTGTGTTTGATGGTCTCCACCGGCTATGATAGCAGTCATGCTGTAGCAGTGGGGATGTTTGTTGGGATCCGCCAAATTTCGAGTCGTTGGCTTTATCTCCCTGCATGGGATAGTTGGACTTGGATCCAACACTTGGAATTAGTCAACGCTTTCGGCCCTTCCATCATCTTACTGGTGTTAGCTTTGGGATTTGTGCGGTTCTTTTCTGAGCAATTATGAAGTCCGTAGTGTTTCATAATGGTCTCGTAGTCGGCCCTTTGTGCTGACAGTTTGAGCGGAGTCCGCCTTCAGATTCCATGGCTATGCCAGGCACTGTTGCGGTTTGTCTGTTTTCTATCCTGTGAAAATTTTAACCTTCATCCGACTTAATTACTTTTTTTAAGGGTTTTATAAAATAATTTTACAAAACCCTACTAGTTTCGCGACCAGTCTGTCCGTCTGTCCGTCCGTCCGTCCGTGTGTCACAGCAGTTTTTCTCGGAAACTACTTAAGCTAGAAGCATCAAATTTTGTGTGTAGGTGTAAAGTGGTAATCTCTTCAAAGTTCAACTACAAAAAAATTGTATAATGTATTTAAGGGGGGTCTCCCCATATAGGAGGGTGACCCCCCGAAAAAAAAATTTCATTGAAGGTAGCCAATATGGATATCAAACGAAAGGTCTTGATGATAACTTTTCAAAACAGGTCTTAGTTTGGCAAAATTTGCTTCAAGGGGTGCACAGGGAGGGGAAATACACAAAAAAGTTGTGTCCCCCCCTCTGAAAAAAATCAGGAATGTAGGCCTTGGTGAGTACAATGGAATTCAGTACGTGGATGTCTGTTTATAAGATTGATCTATCCTGAAAGTTTCATAAAGATTGAATCATATTTAGCCATGTTATAGCGGTTTGAATTTTCCTGTATTACTATGGAACAATATGCGCTGCATTTATTACTATGGCAACATATGGCTATGGAACAACATGCGCTTTTTACCGACTCAGATACTACAGTTTTGCTAGGATTTGCATGAAAATTTCAGGAATGATAGGTGTCATGAATATCTTTGAGAACCGGTTCAGCTAGTGGTATCAGTAATCGTAAAACAAAATAGTGGCTGTTTTAAATGCGAAGATTGAATAATTTTGAGTTATTTTTTCCCAACTTCAACGTTTAAGGTGCATGCTTTGAACACTTGATTCAATTTAATGAATGACTGAAGATGAGTAAGTAGATACTAAAAACCTCAGAAGTCGAAATTCGTTCAACTTTGTTAATAATAGTATGATCTTCGAATTTCATATTTTCTCCAATAAAATCGTCTTTGACATGTTTCTTGATTTGATTCGATCTGGTGACTGCATTTTGTAAATTGAATACAAAACCCTTCTGACATGAGCGTAGGTCTGTTTACCCAACTTGTTTCCTTTTGCTTCTAGTGGGAATTCATTTTGAGGAATGAATTGTGCGAATGTTGTAAATTATAGAAATCTTCACTTGCTTTCACCTTTTTATCTTTCTTTGACTCTTAAATTAGTTATTTGTTTATTTTCAGTTTTGATAAAGTTTCCTAATTGTTTACAGTTATTAAATTGAGGTTTAGTTGATTTATAGATGATTGATTTTAATAAGAGTATTAAGTTTTGATTAAAATTTAGGTGGCTTGGATTGTGTTCATTAAGCCTAGTCTACAATTATAGGGTTGATTTTTAGATAATTTATCCAGTTAGTACATTTAGTAGTTAGTTTTTGGTTTTAAGCAATTTTAGGTTGAGTTTGGTTAGTTGAGTTTAGTTTAGGTAGTAAGTTGGGTTTTGGTTTGGGTTAGTTTGAAGTATATTTGGCTAGTTTCGAATTAATTTTTATTTTAGCTTACGTTAGGTATTAAAATTTTATACATGTATTTACTTGTCTGCTTGTCTGTCTGGTATTCAATTTTTAATTTATTTTTACAGAATCGTTTGGTTGTCCGTTTGTTATCTATTAAATCATTTATGTTATTCAAATTGTCGGTTATTCTTCGTTATCTTGTCTGCTGATGAGCATCCATCCTAGTGGAACGAAAAATTTATCTCGTAATAATACCAACATGCGTCATCATGAGTCCCCAGTATCATTTAGCAGTGCTAATATCTCAAACAGATTACCGGACTACGTCGAAATTAATGGAAAAGCGGGCGATGATCGTGAATCACCCGCTAGTTTTATAGCACGACCTTTTCGAAATTGCTTCCGGAGGTCCAGGAGATATTTCTTCGCGCGGCGTCTCTTGAAGCATGCCTACGTGAAGTCAATTGTTGCAACTCCTGGCGACAATAGGCCCTACGTAGAGGTTTGTGTCAAGGGTCTCAAATTGACGGGCTTGCTTGAAGGTGGAGCCAGAGTCAGTATCCTTGGAGCCGGAGCCTTGGACCTACTGTCAGACTTGGGTTTGTATATGCATACCATGCATGCTCATGTTTGCACTGCATCAGGGCACAAGGATTCAGTTCTGGGATACGTCACAACATTGGTGCGATTTAATAACAATACTTAATTGATGAGATTCCTAGTTGTCCCTTCCTTGGTGCCCGCAGTGTATCTTGGAATTGACTCCTGGGATCTCTTCAAAATAGCACCTATCCAGGTCAATGCTATCAAAGTAGCCGCTGAGCCTTCGAGCCCTGAATTCCATTTTCTTTCTCGAAAAGATCAGCAACGACTTGACTTCGTCAAACAACAATTCCCGTCGTATAATGTGGAAGGCTTGGGTAGAACCAGTCTCGTGTCTCATCACATTGACACTGGTTTGGCTCGACCCATTAAGAGCGGCATTATGCTGTCTCGCCTGTTATACAGAAACTATTGTATGACGAACTCGATCGAATGTTATCCTTGGGAGTAATAGAGGAAAGTCAGAGTTCAAGGAGCTCTCCTGTGATTCTTGTGTCTGTGCGTTTATGTCTTGCCGCCAGATGCCTCAACGAGGTGACCGTTAACGATGACTATCCGTTGCCACTGATTGCAGGTCTTTTGGCATGGTCCCAGAGCACCAGGTTCATTATCAGTTTGAAACTGAAGGATGCCTTCTGGCAAATACAGTTGGATGAGGCAAGTAAGGAGAAAATGGCCTTTACCGGCCCTCTAAGGGCCTTGTACCATTTCATGGTCATGCCATTTGGTTTATGTAATGCTCCCCTAATGATGTGTCCGTTGATGCATAAAGTAATACCGCATGAACTGCAGGAAAATTTATTTGCTTACCTATACAACCTGCTTGTTACGGGTTCAATATTTGATGGGCACTTGGAGCTCCTGAGTACTATTGCAAAACTGCTCAGGGACGCCAATTTGACTATCAATGTTGGAAAGAGCAAGTTCCTCAAGAGGAAAATCAAATATCTTGGCATTGTAGTAAGTGATGGTATCCTGCTCACCGATCCGGAGAAGGTCTCAGGTATAATCTCCTATCCTGAACCCCGAGTGGCCAAAGACGCGAGACGATTCATGGGCATGGCAGGATGGTACAGGCGTTTTATTCCAAACTTCGTCTGTTTACGGCCCCTCTAACGGATTTGCTAAAGGGCAAATGTGCCTTCAAGTGGTGGTGGAAGTGTTTTGTTCCAGAAAGAGGATGAAGGTAGGGAGCATCCAACCACATTTACGTCAATGAAACTCATCGCTGCGCAACGTAACTATAGCATTACTGAATCGGAATGCCTAGCTGCGGTGTAGAGTGTAAAGATATTCAGGGCATATATTGAAAGATTGCCCTTTACCACCATGACCTATCTTGTCAGTCTTTAATGGCTGATGAAGCAGACGGAACTTTCAGGTCAATTGGCTCGCTGGAGTCTGAAATTGCAAGGGTTCAATGGTTTGTAGACTTCATAGGTACATAACTCGTTCACAACCAGGGAATACTCAATTGTTTGTAATGCTGGACTATTATAGCAAATTTATATGGCTCAAGCCCATGGCTAAAGCCACTGCAGTATCAGTCGTGCGATATTTGGAGTGCGAAATCTTTTTGACCTTCGGAGTTCCCGAATGGCTACACTCGGATAGCGGTATGCATTTCGTCTCGCAGGTATTCGCTATGCTTATGAGTGACTATGGAGTGTAGCATTGCTTCACTCCATATCATTCATTGCAAGCGAATGCCTCGAAGAGGTCAAACCAGTCGACATTGAACGCCATCAGAGCCTACATAGGGTCCGATCATAGCAGCTGGGATGAGAATCTTTTGGAATCACGTTTTGCCTTCCGCAAGGTGATTCAATGGTCCACAGGATTTGCACCCTATTTCCTCATGTTTGGGTACTACCTATCACAAGGGTGTTCAATTTGACAACCGTCAGGCTCGCCCCCGGGAGCAATCTCACAATCAAACAGTGATCGTGCAAAATTTAGCCGTGAGCAATGCAGTCGATCGGTTTGCGGCTAAATTCGCTCCACGGTTTTTTTCCTGCAGTGGTTCGTCGCCATACTGGGCATTTTTTTCATGAACTTGAGGATGAATCCGGTAAGCTGCTAGGTACCTTTCACGCTAAGGACATCCAATCTGACTCATAATTACCCCTGCCGACATTCCTTGTTTGCCTGACTGAATGGAACACTCAGGGTCTGGGTCGTCTCCGCGAGAGTTGTGAGTTCCAGCGTACCAGCATTCGCCTATTCGCAACTTTAAATTGCCTCCGTAATTCTTTTGGGCAAGGATACATTTTTCTTGGTACATTCATTTATTTTATTAACATTCAATAATTTCCCTATAATTTTTATTTTCCTCATCATCTCGATCTTACCCTCTTGCCTTATTTTTAATTACAAAAACAAAAAAAAAATTATACAATAATAATCGTAACTTTGCCACTAACAACATTTCATTCATTAGTTCCCATTAACAAAATTTCATTCATTCAACCTAATTCCTTCTTCATACTGACTTATTTTATTCATTAGCTTCCACTAACAAAATTTTATTTGTTATGCTAACAAAATTCATCCACGCATCGCTTCTAACGAATTCCATTTCCATCTTCATTGTACGGGTGGGAGTGTTCTGCAACTGGAAAGGGAACGGGGCCCTTTCCAGTTGCAGAGCACCCCCACCCGTACAAGGGTGAGTCATTTTATATTGTTTTTTCCTCTTTCTTTATTGCTAATAATAATACTGATCGAATATATTTCGTAAATTATTTAATTTATATCGGATTTATGATGCTAATTTCAACTTAATATTAACAGCTAAGTTTAACAAGTACAACAACATTAACACGTGATACTAGGGAGATACACGTTTGCAACGGACCTAGAAACTACAAATATGTAGGGATTTTGATAAAAGTTTTAGAAATGGCTTGAAATATTGATGTGTTATCACGGCTAATCAAGTGACGGGGTCAAAACACTTGCAACAAAATGGTGGCGAGTTTGAAATCATAATAACCATAATAACTTTTCGAACTCAATTTATGGAATTTGTAAATTAGTCAAGCTTTGATCTGCAAAATACTATATATTTTTTTATTTACTAAATGTTTTACAATACCTTTCTGGCAAGAGCACTCTCCTGCTACTTCAATTTGTTCATATATGGTTTGAATTCAAATCCAAAATATCGAAGGGAGACTCCTGAAGCATAGAAATGAAACTAGTGCGCTCAAGCTTTTGCGCGGTACTTGCGATCGCACATTTCTACGCTGCCAATACGAATTTGTTGCCGAAGCAGAAAAGCAAGCAAATCAATGCCACAGAGGTCCTAGATATACTGAATTTAGGTGTAATTTGTTTAAAAAACGTAAGAATATTGCAAATCCCTACACAGAGCTATATTTTAAGGTCCCCTAGCCGCAAAGAAACTTCTTCAAAAAAGCCGCAATGAAACTCCTTCAAAAAAGCCAGAAAGTAAAGTTCGCACGGACGCCCAATCAGAAGAAGGACCTGATGCAAAACAGAAGAGGCAGAAGCTCCGACGAAGACCCTGGCAGCAGACACTGCTCGTAAAGCCCCAATATGGCCGATCCATTGCGGAGGTACTGCGGGACATCAGGGGAAACTTGAGGCCCGAAGATACCAATACTAACATTAAAGTAGTACAACCAACGCGGGCAGGCCACATTCTGGTCGAATCCGGAGCAGAGGCCGGCAATAAAGAAGCATTCTGCGATGCAGTAAAGAAAGTCCTCGGCAAAAGTGCAACTATAGCCTCGCTCGAACCGATGGCAACGATCGAAATACAAGACATTGACTGCGTCACGCATCTGGCCGAGGTAAAAGAGGCCATCAAAAGGGAGTTCCCAAGCGTGAGAAGGATCAAAGCAAGACTGACGCCAGAAAACAACAGGGGACAACGCATGGCAATAGTTGACTTAACCGAAAAGGACGCCGAACAATTCCTGAACAAGGGCAAAGTACGAATAGGGTGGGTTGTCTGTAGGATACGGCGAAGAGCAACGCCTCTTCAATGTTGCCTTGGTTATGGTCACACCACACAAGTATGCAAAGAACCCGATAGGAGTTCCCTATGTTAGAAATGGGGTCAAATGGCACATAAAAGAAAAGAGTGTACGAAGGAAGCACACTGTATTCTTTGCAATGATGCTGATCCAAGACTTGATTTTGGACACGTCTTGGGATCAGGAAAATGTCGGGTGTTCCAGAAAGCCCTAGCCAAGGCAAAATCAGAAATTTGAAGTCCTGCATCCTGCAGCTACACATACACCGTAGTTCAACTGGCCTATATCCGCTTGAGCAGTTTGCGAGGGACATGAAAGCCGACTTCTTGCTGGTGAGTGAGCAACACCATAATAAAAGTCCTGCATTATGGTATTCTGATGAAACTGGCACTACCGCCATCTGGGTTCGGAACAGTGACTATCAAGCGGATAGTTATGGACGGGGGGATGGTTTCGTGTGGGTTCGGTGCTCAGGGGCCACCTTCTAAAGTGTGTACGTAACGTCTAACGAATCGATATCATCTTTCCAAGCCAAGCTTAATGCTTTGGAGGGCGCTGTCTCGAACGCAGAGGGCAAAGTGCTCGTTGGAGGTGACTTCAATGCTAAAGCAATCGAATGGGGCATGCCTCAGATGGATCCGCGGGGAAAACGAATCCTGGGAATGGCGGCCAGGACGGCCCTCTCGTACTAAACTCCGGAAATACGCTGACTTTCCACCGTATTGACTGTTAGGGAACCATACCGGACGTGACATTCGCCTCGGAGTCCTTAGTACGGAGGATACACAACTGGAAAGTATTAGAGGACTACTCAGCCAGTTGATCATCAGTGCATTCTGCTTGAGATAAGTGATGCTGTCTCCCGACGTCCGTGCTCTTGGCTTTCTGCAACTGGATGGGACTTCAGAAGCATGGATGTCGAGAGGTTTGTCTAGGTGCTCACAGCAGGTTAGCTGCTGCAGGGAGCTCCGGAGGGGACGGAAGAACTGGCAGCTCAAGACATGGTGAACTCTACTACGAGCATCATTACGACTGCTTCTGCGCTTCTATGCCCTGTCGAAGATCCCGGCAAGGCAAGCCCCCACTGTACTGGTGGTCAACTGAAATCACTGAAAAGCGAAGGGAGTGTCACAAGCTTCGACGTGAGGCTGAACGGGCGTGGAACGGTGACGAGGCATGCAACTGGCTGGCAGCATATAAGTCGGCCAAGGAATGCCTTCGCAAACTGATCAACAGTAGCAATGCTCGCTGCTGGCTAGACCTAGTGGACAATGTGAACAAAGATCCGTGGGGCCTTGGCTAGAAGCTGGTCATGCGAAAGCTTGGTGCCCTACGGAAGCCTTGTATACATGACGCGGAAAAGATGGACATGATAGTGCGGGGACTCTTCCCCACCCATCCCGTCCATGTTGACGCTGTCCATGGTGAAATAGCAGTCGAGTGCCCAATCTTCACACAGCTGGAACTGGGGGAGGCAGCCCTCTCATTGAAAGGAAGGAAGGCTCCAGGTCCAGATGGTGTTCCAGCTGAGATGTTGTGGCTCGTCTATCACCATTGTCCTGACTTGCTGCTCAGCACATTCAACGCTTGCCTACGGGACGGGGTTTTCCCGGTACGGTGGAAGGTGGCGAGGCTCATACTGATTAGCAAGTGGAAGGGGAATCCCGAATCGCCATCTGCATACCGCCCGTTATGCATGCTAGATACGGCTGGGAAAGCGCTAGAGAAACTTATCAAGGGAAGACTCATTGACGTGATTGTGCTGCTGGGGCCTATCTCCTCGGTAGTGCGGTTTTAGAGCAGGACGTTCTACTATCGATGCGATTGCAGATCGGTCCAAAAAGCAGAGGCATATAGTCGCACCAAGCGATGGATCGTCCTGTTGGTGACACTCGACGTCAGAAATGCCTTCAACTCTGCTAGATGGGTGGATATTCTGGATACGCTGGAAAACTCTTTTTAATTTCCAGAATATGTAATGCGGCTTTTGAAGAGCTACCTGAAGGACCGAAGCCTGCTCTACGATACGACACAGGGCCAACGAAGGCTGGAAATGACATCGGGTGTTGCCCAGGGATCTATCCTTGGTCCGGACCTGTGGAACGTGTCTTAGGACGGGCTACTGAGACTGGAGATGCCAGATGAGTTGCGTTTGGTCGGCTATGCGGATGATGTTGCGGCTCTGGTCACTGAACGCACCGTTGAACAAGCGCAACTTAGTCTAGGTATGCTAATGCGCCGAGTGAGGGACTGGATGACTGCTCGCGGGCTCAGTTTAGCACTGGAGAAAACCGAAGTGGTCATCTTGATAAAAACGAGGATCCCTAGAGTAAGGATGAGCAGTACTGGAGACAGACAAGTCGAATCGAAGCCAGCGGTGAAGTACCTGGGGCTACTGATCGACTCGAAGATGAGTTTCTCTGAGCAAATCAGGGCAACGGCTGAGAACGCTTCTTCGGGAATAGCAGCTCTGAGTTGACTTATGGCCAACGTAGGGGGGCCCAGTCCATCAAGGAGACGCCTCTTGATGAGTGCTGTGGGCTACTGTACGGAGCAGAGGTATGGGGCGACGCTCTCAGCAAGGAAGTATACCGAAAACGATTGGCACAGGTACAGAGAAGAGGAGCACTGAGAATTGAACCTTCGTATCCGACAGTCTCTGATTCGGCGGTGAGAGTGATTGCAGGGGTGATACCTGTCGTCCTCCTTGCTAGAGAGCGCCACGCTATTTACCTGCAACGAAACGAGGATGCGAGGGAAATGGTTGTCCGTGAGAAGAGACAGCGCTAGCTGGCAGCAGTCTTGGGTCAGTTGCACGAAAGAAAGGTGGACTGCGCGCCTCATCCCGGATGGGAGACCGTGGCTAAATCGAAGGCATGGTGAGACTGACTTCTATCTGACCCAGCTTTTGAGCGGGCATGGATGTTTTTAGTCTTACCTGCACAAGATTGGCAAGTCACGGTCCCCCGATTGTCGGTTTTGCCCGGGAGAAGAGGACAATGCCTGTCACACATTTTTCGCGTGTAAAAAATGGGTCAGGCTGCAAAGGGAACTCTACAGGGAGCCGAGCTCACCCCTGATAATATAGTTGCGGTGATGCTCGAATCGGTTGACAAATGGAACCAGGTGGCACAATATGTTCGGGCACTCTTAAAATATAAAAGCGACTCACAGCAGCTGGGGGCGCTGGAGCTGGTGGATCACCTTTCTGGCACTTCCTCTACCCCTCTCCCCTCCCGATAGGCAAGGGATTCCGCAGCTTGAAGGTGCCTCATGGTGTAACAAAACGAGACCTGGCCCAAAGTAATGTGTCAAATGGTTCCAGGCTGGGTTCTAAGGTTGACAGGGGAGGTGTTAAGTGGGTAGTCCAGTCGCGTTTCGGAGTCCCATACTCTGTGCATAAATGGCATTGCCTCCCTACCACAAAAAAAAAAAAACAAAAAAAGTCCCCTGGAAAATAGTCGAGGCCCAAGGATCGCGTTGCAGATGAAAATGCACTTTTTCACATATGCTTCGATTTCAATAAGCAGGGTATCAAATGAAGGTCATGCTGAGAAAACTTAAGAAATGTGCAATTGGGTAGTTTCGTGAGACTTGCAACTATACTTGTTCTTCCTGGTTAGGAAGGTCATTCTATGCTGCTGACATAGAATGACTATAAAATAAACGCAAATAGACTTCAAGAACGCCTGAGTATCTAATTGTGGTCTAGTTGTAATTAGAAACATAAAATACAAATTTCAAAAACCTACAACAATATTTGGGAGTTCCTCAGAAAACGAGTGGATTGCAAGGAATGTGTTGCTCGAAAAAAACGCCGTTGTTCATTCTTTCTCCAATTACAATATATGGAGTATCAAACGAACCCAGTGATGAGTAGAATTGAATAAAAGTGCATTCAAGCAGGTTCGCGACACATGCGATTGCACTTGTTTGCGTGGTTGGGATACTCTTGATTCCGAAACCATGCAGCTACGAAGTCATCAAAAAAGGGAGTTGGAAGTGCCTGTATATCAAATCGTGCTTTGATTGTCCTCAGAAACAAAAAAAAAAACAAATTGAAAAACTCCAGCTGCAGTGATATTCGGAAATTCCCCCCAAAGAGTGGAATTCCAACGAGTGCGTTGCAGACGAAAGTGCCATTGTTCATGTGTAGTCCGATTTCAATAACAGGATATCGAATGAAAGCTCCTGAAGCGTAGAATCCAAACAAGTGCACTCAGGCTTTTTCGCGGTACTTGCTATCGCACATATTTACGTGGGCTGGATGATTTTGTTCCCCAAGCGGAAAAATAAGTAAATCAACGCAAATGAGGTTCTGGCAGGGCTGAATATCTGACTGTGGAGTGATTTGTTTAATAAACATAATAATATTGCAAATTCCTACCCACAACCATATCTTAAAATACCCCCGGAAAACAGTCGAATTCCAAGGATTGCGTTCCAGATGAAAATGCAATTTTTCACATATGTTTTGATTTCACTAAGTAGGGTATTAAATGGAAGTTCTTGCTGAGAGAACCTTAGAAATGTGCAATCAGTTTCGTGAGACTTGCAACTACACCTCTTCTCTCTGATTAGGATACCTTTGCTGCTGACATAAAACACCCATAAAATCAACGCAAATAGGCTTCAAGAACTCCTTAGTATCTAATTGCGGTCTAGTTGTAGTTAGAAATATAAAATATTGCAGAACCCTACAATGATATTTGGGAGTTCCTCGGGAAACAGGCGGATTCCAGATAATGCTACGCCTGAAAAGGCGCCGTTTTTCATACTTCCTCCTATTTCAATATATGGGGTATCAAACGAAAGCCAGTGATGAGTAGAATTCAATAAAAGTGCATCCAGGCAATGCGCGACACCTGAGAATGCATTTTTTTGCGTGGTCGGGATACTTTTGGTTCCGAAACCATATAGCTATAAAATCATTGGAAAAGGAAGTTAGAAGCACCTGAATATCAGATCATGCTGTCATTGTACTCAGGAACATAAAAAATTGCAAAACTTCCATGTTTCATATGGCAAAACTGCCATGTTTCATATTTGGTCCATTTCAATACAGGATATCGAATGAAAGCTCCTGAAGCGAAGAATCCAAACAAATGGACTCAGGCTATTTCACGGTACTTGCAACCGCACATTCCTAGGTGGCCGGGATGACTTTGTTCCCAAAGCAGGAAAACAAGTAAATCAACGCAAATGAGATCCTGGATGTACCGAATATCTGATTGTGGTGTGACGTGTTTTAAAAACATAAGAATATTGCAAATCCCTTCCCACAGCCATATTTTAAAGTCCTCTGGGAGAAACATGAAGCGCAAGGAATGCGTTGCAGACGAAAATGCAATTTTTACATTTGCTTCGATTTCAATAAGTAGGTAATCAAATGAAAGCTCCTGCTGAGAAAACTTAACAAATGTCCAATCAGGAAGTTCCGTGACACTTCCAACCACACCTATTCTTCCTGGTTAGGATGCGTTTGCTGCTGACATCGAACACCTATAAAATCAACGCAAATAGACTTGAAGAACGCCTGAGTATTTAATTGCGGTCTAGTTGTAGTTAGAAACATAAAATATTGAAAAAACCAACAACGATATGTGGGAGTTCCTCGGAAAACAGGCGGATTGAAAGGAAATGCGTTGCTCGAAAAAATGCCGTTGTTCATACTTTCTCAAATTTCAATATATGGGGTATCAAACGAAAGCCAGTGATGAGTACAAACCAATAGAAGTGCATTCAGGCAGCTTTGCGATACCTGTGGTTGCACTTTTTTGCGTGGTCGGGATACTTTTGGTTCCGAAACCATATAGCAAGAAAATCATCAGAAACGAGAGTTGGAAGCACCTGAATATCAGATAATGCTGTCGTTATTCTCATGAACATAAAAAATTGCAAAACTTCAGCTCCTGCGATATTCGGAAATTGCCCCTAACAGTGAGATTCCAACGGGTGCGTTGCACGCAAAAGTGCCAGGTTTCATAAGTGGTCCGATTTAAATAACAGCATATCGAATGAAAGCTCTTGAAGCGTAGAATCCGTACAAGTGCGCTCAGGCTTTTTGCGGTACTTGCGGTCGCACATTTCTATGTGGCCAGGATGACTTCGTTCCTGAAGCAGGAAAAGAGGAAAATCAACGTAAGTGAGGTCCTCGATAGACTAAATATCTAAGTGTGGTTTGATTTGTTTAAAAAACCGTTTTTCATACTTTCTCTTATTTCAATATAAGGGTATCAAACGAAAGCCAGTGATGAGTAGAATTCAATAAAAGTGCATACTGGCAGCTTCGTGATACCTGCGATTTGCATATTTATTGCGTGGTCGGAAAATGTTTGATTCTGAAATCGTTCACCTATAAAATCAACGAAAATGGGAGTTGGAGGTGCCTGAATACCAAATCATGCTGCAATTGTACTCAAAAACATTAGAAAAGTTGAAAAACTCCAGCTGCAGCGATTGTTTCGTTAAAAGAATTTTAACGATGCATCACAACGAGCGATTTCAATTTGAGGCCTTGGGGTCTCGACTAGCTCGTTTTCCACCCTCCAATCCGGAAAGTTTTGTGGCTTTTGATTTCATGTCCGAAATCATTCTTTCCAGCTATTTATCTCCAATGCTCGTTTCTGCCAGGACGACATCGACCTCGGGGACTGGCCGTGACAAGGCATCTGGTACGAGATGCTATTTGCCCTTCCTAAGCAGGACGTCGAAGTCGAACTGCTGGAGTCGGACAGCCTATCTCGCTAACTGTCCGTTTGGATCTTTAAGGTTGTTTAACCAGACCATCGAATGGTGATCCGTGACCACACTGAATTGAGTTCCTTCTAAATATGGGCGCAGTTTTTCTACTGCCCAGAGCACCGCTAAATATTCTTTTTCCGTTGTGGAGTACGTATTCTCTGCTTTTGTCAAGCTACGGCTGAGGTAGCAGACTACCTTCTCCCCCTCTGCGTCCTCTTAACTCAACACTGCCCTAGTCCTGTGTCATCGGTTTGAACTTTGGAGGGCTTGGTGAAATCAGGGTATGTGAGAATTGGTGCTGTGGATAGCTTGGTTTTACAATGCAGGAAGGCCTTCTCACATTCGGCAATCCACACAAATTTTCGATTTTTTCTCAGCAAAACAGTCAGTGGAGCGGTTAGTGTCGCGTGATCCAGTATAAACAGACGGTACCACGATACTATGCCCAAAAATTGCCACACTTTCTTCACATTTGTAGGTTGTGGGATGTTCAGCAATCAATCCACTTTATCTGGATCTACATGTAGCCCCCTGTCATCCACCACATACCCTAGATATTTAAGTTGTGGGCGACAAAACTCACATTTTTTGCGAGATACTTGAAGTCCTGCTTCACGCAACCGGTGTAGCACTTCTCGCAAAACCTCTAAATGGGTCGTGAATTCTGGGGTGATTACGATTACATCATCTAGGCAGACGAGTATGTAAGGCTCCGATTTCGGTCCCAGTATTTGCTCTTCCAATCGTTGCCATGTAGCAGGGGCATTATGAACGCCAAACGGCATGCATTTGAACTGAAATGGAATCCCACTTGGAATAGTGAATGCCGTGAAAGGTTTTGATTTCATTGCCATCGGAACCTGCCAATAGAGTGGACAAATATTTTGCGTTTTGGAGCTTATCTAGCGTAGCAGATACATACGGGATAGGATATATGTCTCGTTCCGATACTTTGTTAAGTTTTCGATAATCAACGTGGAAACGGTATTTCCCATCTTTCTTCTTGACTAGTAGGATCGGGGGTAACCAAGCACTAGAGGAGGTTTCAACTACTCCTAATTCGAGCATTTCGTCCAGCTTAGCATTGATGTGTTGATGGACGGTGAGCGAAATGGCATAGTAACGTTGTTTTATAGGTGAGGAGTTGGTTCTAATCTCGTGTTCTAACAGTAGCAAGGCTTGCTGCTGGCAAGACCAAGTGGATAATGTGAACAAGGATCCGTGGGGCCTTGGCTACAAGCTGGTCATGGGGAAACTTGGTGCCCTACGGAAGCCTTGTATACATGACGCGGAAAAGTTGGACGCGATAGTGCGGGGACTCTTCCCCACCCATCCCGTCCGTGTTGACGCTGTCCATGGTGAAACAACAGTAGAGTACCCACTCTTCACACAGCTGGAACTGGAGGAGGCAGCCCTCTCATTGAAAGGAAGGAAGGCTTCAGGTCCAGATGGTGCTGAGGTGTTGTGGCTCGTCTATCACCATTGTCCTGACTTGCTGCTCAGCACATTCAATGCTTGCCTACGGGACGGGGTTTTCCCGGTACGATGGAAGGTGGCGAGACTCATGCTGGTCAACAAGGGGCAGAGAAATTCCGAATCGCCATCTGCATACCGCCCGTTATGCATGCTAGACACGGCTGGAAAAGTGCTAGAGAAACTCATCAAGGGAAGACTCATTGACGCGATTCGTGCTGCTGGGGACCTATCTCCTCGGCAGTAATGCTTTAGAGCAGGACGTTCTACCATTGACGCGATTGCAGAGGCGGTGAACGCGGTCCAAAAGGCAGAGGCATATAGTCGCACCAAGTGACGGATCGCCCTGTTGGTGACACTTGACGTCAGGAATGCCTTCAACTCCGCTAGATGGGTGAATATTCTGGACATGATGGAAAACTCTTTTCAAGTTCCAGAATATCTAATGCGGCTTTTGAGGAACTACCTAATGGACCGAAGCCTGCTCTACGACACGACACAGGGCCAACGAAGGATGGAAATGACATCGGGTGTTGCTCAGGGATCTATCCTTGGTCTGGACCTGTGGAACGTGCCTTACGACGGGCTACTGAGACTTGAGATGCCAGATGAGTCACGCTTGGTCGGCTATGCGGATGATGCTGCGGCTCTGGTCGCTAAAGGCACCGCTGAACAAGCGCAACTTAGTCTAGGTATGCTAATGCGCCGAGTGAGGGACTGGATGACTGCTCGCGGGCTGAGCTTAGCACTGGAGAAAACCGAAGTGGTCATCTTGACAAAAAAGAGAATCCCTAGAGTATGGATGATCAGCATTGGAGACAGACAAATCGAATCGAAGCCAGCAGTGAAGTACCTAGGGCTGCTGATCGACTCGAAGATGAGTTTCTTTGAGCAAATCAGGGCAACGGCTGAGAAGGCTGCTTCGGGAATATTGGCCCAGAGTCGACTTATGGCCAACGTAGGGGGACCCAGCCCATCAAGAAGACGCCGCTTGATGAGTGCTGTAAGGTCAGTGCTACTGTACGGAGCAGAGGTATGGGGCAATGCTCTCAGCAAGGAGGTATACCGGAAACGTTTGGCACAGGTACAGAGAAGAGGAGCACTGAGAACTGCATCTTCGTATCCGACAGTCTCCGACTCGGTGGTGAGAGTGATTGCAGGCGTGATACCTGTCGCCCTCCTTGCTAGAGAGCACCGCGCTATTTATCTGCGATCCCTATAAAGTGGATTGTTTGCTGAACACCCCACAACCTACAAATGTGAAGAAAGTGTGGCAATTTTTGGGCATAGTATCGTGGTACCGTCTGTTTATACTGGATCTCGCCACACTAACCACTCCCCTAACCGGTTTGCTGAGGAAAAATCGAAAATTTGTGTGGATTGCCGAATGTGAGGAGGCCTTCCTGCATTGTAAAACCAAGCTTTCCACAGCACCCATCTTCACATGCCCTGATTTTACCAAGCCCATCAAAGTGCAAATCGATGACACAGGACTAGGGCAGTGTTGAGTGAAGAGGACGCAGAGGGGGAGAAGGTAGTCTGCTACCTCAGCCGTAGCTTGACAAAAGCAGAGAATACGTACTTCACAACGGAAAAAGAATATTTAGCGGTGCTCTGGGCAGTAGAAAAACTGCGCCCATATTTAGAAGGAACTCAATTCAGTGTGATCACGGATCACCATTCGATGGTCTGGTTAAACAACCTTAACGATCCAAACGGACGGTTGGCGAGATAGACTGTTCGACTCCAGCATTCCGATTCTAGCAGTTCGACTTCGACGTCCTGCATTGCAAGGGCAAATAGCATCTCGTACCAGATGCCTTGTCACGGTCAGTCCCCGAGGTCGATGTCGTCCTGGCAGAGACGAGCAGTGGAGATAAGTGGCTGGAAAGCATGATTTTTGCCGTGAAGAGAAAGCCACAAAACTTTCCGGATTGGAGTCGGGAAGCCAAGGTCCCTAACCGGAATCATTTTTTTAACGTAATATTTGTTCTTTCCATATTTCTCCACTTTCCTTGTTATTTTTTTTACAAGTCACTTCCTTCATGACTTCCGGGGTGGGTGATGGGGCTATAATCAGGATATTGTGAATTGCTTGGCATTGGATTCAAGTCAGATACATGCACTGAAGTGTGAAGTAGTAGTCTTGAAAAGTTAGTATTGGTAGGGATAATAGCTTAACTTACAAATAGTCACTTAGCATATAACATGGTAGTGGATATTAGTGGGTAAGCAAACGCTGTTCAGGGAACGCTTGTTCAGGGAGTTAGGAAGTAGGAAAAAACTAGTTTGGTAGGAATCATCGTACATTAAGGTCAAGTGGAACAATTTCGTCTTTCCCTTCTTAGAATAGTGTAGTGAGTTTAGTAGTAGTTTGGTTTATATTAGTGATATTTCGAATAGTTGGTTGTTATCTTCAGTAGCTTCCATTCTTATCTTTGTGTAGAACTGCGAGGCTTACATCTATCCTAAGAATATTGTCGGTAGAGTGACTGATTTTACTTGCAGCACCACGCTGTGCAGTCAGTTGAACATTAGGTTTATTTTGGTAATACTCGTAGTAATACGCAAAAACATCCCAGAATTCAGGAATTCATTGGTTTCTTGCGGCTTCGGCTAGAATGATTGAAAGGAAAATGTAGCACATATTGAACCCTTGGTTCACCGGCAGCTAAGTATTTAAATTTTGGGTAGATTAAGAAGAATCGGGGTAAGTAACGGCTAACTTTCTCCCAAGCACGGAAGATACTGTATTGGAAGAATGGATTTCGGGAAAACCCACTTCAGGTTGGGGGAGAATGCAACTCCTGGAAAGGTAGGATTCCTTGCACTCCAACATTTTAGTCTGAATATTACCAAGGAGCCACTCCACGCGCTGAAGTACCGGTGGGAAGGACTAAGGTAATGTTAGGATAACCAATGTAAATTATTAGCGTTAAATAATTTAACGTATTAATCATTAAGCGAAAAAATTAAGAATAAGGAAGCAGCTTCTCTTCGTTACCGAACTTCAACTCCGCTCTCACGACGAGGAATGGCAGTCAAATTTGTGAAATTCTTGGTACACCCGATTATGTCGCACCTGGAGTACAACAATATGAACCATCATCATTGCAAACTGATGTATGGTTGGTTGGTGTATTGGCCTGTGTATTGTTTGGATGTACACCAGTTGGTGGCAATACAAAGTAGGATACATTTTCTTTCTTCAAAAGTTCACACCCTTCTGTTTCATCTGAATTGTCAGGACTGTCTTTTTCTTTTGGAGCATACTAGTGGTGGTTGCTTTAAGCGAAATAAGTTGAGCGTATATTGCTATTTGTATTTGCTGTGGAAGCTTGTTTGTATTATGGTAGACGTGTATATTTGTTGCAAAATATTCAGTAGAAAGTACAAAAGTTAGTTCACAAAATTGGGAGTGTAGACTTCCAATGAAGCTTCGGGTAAATGTTGAGCAGCGTACCACTAATTGTCTTTAATTGGTCGTGTGAGTTGCACATACTTCAAATAGGATAAACACCGACCCCAAAACAACATACCGGATGTGTACTTAAGATTATTACAACAATATTCCAATAAATAGTAAACAATTTGTCTTACACCGGTTGCAACGCACCAATGTCTTTTTGAACAACAGATAATTTATGCTTTCTACTAACTAGATCCCATATGAAGGTGCAGTTTTCAATTACCACATTAATTGGTATCACAAACATGGCACCCAGCACCAATGCTACGAACTTGATAAATCTGCATCGATACAATGAGAATGATTTCATTACTCCAAATACGTAAATGTAAATATTCACGGTGCCAATAAAAGCGCATACAAAGTCCATCCGATTCGGACAGGGGTTGTTACCCACGAATAAACACATATCTAATAGGAGTTTGAGCTTTAGAGGGATCAGTTTCGAATGCACCACAAGCAGGATGCCTTGAAGCCAGCGTTACGTTGTTGCAAGAAGTCGAGCAAAGTGAATGGTGACTTCTCATGCATTTCACCTTCGATGAAATTAAAAGTGTATCCTTGGCTGAATGCCCGCATGGTAAAGAAACAATTTTCCGCTACTGAGCCATCCAATCCGTTATCGAATGAGACTTCCTTCTCAGTGCCGCACTGCGTCATGATATTACTGCCTTTCCAACTTAACAATGGCTTATGAAATAATTTGAGTTGTAGTCGCAGCTTTCCCATATCATCACTCACGCGAAAACTATTGGCTAGAGTTGTTAGCCAGTCAACTATATTATCATTCACATACGCATCCTTTTCCATCATCGCCAATCGGACAATTTTTATTTCAATCGCAGACAATTTGTGCGATACGCAGGCTATATTGTCGGCACAAAGAAACCATTTCGGCATCAAACATGTTCGTTCCTTGCAATTCCTTCATCCGATCGATCGAGGCAATCGTTGTGGCCGTTGCATTAATATCTGGCATCGAAGTAGTTTCTATTTTTACTCGGAATTCATCTTCACGACAAACATTCGTACTAAAAGCTTGCGGCACTAGGAATACACTAACAATGATCAGCAGTCGTATGCAGGACCTAATTCTAAAAGTAAAGAAGACATTTTTCTTCAGTGGAGGTTAGTTTTTTTTTCTTTTGTGGAAGTTACTTTTCTTTCGTGAAAATTAGTTATCTCAGTGGAAGTTAGTGAAAGTGATGACAGGCGGCTCGACGAGCCGAGTAAAGGTCACCAGTGGATATTCTAGCGGAAGGACCATTCCGGGGAGCCTCAAGCTCGTCAATTGGCTCCTGGGGGCAACACTAGGGTTGGCGAGTGACGCTTACCTACTCCGTCTCCATGGGCTAGTTGGGACCCCAAGGCTCCCAGCCGGAATCATTTGTTGTGACGTATTGTTAACATTTTTTTAAAGTAAGACGATATTCCGAAATCCTCCCCAAAATCCCGAGTACAACTAGTGCGTTGCACACGAAAATGCCATTTTTGATAAATGTTCCGATTTCAATACCAAGATATCAAATGAAGTCCTGAAGTGTAGAATCTAAAAAAAGCGTGCTCAGGCTTTTTCGCGCTACTTGCGATCGCACATTCTTACGTTGCCAGGATGACTTTGTTCCCGAGGCAGAAAAACAAGTAAATCAACGCAAACGAGGTCCTGGATAGACTGAATATCTGATTTTGGTGTGATTTGTTCCACAAACATCGAAATAATGCAAACCCCCTACCCACAGCCATATTTGAAAGTCCCTCGAAAACCGGTCGAAGTCCAAGGATTGCGTAGCAGATAAAAATGCAATTTTTTACACGTGCTTTGATTTCAATAAGTAGGGTATCAAATGAAAGTTCCTGCTGAGGAAACTTAGAATTTCTGCAATCAGGCGGTTTCGTGAGACTTGCAACTACACCTATGTTATTATTCCTGGTTAAGATGCCTTTGCTGCCAACATAGAACACCCATAAAATCAACGCAAATAGACTTCAAGAGCAGCTGAGTATCTAAATGCGGTCTGGTTGTAGTTAGAAACATAAAATATTGCAAGAATCTATAACGTTATTTGGGAGTTCCTCGGAAAACAGGTGGATTGCAAGGAATGCAATTAAATTTCTTATACTTTCTCTAATTTCAATATATGGGATATCAACCGAAACCCAGTGATGGGTAGAAATCAAATAAAATTGCATTCAGGCAGCTTTGCGATACCTGCGATTGCATTTTTGCGCGGTCAGGATACTTTTGATTCAGAAACCATACACCTATAAAATCAACGAAAATAGAAGTTGGAAGTGCCTAAATAAACTCCACCGTAGACAGTACCAAGCCCGTTTGAGAAAGGAGGAGGGAGTCCCATGTTTCACCAACCCAAAGTTTCCATGGTTTCTCATCCCAAACCCCCAATGAAATGGTAGTCAATGCTTTTACTAGTTCGCAAATAATGAGACATTAAATACCGAGAATTGTTAATGACTGTAAAAACATCTACAGAGCTGCTACTAAGTCCTACTTACACCTCCTTTGTGGGGACGTAAGAGGGCGAAGGCGAATCTTCCGCGCCTGATAACGGCATCGACGTAATAACCATGCCGCCAGAATGGAGGTTGGGTGACGGGCTAACTCCTTGTCCCCGAAAAACCCTACAATGTTTCGAAACCAGCACATGGGCCTTGGAATGGGTTTAACTCACAGTGACGAACTCGCAAATGAAAAAAGGACTATGGCATTGGATCCTGGAATGTCAGATCACTCAATCACCCTGGCACTGCTAAGGAGCTTTTACAACAGGCCAGTCGATATCAATTAAAAATACTGATAAATAAAGTGGACTGGAAGCAACATACAAGACATAAGATTGCACAAAATATTCAAAAGTGGGAAGCCTACTGGAAAACGAGAGTTTGAAGTGGTCGTCATTGTGGATAGGGAGTTCAAATCACACGTTGTTGAATTTAAGACAATAAACCAACGGTTGTGTGCGATCCGTATAAAACCGAAATTCTTCGAAATTTGGCTGATTAATGTTCACGCCCCAACCAAAAAAAAGACCAAGAGACAAAGGAAACGTTTTGCAATCACTTGGAAAGACTAGTCAACTCATTCCCTACAAACGACACAAAAATAGTTTTGGGTGATTTTAACGCTAAGGTTGGCAATGAGCTATCTTATCTGAGAATGACTGGAGGGTATAGCCTTTACGATGAAACAAATGACAATGGCCAGCGCCTGATCGACTTTGCTTGTAGCAGAAATCTAGTCATACATTCGACTTACTTCCCACATCGATGCATTCACAAAACGACATGGGTATCACCGGATGGAAACACACAAGACCAGATCGATCATGTTCAACAACGTTGGGTCTTGAGCATACTTGACGTCCGTACATACAAAGGAGCCAATTGTAACTCAGATCATGACTTGTTCGAATTAACATATCGATGTCATATGCCAAAGGAATATTCGGCAAAGACCAGGCAACTACAAAAATTTGACATCGAAAGTTTCCAAACGGCGTCTGTGGCCAAACATTTCACGGAGACCCTCGACAACCAGCTGACTCCCATCTTATCAGACGCATCGTTAAAGATGAGCAACGAGCTCTGGATGGAAGGGAAAACGACTATTAAGACCATGGCAGAATGATGAGTGCCAGAATGCGTTAAATAAAAAGAATCAGGCGTACAAAGAATATGTAGACAGGAAAATCAGGACAAAGAGAGAATACTACGAAAATCTCAGAAAAGTAGCGAATAAGATAATTGGGATTAAGAAAATAACATACTATGACGACCAATTGAGTAATATAGATATTAGTTTAGTGAGCAACAACACAAGACAGGCATACAAAGTAGTGGAAAGCCTGAAACGTGGTTATCATCCCAAAACTACGCTCTGTCGTGATACATCGGCAATATCATCGCAGATGAAACCAAGATTAAGGAAAGATTGCCATCATATTACAAGAACCTCCTTTATCCTTGGCACAGCTCCAGGACATTGGAGTCTATAGATGTCTGCGGAGAGCTTCTATTGGCTCCATCAACTCTGGGTGAAGTTTGTTCCATCATCAAAGCCCAAAAGATTGATAAAGCGCCGGGTAATGATGAGATTCCAGTGGAGCTCATCAAATATGGTGGCAGTAGTGTTCATCAAGCTATTCACAAAGTCATCTAGTACATTTGGCGACAAGAACATATGCCGAAAGAGTGGAGCCAATCAATTATATTCCCTATCCACAAAAAAGGTGACAAGCTACAGTGCGAAAACTATAGAGGCATATCACTACTTTATATGGCGTACAAAATATTTTCTAAAATCTTAGAAAATAAATCGGAGCATACGCCAACAGTATTATTGGGGAGTATCAATGTGGTTTTAGGGCAAGTAGATCAACAACAGACCAGTTGTTCACGGTCAAGCAGGTACTTGAAAAATGCTGGGAGTTCAACATAGACGTACAACAAATTTTCGTTGACCTTAAGTAAGCGTACGACAGTATTGATCGTAGCGTACTGTACCAAATAATGCTTGGTTTTGGCATCCCAGCCAAATTAGTCCGTCTTACCAAAATGACAATGACGTCGACGACCTCCCAAGTCCGCATCAATAACCAACTCACCGATGCATTTGACACAAATATCGGACAGATGCAAGGAGATGGGCTGGCCCCCTTGCTATTCAATTCGGCTCAGGGGTACGTTATAGCCAAGTAACCTGTCGATACGAGAGGTACATTACTATACAAGTCGAATCAAGTAGTGGCCTATGCGGATGACATCGACATTTTGCCATGTTCATTAACAACTGCTAAAGAACTTTTCCTGAAACTCAACAGCAAAGCGAAACTATTAGGGCTACAAATCAATGAAAATAAAACAAAGCTCATGACGCCGACGAGGAAAAATATCTCAAATACACAAAATATCACAGTTGGCGAATACAATATCGAAAATGTTAGCGAATTCGTGTATGTACGCGCTAAACTAATGAAAACAGATAATGAATATTTTATTCGGTTTTGACAATCTTGAAGACCAGCTGAATATACAGGAAAACAAAACTCCAAGTATACAAATCTGTGATAAAACCTGTGCTATGCTATGGGTGTAAAACATGGACCCTAACTCAAGCTTCCGCAATTATATTGAACACCTTTGAGCGATGGGTCCTGAGGCAAGTAATCGGAGCGAAGCCAGACGGGAACCCAAGGTGAATTCAATACAACAATGAGCTGTATGACATTTTTGACAAACCGAAGGTCTCAACGATTGTAAGACTCCGAAAGCTGCAAAGGACTGGCCACATGAATCGTATGGATGGTCAGTAGAAACACAAATAGGGAGAACTGAAGGCCGGAGACCAGTGGGGAAATCCAGAAAATGCTGGTCTGGCTCCGTCGAAGAAGACAGTCCATTGATGCTCGGAGTTCGAAGCTGGAGGACGCAGCGAATGGACTGAGACAGTTGCAGGTGCTACATGCAGGAAGCGAAGGTCCAAAAGAGACTGTAGTGATAAGAAAAAGGGGAAGAAGTGCCTGACTATCAAATTGTGCTATTATTGTACTCAGAAACATAAGCAAATTGAAAAACTCCAACTACAGCGATATCCGGAAACTCCCCACTAACAACCAAATTCCAACGAGTGTACTGCACACGAAAGTGCCATTTTTCATAAGTGGTCTGATTTGAATAACAGGATATAAAATGAAAGCAGGCTTTTTCACGGTGCTTGCGATCGCAGACTTTTAAATGGCCAGGACGACTTTATTCCAGTAAAACAAGTAAATCAACGCATATGAGGCCCTGGAAGGACTGAATATCTGGCTCTGGTGTGATTTGTTTAACAAACATAAGAATATTCCAAGACCCTACCCGGAGCCTTATCTTAAAGTTCCCCGAAAAGTTGCCAAAGTCCAAGGTATGCGTTGCAGATGAAAATGTAGTTTCCCATATGTGCTTCAATTTCAATTAGTAGGGTATCAAATGAAAGCTCCTGCTGGGAAAACTTAAAAATGAGATATCAGGCAGTTTCGTGAGACTTGCAACTACACCTATTCTTCCTGGTTAGATTGCCTTTACTGTCAACATAGAACACCCACAAAACCAACGCAAATGGACATCAAGAATGCCTGAGTGTCTAATTGTGGTCTCGTTACAGTTAGAAATATAAGATATTTTAAAACCCTTCAATGATATTCAGGAGTTCCTCGAATAACAGGCGGATTGCAATTAATGGTCGCTCGAATAAATGCCTTATACTTTCTCCCGTAACAATATATGGGGTATCGAACGAAAGCCAGTGATGAGTAGAATTCAATAAAAGTGCATTCAGGCAGCTTCGCGATACCTGCAATTACACTTTTTTGCGTGGTCGGGATACTTTTGATTCCGAAAACATATAGGAAACGGGAGTTGAAAGTGCCTGAATATCAAATCGTGCTGTAATTGTACTCAGGAACATAAAAAAATTGGAAAGCTCCAGCCACAGCAATATTCGGGATAAAAGGATATCGAATGAAAGCTTCTGAAGCGTAGAATTTACAAAAGAACATTGAAGCTTTTTCGCTGTACTTGCGATCGCACATTTCTACGTGGCCAGGATGACGTTGTTCCCGAGGCAGAAAAAGAAGTAAATCAACGCAAATGAGGTCCTGGATAGACTGAAAATCTGGTTGTGGTGTGATTTGTTCAAAAAGCATAAGATTACTGCAAAACCCTACCCAGAGCCATATTTTAAAGTCCCCTGGAAAACAGTCGAGGTCCAAGAAATGCGTTGCAGATGAAAATGCAATTTTTACCTGTGCTTCGATTTCAATAAGTGCGGTATCAAATGAAAGCTCCTGCTGAGAAAACGTAAAAAATTTGGGATCAGGTAGTTTTGTGAGACTTGCAACTACACCTATTCTTCCTGGTAGGGAGCCTTTTGCTGCCGACATAGAACACCTACAAAATCAACGCTAGTAGACTTCAAGAACTTCTAAGTGTCTGATTGCGGTCTAGTTGTAGTTAGAAACATAGAATATGTCAAAAACATACAACGATATTTGGGAGTTCCTCGGACATCGGGTGGATTGCAAGGAATACGTGGCTCGAAAAAATGCCGTTTTCATACTTTCCCCAATTTCAATATATCAATTGAAAGCCAGTGATGAGTAGAATTCAATTTAAGTGCATTCAGGCAGCTTTTTTTTTTTTTTTTTTTTTTTTTTTGTGGTAGGGAGGTGGAGGCATTTATGCCCGCCGAGTCTGGCAGTGTGGGACTCCCATGGAGGATACCTTTGGACTACCCACTAAACACCTCCCCTGTCAATCTGAGAACCTAGCCTGGAACCGTTTGACACATTACTTCGGGCCAGGTCTCGTTTTGTTACGCCGTGGGGCGCCTTCAAGCTGGGGAGTCCCTTTCCTAGCGGGAGGGGAGGGGGAAGAGGAATTGCCAGAAGAGCGATCCCCCAGCCCCAGCGCCTCCGGCTGCTGTGAGTCCCTTTTATATTTTAGGACTGCCCGAGCATAATGTGCCACCTGGTTCCATTTGTCAACCGATTCGAGCATCACGGCAACTATATTATCCGGGGTGAGCTCTCCCGTCTCCCTGTAGAGTTCCCTTCGCAGCCTGGCCCATTTGGTACACGCAAAAAATGTGTGACAGGCATTGTCCTCCTCTCCTGGGCAAAACCGACAATCGGGAGACCGTGACTTGCCGATCTTGTGCAGGTAAGACTGAAAACACCCGTGCCCGCTCAAAAGCTGGGTCAGATAGAAGTCAGTCTCACCATGCTTTCGATTTAGCCACGGTCTCACATCCGGGATGAGGCGCGCAGTCCACCTTCCCTTCGTGCAATTCCTCCAAGACTGCTGCCAATCGTTGAGCGAGCGTTGTCTCTCCTCGCGGACAACCATCTCCCTCGCATCCTCGTTTCGGCGCAGGTAAATAGCGCGGCGCTCTCTAGCAAGGAGGGCGACAGGTATCACGCCTGCAATCACTCTCACCGCCGAGTCGGAGACTGTTGGATACGAAGATGCAATTCTCAGTGCTCATCTTCTCTGTACCTGTGCCAATCGTTTTCGGTATACCTCCTTGCTGAGAGCGTCGCCCCATACCTCTGCTCCGTACAGTAGCACTGACCCTACAGCACTCATCAAGAGGCGTCTTCTTGATGGGCTGGGTCCCCCTACGTTGGCCATAAGTCGACTTAGGGCCGATATTCCCGAAGCAGCCTTCTCAGCCGTTGCCCTGATTTGCTCAGAGAAACTCATCTTCGAGTCGATCAGTAGCCCCAGGTACTTCACCGCTGGCTTCGATTCGATCTGTATATCTCCAATACTGATCATCCTTACTCTAGGGATTCTCTTTTTTGTCAAGATGACCACTTCGGTTTTCTCCAGTGCTAGACTGAGCCCGCGAGTAGTCATCCAGTCCCTCACTCGGCGCATTAGCATACCTAGCCTAAGTTGCGCTTGTTCAACGGTGCGTCCGGCGACCAGAGCCGCAACATCATCCGCATAGCCGACCAAGCGCGACTCATCTGGCATCTCAAGTCTCAGTAGCCCGTCGTAAGACACGTTCCACAGGTCCGGACCAAGGATAGATCCCTGGGCAACACCCGATGTAACCGCCATCCTTCGTTGGCCCTGTGTCGTGTCGTAGAGCAGGCTTCGGTCCTTTAGGTAGTTCCTCAAAAGCCGCATTAGATATTCTGGAACTTGAAAAGAGTTTTCCAGCGTATCCAGAATATCCACCCATCTAGCGGAGTTGAAGGCATTCCTGACGTCGAGTGTCACCAACAGGACGATCCGTCGCTTGGTGCGACTATATGCCTCTGCCTTTTGGACCGCGTTCACCACCTCTGCAATCGCATCAATGGTAGAACGTCCTGCTCTAAAGCCGTACTGCCGAGGAGATAGGTCCCCAGCAGCACGAATCGCGTCAGTGAGTCTTCCCTTGATGAGTTTCTCTAGCACTTTCCCAGCCGTGTCTAGCATGCATAACGGGCGGTATGCAGACGGCGATTCGGGATTTCCCTTCCCCTTGCTGACCAGCACGAGCCTCGCCACCTTCCATCGTACCGGGAAAACCCCGTCCCGTAGGCAAGCGTTGAATGTGCTGAGCAGCAAGTCAGGACAATGGTGATAGACGAGCTGCAAAACCTCAGCTGGAACACCATCTGGACCTGGAGCCTTCCTTGCCTTCAGGGAGAGGACTGCCTCCTCCAGTTCCAGCTGTGTGAAGAGTGGGCACTCGACTGCTGTTTCACCATGGACAGCGTCAACACGGACGGGATGGGCGGGGAAGAGTCCCCGCACTATCGCGTCCATCTTTTCCGCGTCATGTATACAAGGCTTCCGTAGGGCACCAAGTTTCCCCATGACCAGCTTGTAGCCAAGGCCCCACGGATCTCTATTTACATCGTCCACGAGGTCTTGCCAGCATCGGGCCTTGCTCTTGTTAATAAGCCTGCGAAGATATTTCCTGCCGGACCTGTATGCTGCTAGCCTAGTGTCTGCCTCCTCCCGTGTTCGCGCCCGCTGGGCCTCTCGCCGAAGTCTGTGACATTCGCTTCTTTGTTCGGCGATTTCGTTTGACCACCAGTATACTGGAGGCTTACCATGTCGGGGTCTCCGGCGGGGCATGGAAGACTCGCAAGCAGCTATGATGGTACTCATAGTTGAGTTCACCAAGTCCTTGGCTGTAGGCCCTCCACTCCCTGGCGGAGCTCCCAGCAACGGTGCGCCTGCCGTAAGCGCTTCAGTGAACTTCTCGACGTCCATCCTCCCAGTCCTCCATCCGAGGATTGAAGTTTGGGCATATGCACGCAGAGTGGCACCGTCGTGAATCTCAACAGCTATATACTGGTGGTCACTAGCCGAGTAGTCCTCTAGTACTCGCCAGTTGTGTACTCTAGGTACCAGGGACTCCGAAGCGAGTGTCACATCGGGTATGGTTCCTACGCAACCCCAGCGGCGGAAAGTAGGGGTGTTACCAGTATTTAGGACAAAAAGCGCTGTTCTGGCCGCCATGTCCAATATTTGCTTTCCCCTTGGGTCGGATTGTGGCATACCCCATTCGATGGCTCTAGCGTTGAAGTCTCCCCCGACCAGCATGTGGCCCTCTGTGTTCGAGACAGCGTCCTCCAGGGCATCGAGTTTGGTTCGAAAGGATCGCATTGCCTCGTTAGGCGTCAGATAAACACTGAAATATGTTATCCCTGAACACCGCACCCACACAAAACCATCCCCGCGTCCATGGCCCTGCACCTGAAGGCGGGCGCTGTCTCGAACCCAGATGGCCGAGGTACCAGTTTTGTCAGGGTACCACGCTTGCGAGTCCTTGTTATGATGTTGCTCGCTCAGCAACAGGAGGTCAGCTTTCTTATCCCTCGCAAACTGCTCAAGTAGGTCCTGGGCGTTTGTGCTTCGGTGCAAATTGACCTGCAGGATACGGATCATTTGAGTATCGATTTGGCTTTAGTTAGGGCCTCCTTGAAAACCCGGCATCTCCCTGTCCCCGGCTCATGTTTGAGGTCGCCGGGTGCTAGCTTAGCATCCTTGCAAAGAATGCATTTTGCCTCGTTCGTGCACTCCTTCCTTTTGTGCCCCGTTTCACCACATTTGTAGCACAGAGATCTCCTGTCGGGTCCCCTACAGCCATACGCGGTGTGTCCGTATTCGAGGCATCTGAAGCAGCGGATAGGGATCGCTCTTCTCCGTATCCTGCAGATCACCCAACCTATTTTAATTTTGCCCTTCGCCAGGATTTGCTGGGCGTCTTTATCAGCTAGTTCGACAATAGCCATGCGTTGCCCCCTTGTGTTTTCACGCGTCAATCTTGCCTTGACTTCACTTAAGCTGGGGAACTCCCTCCTAATGGCATCCTCTACTTCAGCTTTGTCCGTGACGCAGTCGGGGTCCCTGATTTCCAGGGTGGCCATTGGTTCGAGCGAGGCAACCGTTGCCGCATCTCCAAGAACCTTTTGAACCGCGTCACGGAATGCATCTTTGTTTGTGGCCTCTGGCCCGAATTCCACCAGCAAGCCGCCGGTCCGGGTTGGTCGAACTGCTTTGATGGCAGTTTTGGTGTCGTCTGGCTTGACCGCTCCTTTAATTTCACGGAGGACATCTGCGTAGGTTCGGCCCTTAGTGGGTTTAATAAGCAGTGCCTCTCGCAAGGGTTTGTGCCGCGGTTTGCTTTTTGTTTTCTGCGGTATAGCGGGGGGCTCCTTGTTCTCTTCGTGGTTGAGCTCTTTGTCTTTTTTTTCTAGGAGTAGCTTTTTGGCCGCTTTTTTCGCTGCCTTGTTTCGCACCACATGAAACTCCTCACCTGGAGTGTCAACTTCGTTTATGGTCTCATCCTTCCTCCTTTTCTCACAGTCGCCTTCAATTGGGCTACCGGCCATTCTTTTGCTGCTGCTAGGACCCACTGATGCCTCGAGGGAGAGCGTGTCTTTTTGGTACTTCTCGGCTGCAAGCCACCTCCGCCTGTAGTGCGTTATGCGGCCAAAAAGCTCCTCCAGTTCAAGAATGCCATTCTTGACACTCTTGCCTATGTTTTTCTGCACTTCGCAGGCAGCCCTCAGTTGTTTGACGATATTCCCCGCCTTCCGAGTAAGCCGCTCCTCTTCGGCGCGGTCAAGGGCGATTGTGTTATTTGGCGCCACCTCTTGGGAGAGGCCCCCGTTTCCTAGCCCTTTTGCTTCTATCGCTTGGATCGCGTTTGAAGTGGCGTCGGCCAACGGCAAAACTTCTCCCTCCCCCAGTCTTACACTGGCCTCCGTTGGTGTCGCAACTTGATCCGGATTGTGTACGTCTTGCACTGGGCGCTCCGGGGTGCGCATAGTCCTTCTACTGCGCCCAAAGGCTGCAATGATGCCAGGTTGCACAACGCACTCTGCCTTCTTTCGTTCGTTAGTCCGTCTGTGGTCTGTCTCCGATGATTTAACCTGTGGTGTTGACTTTAACAGTGTTTCTGGGGTTTGCTGCCTCCCCCCGCAATTGGTGACTTGTTTTATCGGTGTTCTTGCCAACAGCGGTTTTTGCCTGAAAGGGTTCTTCGTGCTAGCGTCCTGTTTGCTTGTGGTTTCATTCGTTTGCTCCATTTTATTGGGTCCCCCCTCGGAGCCGCTATCTCCGTTCGTGTGTGTAGTCGCCTTTTTGGTCCCATGGTTATCTTTGCAGAGCAGGGAGGCCATGCGAGGGTTGGCACAAGCCCTTATGGGGACAAGTGCTCAGAGCCAGACCAGCGCTAATCGGGAGTCCGTCTCAACCGAACCTACACCACCAACCCAATGGTGCGAACTTCGAACGTACTCCGAGGCCTGCCAAGGTTTTACCGGGACGGAGACGGTATGATAGTTGAATTGGAGCCGTTCACACACGAGTTTCACCTCGGCGCTACTGTGCAAAGCAACTAGGTCCAAACCATCACATCCGCCAGCCCAAAGCGTCAATTCCAGTTCGTTGTCCAAAGCGTAATCCAGATACAATAAGAGGGAACCTCACGGCACCCCCCATATCCTCGGGTCCGTGGGGGCGGCACTCCCCAAAGAATGCTAGCCTCCAAGAATGTTCTTGTCGACCGGCTTTCTCCCTGCGGGAATTTCCTCGGGTACGTGGGGGCGGAACTCCCCAAAGAATGCTAGCCTCCAAGAGTGGTCTTGTCGACCGGCATTTCCCCTGCGGAGTTTCCTCGGGTACGTGGGGGCGGAACTCCCCAAAGAATGCTAGCCTTCAAGAGAGCTCTTGTCGACCGGCATTCCCCCTGCATTCAGGCAGCTTAGTGATATCTGCGATTGCACTTTTTTGCGATACTTTTGACACGGGAGTTGAAAGAGCTTGAATATCAAATCGTGCTGTAATTGTACCCACAAACAAAAATAGAATTGAAAAACTCCAGCTACAGCGACAGTCGGAAATTCCCCAAACCAGCGGAATTTCAAAGAGTGCGTTGCATGTGAACGTGCTATATGTATATATATATATATATATATATATATATATATATATATATATATATATATATATATATATATATATATATACAGGGTTTGTATAATGAGACTGAGCCTGCCCCGCGCCGTCAAAGCGTCTGCTAACCGGTTTTAGGTGCTGTAGTGGTGGTGGGGGTCTAGGTAAAGGGAACCGGGCTGCAGCAGTTGCCTCCAAGCGCTTGGAGAGATAGCATCGAGTGAGAGCGGAGTGCGTGGTCAGTTACGTCGGAGTGAAAATGGAGCGTACGATCGAGCAACCGAACCAGAGTTTTTTAACCACGTTATTACAGGAGACGAGACGTGGGGCTTCGAATACGATCCTGAGACGAAGCGGCAGAGTTTGAAGTGGCACACACCGGCGTCACCACGAACAAAAAAGGCGCGCATGAGCAAATCCAAGGTGAAGTCGATGCTCATTGCTTTCTTTGACGTGAAAGGCATTGTTCACAAAGAGTTTGTGCCACCCGGCCAAACCGTAAACGGCCAGTACTGCAGAGAGGTACTCCGTCGACTAACCGCCCAGGCTCGCCAAGTCCGTCCGGAGATTGCCGATTCGAGGATCCTCCATCACGACAATGCTCCGTCGCACACCTGCCTGCTCGTCACCGAGCAGTTGGCCAAGCAGTCGAGGGCAACGTTGCCACAGCCTCTTTACAGCCCGGATATGGCACCAGCGGTCTTCTTTCTGTTCCCCAAGATCAAGAGATACCTTGAGAGGACGTGGTTTGGGACTCTGGAAAACGTTTAACGTGCTACGACGAGGGCTCTAGACAGCATCGAGGTTGCCGACTTCCAGGGAGCGTTCAGGGATTGGAAAATCCGGTATCAGCGTGTTATCGACTCCAATGGGGACTACTTTGAAGATTTCTAAAGAAAAATTGAACATATTTTGCCAATAAAAAATTTCCTGAGGTCAGCCCGGTTACTTATTATTCAGACCCTGTACATATATATATATATATATATATATATATATATATATATATATATATATATATATATATATATATATATATATATATATATATATATGGGATATAACGAAATTTGAGAGACCACGCTAGGGATTGCAGTTTTGCACCGATTTTCGCCAAATTTTCAGGAAAGATGTACTGGGTAAATTTCTCAGTTATTTATGTGAACCGGCGAAAACAAAATCGCTTCAATTCGGATGAAATTTGATGCAAAGGCTCAACGATGTATGTGAAGAATCTCACAATAAAAAATCCAAAGTCGGCCCGTCTGAAACAAAATGGCGGCCACCCAAAAGTCGAAAAACGTTAAAAAAATTTGTTGTTGTAGTTTTGACCAAAGCTTTCAACAGATGTTAATGAAATTCGGTAGTTTGTAAGTATCTAAGAAATCGTTAAAAACAAGAGGTTGGGTCACAAAAAAAGAAATGGCGGCCAGTTGAAGCACAAAATTCCAAAGGTTTCTGAAAGTCGCAATTTTGATCTGATGTATATGAAACATGATTATAAGATAGAAATTGTTTAGATTTAGAAAGTTTGACATTTTGATGATCATGCATGGGCAAATTTCAAAATGGTGGAGGTGTAAATATGCGTTTTTTTCTGGTTTTCGTAGCCCTCTAGCGATCACATTTTCCAACGAATTTTGATGAAATATGAGATCCCTGTGCTAAGTTCTTGTATTATGCAAAAAATTATTAAAATCCGAATGAAAGATAAAAAGTCAAAAATATAAAACCTAATATTTTTAAGCTCCCATTTTCACTAAAAATTGAATACTTTTGCCCTGTCTAGAGTGAAACTCCAATTTGAACGAGATATGGCACATTAATTGATGGTGGCCCACACTGGTCAGATGGCAAGCGCAATTCGCGTTTTTTGGTAGCAACTGAAATAATGAATATTTTTCATGGAAACGTTTTAAATGATTTAACTTGAAAGTATTTGTAAAGCAGACTATTTTTAAGGATACTGTAAAAAAATTTTAGCAATACCCTAGAACATTATAAAATAGCGACTTGTCTGTCTGTCGGTCCATCCGTTTGTTCGTGCGTCACAAAAAGTTTTCTCGCAAATCACATGAGCTAGAATGAGGAAATTTTCTACGTAGGTCAAAAGTGGTCCACTTAAAATTTGCAGCGCAAGAAAATATTTTAAGGTTCTCATGGCGGGTTACTCCATACAGGGGGTGACTTAGATTTTTTTTTTTTTATTTCTGTAGCCCTCTAGCAGCCAAGTTTCTAAACATATTCCAATGAAACTTGAAATTATAAGTTATTAAGGCTAGTTAATTTAATCTGCAAAAAAGCCGTTTTCAATAAAAATTCAAAATGATGGCCCCTGATGGTTCAGAAAAGTATTGAAAATGTATATTTTAGTGGCAACGCAAGTGCTAATTAAACGTTTACGGAAATCTTTTGAAATTAACTATTTGAGCTACTTAAGCCGACAAGTTATCCCCTTTGGGCGGTAACTATTGTGAAATGTGTCAACAGCAAATATGAGAAAGATGGAATCTGTATTTATATGTTTATAAAAATTTATTATTCGCAAATTTTCAATATGTGATCCATACGTGTGCAACTAAATCTAATTAGCAAAATATTTGCGACTTAATATAGGGTCTCTAAATACAAACGCTTGCAAATCCTTTTCATGTTGGTAGGTACCTATGTTGTGTTACGAAAATTGCACTAAGAAGTCTAGTAGTAGGCAAGACAAATTATTTTGCGAAACCTTACGCTGCATACGAAAAATTTACCTTTCCGGCTGGTGCTGCCAACGGGGATTTTCCATATGTGGTCCGATTTAATTAACAGGATATTGAATGAAAGCTCCTGATGAACAGAATCAAAACGAGTGCGCTCAGGTTTTTTTGCGGTACTTGCGGTCGCACATTTCTACGTGGCCAGGATGACTTCGTTCCCGAAGCAAAAAAATATGTAAATCAACGCAAATGAGGTCCTGAATAGACTGAACATCTGATTGTGATGTGATTTGTTTAAATAACACAAGAATATTGTAAATCCCCACCCATAGCCATACTTTAAAGTCCCTTGGGAAACAATCAAAGTCCAAGGATTGTGTTGCAGATGAAAATACAATTTTTCAGATGTGCTTCGATTTCAATAAGTAGGGTATCAAATAAAAGCTCCTGCTGAGAAAAGTTAAGAAATCTGCAATCAGGCAGTTTCGTAAGACTTGCAACAACAACTGTTTTTCCTGTTTGGGATGCCTTTGCTGCCGACAAAGAACACCAATGAAATAAACACAAATAGGCTTCAAGAGCGCCTGAGCATCTAATTGCAGTCTAGTTGTAGTTAGAAACATAAAATATTGCAAAAATCTAGGACGATATTTGGGAGTTCGTAGGAAAACAGGTAATTTGCAAGGAATGCGTCGCTCGAAAAACCGCGTTAAGGTTTGTCCCTCAGCGTCAATATATGGGCTATCAAACGAAAGCCGATGATGTGTAGAATTCAATAAAAGTGCATTCAGGTAGCTTTGCGATATCTGCTTTTGCGTAGTCGGGATACTTTGATTCCGAAGCTATATAGCTATGAAATCATTGGAAACGGGAATTGAAAGTGCCTGAATACCAAATCGTGCTATAGATGCACTCAGGAACATATAAAATTGAAATCTCCAGCTACAGCGATATTCGGAAATTCCCCCCAAACCGCAGAATTCCAACGAGTGCGTTGCACGCAAAAGTGCCATTGTTCATGTGTGGTCCGATTTCAATAACCGGATATTGAATGAAAGCCCCTGAAACGTAGAATCCATACAAGTGCGCTCAGGCAACTCGGCGGTACTTGCTATCGCACAATTCTATTTGGCCAGGATGAATTTGTGCCCCAAGCAGAAAAACAAGTAAATCAACTTAAATGAGGTCCTGGGTATACTGAATATCTGATTGTGATGTGATTTGTTTCAAAAACATACGAATATAGCAAATTCCTCCTCACAACTAGATTTTAAAGTCCCCCGGACTGACTGATGGAAGAAAATGGGCAAGAGGACAGATAGTAAACAAACATGATACACCCAGATCTAAAGTGAAAATCGTCGTATCTTGCGAATGAACACTGCTCATTCGCGGAAATCTAATATCAAACCTAAATTCAGTCAAGGTCCTGGATAGACTGAATATCTGGTAGCGTGTAATTTGTTTAAAACACATAAAAATATCGCGAATCCCTACCCACAGCCATATTTTAAAGTCCCCCGGAAAACAGTTGGAGTCCAAGAACTGCGTTGCAGACAAAAATGCAATTTTTCACGTGTGCTTCCATACCAATAAGTAGGGTATCAAATAAAAGCTCCTGCTGAGAAAGCTTAAGAAATGTACAATCAGGCAGTTTCGTGAGACTTGCAACTACACCTTTTTCTTTCTAGTTAGGATAACTTTGCTGCCGACATAGAACACCTACAAAATCAACACAAGAACGCCTGAGTATCTGATTGCGGTCTAGTTGTAGTTAGAAACAAAAAAAAAATATTGCAAAAACCTATAACGATATTTGGGAGTTCCTCAGAAAGCAGGCGGATCGCAAGGAATGCGTTGCTCGAAAAACCGATGTTTTTCATACTTTCGCAAATTTCAATATATAGGGTATAAAACGAAAGCCAGTGATGAATAGGATTCAATATAAGTGCATCCAGGCAGCTTCGCGATACCTGTGGTCGCACTTTTTTCCGTGGTCGTGAAACTTTTGATTCGAAGCCATACCGCTTTAAATTCATCGGAAAGAGAATTTAAAGTGCATGCATATCAAATCGTGCTGTAATTATACTCACGCACATAAGAAAAATTGACAAACTCCAGTCACAGCGATGTTCAGAAATTCCAAACAGGGGAGTTCTAACGAGTGCGTTGCACGCGAAAGTGCCATTGTTCATATGTGGTAAGATTTCAATAACAGCATATTGAATGAAAGGTCCTAAAGCGTAGAATCCGAACAAGTGCACTCAGGCTTTTTCGCGGTTCTTGCGATCGTACATTTCTACGTGGCCAGGATGACTTAGTTCCCGAAGCAGAAAAACAAATAAATCATCGCAAATGT